>CM034146.1:801722740-802970160 GCA_019776745.2 Taxus chinensis
GTCTTATCTAATTATAATTCTATTTTTAGGTGAGGTCGGGGCACCTAGTTTGACTAGTGTGCATAATAGTTGTGCATGTGTCACTTAAACTAATAATTGCTTCTTCCATGTTGACCATCTATTATAAGTGGATGATATTTGTCATATTGGGTCTATTTTTAGTTGTCTTTATTTGAATTTAGTTCACCTCGATTTTGTAATTCTTATTATTAATATTTAACTTGTCATGCAAAAATAGAGAAGTCTTGTTGTAATGGATATATTATCCTTGTTTCTTAATTGATGGAATAAGCAATATTGGGATGAATTTTTATAATTGGAAAAAAAAAATTGCATTGAATTCTCTAATTTTATTTTTAGGTATTTAATTATATGGAATAAAATATTTGGTTTCATTATGTGAAGTTAGTTAGTGCATATTTTGTCATCGATCTCACTTACAAGCATACTATTTTAATTGCTAGTTCATTTTGGAAATATTGATTCACCATAGATTTATTTAGAGATTATTTTAGATATGATTTGAGATTTTTCCGTATAAAAAACCTTCAGTAAGTCTCATATATTTGGATCACACTAGACTCAACATTTCATATGCAGTGGGAATGTTCTCTAAGTTCATGCATGAGCCTCATGAACTACACTAGAGAGTAGCCATGTGGATATTTCACTACATTCAAGGTACTCATGGTTCTGGGATTCATAATGGAGTGGGTATTTGTGTTGAATTAGTTGGGTGTACATATTTAGAATGGGTTGGTGATATTCAACATCAAAACTCCACTTCAGCTTACAGTTTATCTCTTGCATCGGGTATGATTTATTAGTATTGATCTATCATCTATGATGGTTGAGTACAGGAGACATGTTCATGCTTTTATTGAAGCTATTTGGATTTAGGATATTCTTACTAAGTTTGGTGTCCAATTTAAGTAAACCATAGTTGCATTTTTTGACAGCTAGAGCACCATCTAGATATGTAGGAAACTGTTCCAACATAAATGGACCAAGAACATCAAAAATCATATGCAATTTATCAAGGATGTCATTTATGGGCAGGTTACTTATTTCAGATTTTTCTAGATTGTAGAGAAGATATTTTATATCTTCACCAAAGCCTTCATTGAGGGAAAGTGTCTTTACTTGTGGCCTATTCTTGGGGTGTGAGTAGCTTTAGCTTCTAGGATGTATCTAGTCCTCTATTATTCTCTCCCTACTTCTTGGGGGTTATCTCTAGGATTTTTTTCTAGGACTCAATTATTCTACCCACCAAGGCTATGCTTAATGGGGTTTTAGTGTATGTTTTTTAATCCATTCTTTGGATTTTTATTCACATGATTTTATCTTACTTAGGTGTCATTGTATGAGATTTGGTTCTGCATTGTATTCTTTGTATGTGTGCTCTTCATTTTTAATCAGTGTTTACACCTCTCTTCTTCTTATTTATGTACCTCTTGTAGAGATAATTTATTATTTTAAATAACAAGCTAGTGATTCTTCTCATGTTTAGTTCCTCTTTATTGATACAAGCCTCTTTATGCCTTTTCATTTCATATGATAAGAGTTGGTTATATAGAAAAAAGAAAACATATAGTAGAGTTAGAAAAAGACTAAACTTAGAGAGCTAGTTAGTTCAAAGGATTAATATGTGCTCAATGTAGTGGAAAGAGGAAAAACCTAGAATACATATTTGGTTATTATTAATGTAAAATTGCAGCACCCCTGATTGCTTGCAATTTTGTGTATAAGGCAACCAGTGCAACCTGCATAACATGGGGTTATCCTGCAGTGTGGGACCTTACAAGTAGGATGTTGGAACTATAATATTTAATGCATCATAATATTTATTTTATAGTTAAATAATATATAATAAATTATATTCTTATTATTTAAACATAAACTTTATACTAGGTTTGTTAGTTATTAATTAACTAATTATTTATTGAATCGGGGTGTGCCCCATCACTTAATATGGTCATAACCCTTCAGGTTATTTAAATATGGCTTTAGGTCATATTCAAAATTATGTGAATCATTTGGATTCTGGGTAAATATGTGGAGTAGAAGTGACAGAGGAGTTATTAGACTAGGTTGTAAAATGTTTCTCTATAGTGGATTATTCTTCCGTGGTTTTTTACCCATTTACGAGTTTTCCACGTTACATACGGTGTCACTGTGTAATTTGTTTTCTGTTGTTATTTACTTTTATTATGGTGTGCACATTTATATTTCCACTTATTAGTGTATGTTAACCTAACATTTAATTTAGTTGGTAAAGACCCCTCGTCCTGACATAAGATAATTTTTAGGAGAAAGTCGGCTTCTTCCTCTAACCTAGTGCCAACTTCTCCAAAGTGCAGAAAATGGCAAGTTAAACCAATCCTATCCTAATGTAACCTAAGGACATAATGGTTGGGAAATTAGTTTAAATATTTGAAATATTATTTAATCCCCCCTTCCCATTCAGCATAGTTGGTTGGATGAGTATTGCACAGGTGAAAAAGTATTGTGGATTTTCAACTGCATAGAAAGAATTCTACTTCGAGAATTACCAGACCCTGAAACTAAGGTAAGTTTTTTAAATCCTTGAAAAAATTGTATATAGTTTTATATAGTTTTGCAGGTATTCAAGGAAATAAAAAGGGGAAGTAAAAATATCCAAGTGAAAAACTAGTGCATAAGTGAAATATCCTGGTAATATTGTTTTTACAGTTTGAAATATGAAACCCTATTTTACTTATTGAAAAAGTTTTTTTCCCATATATATATATATATATATAGTTTGTTACATTCATATAACTATATATAGTAATATAGATATATAAAACTATATATTAAAGAACCTAGTTTATATAAATTATATTCTATAATTTATATAAAACCAAATTATAGTTGGTAATAAAACTATATAATAAAAATACAACTCTATAGTTTTAGACTATACTAGAATATTCATACGAGGCCAAAGTATAGTATTTAACTCCAATGTTATATTAGGCTCCCATCCAAATAAATAAGATGGAATTTGTTAAAAAATTAATAAAAATAAACCTATGTTTTATAACATATGGTTTTTCCTCCCTAATCTAACTGTTTTTTTTCTTAACCACTTCCCTTTAATATATATCCTAAACCATATAGTTTTAGGATGTAAAGATACTTTTTAATAAAACTTTTTAAAGTGCATAGAGTTGAATAAAATTCTCTTTTTTAAGATAACTAATTGCCATCTTTTTGATATGTAAAAAGGGTAAACACAATTATTATTTTTTCACCTTTGATTTAGACGAGTGGAATCTCTCACGGGTCTAAAATAAGTGTCTAACCACACATGGGAAACATACAAGTTCCAAATTTGCAAAAGACTCGCGACAACTCCTTTTTCAACGTGGTGACTAAAGAAATCTTCAAAAGCAAATCAATAGAACTCAAGCGTCCGTCGTCTCCTCTTTTTGCCACGTGGAATGGCTGCAGTATAACTGTTGTCGGTGATATGATTATGAACTGTGAATGCCACGTATGTGGCCTGCGGATTAACCCAGACCCATCTCCTTTCCTTGTCGGCTCGGCCAAATGGCCACGGTAAAAAATAATTAATTAAATTTATTGTCCCACATGCATTGCGTTATAGGTAATATGAGGTTGTTTAACCCACGGAGGTGGCAAATGTAGCCACGTTGAGTCATGTTTTGCTTGCGAGTTCGATGAACTCCGCTATGGGATCAGTTTTCAACTCTATTGAGTGGATCTCACATTGGGAGTTATGACGTAAATGAGTTGAATGTTGGAATATTAACATTAGTATTGTGGCTTGATTTCCCTCATGGCTTAAACTATGAACATTGACATATATTAACATTGAATGACTCTTTTGTATTTTGCTTGATATTGTCTTAAAGCTAACCCTTTTCATCTTTTTAATGAATTTTTTATTATTATTTATTATCAAGTAATTTTTTGAAATTCGATAAAATTATAGAAATTGAAATTGAATTTTTTTATTTCAAAATCGATAAAATTCAAATAAACTATTTTATTAAATTAAAGATATTTTTTTTAATTCCTAATTCAGGGGGTTAGTCTCCACAATTTTTTTTTTAAAACCATTATTTTGTTTTCTGAAAATATATATAAATTATTATTTTGTTTTTTTGAAAATATTAATCGTGAAAATTATTTCTTTTAAGAAAAATTATAAAAAATAATATAATCATTTTGTTGTTTAAAATGATATATTTTGTATGACACGATGTCTAGATCGTTGTCATCATTTTATTTGCAAAACTAAAAAAATATTCACTCACATTTCAATTCAAATCATTGATATCGTTCTAATTTTCTCGTGTATAGATTCTTTTTATATAGGATATCGTTTTTGTGACATAAAAGTGATCGAGATCACTTACGAGGATTGAAATACGACGGAGATTTTTCTATCGAACTCTTATTTTAATCCTTTTTGGTTAATAATTTTTTAACACACAAATGGGATATAATCAATTTTCAATTGACAAATCTCAGATGTTGAATGGAAAAAACTACAACATTTAGAAGATTTGATTGAAAGCATAATTCATGGCTCAAAAATTGTGGGCAGTTGTAAATGGAACAGAGAGAGCTCCTACCGGAAGACATGCAACTGTTGATAACGTCGCCACATATCAATAGAAAGTACAAGAGGCAATGTTCATTATCTTGCGTAGCGTACATGATGATTTTCTGCTTCATATCAGAAATCTAGAGAGTCCTAGTGAAGCTTGGACACAATTGGAGTCGATGCACGAAGGTACTTATTTATCAAAAATTATTAAATTGGTTTTAGAGCTTATGACAACTCCCATGAAAGGAGATGAAAAAGTGATTAATTATTTAGCATAAATCAAAAATCTTAAGTCACAATTAGATGGATGTGGCAGTAATTTGATTCATGATAAATTGCTCTATTTTATTATCCAATTAAATATTCATGAAAAATTTATAAATTTCATTTCAATTTTGAATTCAAAATATCAATCCGAACAAGACATTCCAAATTTTCAAACCCTTAGTAATATCCTGGTTCAGGAAGAGTAGGTTATGACTAATTTTGATTCAAAAGAAAATTCCACACAGGCACTTCTTTCTCAGAAAGCAAAAGGTAAACCTTCTAGGATTAACAAGAATCAAAACTCAACTTTTAAAACTCCTAATAAAAACAAGAAACTAGGAAACTTAAAAATTAGTTTTGATGGTAAATGTCATAACTGTGGGAAATTTGGACAAAAGAAAGACGTTTATAAATTTAAAAACAAATCAAATTTCAAAAATCAAAAATGGAATAAATCATATCAAAATCAATATAATGATGACGATAATGAGTAAATCATAGTGCTAATATAATAGATTTATAAATTATTTTTAAATAAAAAGTATATTTTCTAAACTGTTGGAAAAAGGAGTTATTTTTTTCTTTATTCCATAATTAACGAAGATGAGTTGGTAAAAATAAACTAGAAATAGCTACAACTGAAAACATACACAAAATGGATTATATGTATTTTAAAATTTTGCTTCATTTTTTGATAGTTTATTCAAAACTAGAATTGTGTTCATATTTTTGCATGAAAAATTGATCATTTATGACATATACAAGCTTATGGAATGTATTGAAAGGTGCTTACATGTCATCTTTTGAAGCAAACTCTATGAGAAGCATCCACAGATAGTGGATTATGTATTCAGTGAATAATGTTATTATTCTTGAATGATTTGATTATTTATTTAGATATGTTATCTAACAAGTCTAATCTTATTTGTAAAGGCTTAAAATAAGATAATACAAGATATATATGTTTTTTTTAACATTTCTTAGTATGTGAAACTAAAATATTATTATTTGCATATCAAAAGACGTTTGGGGACGCCTTTGTGTTTGTATTGGAGACGTCAAATATTGATTGCATTTAATATATATTTTACATGAATAGTATGTTGGATTTTTTCAACTTTTTTTTTTGACATGGTTAGTTTTTAAGCATATTGTTGTGTTAGTTGTTATACAACTAGTGTTTAACTTTTACAGATGGTTAAAAGTGAAATTAATAATGATTTATATACTATTATGACTCTAACCATGTTGATGTTGTGTTGGATAGAATATATACTGAATATTTGTTCAAGTTTTTTGGTGCAGGAACCATTGCTTAAAACAACTAAAAGTAACCATCAGTCTCCATTTCTTCTACTAAGGCAGAGAAGTACAATGGAAGCAGCAAATAAGCCATGTGGTTAAAGCGGCTGTTGGAAGAGATACACATGGAAGTTGAAGGAAGTATTCCTATTCTATGTGATGGTCAGAGTTTTTTACTCCTAATAAAGAATATAGTTCAATGTCAATCATATTAAAGTTCATGTGCATGTTATCTGAGAGAAGGTTCTCTATGGTGATAGAGATCTCCAGTTCTTCCAAACTGTAGATTATATTGCAAATATGTTTACAAGCCATTATGTGATGTACAATACTGCAAGTGTGTGTAATGCTTGGCCTTTCAGAATTTCCATTGACAGGGAGTGTGCATGCAATGTCACCTCCTAATGGTCGGTTGGTTGATTGACTTCTTGTCCTCTATACTTCTACTCTGGTTTAAAATCATAGTAAAATATCTTATATGATCTAAAGTAAACTGATAGAGTTTACAGGAAAAATATTGTCCAATGTGCATATTTTTGTAAAGGAGTTCATTGTGTTATAAAAGGATCCTAGAGATGTGGTATAAGAATATTTCCATGAGAAACAGTGAGATGTAGTCTCACAAATCATGCTTAGCCTAAATCATAAGTATGATTTATGGATTCCAAATCCTTTTGTACCAAAAGGTAAGTTGAGCATGATGAAGGTGTTATAAATCCTTCAAAAGTACATGTGCTAGCCTAAACCTTTAGGGTTTATGGATTTGTAAATCCTATTGTACAAACAGGTAATGTTGGCATATGGATCTCCATTTAATATTAAGTGGGAGTGTTGGAACTATAATATTAAGTGCATCATAATATTTAGTTTATAGTTAAATAATATATAATAGATTATATTCTTAATATTTAAATATAAAATTTATATGAGCTTTGTTAGTTATTAATTAACTAATTATTTATTAAATCGAGGTGTGCCCCGTCACTTAATATGCTCATAACCCTTTGGGTTATTTAAATATGGCTTTAGGTCATATTCAAAATCACGTGAATAATTTGGATTCCGAGTAAATACATGGAGTAGAAGTGAGGGAGGAGTTACTGGACTGGGTTGTAAAATGTTTCTTTATAGCAGATTATTCTTCCATGGTTTTTTACCTATTTACAAGTTTTCCACGTTACATACGGTGTTACTGTGTAATTTTTTTTATGTTGTTATTTACTTTTATTATGGTGTGCACATTTATATTTCCACATATTAATGTATGTTAACCTAACATTCAATTTAGTTGGTAAATATACCTTTTCACCCCTTGTCTTAACATAGGATAATCCTCTAGAGAAAGTCGGCTTCT
The DNA here is from genome assembly GCA_019776745.2 of Taxus chinensis. Lineage (NCBI taxonomy): Eukaryota > Viridiplantae > Streptophyta > Pinopsida > Cupressales > Taxaceae > Taxus > Taxus chinensis. The sequence continues at coordinate 801,730,264 of CM034146.1, forward strand.
TTCTCTAACCTTGTGGAAACTTCTCCAAAGTGCAGAGAATGGAAAACTAAACCAATCCCATCCTAATGTTTTCCAAAGAGACAGAAATAAAAAGAAGCATGAAATAAAACTACTCTAAGTGAAGGTGATGCACCAAGAAAGGGTAAGACAATCCAAGTGAGTGAAAGATAGGGAGAAAACTAGGAAGGAAAAGGCTAGTAATAGCACCACAGTCCAAGACAATATTCAATTCCGTATATTCAAAGAGCACAATAAACTACAGACCCTGCAAAGAGATAGATACATGCACAATATAATTATAAATACAATGGAAGGAAAAATATGCAATTCATACAAGTTAGGGCGAAAATGGTCACAAAACATGAATTTTATTGTCAAAAACATGCACAATCCATTATATAATAAGCACAAGAAAAAATTCCTTACAATAAGCCCAAATTTGAGGCCTTTCGCTCACAATATCTCTTGTTGGGGTGTTTGTGGCATAGGGTTTGATTGAGCAAGCTCATGATACCCTGTCATGAATTGTTCAGTGTTATAATTCTTGTCTTCCTCAGAAGTAAGAATCTTATGATAGGCATTCGAAATCTCAGAGGTTGTATCCTTCATGCTATTTGAAGACTCGTCTTTCTGAAGAAGAGGATTAGTTATTCGTGTAAAATATCATCTTTTGTTGATTGCATGGCAATGTGAGGTCTTTACAAGACTCTATGGTAGGAACATGTTCCATTTGTGATAACAACGTGGTTTGCATTGGGTTGACTATATTGCATGTTTAATGATTGATCAACCTCCTCCATACTTACACAGCTAATGGGGTTTGAAGTGTAACTAGGGGAGGTTTGGATGTTGCTTGTGTAATTGTCGCCTCATCTCGAAAGAGAAGCGGGCTGTTATAGTTGAACGTTGGTGTAATATCTATCAGAGCCAAATGTCCCACCAAACTCTCTTCCAGACATATTTTAGAAAGTATAAAATACCTACCAAAATAGAGGAAGAAATGGAAAGATGAGGTAATAGCAATGAAAGAAAAGAAAACAAGAAGGAATTAATCCTTCTCATTGGGTTCACCAATTTGTACGAATGAAAATTTACATGCAACCTTCAACCGCACTCAACCCCCCGAGGTCATGCCAGAGCAACCAATGTTGAATGTATGTGGCTAAATGTAGGAGGATCAGTGACTAAAATCTGGTAGTGTGATCTCCTGGTAGCTGAGTTGGCAAAGGGGATACTTAGAGGCTATAAACGGATAGGGTAAATTCCCTATGGTTTGTTTACCTAACTTGGATATAAGTGTTGATCTAGTTTGAAGTGTCCAAATTAACTAATCTAAAATTAACAATCAATGTTACTGTTGAAAGGAAACTAATCTAAACAAATCATAAACTGAAATATTACAACCAAAAACAACAATTTGCTTCTATTCTAAATAATTAAAATATTTCTACACTAAAACTAAACAAGTGAGATAACTCGGTGTGGTTATTCACCTATGTTGAGTGTATTGAAACTAAACTAACTTAAAATAAGAACCTTTCCAAATGATCTATGATATGTAGACAATCTCCTACAGATATTCTCTCCTTCAGATCCATAGGGATGGGAAGAAGAGGATCCGTCACCGAGGATTGCTATAAAAGATTCAAATCCTCTTAGAAATTAATTAATAACTTGCAAATAAAAGGAAATTGATTTCTACTCTATTTGATATGAAGTAACAATGAAAAATTGCAAGAATGAAGGAAATCAAACAACAAATCCAACCTGGAATTCACATAACATAGGTAAATCTAGTTGTGTAGTAATTTGTCCCTCAGTCTATCATTTCTTTCTTTGTGTGTCCATATGAATCCAAGGGATTGGCAATGCAAAGGCGGTAATAGGAGAAGGTGCTTGAGCAATGGCAGCTTGAAGGCAGTCTGGTTGTAATGCAAGTAGAAGAGAGATAACACAAGATATATGAGCTTGGTTTTGCAATTCCTAGCAGGATTGTGGCAATAATACTATGCAAGATACACAAAAATTATCAAGCCATTTGCTTGAATACAAGCATTGAATATATAAGAATTGGGTTAGGATGTGCCTTCATACACAATGTAAGAAGAGGTAGTTCAAACTTAATTAAATCTATTTAAAAATAGAAGAGGGAAGGAAAATTAAACCATCAAGACTATTTTTAGGCAATTTGGTTCACAAACGCATCCTAAAAGTGAAGTTAAGTAAAGCGTCACATGTAAAAAACACACATGAAGGATTCTGGAAAAATCACTCAGGACCATCGCCCTACGCAGGGCAGCAGTTTCAGAACCGCTGCCCAAGCAGGGTGGTGGTCCTATTACTAAAGGCCAAAACATGCATAGAATGAAGCAGGAATCTGGAAAAAAAAATGGCAAAGCTAAGTAATAATGTCTAGGCTACAAATATACACTGCGAATGGGTTTAGGAGCTTGAACATCTTCTGAAAGGACATGAATCATCATTGGGGACTTTTGTAACCATTTTTTGACAATGTAGCACATACAATTTTAGGTGCGTACATATTGCCCCCTCTTAGACGCATTTTAGCCATGAAAAGGCATAAATCATAGAGTCTAAGTATGTTGTTCCTGAAATGGGGATTTAGAAGCTATACCTGACCCACTCGTGTGTCAAAATTTTGTCATTCAAACTCTCGCTACCTACAAAATTAAAAAGAAGACTCAAGTGCAAATAGATAAAATATCGAAAAATAAACACTAAATTAAAATGACAAGAGGACTTACCATCTGTGAATGGATGTAGAAATATACATACACCAGCACTTTAGCCCTGTGAAAATATGCACTCAAAATGAAGTTATAACATAAATATATCTAAACAAACTCGTTCCCAAATTCATTTGCGCATATCAACTTGGTGATTTTTGAGCTTTGGGCCCACGTTGAATGTTTTCATTTTTTAGTATGATTGAATTGGAATGGATTTGGGAATGATATTTTGTGTTAGGCTTGGCCCTTTGTTGTTAGAATTCTAAGAGTTTCGTAATTTCCGTTGTGGTTTTAGTGGACACTGTTTCCATAGATATTGATTTACCCTTATCTGTTTTTGTCACCCCAAATGTTTTTGAGTCAACAACTTCAACCTTCGGCACGCCCGAGGTGATTGGGACTAACTCTTTTGATGGAGGTGGTTTGTTTAATTGATTCATAAGAATTTCATACTCTGTATGGAGTCCTTTCTTCTTCTTGAGGTTTTCTAAATGTATATCGAAGGGCTTAGGATCCCCCTCAGCAATGAAGACCTTCCCTAAATGGAGGAATCTAATCACTTGGAACAGGGTACAAGGGATAGCCTTCATTCAATGAATCCAGGGTCTCCCAAGGATCATGTTATAACTTTTTTCCCTGTCGATAATGTAAAACTCCATCAAGATGATTTTTGGTCCAAGCGTGACTGGAAGAACTATGGTTCCAATCGAGGTCATTTTAAGACTGTCGTACCCCCATAATGTGTTTCTTGTAGAGGAACAATTTGTTTCTCCATATCCCAACTTCTGCAAGAAAGAGAAGGGAACCACATTTACAGCAGCCCCGTCATCAATCATGGCTCTCTTAATGCAATTGTTATAAACCCAGACTTGTAAAAATAAGGCAGGATCACCACTTCAGGCAATTTCAGCGTGAGATGACATCTTGTCTATATCAAAAACAAACCCAATATCCCTATCATTATGTCTCAAAGGATGTATGTCAAATTCAATATGATTTATTTGAGTGCTAGGAGGTGGCATAACATGGATTAGATGATCAAGACCTAGTGCATTGAGAAACGTAGAATGATGTGCAAGTGAATTCTTCAGCAAATCTAGAAACGAAATGTGAGAAAAGTTCTTGTTCAAATCCGATATTAAATCATAGGCTCCTAATGGTTTTGTGATTGTAGGAACATCATCCTATGGGAAGGAAAAAGTGGGTATGGTTATGAAACATACTCCTTTGTCTGAGTTGTTGAATTACTTTTTGGTTCAAATTCTACCTCGACTAACCCCAAGATTTTTGTATTATCGTTTGAACCAAGGTTAGGAGTAACCCGCAAATTGTCAAAAGTTGAGGCTTCATGATCATTGTTCCCTATAGGGATTATATTTTTGAGGATTCACTTGGGGATCCCCATGATGTTTAGAGTTCACATTTTGAGGTGTGATAGGTCCGGTATGACTAGGCTACGAGTTTGTTTCAGGATTTGGTAGGAACATGCCTATAAAGAGTTGCCTTTGGTTTTCAAGAAGTCTTTGCAGAAACTTATTACAATTGTGGAAATTCCTATCGTCATGACCTCATACCTTATGGAAACCACAGTATAGGTTAGGTTCGTAATCTCTTGGCATTTGATAAGTGTCTTGTTGTTGTTTATTATAACCTCAGTTGTAGTTTTGTAATTGGTTGTTATAACCATGATTTGTTGCCCCTTGGTCAGAGTTTTGGTACTGGTTCGTGCCTTGGGTTTGATTTTTTTTTTATGATGGACGATTTACATCGACCATGTTGACAGAAGACAGTGTTAGGGCCTCTTTGATTACCCGAGTTGTTGTTATTGTTATTATTTCACCATTTTATTTAAGGATTTAGATGAAACAGATAAGGTTATGGGTCAAGAAGGAATACCTGTTGTGATGGTCAGTTTGAAGGTCATTATGCGCGTTCTGACTTCTTGATCCAATGCAGACTGTGAGATCTTCCTTTTGGCTAGGAGGAACTACCTGAAATACAAAACAAGACCACAAGAAATAGTTAAACAATTTGTGTCAGTGGGCTTCCTAGTGTGTGCTAGATCGAGGAAGTGTGATACTTCTTTAGTGGCAGTCAACCCACTATTTAATACAACTCAATGTAAGAAATGACACAAATAAATAATATCCTACTATAGTTGATATGATTTAGGTATCTCTGTAGACACTAAAATTAGGTCACACTCCCCTTTGGTCCCTCGACAAATAAAAACCCTTCATTACATTAAACTGGTCATGGCGCCCTTTACCCCACTAATATTAATTTAATTAATTTAATTAAATTAATTCATTATCCTCACCATATTTATTATTTAAATATCTTAATTTAGATAATATCCACACATACACCTCACCTAGACACCTCATCTAGCCACCTCACCCGAAGACTTATTCTTAGTAAGTTACAATAACTAACTAAGACTTACCCAAACCCTAAAGATCAATGCCTACATTCTCTCTAACCACATTCCCGCATGCTTACAAGAAGTTCCCAGTCTAATCTGTGGGTTAACGAAATGAGATCCGAGAAAATCAAGAGGATCTCCCTAGTTTAGTAAACCTAGAAAATCCCACCTTGACTAATGCCGATTACCCCTAACCATCGTCGGTTAAGCCAAAACTGTCGTTGGTCACCTTTAAACCCCTAAAACAACCTTATTTGGAAGGTTGGTAGAAGGTTAGCAAACATTGTGCACATCCCTAAGAGATATCACATCTTCTGAGAATGAATTCCAACTAGAACACGCATGCAAGGAAGGAGATCAAGCATTTTCTCCTGCACTCACCCCCAGTAAGGATTTGATCCAACCAAGTAAAAAGGAATGCACATGCAGCCCATGCAAAAGCTCTCCTATAATTGGTGATCATCTGCAGCCTTTAACCTCTCACTAGCACCTTCATCTCTCACTCATAGGCGTCCAAGACCAGAATCCAAGTAAGTAAAATGTTATACTCCTCTGGTTCATTTCATTTCATCATTATATTGTCACCATTTGTTCTCTCAGCCACCCACAGACCTCCATTAATACTCACCCCTCCATATACCTATTAAAACCTCACCAAATCCCACCCAAACCACCCAATACCTCATTCTAACCAACCAAAGTCCTTTGTGCAATCACAAAGGAGACCCAAAACTCATTTTGTGGCATTCCCAGTTTTCCACAGTAACCGACGCCGGTTATACCCAACTGTCGTCGGTCACCCTTAACCAACATCGATCTCTGTATTTGCCCATACAACTCAGAACCGTGACTTATTCACTTAATTCTACATCACCCTCATTCACATGTGATCTACCTGAGATCTCTGTCAGACCTGTAGAGATCCAAAGCTAGTTATTTGCCCTTCCAATCCTATTCTAACCTAGCATGTTAGATCATATCTTTCTTATTGTGTTTTAAGTGAATACCTAAATCATTTCAAATTACAATAGGATTTACTTTATTACCCGCATTAAAATTGTTTTAAACAGTGGACTGACAGCCATCTAGGAAGTATCACACTTCTCAGATCTAGCACACGATAGGCAGTTCACTACACATATTGTTTAATTATTTCTGGTGGTCTTGCTTTCCATTACAGGTAGTTCCTCCTAGCCAAAAGGAAGCTCTCACATTCAGCTGTGGATTCAGAAGTCATACGCGCACAACAACCCAACAACCAGCATTTCAACAAGTATTCCTCCTATGCCCGTTACCCTATCTGTTTCATCAATACTTCAAAGAAATGCTCTAAGAATCAGGTGAAACATTTTGGCACACCTGGTGGGACCCATTCGGGGTTCCTTTCATTTTATTCATTCCTAGGAAAAGTTGTGTTTGTTTCCCTTTTGAAAAGCATACACATTAATTTTCTTCCTTGGTAACCCACCTTTTCTTTCTATTTGCTCTAAAGGAAACCTTTCTTTTGGTGTAATTAAAAAGAACCATTTCTTCGTGTTTTCCGCATTTAGTGAAAGAGCATCCCCCTTCCTCTTCATCTATTTGTGTCATCCAACTTCACACTTTGATTTGGGCTTAAAAATAAGTGCATTGCATTCTGATTTATCGCATTAGCTCACATTAATTAAGGGCAACCTATACGCTGGAGGTCATGCCCAACTGATGGTTGACAAACGAACCGTAGAAAGCACTTTCATCTCTCTCTCTGAGTCTTGCCAAATTACACAAATTCAAAATAAATACATATTCTTAAACAACATCTTTCCTCGGAACGCCTGTCAATGATCGCACTGATCTAAGGATTGGCAGGTACTCCCCAGCTCGCTGCTCTGTCAAGTCATACTTCAGAGCGAAGCCCGCCCCCACCATAACATACCTGAAACCTCACCTTTTAGATCTCCTTCTTCGTAGGAAGCCATCCTCACCAAAAAACTCTATTTTATAGTTCATGAGTCAGTCCTTAAATAACATAAGCTAAACAAAAATAATAGAAAAGGCACTCCTAGGATCACATTTTTCTTAGTGTTTCTGCTTGGCTTGCGTTTTGAGGTGAGAGATCGTGTTCTTCATTTTTCTTGTTCATCCTTGCACATGCTCCTCATCACAGTTGGTGTATTCCGGCTTCACCTAAGTGTGCATGGACCATATTCTCATCATTCTCAGAATTCTGGGTCTGATTCCACATCAGATTTTAATTCACAACCACCATTTTGTCATCACTGTTTCAATTTCACAGTGACCGGTGTCGGTCTAGCGACCGTTGTCAGTTACCCTCTTACCATCATTGGTTATACCCAACCGATGTTGGTTCTAGGTCCTTTTGTTAACCTACCCTAAAGGACATCCATTCATTTTCTTCCACTTTTCACAGTCCTTGTCATTGCTATCATTCCCATTGACGTTGTAAAACTCATTAGATTTGGCATACCTGTCAGATTCTGACCTTATACCTTATTTTTTCACTCACTGTCCATTTTCTACAGTGACCGACAGCAGTTACCCCTAACCAGCGTCGGTTTTCCCTAACCGGCATCAGTTAGCTTGTTTCACTTTCCAACCAACATTTGGTACCTAATCCACTTTTTACCCCCAGATTCACTTGTTCCTATTGTTTTTTTATGTCATTTACAGAGAAGAAGCCCTACCTGATCGGTACTAGTTCACATGGTGCTGACCCGAAGACAAACAAGCACACTCGTATTTCACACTAGTTGTCAACCACTCCCACCTAGTCCTTCACCACCTTCCATTTTATCACCAGCCATGGATCCTATCTAACCTATCACTATTGCTACCGGAGATGAGGAGTTCGCACGACTCCTTGACCAAAACCCTGCCACTTTGCAATTTTACCTTTCCCACTCATCCACTCGAGATGCCTCGTGTCAGTTGATATACAGCATGTCGTATCTATCCCCTCGACTCTCACTCCCACTCCTGCATCGGCCCCATCTGGCTCCGTGTTGCCCACATCTACCTTACCCCAGTCATTTCGCAGCTAGGTCCTATACTCGCTATGACTGCCATGTCTGCCACCTCCGTGGCACCCGCCACATCCACCATACCCTCAAAAACTACCCAAAACGTAACCTCATCCGCCCCTAATGTCTCGCATATACCCATAGCTACACTACCACCTCCGGTGTCGGTGACCCCTACCCCTTTTCAGAATGTGGTAATTTCCATTCCACAATCATTAGCCCCCATTGCCACTAGGGTTACCATGACCCTTCCACCTCCATATACATACTATTAGCAGCCTCCCATTTCATCTATTATTCACTCCGGGTACGTACCCCCTGTTTCACTACCTTCTTCTCAATCAACCTATATGGCAGCACCATATACTGGAGTGCCACCCCCATTATATGCCCAACACCAACCCCCTCACGCTACAGGAGGCACCCAATCATCGCAACCTACCAATGACCTAATCAAATTGATGTTGGACAAGATGAAGACATTGGAGGCATCAGTTTCTAGCTCCCGTAAAACTCTCACCTACGATGAGATTTACAATGAGCCCATCCACCAGTCCATTCCTATTCATCCATACCCCGTGCATTGGGAAATTCCTGAATTCAATTGTTTCAATAGCAAAGAAGACCCACAGCAGCATTTGCATCATTCAAACACGGTGTTATCTGATCGCTCATGATGATGCTTTGCTCTTAAGAACCCTTCCCATGTCTCTCACTGGACCTGCATTAGATTGGTATAGTGGGTTACCTAGACACTCTATATTCTCATTCAATCAGGTAGCCCAAACCTTCTTGGAATCAGTTCTCCATCAATATCGTCAAGAAGGTTACCATGACTGACCTATACTCCATGCGTCAATATGAGGATGAATCTATCACAGATTTTCATCGCTCGCTGGCATAGCTTGATCAATCAACTCACCTTTCCAACTACCACAAATAGAACTCATCAAGCTCTTCACACAAGCTTGTTCTAGACATATCTCACCGACCTTGTAGGTCCAAACCTTCCGAACATTCGATGAAGCATTCACTATGGCATGAAATTTAGAGATTTGGGCCATCGAAGAGAAGAAAATCCAATTACGTAATAAGAATTCGGCATTCAAGTCGAATGATACCTCTTCTTCTTCCAAACCACAAAACAATTATTCAAAATCTAAAGGCACCGCTAACGTAGTGGTACTCAAGGTTGGCCCAGCTCATCCGTCAAATCAGGCTACCCCCTCATCTAATCTCTCACCCATCCAGACTTTTCAATTCAGACCAGAACAGCGGAAATACACCCCAATTGGGGAACCTTACTCTTTTGTTTTAGAAAAGCTTATCAAAGCCGGAGCCATCACCCTTCCACCTATAAAACCACACACTGGTTTTGACCCTGCTCACCCCATGCCTGCATGGTATAAAGAACATGACTTCTGTAACTATCATCGAGTAAAGGGTCATAGTGATGGCAATTGCATCACTTTCAAAAATATTATCCAAGAGATGCTCGAGAAAGGTGAGTTAACTGTGGATAATCCTAACACACCTACCAACCAAAACCTACACATCTTCAAGAAACCATTTCCCAATCATGCCCCTTCGTCTAATCAAATCGGTGAGACCTCAACTCATGATACCCATACCCGCGAGGTTCATGCTATTTTTAATGACATACCTGTCACCTCCCAATTTCCCCATATTCCTTCCATAGAGGAGATTCTAGCCCAAAATCCTCCTTCCACATTGGAACCAACCTCCCCTATTCCTCCACCCACAGAGGAACACCTTTCATCTCCTTCATCACCTACGGAGGAGTCTTCCACTAACATCGAGACCATTTCACCTTTGGCTTCTCCACTTAGAGAACTGATACCCATAGTACTTCTTCAGTCCACGGAAGATACTTATTTATCTCCTCTACCCACAGAGGAGCTCCCATCATCTCCTCCACCTATAAAGGAGCACCCATCATCTTCTCCGCCTATCACAGACCCAGTTGAGATACCCTTACCTCTTGGTGAGCATTCTCCATTAGCTACCCAAGACCCTGCAGACCTACTTTCAGCTCTCTTACCCACGGAAGCGGAAGCTAGCCAATTCCCCATCTCTAAGACACATTTCACAGGAATTACCATTAGGTCCTCATCAATTCCACCTACAGACGTACCGTTCTCACGTTTGGCCGATCACTTAGATTATGTGGATAGGGCCTTACTATGGGGTGCCTTTTACTTCCCGTCTCTAATGTAGATGTAGATGTCACTTGCTGATACCTCCACTATCTACCCAAAAATATTTCGACCAATCAAACTGAATACAACCACCTCTATCACCATTCCCTCCATGACACCCATCATAACTCAACATACACCCTTACCCATAACCCAAACTACATCTAAACCCAAACCCACACCTACAGCATCTGCCTCAACTAAACCTATTACCACCTTAAGGGTCACCCCAACTACCAGCCTTACTCATCCACCTATCAAACTGGATTTAGCTACATCTTCCAAAGTCAACACCACACCTACTCCGAGCACCTAAACCAAAAAACCAAGCCCATAGAACTCGTACTCCAGCTTTTCCAATCGCACCTTCACCCCTTCCATCCATCTTAAGACCTCAACCTCCCAACATGGTCAAGCAACCTCCACCCATCAATAAACCAAAAACACAACAGCCCATTCCTTCCTCACAAACCTCCAACCTACCCAGGTGCCCGACATGACTTACACTTGCACCTGCAACATCTCTACCACCCATACCTCCAATACCCTCAACTATTTCTTCACTACCCACTACACTTCAGTCATTGTCCCTCACACCCCATGTGCGACCTACATCATCTACCTTCACAGCACCCCCGTTATCCCCGTGGGTAACTCATCCTCTTCCCCCATCCACTTTTCCTTCTAGACCTCGTACACCCATATCACCTTTACCCAAGAAGGTGCAACCCAAAAACAAAACTCCACTACCCCACAATAAGGTAGTCAAAACAACCATACACCCTCCTACCCATCCATCTATCGTACCCCTACCTAAACAAACACGACCAACACCCAAGACCCCGCCAGCACCCAAAACCATAGCTCGACCTATTCCCCCTCTTGCGAAGACCGTTCCTCAACAATCAACCACACCTACACCGAAACCCATGTTCACTTCCCATTGCAATCCGCTAGCAGGATCCTATGCCAAAATTTTAACCAACCTCCTTGAGACCTTTATCATCACATTACCGCCACTCAGACCTTACGACCCCCTCAAACCCAAGCCAAAAGGGTTTGATGATACTAAAATTTGCACCTACCATCATGTGCCAGGGCACAATGTGGAAAACTGCAAGGCCTTGAAAACCATCCTTATCCAGTTGTGTCCTCCAGAAGCCAACTTTGACGATGACGATCTTCTCGATGAGGACCCTGCCTCACCAACACCCATTCCCACACTGTCCACTCAACAACCATAACCTCCACCCCCACAACTCCTCAAACCACCTCCAAGATTTTAAATTAACATGGTTCGCATCAGAGAACTTACCACGCCACCACCTAAATGTCATTGCGCCCAGCTCACCTCACATGGTTTTTCTCCTCCGTTAGGTTTTTTCCCATGTCGTGTCATTATACCACTCACCCTACACCTTCTCTGTTTTCCAACTCCCCTCAGATCAACATGATACACGTCACTACCCATGCTCAGAAGGATAAAGGTAAGGAAAAGGCAACCGACCCACCAACTAATCCCATACCCAACATACCATCTGTACCCACGCCTAAAATCCCTATTTCCTGATTTCCAATGGGGTTACACATCGCACCATGCTCAAACAATTACACCAATCTCCCCTCAAAATGTCCTTATATGACCTCATCCAAACCTCGAAATCCCATCACCAAGATCTCTCATGGAGGTTCTTTAATCTATTGAGGTTTTACCCAATGACCCTACACACATCGCCTCCATCATCACACCCCATCATGTAGCCTCTCTCACCAAATTACCACCTTTATCCACACCTCCACCTACTCACCAAGTAGCCTCCCTTAGCTTTTTAGAGGAAGAGATCGTGCCACACCAAAATGATGACCTGGACCCAGCCCTCTTCATCTCTGTCCACATCGATGACATACGGGTACAACATGTGATGATTGATGGGGGCACTAGCATTAATATCATTTCATCCCGTGCATTCGCTCAAATTTGCATACCTAATAATTGCATGCATAAACATCCTGTAATGTTGTGTTCATTCAATGACACTATCACCTCTACATTAGGCACTGTCATCCTCTACATTCGCATGGGCCCCCGAATTGTCCCAGAATTATTCTACGTCTTGGAGGGGGAGTTTCAATATAACTTGTTGCTTGGAAAACCCTGGATTCATGTCATGGGTCGCGTTCCTTCCACTTTACATCGTTGTGTAAAGTTTGAGCATGAAGGATATACCTACACTATTCCAGTTGATCCATCACCTTTCAAAACATGCAACATGCTCTACCAACCCAATGACATGCTCTACCGACCCAATGATGCTCATACCTATTAAAGCATCTACCTCTATGACCACCGCTGCTTTGTCTACACCTCCACTTACCAATATAGTCGCTACCTCAACCACAAATACCTCCTCCATTCCTACCGCTGCCACAACCTCCACGGCTGGCCCATCAGCCTCCCAATCCATTAACTCCACCTCCACATCAACGTCTGACACCTCATCCATTCTAACTACATACATACCAACCACCGATCCCTTAGAAGCTATTTTTTAAAGCCTCACTTTGGGGGAGTACCGCCTATATAGTGTCAACACATTCCTTACTCCACAAGAGTATGGAAGCCTTTACCAACACCCTCGCTATAATCACCGCATAGGATAATACCTCGTTTATGGTCCTCCTCATCTCCATACCAGTCTCACCTATGGGGGACTTGATACTACCACTTACACACTTGAACCACCATCACAAACCCACACATTTTCCGCTGACTTCCAATCTCTCACTAATCGTCATTTTTCCCACACCTTCCTGAACCAATGTGCATGGAAGGGTTTTGGCTTTTGGCTGTTACGAGCAAGGCCACCATACCGTTATTCCATGCACCACCTGTTGTCAAAATTTCCCCCCCAGGGTAAATTTCGATAACATGCATCAAAAGTTGTAGAAAGGCAAATAGGTCAATCCAGGAAAAATCGCGAAAATCGGCTAAGTCCTAGTCCTAGGACTAGTCGGGACATTTGGAACAAAGATACGCGGAGGGCGCGAAATGCCGATCCGGTCGAAGGAGGAAGAAAAATTGGCTAAGTGTTGCTCGGAACGTTTGGGACGAAAAGACCCGAACCAGCCGGATCGGCCGAAATGAGCACAGGCAGTCAAAAAGCGATTGGGACATCTGGGCCGCGAAGGCGCGAACCGGCCGAACCGGGCGAAAAAGGTCGAGTCAGTCCGAAACACAATGGGACACACGGGACGCGGATCGCCGAAAAAGCCGAAAGCCAATAAATTTGCGCCACGTGTCATCGGCCAAATGAGGGACAAGGAAGCCCATTTCGGGCGGATCGGAGGTTTTTGTCCCAAACGGTTTGGGACATCCGGGACAAAAAGACGCGAAGGGCGCGAAAGAGCTGGCAGGCCCGCGGACTAATCAAAAGCTGCCACGTGTCCTCATAGGAGTAAGGGTCAGAAAAGTCAAAGAGCGAGTTTTCGAGCATCGAGCCGAACAAATAGGATCGTGCCACGTGTCCCATTTAAGGGCCCACGAGGAAATTTCAAAGGAAAGCCCGCCAAAAAGCAAAGGAGAGAGAATTATTCAACGAATCAGAGCCTGCCACGTGTCATCCAGGTGGCAGAGCGCGGGAAGAATTTCAAAAATCCGTTTTCGCCTTTCCGTGCCCTAAATCTTCAGATCGCCATAACTTTTGATCCAGAGCTCGGATTTGCATGTTCTTTATATCAATGAAAAGATGGTAAAATTCTCTACACATTTCCAAGGCCAATCTTGCATTTTGGTTCAGTTTGGAGGACAAAAATCAAGAAAAAGCCTCTGGTGCGAAATAATAAGCAGAAGTAATGCTTCAACGAACAACTTTAATGCAGCAGACAGTTTTCTGCTGACTTCCAATCTCTCACCAATCATCGTTTTTCCCACACCTTCCTACACCGATCCCTCCCTTCTCTCCTGTGCAAGAGTGTGGAAGGGTTTTGGTTTTTGTATTTTATGAGCAAGGCCGCAATACCGTTATTCCATGCACCACCCACAAACATAATGACCGTAGTGGTATCGTCTTTCTTGAACCATCTACCAAACAGGCCCACATTGAGCTCATCAAGGACATCAGCCCTTCTCCACCTTCTTCACTCACTCAACCTTCATCGCCACCATCACTGACGGAGTCGATGGATCCAGAATCTATCCCTCCTAACTTTTTTTTCATAAACACCATTTCCTTAGGGCCTTTGACTTATCAATGTGAGGGTAAGGCCCCTTCCACTCTTCCCTTCCTGTATCCTGAAATGATCGATGACGATACACCTTCAATTAACATCGTTCAATGTCAGGATGATGAATCTATACTCACCTACCTTGGTGCAGAAGACTCATATATTCATCGGTTGTTACCCTCTGAGATGCAAACCATGTTGAATGAATCGACTATCAAGATCAACATTCACACTCAGGATGACCCACATATCCTAAAGATCGGTCAATCTTTAGATGCTGCTGAACAAGAAGCCATCACTTCTTTTCTTAAGGATCATAACCACGCTTTCGCTTGGTCTTACGCAGACATGCCTGGTATTGGCCCCACCATAGTGGTCCACAATATTGTCACTATTCCCGATGCCAAACCCATCAAACAGAAGCTGAGGAAAATGCACCCTCGCATTGCCCTTCTCGTCAAAGAAGAACTTCAGCACCTTCTTTCCATTTCCTTCATCTTACCCATTGATTATCCTCATTGGATTTATAACATTTTCCCTTTCACTAAGGCAACATGGGGACTCCACATTTACACGGACTTCCATGACCTCCACCCAGCATGTCTGAATTATGACTTTCCCTTACCCAGTATTGACCAGCTAGTTAACCTTACCGCTGGTCACGAGATGCTACCGCTCATGGATGGCTTCTCGGGTTGTAACCAAATCTTGCTTGCCCCAGAAGATCAACACAAAACCACGTTCATCACCCCTTGGGGGACCTTCTTCTACCGAGTTATGCCATTTTGGCCTTAAAAATGTTGGTGCCACATATTAGAAAGCTATGACTTACATCTTCCATGATATCATGCATCGTATATTGGAAGATTACGTGGATGATCTCCTAGCCAAATCTAAATGCCACTCTGAGCACCTTGTTGTCCTCAAAACTATTTTTGACCACCTCATTAAATATTGTGTTCACCTTCACCCAAAGAAGTGTGTCTTCATGGTTCTCTCAAGAAATCTCCTAGGATTTATTGTTTCCTTACGCAGTATAGAAGTTGAACCTGCTAAAATCAAGGCCATTCTGGAAAGTTCCTCCTCCCACTAACCTTAAACAACTCCAGTAGCTTGCAAGGTAAGTTGCAGTCTATTCACCATTTCATTTCACAATTATATGATTGGTGCCAACCATTTCATCATCTGCTCAAGAGGGATGTCTCCTTTAAATGGGATGATGACTGCCACAAATATTTTGAGGCCCTAAAACAATACCTTATCCAACCACCCGTACTCATTCCGCCTAAAGACAATCAACCTTTTTACCTATACATCTCAGCTACCGATCACTCCTTGTGAGCCATGCTCGCTCATCGTGATGAACAACACAGGGAGCAAGCGGTTTATTACATAAGTCATACTCTTTTGGATTATGAAACCTGATACACTCATCCCAAAAAACTTTGCTTAGCCTTAGTTTTTGTTACCACTAAACTCCGCCATTACCTACTCAACCACAAAACCTATGTTGTGACCAACACCGACCCCTTACACTTCATGTATGACAAACCTTATCAAAATCAGTGTGCCACTCGATGGCTTATGCTTTTAGCTGACCTTGACCTCGAATTCATTCATAAAAATTCCATCAAGGGTCAGGCTATCACCGACCAATTGGTCGACGCATCTCTTTCCGGGGATCAACCCTCTAATTTTGACTTTCCAAATGAGTCAATTGCTACCCTTTCCCTGGACAAACCCCCTTACTAAATGACACTCTTCTTCGACAGTTCCAATTGTTAGTGTGGGGGTGGGGCTGGTATTATCCTCATTCCACTATGATGGTGAGCCCATGCCTTTGTCTTTAAAACTCAATTTTGAATGTACAAATAATATTTCCGAATACGAAGTGCTCGTATTGGGTCTCCAAGCTGCCTACACCCTAGATGTCAAATCAATCAACATCTTTGGTGATTCTCAATTGGTCATAAACCAAGTCAATGGTATATACCAATATCGTAATGAGATACTTCAAAAATATAAACATCATGTAGATGCACTTTTGACCACCTTTGACCGTTACATCCTTCAAACCATCCCACGTTCAACCAACAAATTTATAGATACCATGGCCTGCTTGGCTTCCCAAATACCCACTTCACCCACCGATTCTAAAATATTTGTCACCGTACAATGACTCCAATCACCTTCTTGTTTACTGTGTGAATTTTACTCTATCGGAACCGCTACCTCTGGACCCGAGTGACCTTTTGTAATATCCACTTTTTGTCACTTCGTCTCTAGAATTTTTTTTTTATATTTATTTAACTTTATGCAGCTGATTTAAATACCCATATATTTAAATCTACATAAACCTTAATGATATCCATTTCCGATAACTGTGATGAACCTTGTGTAGCTGTATGAGAGAATGCTGAACCTACTCGTTCTCCCTCAAAGCTCTATTCAAGCCATACATAAAATGTAACCCTTTGGTTCCCCTTTACAGGATATGATATATAAGTGAAAACCCCTAAGTGTGTACCTGGGTTCCACCTAGGAAATCCATAGGCATGTCACATCTTAGATAATGGTGAAATCTTGATAGTGTAATCAACAGCTTACACCACTTTGCGTAAATTTTTTGAGTAATGTATACCACGCTCGATTCTATGATGGCACACTCGTCATTGGAATCTTATCATCTCACCTTATTCACTTGTTCAGTTATATGGATTCACAAATGTTAATGATGTAAACAGCTACAAGCCTTGAATGAGGTACAAACAAGTTTAACCTATACGAAGACGTACCTCTATGTCATCTTGTGATGCCTATGGGAAGAAAGTGTTCTCGTAACAATTCACCTTGTTACTCACCCACATATCTACCCGTAGCCATCATAGGTCGATATAGGGGTGCGTACCCCATGGAGGTCCAACATGTCTTGTAACTCTATTAATGTTTGTACTTAGGACAACACCATACTACAATCCAATCTCTTGGTGAGGTAACTCATTACAGATACTAAACGGTAGTATCCTAATGGTGACAATCGTCACCATAGGGATATGACTGTGTAGTATATGCAATGAGTTCACTTCACCTAGAATTCTATATTGGTGCATGGTGTTTAATGTTTTCGAGGTAATCATTATTGAACAACCTAGGGCTTACAACACCTTCTCCACGAATGGTTCGTACCTAAGGTCAGGATTGAGTTGATCCCAGGATCCCCAATCTCTATAACATTTTAATTACCTTTCAATATCTCATACCTATGTTAACCATTGATGGAAACAATACTATCAATGTCAATGACTATTATTACAGTCTCAAACTGTCTCTTCTTTAACATTTAGGCTAATGCTTCTTATTTCATATTCTAGGGGTATGTACTTACATGAAGCTAAGTAATTAGGTATTATTCATTCCTTGAATTAAGTGCCATAAACTATCAATGCCAATCCTCTTTTTAGTTTAAGCGCATCACTTTTCTTAATTGCAGCTCAGTAACAAGTGTTCATTTATTTTACTACCTCCAACAAATAAGATAAATCTAAGGCATCCTATATGATAGATTTTTATGGTCCACTTACCCATTTATCTATCCTTGTCATATCCTTTTTAAAATACCGCTCGCTAATTCTTTTTAAAGATAATATCAGTATTGACTAGGGATGAGATTCAGATGCTTGTTCTTTTTAACTTAGTACACATGTTCCTTTCTTAATTCCATTGTATCCACATGCTTATGTGCTCATAATGATGCATCATGGGGCATCCCCTAAATAAAAAAAATTCATCTCATTGAGCATAATGTTTCGTAACACAATTTATCACAATTATGCAATTCCCGAATAGTGGAACCATACTCAATATATTTTCATATTAGATTACCATAAGCCCTTCCTCTTGTTACTTGGGAGTGACGTCCTTGGATAGGACTTAATGTTGATTTCACTTAGAAATCAATATTACATTCTTATATCTTTATTATGAGTTAGCATAACCTATGTTTTCAAAACAGCCATAGCACAGATGTACCTGATTATCATAACCTTACCATGGTTCATGATAATCCAACTATTTACTTAGCAGCTGTCATTAAGATTAGATAGTCATATTTCTATATATCTTTGACTGGTTGAGTACACCCTATACAAAACCTTTGGAGAATGTAATACAACTTTACAAGTAGGCTGATAAATTACATTTTATAATGAGACAGTTATCCATTAGCAACCTTAATTATTTCCAAGTATGCTTAACGTATGGTTCGTTAGATCATGATATTCTTAGGAAACAGTCCACTCATAGTTCCTTATATGTTCCCTAGCATTCACACATATGTTGTGTGCTAGTAATTACTATGTATTTAACACTAACGCTTAATACAATAGTGACAAAGATACTAATAACCTATTTTGATAAATTTTTGGTTCTTAACTCATCATTTTCCAATCAATCACTTATAGGACAATATATAGCAACAGAAAATCTTTATTAATTTCATTCAAGAGATAAGTACAATTCATGTCTATAAGCATGATCAAATTCTTTCATTTTAATGAATAATACAGAGACATTTAATAACAAGGCCTTTCCCAATTCTAAGGAGAAGTACTTCATATAAGAACATTCCAGTCAGTCATATCTTTAACTTTCCTCGATCAAAATAATATACAAAACTAAATACTTCACTCTTTCTCCACGACATTTATCTGCAAATTTGTTAGCACAGAGTCAGTTCACAAGAACTGAGCATGATAAGCCTCAACTCATCTTAACAACATACTCTACTTAATTATTTCATAAAAATAAATCCTATTATTTTTATGAATCAATATTGCAGAACTTAGGAAGATAACAATTATTTCTATAATAATTCAAGAGTAAGCACTTTCATGAGCTAAGAAAGAAATCAGTTTCAAACTTACGTTTCAATACAACTATTTTAGTCACTCATAACAACCACCTAAATTATAAGGTACCTGATAATCATAAGTGATCAAAATACTATTCGTAAGAGTATCAAGATTCAACTCATGCAATCCCATACTTGCATGCTTGGAATCATTTTTACTCATTGATTAAGTAACCATAAATATAACAAGAATCACATTCAGGCAATCTCTCAAATATTCTTAATAGATCCACTCAAGGATTTCATACACCCATAAGGTCTACTAAGGTCCATACAATAATACTAAGGCATTAAGTGTCATTAGTTTAAATTACAATATTAGATTAACTTTAAGGATGAGAGAGAGCATTCACGGCATCCTGTCATTTAGCAAACAGGTAAAATTCAAGTAATAGGTTACATAACCAATACCTTCCTCAATTTAAGCATTTATTAAACATTCCCAGCCTAGGAAAGAGAACATGATTTCTTTTCCTCAACTTGGTTATCAACATATCGATACTGATTAATTGCCAAAGTATTTCAAGATGTTTTAACGAAAGGGAGTCATGATAACATGACTGAAATTTAACCTATTAGCCCAAACTGGGCATTCGTATTCATATGAGTTTTCTCTTCACAAAATTCAAAATAAAAGGTTTTCTTATTCCTCACTGAGTCAAGGACTCTATTAGAATAATGACAAATATCTACCAACCCGTTCCACTGAACAAGGTTGGAGCATACCAAAATAATTCATGACACAACTGTTAGGAAATAAGGGATAAAATATGCGGAATAATCCCTCACAGAATCGCAACAGTAGAAACTAATATGCAGAAATTATTACAGATCTCAAATAAAATTGCAGAATAAAATAACACAACACAAAGAGACAATATTTAACGTGGTTCACCCAATTTGGGCTACGTCCACCAAGAATCACTTGCTCAAATTTTTTTACAAGCCACCGCTCTCTCAATACAATACCCAGATCCATTTGGAGTTATGCTCAAAAAACTCTACAGAATTCACAACCGAATTCAAAACACATCTACAATACATTTGCTTGTACATCTATCATATGCATAAGACCATATAAATAGACAACTGCTTAAGTAGTTTTACAAAACCGTGGGTATCAAAACCATGGGCAAAACCCGTCCCATAAACCTATGGGTCAAAAAACTTGCCCATATGAGAAAAGCACGTTTCCCGATATGTCGGGTGCATTTTTCGAGGCCAAAAAAATTTATGCCTAAAAAAAAAAATTCGGGGGCTGCGCCCCCACCCCCGCTCGAGGCCCGGCTCGGCCTCGAACCCCGGCGAGGATACATGAAAAGTGTATAGTACTCTTAGTGTACAGTCTTCAACACTTTCACACATGAAAAAATAGGCTCCACAACCTAACAATCTCCCACTTGGAGACTAGTTTTCCTCTGAGCAAGCTTCTCAACCCTTCACTAGTTTCTGTGAAGACCAACCAAAGCTGAACACAACTTCATTTTTTCCCTTGTGACCACCTTGGTCATCATGTCTGCAGGATTCTGACTGGTATGAATCTTCTCCAACTTCAACTTCTCTTCCTCCAAAGTTATCCTGATGAAATGGTACCTTAACTGTATATGCTTTGTCCTAGAGTGGAAAGCAGAGTTCTTAGCTAGGTGTATAGCACTCTGACTATCACTATGCAACTTACATTCCTCCTGCTTATGCCCTAACTCCTCAAGCAATTGTTGTAGCCAAATCATCTCTTTTCTTACCTCTGTGGCAGCAACCATACTTAGCCTCTGTGGTTGACAAAGCCACCAGCTTCTGTAGTCATGAAATCCAGCTCACTACTGTCCCATATACAGTGTAAATAAAACCTATCGTGCTCCTCCTGCTGTCTACATCTCCAGCCATATCTGAATCTACATAACCACGTAAAGTGGTGTTTGATCCACTGTAGCACAAAAATGTCCCCATGGTCCCTCTCAAATACCGAAGGATCCACTTTACTGCTTGCCAATGCTCTTTACCTGGATCACTCATAAATCTACTCACAGCTCCCACTGCATGGGCAATATCAGGCCTAGTGCATACCATAGCATACATCAAACTGCCAACTGCTGATGAGTAAGGTACCTTGGACATTTGGTTTCTCTCCTGCTCTGTCTTGGGACACTGCTCCTTTGATAACTTGAAATGGCCTGCCAAAGGAGTCCCAACCGGTTTAGCATCCTACATATTAAACCTCTCCAAGACCTTCTTAATGTACTCTTCCTGAGATAAAGTCAGCTTCCGTTCCTTCCTATCCCGAGATATCCTCATACCAAGGATTTGTTTGGATGCACCCAAATCCTTCATAGCAAATGATTCACTTAGCTGCTTCTTGAGTACTTTTATTTCCTGCATGTTTTTACCTGCAACCAGCATGTCATCAACATACAAACACAGGATAATATAACTTCCATCCTCAAATTTCTTTGTATACACACAATGGTCAGAATGACATCTGATATAACCTTGCTCCATCATGAAGCTATCAAACTTCTTATACCATTGACGTGGAGCTTGTTTCAAGCCATACAAGCTCTTCTTCAATTTACACACCATCTCCTCTTTACCTTTGACTTCATATCCTTCTGGCTGCTACATATATAGCTCCTCCTCCAAATCACCATGGAGAAATGCAGTCTTTACATCTAACTGTTCTAAGTGTAAGTCTTCTGCTGCCACTATTCCAAGAACAGTTCTGATAGAAGTCATTTTTACTACAGGAGAAAAAATCTCATCAAAATCTATACCTTGTTTCTGTGCAAACCCCTTGACCACCAACCGGGCCTTATATCTTTTCTTGCCTCCTTCTTCCTCTTTAACTTTAAACACCCACTTGTTCTGCAATGCTCTTTTTCCTTCTAGGTAGCTTCACCAAATCCCAAGTTTGGTTCTCCATGAGAGACTTATGCTCCTCATCCATGGCTTGCTCCCACTTCTTCCTGGCATCTACCTACATTGCTTCATCAAAGCTCTCTGGCTCTCCACTATCAGTGAGTAATAAATAATAAAGAGAAGGAGAAAAACGTTCAGGTTCTCTTCTTACCCTAGAAGACCTCCTCAATATAGGAGTTTGGGGTTCCTATTGAGGGGGTTCCTGAACTGATTCATGTGTCACTTTCCCATCCGGAAGATCCTCTACCGCTGCATATTCTTTCTTGGATTCTTCCCTATTTTCCTGCAACTGTTGCTTATACATGAATTTCTCATTAAAGACCACATCCCTAGATCGAATGATTTTCTTGTCCTTAATACTCCAACATTTATATCCAAAGTCATCACCACCATAACCAATGAAAGTACATTTTTCTGATTTAGCCTCTAGCTTAGTCCTATCATCCTTGTCTATGTGAACAAACACCTCACATCCAAAGACTCTAAGAAATGAATAATCAACTTTCTTACCATACCAAGCCTCCTCAGGTATGCCTCCATCCAAGGCACTTGAGGGTCCTCTGTTTATCAAGTACACAGCTGTGCTCACCGCTTCTGCCCAAAAAGAAAGAGGCAGTCCTGCATGTAACCTCATGCTCCTAGCACGTTCCATTATTGTTCTGTTCATCCTTTCTGATACCCCCATTCTGCTGCAGAGTTCCTGGAACCGTCTTTTTCCTGCGGATTCCATTCTTAGAACAGTAATCATCAAATTCATTGCTGCAATACTCCCCTCCATTATCTGACCTGAGACATTTTAGCTTAAGACATGTTTCATTCTCTACCAAGGCTTTCCATTTAACAAAAGTGTCAAATACATCAGATTTGTTTCTAATACAATAAACCCAAACTTTCCTTGTTGCATCATCAATAAAAGTAACATAATAACTTGAACCCCCAAGAGATGATACCTGAGCTAGCCCCCACACATCAGAATGCACCAGCTCTAACTTACTCTCTTTCTTTGTAGGTCCAACCTTGAGAAACCTTACTCGCTTTTGTTTCCCATATATGTAGTTCTCACATAAATCCAAACCTGTTTCTGTATATCCAGGAAAATTCTTCTTTATGATGTTCATGCCCTTATGGCTCATATGACCAAGCCTATAGTGCCATAATGTTGTATCTGCATCTGAAGCCACAAGATTACAATCATTAGTACTATCAGTGGTTAAATACAAGGTTCCAACCTTCTTACCTCTTGCCACCACAAGAGCACCCTTGGTAACCTTCCAAGAGTCTGTTGTAAATATCACAGTACAACCATCACTTCCCAACTGCCCTGCCGATATCAAATTTCATCTTAATGTAGGCACATGTCTGACATCCTTCAATAGCCAAGTATTCCCATTCTGCATCTTAACCTGAACAGAACCTTTTCCAACTATGCTGCAAGGCTCATCATCACCAAGAAAAACATGCCCAAAATCTCCTTGAACATAATCAACAAAATAATGCCTATGTGGAGAAGCATGGAAAGAAGCCCCTGAATCTAAAACCCAAGATTCAGTAATATTGTGCAAAGAAAGAATCAAAGCATCCTGACATACATTACCCATTGCCACATTTGCCTCCTTGTTTTCTTCTTGTTGTTTCTTCTTATCCCGAAGCTCCCAACAGTCCTTCTTTGCATGCCCAGGCTTTCCACAATTCCAGCATACAATCTTGTTCTTGGATTTTGACCTTGCCCGATCTTTTGATTTTCCACGGTTTCCTCTATTCTTCTGTCTCCCTCTAGTTTCCACTGTCAAAGCATTCCCTGAAGTAGAAGATTCCCCAGAGCTTTTTCTTCACATTTCCTCGCTTAGAATCACCCCTACAACATCCTCAAACTTCAACTTCGAGTTAGCTGGAACCGAGTTACTTACCGCCATTACCAGGCTATTCCAACTCTCAGGTAAAGAGCACAGAATTAATAAAGCCCTAACTTCTTCATCAAATTCTATTGTAACCGAAGCTAGCATATTCACTACCGTATTGAAATCATTTAAATGATCTGCTACTGAACTATTCTCAGACATCTTCATATTAAACAACTTTTTCATTAAAAATATCTTATTAGAGGCAGAGGGTTTTTCATACAACTTCCCTAATGCATCCATTAGATCTTTTGTAGTCTTTTCCTTTGAAACATTAAATAATACCGAAGATGCAAGACTCAGCCGGATCATTCCAAGTGCCTTCCGATCCAACAAATCCCATTCCGCATCTGTCATACTCGAGGGTTTGTTCACCTTCTCAGACAACGGAGTATAAAGATCCTTCTGATAAAGGTAATCTTCCATCTGCATCTTCCAAAGACTGAAATTCTACCCGTTGAATTTATCAACCCTAGATCTTCCTTCATCTGCCATAGCTCCCACTCAAGCTAAAAACTTTCCCTGCGATTCAACACTTCAGCAAACCAAACCAGGCTCTGATACCAATTGTTAGGAAATAAGGGATAAAATATGCGGAATAATCCCTCACAGAATCGCAACAGTAGAAACTAATATGCAGAAATTATTACAGATCTCAAATAAAATTGCAGAATAAAATAACACAACACAAAGAGACAAGTATTTAACGTGGTTCACCCAATTTGGGCTACGTCCACCAAGAATCACTTGCTCAGATTTTATTACAAGCCACCACTCTCTCAATACAATACCCAGATCCATTTGGAGCTATGCTCAACAAACTCTACAGAATTCACAGCCGAATTCAAAACACATCTGCAATACATTTGCTTGTACATCTATCATATGCATAAGACCATATAAATAGACAATTGCTTAAGCAGTTTTACAAAACCGTGGGTATCAAAACCATGGGCAAAACCCATCCCATAAACCTATGGGTCAAAAAACTCACCCATATGAGAAAAGCACGTTTCCCGATATGTCGGGTGCATTTTTCGAGGCCAAAAAATTTTATGCCTAAAAAAATGAAAATTTTCTTAGGGAGCTTTTCCCCCGAACCCCCCTAACTGCTCACCGGATAGCGATGAAAAGTGTATAGTACTCTGAGTGTAACACATAGAAGGTGTACCACACTCTTCACACATGAAAAAATAGGCTCCACAAACATAACACTCATTACCCCAGGGAGACCCTATAGAGACTATACTTTTAAATGTCAAGAGAACTCTGTAATCCTCAAGGGAGAATGAAATACAGCTAGATAAGATTTTAAGGAGTCAAGATTTTTCGGCAGTGAATGGAATAACCCTCAATCATTTACATGAACTTATGCCCATCAAGGATCCAGTACTTCATAAGATCTTAGTTAGATAGCATCCTGTCATATACCTTATGAGGAGTATGATACTTAAAATATTATGACCTTAAGTGGATTTCAACTAAAACTCATCACATCCTATTTTTTTCAATTAAATATCAAATTAAGGTCATCTAGTCAATCGAGCTTTGATCTGCATCGATTATAAACAAAGGGGAAAATAACACCCAATTTTTAACACTCCTGCATCGTTCTCGAAAGTCTCCCTACACCTATTATTAGTTGATTAAATGGTAGTTCAATACCAATGATAAATAATCATCCTACCTTCAATACATATTTTTAAATCCAAGAAGAAGATTCTTAGTCGTACTCAACTTTTCTTTCAAATTGAACATAGTATTTCGGGTACAGGAGCACAAAAAATTCCCAGTTACAAAAGGATTTACAAAATCATCTAAATACTAAGAGAGATAGAATTTGTCTCTAAGAGGAACCAACTCAAAACATAATAAGTCCTCAACCTGTATTGAAATCGGAAAGCGTCGAACACTAACTAAGCTTAGAAGAAGAAAAACGAAGATCAATACAAATAAACAAAGCGGGGTAAACCCGAGCACCTCAACCTAATGAGTAACCAGCTAAAACCAAATTGTAAATGAATAACTTCAGTTAGTTGTTAGGAGACTCGGCATTCTATCAAGCTACCATACAGGGATAGAGGACTAAAACATTAACGTCATTCAAGAAAACCCATTCAAGGGTTGAAGATCAGACTTAGTATTTTACTACAACTGCCCTCATTATCTGCAGCTAGATATTGTTATTAAATATAGTTGTTTGATCCTTAGTACAATTATTTACCTAAAATAAAACTAGGTCGACTAAGCATAACGATACCTCCTACAATAACAACACTATTCCGCAGGAAATGTTTTCTTTAAAAAAGAAACATACTAGTTTCATAAATCTAACGATTACCAGGGCAAGGAAAATCATATATAGCCAAAACCCCAAACCATCGGTTTCCAGTATTCTGCAGTGTCTTGCAAAATCTATACTACCCCAAAAAGGATGGGTAGAAATTGAAACCAGTTTTCCATGGTTTAATTACCTATTGAATTTTCAATCTTGAATTAAAAATTCAAAACAATACTACCTTGTCAAGCCAAAACCCAATGATGATTACAGTTGTAACTTCTCATTCATCTCATGAAATACGTTGTCTCATCACAATATAAATCACATTGAAATCGACAAACATTACTTGTTTCCAAACA
The DNA here is from genome assembly GCA_019776745.2 of Taxus chinensis. Taxonomy (NCBI): domain Eukaryota; kingdom Viridiplantae; phylum Streptophyta; class Pinopsida; order Cupressales; family Taxaceae; genus Taxus; species Taxus chinensis. Next base: position 801,757,262 of record CM034146.1, read on the forward strand.
ACATTCATCACACTACAAGATCAAACAAATTCTATAGAAGTAAAGATTAAATCGTTTTCACATCACCAAGGATTAAGAATACAAATTTCAATCCAAGTAAGTTCTATTTGTGAAATGACTAAATAGAGCAAGAAATTATGATGGGTTAGGGCATATCGTGCCTGTTACGCCTTCCTTTCCTTCCTTGTAAAGCTTTCACGATTCTTCAGAAGATCTCAAACTTGGAAGCGAATTCCTTCATCCAACAAATTACAATGCTTTCTCACTATTTATTGCATCTGGTAAACTCACTGTCTGACTGATTTAACTATTGTTTTTCATCATGCAACTTACAAAGAAAACACATAGTTCCATTTTTGCAATGTAGAGCTTCTGTGAAAAACTTGGAATTGAAGTGAATCTACACCTCGACCGATTTTCCTTTCCCCAAACCATCCATGCTTTACCTGAGAAAGTTGAGAGTTTATTGAATATTAAATGCCATTAATGCAGTGGTTAAAGGAGCTTGCCACCAAATTTATCTAACCAGCCATTTTGATTTCCAACTTTTTAGCAAAATTCCCTCCTCACGCCATGTAAGTGAATTTAAATTTAGTTAACCCATAATATTTCCCTCAAACTCAGTCGGCGGGATCAATAAATAAAACAATAAAGAATTCAATACAAATGTATTGGCGGGTGGGGTGCCAACTCACCACTTTATTCAATTTGAAAAAACATTAGATTGTATATAGCTTTTTAAAAGACCAATCAATATCTTATGCAAATAGCAATTTCAGATGCCCATCCCCTTTGTGTATAAGGACTCACACAAATAATTATATTTATACATCCTTTCCAAATAGCCAGAGTTACATCAACTCTAAATTCGCAAGTAATAAGAGTGTTTGTGAAAGTTAAATTTCTCGTGTTAGGTTAAGAACCATGTTATAAGATTAGATTGATACTACCTCAATTGAGGAAACACTCATTTCTTAACATCTGGTTGATGGACACTAAGCTACATAAAGAGTCAAATTCTACATACAACCAACTATCACACATAATGCAATATTTTTTTGAATGACTACAATACATTATTATGGTTCAAAATGACGCTTTGTAAGCTATTCAACATATGTAGTATGAAATTTCTTAAATATTTGGGATATAATACACAACATTGACATCCCACTTCTTTATCTATTCAAAAATATATTGGGCATATTCCATTACCCCTTCAAGTGGGGGAAGATAACCTACAAAATGCCACTTATTCCTTCTTCTAATGTAGCGACAATCTCTACAACACATACTATTTGAGTATACATGTTCTTTATATACAAAGCTATTATCTTGCAAAGTAATTCTCCCGAAGTAGTTATTTTTCTACTTGAGACTTAGCAAGTTCCCTTTTTGTAAGCTATATATATATGATTCAAAAGACTCTACATGATCATTGATGTTTCCTTTATAATTTGAGGGCATCTTTTATACTATTAAGTGTTATCATTTGACTTATTACACATTATTCTTTCAGATCATGGTTATAGTATATGTATATATTTATATATAATAGTTAATATGTTAATGTAGCTCACATAAGTTGCTTATGCAAGCTTTATGGAAATTGATTCCCTTAATTCAAATAATTAATTTATTGACTAACGACTGTAGTCATTCACCCAAGAAAATACGACCATGCTAGTATTAACCATCAGGTGACGTGAACTACTGAATGGTCGGCTCAAAATCAATTCTAATTTGAAATAAAATCTTATTCGAGTTCCAATTTTGGTCGTTAAGTGAACTATCCAGCTGTAAAAGCCTTAACATACATAGTTAAAAAACTATTATGCTTACAATTTAATAGAGATAAATGAAAACATCGTAAATCACTTTCAAGGATTAAATTTACACCAGAGATTGGATGACATCCTATATTATAAATGACGTAATGTCGCTTTAACAAAATAGTTCATCATTAAGATAAACTCCGGATTAACAAGGTTAACATCTAAGGAGATCATCTTTACCCCATTCGGGTTATCGTGATTACTTGTTTACATCAAGTTCCCATTTAATTTTTGATACACAAAGGTTTCCAACAACAAAGGATAAAACCATTTGTCCTATCATTCCTTTAACCATAGTAATGAAAGTACAGGGCGTTACACCTTTGGTACAAACAATACTCCGACTATCTTTCTCTCTCCATCTTACCTCCTGATCTCACCCGTAACGGACAATGTGCCTTCCTTAAAAAGGTCTCTCATTACGTCATCATGGGGGGCCTCCTCTATAAGCGCGTCTTTGATGGTATTCTCTTACAATGCCTCACGAGTTCTGAAATTCCTTATACCATGAAGGAGGTTCATGATGGCATATGTGGAGGTCACTTCAGTGGCCTTGTTGTTGCTAAACGTATTCTTCACCTAGGCTATTATTGGCCGACCCTTAACTATGATTGTTGTGATTATGTCAAATATTGTGTAAAATTCCAACAACATGCCAATATTCATCATACACCCAGCCATTCCTTACGGGTCACCCATAACCTTTGGCCCTTCTCTCAATGGGGTTTAGAGCTTGTCGGAGAAATCAATCCCCACTCTTCCCAACGCCATCAATGGATCATCACTGCTACCAAATACTATACAAAACGGGTGGAAGCCATACCACTCATCTCCACGAAAGCTGAGAAAATATGTGAGTTCATTAACCATCACATCATTTGTCGCTTTGGTGTTCCTCGTCGCCTCATCACTGACAATGGAAAAAAATTCAAAAACAAAACATTGCAAAAACTTTACGAAGCCTTCGGCATTCAGCTCAGTTTCTCATCACCCTATTACCCACAAACCAATGGCTAAGTCAAATCCACTAACAAAACCCTAAACAAAATTCTTATGAAAGTGGTTAATGATACTGGGAAGGATTAGCATACGCACATTGCTTTTGCCCTATGGGCATATCGCACTAGTATTCGCACTTCCACTGCTGCCACACCATTTTCTCTTGTCTAAAGCACAGAGGTTGTTCTGCCCTCGAAGTTTAGATCCCCTCACTCTACATTTCTCTCCATGACATGCTCAATGATGATGACTTTTGTCAAGACCGTTTAGCACAGCTAGAGAAACTAGACGAATGTTGTCTTAACGCTTTGGATCACCTTCAAGTTTACCAAAATCATATCAAACGTGCCTATGACAAACGTGTCCATGCATGAACCTTCTAAGTTGGTGACCTTGTCCTGAAAGAAAATCAACACGTAACCAAAGTAGAAAAAAGTAAACGGGGCAAATTTGCTCCTAATTGGCATGGACCATACATCGTGACTCATACCTATGGATCAAGTGCTTATCATTTATCTTCACTCGATGGTAAACCCGAACCTGAGCCCATTAACGCCTTGCATCTTCGACCATTCTATTGTTGACTTGTAGTCCTACCTCACCTTTTGTCTCTTTCCATGCTTGTCCCTTAAGCGTTATCCACTTCATACACCTCACCAATGATTAAACAAGAATCATGTGAGTACCCGTCACTTGTTATCTTCTATTGAATATGTGTACCACAGCGCTGCACATAGCATGATTCTCATGGATACTTTTTTTCTACCTTTAGATGAGATCCCATGGTCATTTCACCTTGCCTTTTGAACAATAGTCCAATTCTCCACCTTGGTCTTGTCCATGACTTCAAAGCCCTCACATGGAATACAACTCCTTGAGTCAAACTTCCACTCAAAAGATGACTCCCTCAAAAGGACATCTTCCTCTTGACAATTGTTGTTGTAAATAGACTGCTCCCTCCAAGGATAGCTATGTAAAGCTAAAAAAAAAATGAGAGCAACCAAAGCTTCCCGCATTGATCAGCTTCACGAAGACGTCAAGGAGTTCAATTTTCTTCATCCCATATAGACTTCCACATCGATCAATCTATCTCAAATACAAGTCAAAACAGAAAACGTTTTAGTCATGGACTTGCCCATTGTGACCTCGGATCTCTTTCCCGAAGAGCACGCTAGCTCATAACATATAAAAAATTAACCACCTTTCATCCTTCTTACCATTCCCACTCCCATTTTTTTTTACTTCCTCAAGGGACTTCTTGGAAACTATGGCATTTGGTGATCATGTGACTACTTTTCACTGTAGAACAATCAATCATGCAATGTCTTTAGGGTCTTACATTCATCACCTCTTTCAAGGTGTGATCTACTCAGTTTGATCCTCACCAATCAGGTGGATTTATTGCCCCATCTTCTCTTTTAGCCATCCTTGTTTACGTTTTGATTACCTTATACGGGACTTGGTCCTCGATGCTTACTTTTGAGGGAATATTTTTTCTTCTTTTGCCACAATCAATATCACCTATCTTACTTTACCTATAACCCACCCACACCTAACAAACCTAAACCCACACCATACCTAAAACCTACCACCTCATTTTCACACCCTCTCATATTCTCCCCTAGCTTATTGGAGAACTACATCGGCCTGAGGTCCCTTTCGCCGGGACTATGTAGGCAACACTCTGTGGGCATAGGGCCCCTAGAGGATAGTTTGGCCACGCTTTACCCTCAAAAATTCATCTTTTGTGTTCCTCACATTACATCATACCTCACTTAGTTTCTCTTTTTTACCCACAATTGGAAATTAAACCACGTACATAACAAGTTGCTTCATATTTTAATCCTTATCGCAATATACATTTATTACACCTACCATTTCTCTATCATCATTGTGCATAGATTATACCACATCTCACATAGGACCCATATTATCATTCATTGCATAAAATAATAAATCATAACTTCCCTTACTTTGAACACAACCATGCCTAAGACCTTGACTCAACCATGCCTAACAAACTTGACACAACCATGCCTAAAACCTGACTCAATCCATGCTTAAGACCTAACTTGATCCATGCCTCAAACCTGACTCGATCCATGCCTAAGACCTGACTCGATCCATGCCTAAACCAACCTGACTCCATCATGCCTAACTCACCTAATTTCCATCCATATCAAAACAATAAATCGAAAATCTCATCAACACATCAACAAATCAAGAAATTTCATGTATCTCATCATATAAATAAGTGTGTATCTCAATACAACATACATGGATGTCCCATCATGTCCATCATCTCAAAATCATTGGCACGCAGGCCGATACTCAATATAAAATGTCATCGGTACGTAGGCCAGTCTCATAAATACAATAAAATAATGAACCAATACAAAATATCTTCGGCACGCACGCCGGTTTATGCTCGAAATATACAAAACCTCTCATACATCCTCATTGTCTTCGACACGCAGACTGGTATGTGATCAAAAATATAACTATCTCTCGGTGCGTAGGCCGGTATATATCACAAAACTGACTATAATACATAAAAAAATAGGTACACATATCAGGAATCTCGGTAGATGTCCTCCATCTTTGTATCAATTATACCCTCTGCCTCCTGGGTCCCTGCTGGTGCCTCAAGTGGAGTTGGTCTCCATGCATTGGTAGCCTCTACCTACTCTAGCCTCAGAGCTCGTTGACCCCCTATGCTCTCCACATTGTGAGTGCAGGATCTCGTCCTCTCACTTGACACCTATTATGCCCTATGCTCAGCATAGGATATGAAGTCTATCACGGCCGCCATCAGCTGGTCCTGGTAGTATCTAGCCTCACCTAGGGCATCCCATAACCTAGATATAGGCACGGTCTATGGTGGTCCCACAGGTCTCAGCCCCTATACCTGTCCTGCGGGACCCTCTCCCGCTCCTGCCTGTGAACTGGGACCCATTCCCGGTGCCTGTGGTGGTGCCCCTACCCCTGTGCCTATATCTGGGCCTGTAAGGCCCCAATCTATGCCTGGGTTGTGGCCAACTTGCCCTATAAACCTGTCACATGTGCCTATAAGGCTGCCACCTGACCATCACCCTCCTCTCGATCTCCATTCCCACCACTGGCCATTTGGGCCTGTAGACTGGCCACCTACACATGTAGCTCAGCTACCTCTTCCTCAGAGCTCTCCAACTGTGTCTGCACTATACCCAACTGGGTAATCAGAGTAGTCACCTACCGTTGTAGGGTGTCCCTCTGCACCGTGATGGTGGCTAGATCTGGCTGCCTTGGTATGGGTGGTATGGCTCATAAGTGAGCTACCCACCACTGTTTATACCTGTCTGTGCACCCGGTGTCATCTATTCGCCAGTCCATTGCCTGCTCCTCCTTCCCTGTGGGCATTGTGGGTTGTGGTAGAGGTAAGGGCCTCTCCACGTCATCTCTTCGTACTCTGGGAAGGGTAGAGGTACGTCCTACTATAGCCCGAACTACCGCTGGACTCTATCCACTTGGATCATCTCGTGCTCCCCAAAATGGTGACCCTGTATCCATCTCAAAAGTTGGAGCTCAACTAGCTCCTCATGCATATGCCTATATGAGGGGATTCCCACATACAGCCTCCATATGATGTCCACTCAAGACAACCCCTCCAACAACCACTGAAAATAGGCCACATCATGTGTGGACCTGCCAGATCTTCGCTCCCCAATAGTCGACATCCATCGCCTATACCCCACCCACACAAATCTCAGTGGGAATGCATTAAATCGAGGCATCCCTACTGGCCGCACACAAGCTATGTGCTCATAAGCCTAGTAGTGTAGTAAGAAGGTACAACATAGACTGAACCTTCGCAGCCACCCATATTCCCATAACTCTCTGTACAGTTGCACCAGGAATGTTGGTTCCCAGGAAAAGTGGGTCTCTTCTATCATCATATCATGGAGTACCCCCATCAACAATCACGAGAAATGTCCACCCTCTGGATCTGGTAATGCAAACCATCACACTGCCTCCATCAAAAGAACCACTAGCCTCGTCTCTTCCGAACAGGCTAGGTACACCTCTCCATATCAAATGCTGGCACTATGGAATGTCAGCTTGGCCATCCCCTTGCCAAACACCATCAGCTTTATCTCCTTTGAGGCCTCAGAGGAGATCGAGTAGACCTACGTACCCAATATGGGTAACCGTAGAATCTTGAACACATCCTCCAGGGTGAAAGTGATCTCACTCGTCGGCAAGTGGAACGTGTTGGTCGCTGAATACCATCTATCGATGAGAGCGACCATCAAACTAGGATACCGGACTATGTGTCGATATGACTAGACCCCACTCAGGCCCACCACCTCCACATGTTGTAGCTCCTCGGGTGTTGCTGTGCCACGCACTGTCACAACTAGGGGTGGAACCCTATCCCGCATGCATAGTTGATCTCTCTCCTACATCCAATACAAACAATACATTAATCTACATTTATCCCACCCACATTTGCCCCCTTATCATTTCCTAACAACCTATTTGCACCCTACCCATCGCAACCACCTAGCCCACATCACTTTTGAACCCTTGTTCCCTAAAACCTGACTGGTGTCAGTTCCCTTTAACCAACCCCAGTCACCCCTTTACCAACATCAGTCACCTGTTTGGTGACTGATACCGGTTCAACCTTATCGACGTCAGCCAAACTTGACCAATGTCGGTCACTGTCGCAGTAAAAACCTGATATCCCCAAAACCCCCCTTTCTCAAAAACCGACCCCCTTGCCCCTTTTACCCACCTTAAAATTACCTACACTACCCTTACACCTCCACCCATCCCCCCTCTCCCATTTATTACTCTCCCCATTCCTATTTTACCCACTTTTCCCCCCATTCCCAAATTTTATTCATTTCCCCACCCCAAAAACCAAAAACCAAAACTACACCCACAATTTGTAAATCACTTAATCTATTTAACAAAATACACCTAGAGTTAGACGCTTACCTCATCGTGCTACCGTCGTCTCGGTGGCACATCTGGCTACTACACCAGTGGCCTGCCTGATCCCTCTCCGGCCTCTGCCATCAACAAATCACTACCCATAACCAAATCAAATCACTCACACTAATCCTATGGACCCGCTTCTCACCAACTAATCACCCGCCGTTCACACTACCACTCTCTCTTTGCTCTCTCTTTGCTCTCTCTTTTGTCATTTTTGCAAATCACAATATGACAAATGACTAATAAAAAACACCAATTTTTTTTTTTGTTTTTATAACCAACCCGACCTAACCGACGCCGGTTTACCCTTCACCGGCATCGGTCTCATGCCCTACCTTACCGTGGATGGTTTCCCTATACTAGTGTCGGTTACCCTTGACCGGCATCGATCACCCTATCTAGCACAAAACCCAACATTTTAACCTATTACCCGACCCTATCCCTCCTTTTTTCCCACACCTTCCCTTTACCGTTTACCCTAACCAGTTACCTCACCTGCCCTTTACCATGACCATTTACCTCACCTTCCGGAACTCAACATTTTACCTACCTACCTTTGTCCTCCTTTGGGGACTACTTATTTTATGCATTCCTCGGCCTTACCCGCACCGTGACCTAGATATTTGGACTTAAACCATCGCTCATGACCTTTGACCTCATGTGTTTGTTATACCTTGTGGCACTGTTACATGTGTTGTTGACCTAATGACCTTACCTAGCCTATTGCCATGACCGTTTATCCCAACCCTACCTTTGGTGTACCGAAACATACCTAAACGTTCCTGCACCTAACCTATGTTGTGTTTCCTGACCCATATCATATACCTTGGATACCATAATCACTTCAACCTTGTTTGGATAAACCTATCAACCTTAGATGATGTACAGTTTGCCTGCTCTTCAACCTGGTAGCGTGCTGTAGTTTATACATGTGCGTGCATTTGACTGTTGCTACCTTTGACCCTGACCCATTACCTAGATTTCTCAACTATACCTTCAACCCTTTTTCCCCCATTAACCACCTTCCCCTTTCTCACATTTACCCTTTTATCAAACCACTCACCGATTCTGCCTTTGTCCTCGTCAATTCCTGGTTTGAGGGGGATCACCTTCACCTACACCTGGGGCAACCACATCTTATTTTTGTTAACGTCGCTTACCAATACAAGCTACGCAACAAAAAGGGGCAAAATGTAGACACTAAAACTAGGTCACACTCCCCTTTGGTCCCTCGACAAATAAACACCCTTCATTACATTAAACTAGCCATGGCCACCTTTACCCCACTAATATTAATTAAATTAATTCATTATCCTCACCATATTTGTTATTTAAATATCTTAATTTAGATAATATCCACACATACACCTCACCTAGACACCTCATCTAGCCACCTCACCGAAAGACCTATTCTTAGTAAGTTACCATAACTAACTAAGACTTACCCAAACCCTAAAGATCAATGCCTAATTCTCACTAACCACATTCCCACATGCTTACAAGAAGCTCCCAGTCTAATCCACGGGTTAATGACACAAGATCTGAGAAAATCAAGAGGATCTCCCTAGTTTAGTAAACCTAGAAAATCTCACCTTGACCAACGCTGGTTACCCCTAACCGTCGCCAGTTAAGCCGAAACCACCATCGGTCACCTTTAAACCCCTAAAACAACCTTATTTGGAAGGTTGGCAGAAGGTTGGCAAACATTATGCACATCCCTAAGAGATAGCACATCTTCTGAGAATGAATTCCAGTGAGAACACGCATGAAAGGAAGGAGATCAAGCATTTTCTCCTGCACTCACCCCTAGCAAGGATTTGATCCAACCAAGCAAAAAGGAATGCACACGCAGCCCATGTAGAAGCTCTCCTACGATTGGTGATCATCTATAGCCTTCAACCTCTTACCAACACCTTCATCTCTCACTCACAGGCGTCCAGGACCAGAATCCAAGTAAGTAAAACGTTATATTCCTCTAGTTCATTTCATTTCATCATTATATTGTCACCCTTTGTTCTCTCAACCACCCATAAACCTCCATTAATACTCACCCCTCCATATACCTATTAAAACCTCACCAAATCCCACCCAAACCACCCAATACCTCATTCTGACCAACCAAAGTCCTTTGTGTAACAACAAGGAGACCCAAAACTTATTTTGTGGCATTCCAAGTTTTCCATAGTAACCGGCACCAGTTACACCCAATCACCGTCGGTCACCCTTAACCAGCATCGGTCTCTGTATTTTCCCATACAACTCAGAACCGTGACTTATTCACCTAATTCTACATCACCCTCATTCACATGTGATCTACCAGAGACCTCTGTCAAACCTGCAGAGATCCAGAGCCAATTATTTTCCCTTTCGATCCTATTCTAACCTAGCATGTTAGATCAAATCGTTCTTATTGTGTTTTAAGTGAGATACCTAAATCATTTCAAATTACAATAGGATTTACCTTATTACCCACATTAAATTATTTTAAACAGTGGACTGATAATCGTCTAGGAAGTATCACACTTCCCAGATCCAGCACATGTTAGGCAGTTCACTGCACATATTGTTTAATTCTTTTTTGTGGTCTTGCTTTCCATTACAGGTAGTTCCTCCTAGCCAAAAGGAATCTCTCACATTCAACTATGGATTTAGAAGTCATACACACACAACAACCCAACAACCAGAATTTCAACAGGTATTCCTCCTATGCCCGTTACCCTATCTGTTTCATTAATACTTCAAAGAAATGCTCTAAAAATCAGGTGAAACAATCTCATCTAAATACAATCAGCAAATCTAACATAAGAGGCTAAGCCATAATCAGATCTAGAAGTAGGGTAGTTGGTCACAGTGCTGGAGCAGGTTAGGGTTGGGTTCTAGGTCACTTGGATGAAGGTTCCTAGGTTCTGTTATTAGCAAGATAGTCAAATACAATGAGCGATGTCGGTCAGGTATGACCGATGATGGTTTAGAGGGAACTGACGAAGGTCATGGGTAACAGGTGTCGGTATAGGTGGGCTGATAAAAAACTAAATTAATATTGGTTTTGAAAGTTTGTCGGTGGTTGAACGGAGATGGTAAATGGAATGATTAGGTCTATGGAGGTGTTGGGAATACTTAGAAATATGCAGGAGTTCGGTATAGGTGATTTAAGGGTTGTGGGTGGTGGAATGATTGGATTCATAGTAAGATAATGAAATTCGGATGAGAATAAGAATCGATGCTTAGAAAACATAGATGAAGAAACTTGTAATCTAAATGAATATGAAATGGTACTGATCAGAAACACACTTACTTGTGCCTGCAGGTCTGATGATTGGATGGCAGTGATGGTTGACCTGTGAAATGGTACTCAGTACCGTGGTAGTATTTCTCGGAATGCTACCATGAATGTAAATACTTTCATATATATCTTGGTGTTGGCTATGGCTATGTGGATGTGTGAAAGATCTCTGGTTCTTGCTTACATGTAGATCTCTTTTTGCTCTAAAACTCGAGAATGTGGCCAATCTCTCAAACAAGGTTACCAAACTGGTTATATGGTAACTGAGGATAGTTTAGGGTGACCGGTGTCAGTTTCGGGTTGACTAGCATCGGTTAAGGCAGGATATCCTAGGCTACCTAAAATAGCATATATTGGTTATCTTCTTCCCAGATTTTACTCGTTAGTGTCGGGTATAAGTGAAGTGTTTTGCTCAGATAAGCAGGAATATGGCTAGAGGAAGAATAGGCATGTGCTTTTAGGGTTATACTAAGTCTTATCTCATTAAGGTAGGTAGGGCTAAGTCTTAGTTAGTTATGGAAACATGCTATAAATAGGTCTATGGTGAGGTAATTGGGTGAGGTGTCTAGGTGAGGTGTGCATCCATTTAATTAAAGTAATTAAATTAATAAATGGGGTGAGGATGGGTATTAATTTAATTATAGATAATTAAATTAATATTAAGGTGGGATAAAAGGGGCCATAATTAGGTGAATATATGTAAGTTAGTTGTTCAAAAGGGGACCAAGGGGAGTGTGACCCAATTTTTGTGTCTACATTTTTCCCCTTTTGTCACGTGGCTTGTATTGGTAAGCGACGCTGACAAAAACAGGAAGTTGATTGTGCCATGTGTGGGTGAAGGTGATCCCCATCAAACCATGCATGGATGAGGTATAATACAGAATCAGTGAGTTGTTCGATAAATGTGTAGGTGGTGAAGATAGGTGAGGAAAGGTTTGAGTATTACAGGAAAGAGTGAGGGTTAACTCGGGTAATAAGTAGGAGGCCAGGGAAAAATTGGGTCATGGGTAATGGCAATCAAACACACGCACATGTATAGATTACGATATGGTACCAGGTTAAAGAGCTTGCAAACTCTACATTGTCTAAGGTCAATAGGTCTATCTAAACAAGGGTGAAGTGATTCAGGTATCCAAGGTATAGGATATGGTCCAAAAACATAACGTAGGTCAGGTGCAAGAACATTTAGGTATGTTCTAGTACACCAAAGGTTTGGTTAGGATAAACGGCATGACAATAGGCAAGGTTTGGTTATGAGATGAAAACAACATAGGTATCAGCATCCCAAGGTATAGCGAGGGCATATGGACAATGGTCACACCAAGTAGGTTGGGTTCAGGCAATAGGTCATGGTACGGGTAAGGCCAAGGTATAGGTAAATAACAACTCCGAAAACGTAACAAAGGAGATGTAGGAGTAGGTTGATCTTGTTGGTTTGGTTCAATGGGTGGCCCGGAATGAGAAAAGGTGTGTTAGCACTGATGGTGGGAGGCAAAAGAAAGCTTAGCAAGGCCTAAGAGTTATAAGGTTTGACTGACGCCAGTTATAGGGTGACCGATGTCAGTTGGCTAGGGCATAAATAAGACCGGTGTCGGTTAAATCGGGTTGGGTTTATAAAACAAAAATTTTGTATTTTACGAAATCATTGTTGTGTTGTGATGTTAGAGAAAATGAGATAGATCCATTTGACTTATTTCTACTTTTTCTGATAGAGAAGGACATGCCAGTGTGCCCGGCTGAGGTGGAGAGTACGAGTTGGTGAGAGGAGCTAAGGAGACGGGTCCACGATTTCAAGGGGATCAATTTGATTGGTTGGATTAGAGTAGGTTTTGGTGATTTGGGCATGGTAGAGGTGGGAGAGGGTTCAGGTGGGCCACTGGTACGGCAGCCACACGTACCACCATGCTAATAGTACTGCGATGAGGTAAGAGTCGAGCCTGATTTGTGCTTGTTAGTTGGAATTGTTTGTAGAAATGGTTTTGGGTAGGAATTAAATTTACTTGTGGAATTAAAATTGATGAAATGGGAAGGGTAAGAAGTCCAATGTGGGTGAAATATGGGTAGGGGGAAAGATAGTGGAGGTTTGGGTAGGATAGGGTAGGTGTATAGGTTAGAATTGTCAAATTGTGGAAAAAATGGGGAAGGGTTTTGTGGCTTTGGTCGGCGTGACAGTGATCGATGTCGGTAAAATATAGTCAGCATCGGTCAAATAGAAGATGAAAAATGTCAGTCATGATGGACCGATGTCGGTCACCAGTGACTGAAGTCAGTTGGATTTTGAGGAAAAATAGGTCAAGAAAGAGTTATGGTGGGAGGGAAAGTGAAAGAGAGGCTGTGAGTTATAAATGTAAGTGTGTTGAGAATAGGTAGGGTAAAATGTATATATGATATGAGTTGCGGGGTGGGAAAGTGGGATGGGAAAAAGGGGTATATCGTTAGGGTTACGGGGAACTAAAGAAGAAGAACTTTGATAATAGGTTAGTCGGGTAAGTGATATGGTAGGTATGGTCAACTTTTTAATGATGATGTGATTTGTTGGGTGTAGGCTAGAGACCAGTTACGGATGAGAGACAGAGTACCACCTCTATTAATATAGGTACGAGGGAGTGTGACGGAAGAGGAGTGGCGTCATGTTATAGATGTCGGCCTTATTTGAGGTCAGACGGTATAGGCACATAGTTCGAGAGTTGAGCTTGTTGGTTGCACTCATCGATAGATGGGATTCAGCGACCAACACATTTCATCTGCCTATGGATGAGATCACAATCACCCTAGAGGACATGTACAGGATCCTACGGTTACCGATAGTAGGGACACAGGTGTATTTTAAGTATTTAGAGGCATCATAGGAGCTGATGTTGATAGTGTTTGGAGAGGGGATGGAAGAGACGAGGCTCCATAGTGTGAGCCTGATTTATGGAGAGATGTACGTGGTCCTTCCTGAGGAGATGAGGCTAGTGGTCTTGATTATGGAGGTAAAGTTTTGTTTTGTACTGCCAAATGCGGAGGATGGGAGATTCTCGTGAGCACTGATGGGGGTTCTCCATGATATGATGGAGGATAGGACCTGGTTTACTTGGGCACCAACATACTTGGTGTAGCTATATCGAGAGCTATGGGCCTATGAGTGGTTACAGAGGTTCAGCTTGTGCAACACCTTTCTCTTACATTGTTGGGCATACGAGCACATCGTATGTGTGCATCAAGTTGGTATGCCCCAGTTGGATGCAATCCAGGCAGGATTTTTTCGAGTTGTGTATAGGCATTGGGTTCTTATTTTTGGAGAGCACATGGTTGTTAGGGCTACACATGATGTAGCGTCCTACAGGCGCATGCTATAGGGTTTATCTAGTGTAGACATTATCTGGAGGCTGTATGTCAGCTTCCCCTCATACAAGCAGGTGACAGTGGAGCTGGATGGATTACAACTTTTGTGATGGATAGAGGGGCATCGTGTCAATGAGCACGAGATGACCCCCATTGACAGGGTCAGACAATAGATGAGGTTGCCCCAGGACGTACCACCTCCATTTCCATAGTATGGAAGGGACGACGTGGAGAGACCTATATCTCCACCCCAACCTACAATGTCGATCGGGTAGGAGGAGCAGTCCGTCGACCGTCAAATTGATGATGCAAGCTGTACAAATGCATACATATGGTGGTGGGAAGCCCAGCTACAAGTAGCACCACCCAGACCAGGTTAGCCAGATGCAGCCACCCTCATAGTTCAGAGGGATACACTCCAGGGACAAGTGGTCATGTTACAGGGCCAAATTATAGGTTTGCAAGGGCAGTTGGCAGGGTCACAGGCAGAGGTGGCCACATTACAGGCACAGGTGGTTGCCCTTTAGGCCCAGATTATAGAATAGGGAAAGAAACCTGCACATGGAGGGGATGGAGACAGGGGGTAGGTAGCCACCCAACAAACACAGGTAGCAGGGTTGCAGGGCCAGTTAGCCACTACTCAGGTACAGATTGTGGCCTTACAGGCCCAGGTCATAGCTCAGGCACCAACACAGGGTCAGGTACAGGGTCCCATGGTATAAGTACAGGGTTTGAGACTGATGGAACCACCTTAGATAGTATCGATGGCCAAATTCAAGGATGCCCTGAATGAGGACAGATATTGTCAAGATCACTTGATGGTTGTCAGGATAGATGTCCCATCTTATGCAGAGAACAGAGTACAACAATCCTCGAGTGAGAGGATGAGATCTCGCACACATAGTGCTGAGATTACAGGGGGCCGGTGAGCCCATAGACAAGTTCAGGGAGAGGCTACCAGCTCACAGAGGCCTAACCCAACTGCAGGTGAGGTAGAGGTCGATTCGAGACCTATGCAGGGTGGAGAGATGTTAGTGAGGCACCGCACGAGAGAGGAGGAGGAGACAGATGAGATGGGGATGGACATCATATGGGGAGATGAATGAGCCCCCCGTGTACCCTATTTTTTATTTTTGTGATATATATCGGTCTGCGTCCCATAGATGTGCGGATATATATGAGAGATTTTGATTTTTTGTATATTCTATCGGCCTGAGTGCCGAAGATTTTGAGACATTTGTGTATGTATGGATGATGGTTATATTTATGATATGATGTTGTACTGGTGGTTGTGATCTCTATTGTTATTGTGTATGTGATGGAAACTAGGTGAATTAGGTATGATGGAGTCAGGTCACATGTATGGTTGAGTTAGGTGTGTTTAGGCATGGTGGAGTCAGGTCATAGGCATGGTTGAGTTAGGTATAGGTATGTGATGTTTTGGAATTTCCAAATAGTTACTATTATGGAAATATGAAATAATGAATGAATGATTTGGTGATGTTGTTAAAAATGGTAGGTAGGTGTATGTGTATATTAATTGATATTTATTTATTTATTATAATTTAATTTCTAATTGTTGATAGAAAATGGAAACTATGGTAGAATTTGAATAGGAATAAATGGGTGAAATAGGTTAGGGAAAAGAGTGGCCGAGCTAACCTCCAAGGGCCCCATGCCCTCGGAGTGTTGCCTACATAGTCCCAGCGAAAAGGGACCTTAGGCCGATGTAGTTCTCCCATAAGCTAGGGAATAATATGATGAATTAGACGAATGGGTTGGTACGTTTTAGGCATGATTAAACATAGGTCATGGGCATGATTGAGTGTAGGTCATAGGCATGATTTGAGTTAGGTCATAGGCATGGTTGAGTTAGGTCATAGGCATGGTTGAGTCTTAGGTGAAAGTGGAAATCTTTAAAATGTAGTTGTCGATGGTCTGGTCCTGTATAGGAGAATCAATAGGTGATGAAGAAGGTAGAATGGTAAGATGCGGTAAAAGATCCACTTAATTGATAAGAACCCTAATGAGTCTACCATACACCAGATGAGCTTATGAATGTAAGACCCTAAAGGTGTTGCATAATGGACTATTCTAAGGGTGAAGAAAGTCACATGATCACAAAATGTCATTAATTACGGAAAGTCCCTTGAGCAGAGAGAAAAATAGGGTGAAAAGGTAATGAGGTGAAAGTGGGTGGCTTAGCATAACTTAGTGTGTGACATTATGTTTACCTAGTAAGAAACCTAGGATCAAAAATAGGCAAGTCCATGACAAAAAATTTGTCATTTGTTTCATTTATTCATTTTTAATAGACTGATCGATGTGGGAATTCTATATGGGATGAGTATATTATTTCCTTGAGGTCTTCGTGAAGTTGATCGATGCGGGAAGCTTCTAAACATTTTATTGTATTTTTTCAATGACTTTATATAGTTGCCCTTCAAGGGAGAATTCTATTTATAGCAACAATATAGAGAGAAGAGATGTCCTTTTTTAGGGAGTCATCTTTTTGCTAGAATTTTAACTCAAGAAGTTGAATCCCATTTTGTTTTTAAACATTTTTAAGTCATGGACAAGACTGTAGAGGAAGACTAGGTTCTTGTTTAGAAGACAAAACCATATAACACAGAGGTTAACTATGAAAGATGTGGTTTCAAGTGATGAACTTCCATGAGATCCCATCTTTAAAAAGATGAAAAGTATCCATGAGAATCATGCCATGAGTAGAGCCGTGGTACTCATATTGAAGATAAGGCTGAAAGGTGACGGGTAATCACACAATTCTTATTTAGTCGTTGATCCTCAAAAATGGGCAATATGGAAGGTGAACAACGCCCAAGGAACGAGTGGTTCAATTGACAGAAAATGATATATGACTTGATGTCAACAATAAAATGGTCAAAGATGTAAGACATTGAGGAGCTCAGGTTCGGGTTTACCTTTGAGTGAAGACAAACAATAAGCATATGATCTATAGGTATGGGTAACGATATAGGGTCCAAGCCAATTAGGATAAAATTTTCCCCGTTTACTTTTCTCTTCTTTGGTTACATGTTGATTTTCCTTCAGGACGATGTCACCGACCCGAAAGGTTCATTCATGGACACATTTTTTTGTAGGCCTGCTTGATACGTTTTTGGTAAATTTGGAGATGGTCAAGAGCATTAAGACGACGTTCATCTAATAACTCAAGTTGCACTAAACAATCATGGCAAAAGTCATCGTCGTTGAGAATGTCTTGTAGTGAGATGTGGAGTGATGGAATATGGACTTCAAGAGTCAAGACAGCCTCGGTACCATAGACCAGAGAAAAAGGTGTGGCAGCAGTCGAAGTGCGAATACTAGTGCGATAAGGCCACAAGGTGAAAGGAATGTGTGAATGCCAATCCTTGTTAGTATCGTCAACAACTTTCATAAGAATTTTGTTTAAGGTTTTATTGGTTGATTCTGCTTGGCCATTGGTTTGTGGGTAATAAGGTGATGAGAAACTGAGTTGGATGCCAAAAGCGTCACACAAACTTACATAGGGTTTTATTTTTTAATTGCTTTCTGTTATCAATGATGAGATGGTGAGGAACACCAAACCGACAAATAATGTGATGGTTGATGAATTCACATATTTTCTTAGCTTTTGTAGAAATGAGGGGAATGAATTCTACCCATTTAGTGTAATATTAAGTAGCGGTTATAATCCATTGACGGTGTTGTGAAGAATGGGGATTGATCTCTCCGAAAAGATCCAAGCCCCAAAGGCCAATGGTCTCATGCTGACCTGTAAGGCATGACTAGGTGTGTGATGAAGATTAGCATATTGCTGGCATTTCACACAACGTTTGACATAGTCACAATAGTCATGCGGTTTAGGGTTGGCCAATAATAGCAAAGGCAAAGAATGCATTTAGCGATAGCTAAACCACTAAAGTGGCCTCCACAAATTTCGTCATGAACTTCCTTGATGGTGTAGGGAATTTCAGAACTTGTAAGGCATCATAAGAGAATATCATCGAAGCTGCACTTATAAAGGAGACCACCCATGATGACATAGCGAGAGACACTTTTAAGAAAGGCATGTTGTCCATTACGAGTGAGATCAAAAGGTAGAAGGGAAAGGGAAAGATAGTCTACAAACTTCTTATACCAAAGGTCACTGGGTCAGGTGTAATGGTTCTAATAGAGAAGACCTCCCGAGTTAAATAAGAGGGTGATTGTAACCTTTGTATTGTGACAAAAAAATTAGAGTCAGCAGGTGAAGTGGGCATCTGAGAAGCCAAGTAGGCCATGGTATCAGCAAAATTATTGGTATAACGGGGGGTGGTTTGAAGTTCGTAATGGTCAAAGGTAGTCAAAAGTATGTCTACGTGATTTTTATACTTTTGAAGTATTTCATTATGACACTGGTATATACCATTAACTTGGTTTACAACCAGCTGAGAATCACCAAAGATATTGATTGACTTAACATCTAAGGCATAAGCATCCTGGAGACCCAATACGAGTGCTTCATATTCAGCGATATTGTTTGTACAATCAAAATCTAGTTTGAAAGATAAAGGCATAGGTTCACCATCAAGTGGAATGAGGATAACACTAGCCCCACCCCCACCCTAACACTTGGAGCCATCGAAGAAGAGAGTCATTTGGTAAGTGGTATCATCTAAGGAGAGGGTAGCTATGGATTCATCCTGGAAAATTGAAGTTAGAGGGTTGATTCTCGAAAAAGAGGTGCATCTTCTAGTTGGTCAGTGATGGCTTGGCCTTTGATATACTTTTGATGGATGAATTTGAGGTCAAGGTCAGCAAGAAGCATGAGCCAGCATGTAGCACGTTGATGTTGGTAGGGTTTGGCGTACATGTAATGTAAGGGGTCAGTATTGGTGACACAAAGGTTTTGTGGTTGAGCAGGTAATGATGAAGCTTGGTGGTGAAAAAAAATAAGGCTAAGACAGAGTTTTTCGGCATGGGTGTATCTAGTTTTGTAGTCCAAAAGGGTACGACTTATGTAATAAACCACTTTCTCTCTATGTTTTTCATCGTGATGAGTGAGCATGGCACCTAGAGAATGGTCAGTGGTGGAAATGTATAGGTAAAAGGGTTGGTCATCCTTAGGAGGAATGAGCACTGGTGGTTGAAGAAGGTATTGTTTTAAGGCATCAAAGGCTTTATGGCATTCATCATCCCATTTGAATGAAACGTCCTTCTTGAGGAGATGATGAAATGGTTGACAGTGGTCAGAAAGTTGCGAGATAAAACAATGAATTGATTGCAACTTACCTTGCAAGCTTTGAAGTTGTCAGAGATTAGTAGGTGGAGGCATTTTGAGAATAGCCTTCACTTTAGCAAGGATCAACTTCTATGCCATGCAAAGAAATGATGAAACCAAGGAGTTTTCCTGAAAGTACCACAAAGACGCACTTCTTAGGTTGAAGGCAAACACAATACTTGATGAGGCGGTCAAAGATGACCTTAAGGACTGTCAGGTGTTCAGCCCAATGTTTGGATTTGGCAAGAAGGTCATCTACGTAATCTTCCAATATGTGATGCATGATGTCATGGAAGATATAAGTCATGGCTCGTTGATATGTAGCACCAACGTTTTTAAGGCCAAAAGGCATGACTCGATAGCAGAAGGTCCCCCAAGGAGTGATGAAGGTAGTTTTGTGTTGATCTTCTGGAGCAAGTAATATTTTATTATAACCCGAGAAACCATCCATGAGTGATAGCATTTCATGGCCTGATGGTAAGATCAACTAGTTGGTCAATGCCTGGTAGGGGAAAATCATCTTTGGGACAAGGCTAGGTTGAGATCACGAAAGTCTATGCAAATGCGGAGTCCCCCTGTTTCTTTTGTGACAGGAAAAATGTTAGAAATCCATTGGGGATAGTCAATGGGTAGGATGAAGGAAATTGAGAGAAGGCGTTGAAGTTCTTCTTTGACCATAAGAGAAATGGGAGGATGCATTTTCAGTAACTTTTGTTTGATGGGTTTGGCATTAGGAATGGTTACGATATTGTGGACCACGATTTTTGGGTCAATACCAGGCATATCAACATAGGACCAAGCAAAAGCATTGCTATGGTCCTAAGAGGAAAGAGGTAAAAGCTTCCTATTCAGAAACATCTAAAGACTGACCTATCTTTAGGATGTGTAGGTCATCATGAGTATTAATGTTGATTTCAATAGTTGATTTGTTCAACATGGTTTTCATCTCAGAGGGTAACGACTGGTGAATATAAGAATCTTCCACACCCATATAGGTGAGGATAGACTCATCGTCATGACATTGAATGACGTTAATAGAAGGTGTATCATCATCGATCATGTCAGGATACAGGAAGGGAAGAGAAGAAGGAGCCTCATTGCATTGATGGTTGATAGGTTAGAGGTCCCAAGGAAATTGTGTTTATAAATTTTTTTTTGGTAGGGATAGATTTGGGATCTATGGACTCCATGGGTGAAGGTGGTGATATTGGTGAATGGGGTGAAGAAGGTTTATCTTCCTCAATGAGGTCGATGTGGGCCTTCTTGGAAGGTGATGTGGAAAAACCAATGCCACTACGATCATTGTGTTTATGGGTGGTACATGAAATGAAGTATGGAGGCCTTGTTTGTAAAAACTAAAACCAAAGCCTTTCCATGCGTAATGGTGAAGGAAAGTGTGGGAAAAGCAACGGTTTAGTAAGGGACTGGAGATTAAATGTAAATAGTCATGTTTGGAATGGAGGTTTAGGTGAATAAGTGGAAATATCAAGTCCCCCATACATTAGATTAATGTGAATGTGAGAAGTACCGTAAGGAAAAACCTCACCTACGCGGTAGTCATAAATAGGATGATGACGCAGGTTCCCATACTCTTATGAGAGTGAGGAATATGTCTATATTGTATAAACGGTACTCCCCTAGAGTGAGACATTGAAAAACACCTTCTAAGGGATCAGTAGTCGATATGTGGGTAGTGGGGATAGACGAACTCACTATATGATTGGACATGAGGGTTATCGATTGGTTAGGAAGTAGAGTGGTTGGCTGTGGAAGCTACTGCAGCAGTAGGAATATAATAATTAGATGTGGGAAAGGTGGTGGAAGCATTAGTGGATGGGATTGTGGGTGAAGTTGAATTGGGGATAGTTGCAGATGCAATGGGTTTGTAGTGACTGGTACAAGTACATCATCGGGTTGGTATAACATGTTACAAGTTTTGAATGACGGAAGTTTGGTGGGGATGGAGTAGTTATGTCCGTCATCCTCAAATTTTACACAGTGGTGTAAATTTGAAGGTACATAACCCATTATGTGAATCCAGGGTCTATCAAGTAATAGGTTATACTAGAACTCTCCTTCTAAGACATAGAACAGTTTTGAGACAAAGCAAGGGCCTATGTGGATGTGAAGGATAATAGTGCTAAGGATGGAGGTGATGGTGTCATTGAATGAGCACAACATAACTGGGCTATTATGCATACAATTAGAAGGGATAAAAATTTGATTATATGCATGGGAGGAGACGATGTTAATGTTAGCACCACCATCAATCATGATGTGTTGTACATGTATGTTATTGATATAGATGAAAATAAATAGGGAAAGATCATGGTCATTTAACTGGAGAGGTACAATCTCCTCATGAGAGAAGTTGAGAGCAGTGATGTGAGGAGTGGGAATGGGGGTAGAAGAAGGATATTATTTGATAAGAAAGGCCATGTGGTTGAGGGGTAATAATCGAGGCCACTGGTGTGGGGTCATTGGGTAGAACTTCAATGGATTATAAAAACTTGATAAGGGTTTCTCTATGGGATTTGAAATTTTGGATGAGATCATACAAAGACATATTTAGAGGAGACTGATGTAATTGTTTTATCATTGCATGATGGGTGACCTAGTCAGAGATAGGGTAAGTAGGTCTGCGGATGGTGATTTTGGGAGTGGGTGCAAATGGTATATTGGGTACAGGGTTGGTTGATGGGCCAGTTGGTTTTTCTTTACCTTTTTATTTCTGAGCATGTGTAGCAAAGTGAATCATGTTAATTTGAGGGGAGGTGGATGGAGAGGGTGTGTTATGAAAGGTATAAGGTCATGAGGGGAAAAATCCTATTGGTGGATAAGAGCCTTGTGAAATGAGTATGGTGCACTTACATTTGGGTGGTGATTTGACCAACTTTTTAATACAGACCATGTTGATATTGAATTTTGGAGGTGGGAAAAATAATTGTGGGGGTGGAGATATTAGTCACTGAATCGGTAAAGGATGATGATGTATGGTGATAGGTCAAGGTGGAGTATGGTCCTCATCAAGGAGGTATTCATCGTCGAAATTTTATATAGGAGGACAAAGTTGGAGAAGAATAGTCTTTAGAGCCTTACAATTTTTGACATCATGTCCTGACACATGATGATAGGCAAAAAATCGTGGTTTCATAAAACCCCTTTGGTTTGGGTTTTAGAGGATTGTAAGGTCTAAGAAATGGTAATATGATGAAAAAATTATCTGAGTGATTGATTAAAATGTTGGCATAGAAACCCGCTAACATATTACAATGGGAAGTGAGTACAGGTTTGGGTACAAGTGTGGATGATTATGGGGGAAGAGGATTTATAGTAGGGGTGAATGAGTTGGTCTACTGATTTGATGTGTGGTAGGGTCTTATGTTTTGATGGCATCTACGTAGGTAAAGGTGGGGTAGAAGAGCTAGCAATGGAAGGTTTGATTGGTTTGACTACCTTATTGGAGGGTAGCAAATTATTATCTTTTTGTTGTACCTTCTTGGGTAAAGATGACATATGAGTATGAGATGTAGAAGGGAAAGAAGATGGTGGAAGAGGATGGGTTACCCATGGAGGCAACTGAGTTGTGGTGGTGGTGGTTGGTAGAGGTTAGGTAGATGACATGGGTTGAATTCGGATAGGCAAGGTTGGGGTTATAGTAACTGGCAGAGGTATAGGTGGGAAGAAGTGCATGGGTGAGGGTGAGGGAGTTTGGTTTTTGGGTGAATGAGGTGTAAAAAAGGCTCATGATGTAGTATTATGTTGTTTAGTTTTTTGACTTGCCTTGGGTAGGAGATTGTTTGGTCAAGTTTTATGAATGGGCCCCCGAGATGGATGGAAGGGGGGAAGGTGACAAAGGTGTGGTAGGGAAAGACTGGTGTACATGGCCTAGAAGGTTGGGTTTTCCTTTTAGGTGGGAGGATAATATTGGTGCAGGCTTGAGAAGATGTGGCTAATTCTAATATGACAGGTGGGTGAGTAAGGATTGATGTCGGCATGACAACCAAAGTAGTGATGGGTCTAGATATGAGTGAAGAGATAGGTATGGGTAGGTTTTGATGTTTCAGGAATGATTTTAGTTGTGGGTAGAGGTTTGGATGTAGGTAGGGATGATGAAGAAGAATCTGTTTAAATCATAATGGTCAGTGTTGTTTTGGTTGCCAAAAATAAGTTTGGGTAGATCGTGGAAGTATCATTGGGGAACATTTGCATTTGGGTTGAAACAAGGAGCTGAAGACATCCCTAGAGCATGGAATGATCAATTTAATCCAAATGATTGATTATCCATGAAAAAAGGACTACTGAAGAAGAGGATGGAATGGGTTGGGTGGAAATCCCTGTAAAATATGTCTGTAAGAGAGGGAATTGGCTAGCCTCGACTCTGTAGGTAAAAGAGTCTGAGATCATGTCAATGGGGTCCTGGGATGATGGGGGAGAACTGTCCCCAATAGGTAGAGACATGTCTGAAGAATCTCCCATGGGTAGGAGAGATAATAGGTGGGGTGAGGTAGACTTATCCCTTGGTGGAGGAGAAGGCGGTGATGATTCTCCTATGGATGGGAGAATAACAAGTGTTGACAGTTCAGTAGGTTGGGAGGTAGATGATGAAATTTTATCGGTAGAAAGTGTGGGTTCCTCTGTGAGAGCAAGGGGAGATGAGGGGGAATCCTCTATGGGTGGAGGAGTAGAAGAGGTATGCTCCTCTGTGGGTAGAGGATCTTGTGCTGAGATTTCCTCAATAGATGAAGTAGGTAGGTTTTGAGGAACAATTGGTATGATATCAAAAAATGTGTGGACTTCATGAACATTGTTTGTCGCTAGATGAAGGTTCACTATTTTGATTAGATGATGGTTTATGATTAGGGAATGAATTTTTGAAGATGTGTCAAATTTTGATTTTCTGCCCCATTCGGGTTTTCCATGACAAGGTCTCCATTATCTATCATCTCTTGAACAATATTTTTAAAGGTTATGCAGTTACTGTCACTATGTCCTTTAACATGATGATAATTACAGTAGTTGTGTTCTTTATACCATGCCAGGCATAGGATGAGCAGGATCAAAACCTGTATGAGGTTTTATGGGAGGAAGTGTAATGGCTCCAAATTTAAGAAGCTTTTCCAAGACTGAATGAATAGGGATCTCCAATCGAAGTGTACTTCTGTTGTTCCCGTTGGAGCTAAAAGGCCTGGATGGGAGAAATATTGGAAAAAGGTTGGGTCTGATTAGAAGGATGAGGTGTACCCGCCTTGAGGACTACCACATTGGTAGATCCTTTGGGCTTTAAATAGTTATTTTGGGGTTTTGAAGATGAAGAAGAGTCATTTGATTTGAATGGGGTGTTCTTGTTCTGTAATTGGATCTTCTTTTCTTCAATGGTATGAATTTCCAGTTTTTGTGCCATGGTGAACGCTTCATCAAAGGTTCAAAAGGTTTGGACTTGCAGAGTTAGTGAGATGTTTCTGGCACAAGCTCTAGTGAACAACTCAATAAGTTCAGTCTGAGGTAGTTGGAACGTGAATTAGTTAATAAGACTCCACCAGTGGGTAATGAAATCTGCGATAGATTCTTCTTCATATTGTTAGGTTGAATAGAGATCGGTCATGGTGACTTTCTTCGTAACATTGATTGAAAAATGATCTAAGAAAGCTTGGGCTACTTGATTAAAGGAATAAATGGAATGTTGAGGTAGTCCACTATACCAATCCAATGTTGGTCCTATCAAGGACATTGGTTAAGTTCGTAGGAGCAAAGCGTCATCATGGGCGATTAGGTAACACCCATGTTTGAACGACCGCAAGTGTTTTTGTGGGTCTTCTTTACTGTTGAAGTGATTGAATTTAGGAATTTCCCAATGAACTGGGTAAGGATGAATGGGAATAGATGGATTGATAGAATCGTTACATATTTCATCATATGTTAAAGAATTACAGGAGCTAGAAATAGATGCTTCTAAGGTCTGCATCTTCTCCATCATCATTTTAATGAGGTCATTAGTAGGTTGGGATGAATGGGTGCCCCCTACATAAAAAGGGGGTTAATGTTGAATGTATGAGGTGGGTGGTATGCTAGTGTATGGTGGCACTGAGTATTTGAACTACACAGGAGGAATAGATGTAGGTGGCACATAGCCAACATAATCGATAGATGAGGTCAGGGGTTGTTGGCAATTTGTGTAAGTGGGTGGGGTAGTCGTAATAACTCTAGTGGTGATTGGGGGTAAGGACTATGGGATAGAAAGGACAAGGTTTTGGAAAGGGGTGTAAGTTTCTGACACCGGAGGTGGTTGCGATGCAATGGGTATATGTGAAGTGGTAGGTGCAGATGGGGCTATACTCATAAAAGCTGTTGGGGGACAATTGATCTCACGGGTATGAAAAATGATGTACACATGTTGCAGTTATAGCGGATGTGGGATCTATTTGAGACACAACATGTGGTAAAGTGGATGATGGTAGCACCGAGATGGTACTAGCTGATGCAAAAGTGGGTGCTAGAACATGAGGGATAGATACAGGCATGCCATATATTAACTGTCTTGAGGAATCCTAGGTGGAAGAATGAGCAAGGTAGTACTAGAGGGCAGCAGGATTCTAGTCGAGGAGTCTCACGAACTCCTTGTCATTGGTAGCGATGGGGTTAAATTGAGTCAGATCCATAGGTGACAGGATGGATGGAGGTGATGGACTAGGTGGGAGTGACTGATTGTTGGCGTGAAATATGAGGGCATTAGTTTGGATGTGAGTCAACACCATGTGAATCAACATATGCTAGGTGAAATATACTTTGTAAATGACATTTTAAGGAACAACCGAGATGGGAAAAAATAGATAATGAGAGGGAAAGTTGGTAAATTTTTTGATTAAAAGAAAAACAAAGTGATCGATGCTGGTCGAACTTACCAATGACAGTTAAGGGGTGATCGATGATGCTTATAGGAACCGATACTGGTTATTGTGAGAAAATAAAAGTTTCAGAAAAAGAGGCAGAAACTGATGACTATCAAAAAGGAAGTTTGTATTCGATTATTGTTACCAGAGTATAGAGAATACAATGATACACACCGAAACTCTAAACATAAGAGAAGGTGAGATAAGTGTCTTTTGAGTAAACTAACCAAAATAATAAGGAACCAACACTGGTTAGGTAAACTGATGGTGGTTAGATGTAAAGTGACGATGGCCATTAGACCGATGTAGGTTACTGTGAAATATAAAGAATGAAGAAAAATAGATTTTTGTGAATTTAGATTGCGATGAATAATCAATGCAAAAGTATGGGGATGATAAGATGAGGTCTTGACATACTCTGAGAAAGTCAAAATACTCCAAATATGATGGTAGAGTGTGAAAGACAAAAAGAAAAATGAAGAATCATATCCTCATACCTCAAAACACAAGTCAAGCACAAAGGTAAGAAAAAAACATAATCCAACAAGTGAATTTAGTGTGTTTATCTTATGCTATTTAAAAGAATGAATCATGAATTTAGAGTAGAGTTTTTTGTTGGGAAGGCTTCCTACGAAGAAGGAAAATCTAAAGTGACGTTTTAGATTATGTTATGGCGGGGGTGGGCCATCCTATGATGGGGTACTGGACATAGATAACCAGTCGGGTACCCATTATCAATCCTCTGATTGTGTGATCATTGACAACTTCTTCCAGGTGGGATGTTGTTTAAGAAGATGTGTAAATTTTAAATTTGTGTTAGTTTGGGCAAAAGATAGAGATAAGCAAGTAGAATGCTTTCTACAGTTCAATTATGTCAACCATCAGCTGGGCATGACTTCAAGCGTATAGGTTTCCCTCATTTTTAATGTGAGCTATAATGCAACAAATCAGAATGCTATGCCAGTGTTTTAAGCTCAAACCGGAAGTGTGATATTCGATGTAGCAAGTAATGAATAGGAAGAGGGATGCTCTTTTACTAATGCAATACTAATGAAATAAAATAAGTATTTTTTTTATAGCACCGAAAACACAATTACTTTTAGACAATAGAAAGAAGGGAAGATTCTAGAGAAGAAAATTAATGTGGAAGCTTTTCAAAAGGGAAAAAAACACACAACTTTCACCTAGGAATGAATAAAATGTAAGGAACCCCAGATGCGTCCCATGAAGGCATGCCAAAATGTTTCACCATTTTCTTTAAGGATTTAGATGAAATAGATAAGGGTATGGGCCAAGGAGGAATACCTTGTTGTGAGGTTCGGTTTGAAGGTCATTGTGTGTGTTCTAACTTCTTTATCCAATGCTGACTATGAGAGTTTCCTTTTGGCTAGGAGGAACTACTTGAAATACAAAACAAGACCACAAGAAAGAGTTAAACAATATATGTCAGTGGGCTACCTAGTGTGTGCTAGATCCATGAAGTGTGATAGTTCCTTAGTGGCAGTCAACCCACTGTTTAATACAACTCAATGTAAGAAATGATGCAAATAAATAATATCCTACTATAGTTGATATGATTTAGGTATCTCATTCAAATACAATAAAAAAATCTAATATAACAGGCTAGGTTATGATCAGATATGAAGTGGGATAGATGGTCAGGGTGATGGGATAGGTCAGGTTTAGGTTCTGAGTCACTTGGGTCACTTAGGTAAAGATTCCTAGGTTTTCTATTAGTAGGATAATCAAATACAGTGACCAACGTTGGTCAGGTATGATCGATGACGGTTTAGAGGGAACCGACAATGGTCATGGGTAACAGGTGTCAGTATAGGCGGGATGATAAAAAGTTAAATTAATTTTGGTTTTAAAATTTCTTAGGTGGTTGAACAGAGATGGTAAAGGGAATGATTAGGTCTATGGAGGTGTTGGGAATACTCAGAAATATGCAAGAGTCAGGTATAGGTGATTTAATGGTTGTGGGTGGTGGAATGATTGGATTTATAGGAAGATAATGACAGTGGGATGAGAATAAGAATAGATTCTTAGACAAACAGAGATGAAGAAACTTGTAATCTAAATGAATATGAAATGGTAAGATAAAAAACACACTTACTTGTGCTTGTAGGTCTAATGACTAGATGGTGGTGATGGTTGATCTGTGAAATGGTACTCAGTACCATGCGTAGTGCTTCTCGGAATGCTATCATGAATGCAAATATTTTCAGATCTATCTTGGTGTTGGCTATGGCTGTGTGGACATGTGAAAGAGCTCTAGTTCTTTCTTGCATGTAGATCTCCTTTTACTCCAAAACTTGAGAATGTGGCCAACCTCTCAAACAAGGTTACCAAACTGGTTATATGGTAACCGACGATGGTTTAGGTGACCAGCATTGGTTTCGGGTTGTCTGGCATCGGTTAAGGTGGGATATCCTAGGTTTCCTAAAATAGCATATCTTGGCTATCTTTTTCCAGCTTTTCTTGTTGGTTTCGGGTATAAGTGGAATGTTTCACTTAGATAAGTGGGGTAATATGGTTAGAGGAAGAATAGTCATGTTCTTTTAGGGTTATACTAAGTCTTAGCTCATTAAGGTAGGTAGGGCTAAGTCTTAGTTAGTTATAGAAACATGCTATGAATAGGTCTATGGTGAGGTGTCTTGGTGAGGTGTCTAGGTGAGGTGTGCATCCCTTTAATTAAAGTAATTAAATTAATAAATGGGGTGAGGATGGGTATTAATTTAATTATAGATAATTAAATTAATATTAAGGTGGGGTAAAAGGGGCCATGGTTAGGTGAATATATGTAAGTTAGTTATTCAAAAGGGGACCAAGGGGAGTGTGACCCAATTTTTGTGTCTATAATTATTGTTGTTGTTGTTTGGAAAACCAACGTTCTTGGCTTGATTAATAACACTATTCGTGGTAGCACCATGATTGTGATTCACACCTTTAGGTTCATTAGTTGTTGAGCACCATTGTTTTCATAATTTGCATTATTTTTATTTGGGGATACCAATTTCCCATTGGGACCATAGATCTTATGCCCACTGTCTATAGTGGCTTGGTCAATCCAAAGTGCACCTTCCAATACTTCCTCGTAACTGCATGGAAAGGAAACTTCTAGACTTCCTCCCTAGTCTCTCGATTTAGCGAGTGAAGGAAAAGATCACAAGTTCCATCTAGTCCATGTTAGGTGCACTTGCAGAGGAATAGAGAACTTGGCACCATATCTAGATGAAATGGGCGGTAGATTCATTTTGCTCCTGTCTAATATGTAGGAACTCCCTAATCCCTATACGCAAACAACTTATTCATGTCAAATGCTTTAATGAACTTGGAAACAATTTGTTTAAAGGAATGTATAGAAGCTTCCGGAATACAGTAATACCAATCCAATGTGATTGCTTTGAGATTCTTTGGAAATATCTTAGCCACTACAACATCCCAAGGAAGTAAACTCCCTAATAGTAGTAGTCGTAGGCCTTGATATGAGCATTCGGGTCTCCTTCTCCCTTAAATTTTGGAAGATCTGGAAATGGGCGTGGAAACATGACACCACATATGTATGGTGAATTCAAGAGGCTCCTTTAAGTACTCAACATATGTACCCATTGCATATGATTCCACCATTGAAGATCCTTGATGAGGAGGTGGAGGAGGAGGAGTTGGATAAGATGCATTATAAGCATTGACGGGAACGTATGGGGTCCCTTGATATGGCATGTAGGGAGTGAAGGAATGGTATATGGGTCCATGTGGGGATTTTTTGAATACATATGCATGTAAGGTGGGATAGTACCAGGATATGGAATAGCGGGCATAAAACCAAGGAACATTGCATTGTCCTATTGTGGCGGCATTCGAGAATGCACTTCTGGCTAGCCCTTACATAGGATAAGCTTGAGAAGGATGAGGACCCATCCCTAGTGTCTAACCCTGTGAGAAGATCACCTAGATTTGAATGAACTAGATAACCTTGTTGTATAGGATATTGCATTGGTTGCTCATTATGAAGGGATGTATCCTTTGTTTGTCAACTGGATACCCCATGTTCTTTCCCTACTACATGTGTTGGTTGTGAATTCTAGAGAACTTTCTAGTTCTCTAATCCTCCCTACTAAAGTAGAAATAAGATCATTGGGAGAGGATTGAGTCCCTTGTTGGGGTGCCTGTGGCGTAGGGTTTGATTGAGAAGGCTCATGATACCCTATCATGAATTGTTCAGTGTTATAATTCTTGTCTTCCTCAGAAGTAAGAATCTTAGGATAGGCATTCAAAATCTCAGAGGTTATAGCCTTCATTCTATCCAAAGACTCATCTATCTGAAGAAGAGGATTAGCTATTCATGTGCAAATATATCATCTTTTGTTGATTACATGGCAATGTGAGGTCTTGACAAGACTCTATGGTAAGAACCTGTTCCATTTGTGATAACAATGTGGTTTGCATTAGGTTGACCATATTGCATGTTTAACAGATTGATCAACCTCCTCCATCCTTACATAGCTAATGGGGTTTGAAGTGTAACTAGGGGAGGTTTGGACGTTGCTTGTGTAATTTTCACCCCATCTCGAAAGAGAAGGGGGTTGTTGTGGTTGCATGTTGGTGTAATATCTATCAGAGCCAAATGGCCCACCAAACTCTCTTCCAAAAATATTTTATAAAGTATAAAATACCTACCAAAATAGGGGAAGAAATGGAAGGATGAGGTACTAACAATGAAAGAAAAGGAAACAAGAATGAATTAATCCTTCACGTCTGAGTTCACCAATTTGTACAGATGAAAATTGACATGCAACCTTCAACCGCACTCAACCCCCTGAGGTCATGCCGGAGCAGCTGATGTTGAATGTGTGTGGCTAACTATAGGAGGATCAGTGACTAAGATATGGTAGTGTGATCTCCTGGTAGTTGAGTTGGCAAAGGGGAGATTTAGAGGCTATGAATGGGTAGCATAAATTCCCTATGGTTTGTTTGCCTGAACTTGGATCTAAGTGTTGATCTAGTTTGAAGTGTCCAAATGTAAACTAAGATGAAATTAACAATCTATTCTACTACTGAAAGGAAACTAATCTAAACAAATCATAAAACTGAAATATTACAATCACAAACAAAACAATTTGCTTCTATTCTAAATAATTAAAATATTTCTACACTAAAACTAAACAAACAAAATAACCCGGTGTGGTTATTCACCTGTGTTGAGTGTATTGAAACTAAACTAACTTAAAACAAGAACTCTTTCCAAATGATCTATGATATGTAGACAACCTCCTACAGATATTCTCTCCTTCAAATCCAAAGGGATGGGAAGAAGAGGATCTCGTCACTGGGGATTGCTATGAAAGATTCAAACCCTCTTGGAAATTAACTAATTACTTGCAAATGAAAGGAAATTGATTTCTACTCTATTTGATATGATGTAACAATGATAAATTGCAAGAATGAAGGAAATCAAACAACGAAATCCAACCTAGAATTCACAAGAACATAGGTAAATCTAGTTGTGTAGTAGTTTATCCCCTCAGTTTATCCTTTCTTTCTCTATGTGTCCATATGAGTCCAAGGAATTGGGAATGCAAAGGTGACAACAGGAGAAGGCGCTTGAGAAATGGCAGCTTGAAGGTAGTCTGGTTGCAATGCAAGTTGAAGAGAGATAACACAAGTGAACAGAATCTTGGCTATGCAATTTCTAGCAGGATTGTGGCAGCAATACTATGCAAGATACACAAAAATTCTCAGGCCATTTGCTTGAATACAAGCATTGAATATATAGGAATTGGCTTGGGATGTGCCTTCATGCATAAGGCATACTTGGAGTGCCAAATCATTTGGTGAAGAGGAAGTTCAAACTTAATTAAATCTATTTAAAAATAGAAGAGGGAAGGAAAACTAAGCAATCAAGACTATTTTTAGGTAATTTGGTTCACAAACGCACCTTAGAAGTCAAGTTAAGTAAAGTTTCGCATGTTAAAACCACGCATGAAGGATTCTGGAAAAATCACTCAGGACCTCGCCGCCCTATGCAGGGCAGCGGTCATGGGACTACCGCCCTACCTAGGGTGGCGGCAGTCTTGTTATTAAAGGCCAAAACATGCACAGAATGAAGCTGGAAGCTAGAAGAAAACATGGAAAAGCTAAGTAAGGATGTTCTAGGCTACAAATATACATTGCGAATGGGCTTAGGAACTCAAACATCATTCTGAAAGGACATGAATCATCATTGGGGAATTTTGTAACCGTTTTTCTCGACAATGTAGGACATGTAATTTTGGGTGCCTACATATTGCCCCCATTAGAGACATCATCTTAGCCATGAAAAGGCATAAAATGTAGAGTCTGAGTATGGCATTCCCAAAATGGGGAGTTAGAAACTATACCTGACATGCCATGTGTGTCGAAATGTTCTCCACCCAAAATCCCGCTACCTGGAAGACAATGAAGAGAAGAATCAAGTGTAGATATATAAAATATTAAAAAATAAACACTATAATTAAAATGACAAGAGGACTTACCATTTGTGTGGGGATATAGAAATATACATACGCCAGCACTGTAGCCCTGTGAACATATCCCCTCGAAATGAAGTTATAAAAACATATATATATATATATATATAAACTCATATTTCAAATATATATTTATCGCATATCGACTTGGTGATTTTGACTCGTTGGGCCCACGGTGGTCATTTTCGTTGAGAGAATAGTCAAAAACATTCATTGCGAGATCATGATCATGCCTCCATGAGTGGGAGATCGACCCACGCTGCCTAAGGTTAGTTTTTCTCACTTTTGTTCTTTTAAACCTAAAATGTTAAAATGTTAAAAATTTTACCTCGGAGGGGTCATTTTTGAAATTTCTTATTTTAAATGAGTCTCTAGGGGGGCACCCATAAGGTAGTCTTTTATTTCATATGAAATGGTCTTTTTTGCATTTTTGGGCTTTTTCTAGGGTTACAAACATGTTTGGAAAATCGGTCTAGGACCACCACCTTGAGTGTCGTTTCTTCTTTGTTTCTTCTTCCACCGACCGCATAGGAGTGGCCTAGAGCTTATTCAAAGGGTGTGCATGGACACCTTGTTGATCCCCTGGGGGAAGACTCGAGCTGAGATGACCAAGGATATAGGACATCCACTTGCAACCAGCATACGTACTGATGTGTTTGCACCCACCTAGAAGGAAACAGAGTTTATGAATTATCTTCGTACTCAGGTGACCGCATATGAGACAACTGATCATTTTATGAGGTGGATTCAATATCATAGTGAGACCATAGCTAGTGACCACCACCATGAGCCTTCCCACCATTTCGTGCATTCTCATCATTGTAGTGGGTCCTAAATGCGACCATGCACCATCTGCGGGATCCCATAGGGATTGATAGGCCAATGGGCCTTTTATTGTTTGATTGTAATTTTTTTAGCTATATGTTTTGGACTCATTGTGAGCATTTTGACCACACCTAGGGCATGATGGCATTGTATACAAACTTGATTTATTATGATATATACAAAATCTTCTTTTTGGTTCGGTAATTCATTATATCGTAGTTGACTTCCTCTTGGCTTAGTTCACATGTGTACTCTAAATGTTTAGAACTATCCATTTTCAAATGATTTTTAAAATGTATGCAGTGGATATGAATGCTAATAGAATGATTTATCTTTATTTTTGTGTTTCATAATGACTGATATTATGGTAATGCAATCACATTGTAATGTTGAACTTTAGTTTCTCTAAGACAATTTTTGGTACTTCATATTTTTTTGGAAAAACATGGCAAAAGAGTGATATGATATAGCTGAATGAACTTTCCTCACTCCTAATTCCACACAACTAGTAAGATGTGAGGGCTCAACACTAAGATCCGGAAGGGGCACAAGTTATAGAAATTTTGTTGAATGGTAATGATGAGAGAAAGTTAAGGATTTGAAAAAACTAAATTGGGACACTATAACCTCAGTCTATTTAAGTTCACTTCATAGTTTAAAATGTGAAATTACTTTCTTGTTTATCTAGAATTATATCTGTAGATGTCCACTTGGTTGACAAATTTTGGTATTTGAGGTTTCAAACTCTTTTTGGAATTTTGGACATCTAACTCACTTTGTTTTTATTTATGATTTCACAATATTTGAATGAATTGTTTCTAACTTTCAAGTTTGTAAAAGAGACCCCCTACACCTTACCCCATGCTACCAATAATAAGTATGGACTCATCACCATGGACAAGGCATAGGTGAGTAAGGGCGCTTCTCTCCTTTCTCAACCCTACATCACCAATTAGAGGCGTAGGCTCAACACCGAAGGTTGGTAGGGAAAATAAATATGTAAAATAAAAAAATTCTATGGATTTGCATTTGACATATTTATCTAGGTAAAATGTCTAGAATGTTCTTATTTCCAAATAGATGTTTATGGGATAGATGCGACACCATGAAGCTTCTAGAATAGACTATAGGCAAAAACACCTAACCTAGAAGAAACTATAAGTAGAACCAAGTATGCAGGCCTTGGTATGGTTACTGTCAAAGATTTGTCTTATCTTTCTTGGAGTGATGAAATGATTCGGAAATAATTGATGATACTGTGGAGATTTGAAGAGACATGATTTGAATGTTTTGACAATGTTTTTAGAGGTTTTGTAGGAGTTGTTATAAGAATAAGTCCCTTGATCACAAATTTTACAAAATGAACTGGAAAATGAAAATGCAATGCAGATGCAATAATGTACATATAAAAATGCAGGTGAAACTACATGTCATGATGGCTAAGGTGAAGAAATTAACGAATATCGAATTCTTCACCCCTAAAAGTACACAGCGGAGAACCATGATCCTCAAAATTACCATTCTCCTAACAAGGGCTTACCATTCAGGGTTTAAACTTACAATCCTTTCCTGGAAGTGTATATGTCTAATCATTAAAATCATTTTTCTGAAAGAGGCGTTCGTGTACCTCTTTGTCACGTTCTTGAGACATGGTGTGTGGGTGAGCATGACTATGTTGCTCAGCCTTTTTTCCAATATAGATTGTTGTGTTTACTTGTGACACTTGTTGAGTGATGAGGCCTTAACCCATGGATATGGAAAGCTTAGTTTCAGACGCACATGGGTTAAAACTAAGGTTTAGAATAGAACAACCCTCAGAGAAGGTTTTGATGGGAATCGTTTTAATCTCAAATTACCCTTCTTCGTTTTTTAATTATATCATGTTTACACCTAGACCTAGGTCATCGGAGGGAAGAGATACTAAACCGAGAAGACTACCCATCCCCTATGGTTCAAACGGGAGGAAGATTGGATCGTCACTCTCTAAGAGTTTCATAATTTCCACTATGGTTTTAGTGGACACTGTTTCCACAGATATTGATTTACCCTTATCTGTTTTTGTCACCTCAAATGTTTTTGGGTCAACAACTTCAACCTTCGACACACCCAGGGTGATTGGGACTAACTCTTTTGATGGAGGTGGTTTGTTTAATTGATTCACAAGAAGTTCATTGATCTGTAAACTCTTCAACTTTAAAATTATTCAGAAATCACAAATTAATCGTTGTTGTTTACTTCCTATTAGAAAATAACAGAGATAACTAGTGAATGAATTACTATTGTGCTTAGAATCAACAATTGTAGTAAAGGAAAGAATATAAGCTCATAACACCAACAATTTTATCTTGGAAAACCTCCAATGGAGGAAAAACCAGTCGGGATGGGCAATTTTTCTTTCTTCCCACTTCTATTGGCCAATTCAAATCATCAGGTACATAATTTACAATAAGTAAGAAAGAGAAGTAGATAATATCTCAACACTTCCTTTCAGTTACTTGTTTGCTCTGTCCAACACTCCTTTCTTTTATAAAAATACAATTTCCAGCACCAAGACTTCTTGCTCACTTGCTCCCATGCTTCGATGATCTTTTACACTTCTACAATCACGTATTTATAACCTTTCTCATGTCCTCCCATACACTGGAGAATGGGAAAGGTCATGAAGGAGGAGAAACAAACATCCTTTCAAATTTAGAGGTTGTTTGTTTTGATTTTAGTTTTCTGTCCGTAATGGCCATGACTGTCGCCCTGTGCATACTAGTGGTTTTGGGACCGCCGCCCTGCGCAGGGCGGCGGTCCTATTACTTAAAAGACAGACCTTCATTTCATTTTTTTCCTTCTTTGTGCTGACTGTTTTTGATGAAGTAGAGTTGTTTTGGATCCCTATGGATCACACGTCTCCTTCTTAGGAGGCTTTTGGTCCCACAAAAGCTTATTGGGGGAGTAGATGAGGGAACAATTCCCTCGCTTGCTCCTTCGAGTACCACCAGGCCTTCCTTGGTGTCTTTCCTTTCAGTTCAATCTGCCAAGACTCCTATGGACCTCTTCTAGTCTCTCTGACCTTCTTCTGTAGCACTACATCCTCCTCCAATTCACCTCATGATTTCAAGATGCAATCCTCAATGGAAGGTAACAACTGTAGTTCTTCATCTTCATCCAGCATCGATGGCTCATATAGGTGCAAGTTCTCGCAATTTACTACAGAGTACATCCTCATGAATGATGGTAAATCAAGTCGAAAAGCATTTTCCCCAACCTGCTCCAATATGGTGAAGGGTCCATATCGTAGTGGCTTGAGCTTTCGTGCTTGACCTTGTAGTCTCTCCTTGCTCAAGTAAAGCCAAAATTTGTCTCCAACATGAAGCTTGTGTTCCCTCCTATGCTGACCGTGCCTAGCTTTGTACTTTGCTTGAGATTTTTCTAGTTGTTCTTTGACCTTGAGATGGATTTTCCAGATCCTCTCAATGAACTTGTTGGCTCTAGTCACCTCTGTGTCTCGTGTATCCTCCTCATCTTGTTGTCCAACTGCTATGTCCAGTGGATTTGTAGGTAGATATCCCAAGCATGCTTCAAATGGTGACTTCATAGTGGATGTGTGTACTACCCGGTTATAGGAATGTTGAATGTAGGCTAAGCACTCATCCCAAGTCCTTGGGTACTTACTGTTATACCCTCTGATCAACTGTACCAAAGTCCTATTTACCACCTCTGTTTGTCCATATTGTCTGTGGATGGAAAGTTGTGCTCCTTTGTAACCTGGTATCCATCTTATCCCATAAAGTAGTCCAAAACTTCCCCAAGAACCTGGAATCCCTATCAAGAGACAATAGACTTTGGCAAACCAAAATGCACCCATACATTAGCAAAGAAAAGATTTGTTGCCTCATGTGCTTTTACTGTCTTTTTACATGCCATAAGAATACACATTTTACTGAATCTATCCACAACAACATAGAGATAGTCATGGCCATGTTTAGACATAGGTAATCCTCCTACAAAATCCATAGAAATGTCCTCCCACAGACGAGTAGGTACTGGTAAAGGCATATACAAACCTTCCTTCCTAGTTTTAGGCTTGCTAGTACAACAAAGTTTACATCCACGAATAAATTTTAATACTTCTTCTTGCATGTTGGGCCAATATACATACCTTTGCAAGTGGGCTAGGGTCTTACCAACACCGAAATGTCTCGCTACTTTCGAGGTATGTGCTTCCCTCATCAATAGAAGTCTTTCTTCTGTAGGCACACAAAGTTTCCCCCATCGGTAGAGCATCCCGTCCTTGAGATAACAGTCTTCAATCCCCATTTTTTCAGCCCCTTGGGACTGCAACTTCTGAAATGTTACCCCAAAGTCTTTGTCTTGGGCATATGCCTCTCCGTAAGCTTCCTTCGTGAAGGGCTCGATTTGAGAGATAGTGGCCAAACAGGAGAAATTTTCCTGTGTGGGTGGCCTAGATAACATGTCTGCCACCAAATTTGTACTACCTTTCTTGTATTTGATCACTAGATGGAACTACTGAAGAAACCCCATCCATTTGTAGTGCCTTGCCTACTGCAATTTAGACTGTGCTTGCAAATACTGGAGATGTTTGTGGTTAGTGAGCACAATAGTTTCTTTACCCAAAAAATAATGTTTCCATTTTTTAATTGCCTGAACTAGTGCATACATTTCTTTATCATATACTGAATATCCTTTAACTACTGAAGTGAAGGTTTCAGAATGATAACATACGGGTTTACCTCCTTGAAGCAACATTGTGCCCATAGCATAATCACTGGCATCTGTCTCTACTTCAAAAGGCTGCTACAAATTAGGAAGAGAAAGTACTAGAGCATGACTAATCTTGTATTTCAATAACTCAAAGGATTTTTCTTGTTCCTTACCCCAGTCAAAACCCTTACTCTTTGCGGGCCACTGTGTGTAGAGGTGTTGCAATTGCGAGAATCCCTGGAATGAACTTCCGCATGTATTGTACTGCTCCCACAAAACTTCTAGTCTCTATGGCTCCTATTGGTGTTGGCCAATTTTTGATGGCTTCCACCTTCTTTGGATCCACTCGTAGCTCTCCTCCTCCAACCATGTGCCCAAGATAGACAAGTGACTGTTTGGAAAATTCACATTTCTTCATATTACAAAGTAGTTGTTTCTCCCTGAGAACTTGCAAGACTTGCTGCAAATGTGTTAGATGTTCTTCCCATGTGGCACTAAAAATCAAGATATCATCTAGATATACAATGACACATAAATCTATGAAATCCCACAATACATAATTCATCAATCTCATAAATGTAGCAGGTGCATTACATAATCCAAAAGGAAGTACTAACCATTCATACAAACCCTATTTTGTTTTGAAGGCAGTCTTCCATATATCCTCCTCCTTCATCCTGACTTGGTGATAACCTGAATTGAGATCCAACTTCGTGAAAAATTTGGCATGCTGAAGCTGGTCCAAGAGATCATCTATATGGGGAAGTGGATATCGGTTCTTTATGGTGATCTTGTTCAAAGTGCAGTAGTCGATGCACATTCTCCAAGATCCATCCTTCTTTGGCACCATCACAATAGGCGAACCGCATGGTGAGGTGCTCGGAAATGTATCACCCCTTGGTCTATTAGTTCTTGGATTTGTTTCTTTACCTTAGTACTCTCCAGCAAGGATTTCCTATACAACCTGATGTTTGGTAGAAGTGACTCTGGCAATAGCTGAATCTCATGCTCTACTTCCCATTTTGGTGGTAATCCACTAGGAGCCTGAAATACTTCCTAAAAAGACTGAATAATACTATCCAAATCTTGTTTTCCTTGGTTAGAAATCTCTGAAACTTCTACCCCATCTTGTTTATCCTTTAACAAAAGTAAACAAAATTGATTATGATTTGATTGAATAATCATTTTGCTTGGTTAGCACTTACCATAGTAACCTGTCTCTTACGTTGGTGTGCCCGGATGTTGTAGTTGATCCCATCCTTGACCCATCTGTACCGAGTTTTCCCTTCTCATAAAGATAGCATCCCTAACATACAAGTAAGGACTCCCGAATACCACATCAAAAGCATCAAGTGGAATAACGTCAGCTTAAAAAACATCTATATATTGGGAATTTATCCCAAACTTGACCTTACATCTTCTTGTTACCTGAATTTCAACACCCTTCTTCACCCAACCCAAAGGATATGGGTGCGGATGCTCGTAAGTCTCAAGACCAAGCATCTTTACAACTGCCTCAGAAATCAAGATAGATTGAGAACTGGTATCAACCAAAGCATTTACCTTAGTCCTCTTGATCTGGATTTTGATCTAGAATAGTCTACTCATCTCCTCTTCGTTGTCCATGTTGGTGGCCATGCATCCAAGCCTTTCATCTACATCAGAGTCATCTTTGATTTCTACCTCCCCTTCTATCTTTACAACTGTTATGGACTTCTTGGAGTCCTTGGTTCAGTTCTTCGGGTGTAACTCCAGATGCAACTTCCAACATGTAGCGTCGGTATGACCATTGATATCACAATTCTTGCAAAAATTCTTGGGATCTTTACAAGTATTCAAA
Source organism: Taxus chinensis (assembly GCA_019776745.2). Lineage (NCBI taxonomy): Eukaryota > Viridiplantae > Streptophyta > Pinopsida > Cupressales > Taxaceae > Taxus > Taxus chinensis. The sequence goes on from CM034146.1 coordinate 801,797,729, forward strand.
GTAGTGGCAGCTTGTTTACCTTTCCCTTTCCACTGACTCTTGTTACTTGTTTTCCCATAATCCTTTTTTTGCTGATTTGTTGATTGCTTTACCCTCGGCTCTGCTTCTCATTGCTTTTTCTCATCATCTATGTAGTATGGTTTTACACATGATTCATTTAGATCCTTGGGCTTTGTGGAGATGACTTTTCTTCGAAGGTGAGTGTGAAGTCCTCCCAAGTATTTGGTCAGAATATCCTCATCCTCCAAATCCATGTTCAGCAACATGGCTTGCCTCTGAAACTCCGTAGTATAGTCCTGCACACTTTGACCACTGCCTTCTCTAACATACTACAATTTAATCATTTGGTTAGTTTTATGGCCAATAGGATAGAAGTTAGCTCTAATTAATTCCTTAAATTCTTGCCAATATTTCACAATAGGACGTTTCTTCTTTTCACAAGTAGTTAGATGAGTTCCCCACCAAACTAGAGCATGTCGCTCCATTTTGAGACGTGCAAAGGTGATACTTTGTGCCTCAGTGACATTATGGACGCTAAAATAGACTTTTAACTGTTTCAACCATTTATCCAAGTAATTTTGCATCTACTCTCGTCCTTCAAAGCTTTTGATTTCGACTTTAGTCTCAACTTTAAAAGGAGTATGTTCATATTTTACCTTTTCTCTTGTATTAGAAGTCTCTTCTTCATGCTCTTCCCCATAATCTTCCTCATGGTGACTCTTGCCTATACCAAACTTTTCAGCTAAGCCTCAAACCACCTAGTCCATGGAGTCTAGCTTGACGGAAGTTGTCTTCTATAAATCTGCAAGTTCCTCTTGCCTTCTAAACATCCTATCCATCATGGTCTCCAGCATCTCGATTCTACAGACCAAGTTCTCTTCCTCCATTTCTCCCCAAATTCTCTGTTTCCACTTCTTTATAGAAATCTCTGGATCATAAGGTAAAGATTCTTCACCTTTAGATCTTGTCACTGTCATACAAATTCAAGAATGAAATACCACAGTCCTGGATACTTGTTAGCTCTGATACCAAAATGATCAGTAAACTCTTCAACTTTGGAATTATTCACAAATCACAAATTAATCGTTGTTGTTTACTTCCTATTAGAAAATAACATAGATAGCTAGTGAATGAATTATTATTGTGCTTAGAATCAACAATTTTAATAAAGGAAAGAATATAAGCTCAAAACACCAACAATTTTATCCTGGAAAACCTCCAATAGAGGAAACACCAGTTGGGAAGGGCAATTGCTCTTTCTTCCCACTTCTATTGGCCAATTCAAATCAACATGTACAGAATTTACAATAAGTAAGAAAGAGAAGTAGATAATATCTCAACACTTCCTTTTAGTTACTTGTTTGCTCTATCCAACACTCCTTTCTTCTACAAAAATACAATTTCCAACACCAAGACTTCTTGCTCACTTGCTCCCATGCTTCGATGATCTTTTACACTTCTACAATCTTGTATTTATAGCCTTTCTCATGTCCTCCCGTGCACTGGAGAATGGGAAAGGTCATGAAGGAGAAGAGAAATGAACTTCCTTTCAAATTCAGAGGTTTTTCATTTTGATTTTAGTTTTTCGTCCGTAATGGTCAGGACCGCCACCCTGTGCAGACCGGTAGTTCTGGGACTGCCACCCTGGTTACGCAGTGGTTTTGTAACCACCGCCCTACGCAGGGTAGTGGTCCTGTTACTTAAAAGGCAGAACCTTCGTTTAATTGTTTTCCTTCTTTGTGCTGACTGTTTCTAATGAAGTAGAGTTATTTTGGATCCCTATGGATCATTCATACTCTGTATGGTGTCCTTTATTCTTCTTGAGGTTTTCTAAATGTATATCGAAGGGCTTAGGATCCCCTGAGTGATGAAGTCCTTCCCCAAATGGAGGAATCTAATCTCCTGGAACAGGGTAGAAGGGATAACCTTCATTTGATGAATCCAAGGTCTCCCAAGGATCATGTTATAACTTTTTCCCCTATCGATAATGTAAAACTCCATCAAGATGGTTTTTGGACCAAGCGAAACTAGAAGAACTGTGGTTCCAATCGAGATCACTTTAAGACTATCGTACCCCCCGTAACGTGTTTCTTGTAGAGGAACAATTTGTCTCTCCATATCCCAACTTCTGCAAGAAAGAGAAGGGAACCACATTTACAGCATCCCCGTCGTCAATCATGACTCTCTTAATGCAATTGTTATAAACCCTGACTTGTAAAAATAAGGTAGGATCACCTCTTCGGCCAATTTCTGTGTGAGATGACATCTTGTCTATATCAAAAACAAACACAATATCCCTATCATTCTGTCCCGGAGGATGTATGTCAAATTCAATATGATTTATTTGAGTGCTAGGAGGTGGCATAACATGGATTAGATGACCAAGACCTAGTGCATTGAGCAACGCAAAACGATGTGCAAGTGAATTCTTCAGCAAATCTAGAAACGAAATGTGAGAAAAGGTCTTGTTCAAATCCGATATTAAAGCATAGGCTCCTACTGGTTTTGCGATTGTAGGAACGTCATCCTATGGGAGCTAAAGAGAAGGTAGGGGTTATGAAACATACTCCTTTGTCTGAGCTTTTGTATTAATTTCTGGTTTAAATAATAGCTCGACTAACCCCAAGATTTTTGTATTATCGTTTGAACCAAGGTTAGGAGCAACTCGAGAATTGTCAGAAGTTGAGGCTTCATGATTATTGTTCCCTATAAGGATGACCTCATTTATATTTTGAGGATTCACTTGGGAATCCCTAGGATGTTTAGGGTTCATATTTTGAGGTGTGACAGGTCTGATATGACTAGGCTGCTGGTTTGTTTTAGGATTTACTAGGAACATGTCTATAAAGAGTTGCCTTTGGTTTTCGGGAAGTCTTTGCAGAAACTTATTGCAATCACAGAAATTCCTATCATCATGACCTTGAACCTTATGGAAACCACAGTATAGGTTAGGGTCGTAATCTCTTGGCCTTTGATAAGCATCTTGCTTTTTTTTATTATAACCTCGGTTGTAGTTTTGAAATTGGTTGTTATAACCATGATTCGTTGCCCCTTGGAAAAAGTTTCGGTACTCGTTTGGGACTTGGGTTTGATTTTGTTTTTACAGTAGACAATTTACGTCGACCGTGTTGATAGAAGACACAATTTTAGGGCCTCTTTGATTGCCCAAGTTGTTGTTATTGTTGTTTGGAAAACCAACATTATTGGATTGATTAGTAGCATTATTTGTGGTAGCACCATGATTGCGATTCACACCCTTAGGTCCTTGGTTGTTGGCCCATTGTTTTGATAATTTACATTATTTTTATTTAGGGATACCAATTTCCCATTGAGACCATAGATCTTACGCCCACTATCAATAGCAGCTTGGTCAATCCGAAGCGCACCCTCCAACACTTTCTCGTAACTACGAAAAGGAAAATTTTGGACTTCCTCCCTAGTCTCTCGATTGAGTGAGTAAAGGAAAAGATCGCAAAGTTCCATCTGGTCCATGTTGGTCGCACTTGTAGAGAAATAGAGATCTTGGTGCCATCTCTAGATGAAATGGGTGGCATATTCATTTTGCTCCTGTCAAATATGTAGGAACTCCCTAATACCTGTACACAACAACTTGTTCATATCAAATGCTTTAATGAACTTGGAAACAAGTTGTTTAAAGGAATGTATAGAAGCTTCTGGAATACGGTAATAGCATTCTAGTGTGATTCCTTCGAGATTCTTTTGAAATATCTTAGCCACTACAACATCCCAAGGAAGCAATTCCTTGATAGTAGTAGTTTAGGCCTTGATATGAGCGTTCGAGTCTCCTTCTCCCTTAAATTTTAGAAGATCTGGTAATGGGCGTGGAAGCATAACACCATGTGTGGTGTCATATGTATGGTGAAGTCAAGAGGCTCCTTTAAGTACTCAGTGTATGTACCCATTGCATAAGATTCCAACATTGAAGATCCTTGATGAAGAGGTGGAAGAGGAGTTGGATAAGTTATATTATAAGTGTTGACAGGAATGTATCGGGTCCCTTGATATGGCATGTAAGGAGCAGGAATGGTAAATGGGTCCATATGGGGAGTTTTTGAATACATAGGCATGTAAGGTGGGATAGTACCAGAATATGGACTAGTGAGTGTAAAACCAAGGAACATCACATTGTTTGTTGTGGTGGCATTCAAGAATGCACTTCCGACTAGCGCTTGCATAGGATAATCCTGAGAAGGATGAGGACCCGTCCCTATCATGTCTAACCCTATGAGAAGATCATCTGGATTTGAATGTACCATATAACCTTCTTGTACAGGATATTGTGTCGGTTGCTCATCAGAAGGGATGTATCCTTTGTTGTCAACTGGATGCCCCATGTTCTGCCCTACTACATGTGTTGGTTGTGAAGTTTGGGCACTTTCTAGCTCTCTAATCCTCCCTACTAAAGTAGAAATGAGATCGTTGGGAGAGGATTGAATCCCTTGTTGGGGTGCATGTGGCGTAGGGTTTGACTGAGTAGGCTCATGATACCTTGTCATGAATTTTTTAGTGATATAATTCTTGTCTTCCTTAGAAGTAAGAATCTTAGCATAGGCATTCAAAATCTCAGAGGTTGTAGCCTTCATTATATCCAAAGAATCATTTATCTGACGAAGAGGATTAGCTATTCGTGTAAAATATCATCTTCTGTTGATTGCATGACAATGTGAGGTCTTAACAAGACTCTATGGTAGGAGCTTGTTCCATTTTTGATAACAACGTGCTTTGCATTGGGTTGACCATATTGCATGTTTAACGGTTGATCAACCTCCTCCATCCTTACATAGCTAATGGGGTTTGAATTGTAACTAGGGGAGGTTTGGATATTGCTTGTGTAATAGTCGCCCCATTTCGAAAGAGAAGGGAGTTATTGTGGTTGAACGTTGGTGTAATATCTATCAGAGCCAAATGGCCCACCAAACTCTCTTCCAGACATATTTTAGAAAGTATAAAATACCTACCAAAATAGGGGAAGAATGGAAAGATGAGGTAATAACAATGAAATAAAAGGAAACAAGAAGAATCAATCCTTCACATTGGGTTCACCAATTTGTACGGATGAAAATTGACATGCAACCTTCAACCGCACTCGACCCCCTGAGGTCATGTTGGAGCAACCGATGTTGAATGTGTGTGGCTAACTATAGGAGGATCAATGACTAATATCTGGTAGTGTGATCTTCTGGTAGCTGAGTTGGCAAAGGGGAGATTTAGAGTCTATGAACGGGTAGCGTAAATTCCCTATGGTTTGTTTGCCTAACTTGGATATAAGTGTTGATCTAGTTTGAAGTGTCCAAATTAACTAAGCTGAAATTAACAATTGATGCTACTGCTGAAGGAAAATAATCTAAACAAATCATAAAACTAAAATATTATAACCACAAACAAAAATTTGCTTCTATTCTAAATAATTAAAATATTTCTACACTAAAACTAAACAAGTGAGATAACCCGATGTGGTTATTCACCTATGTTGAGTGTATTGAAAATAAACTAACTTAAAAAAAGAACCTTTCCAAATGATCTATGATATGTAGACAATCTCCTACAAATATTCTCTCCTTCAGATCCATAGGGATGGGAAGAAGAGGATCCATCACCGAGGATTGGTATGAAAGATTCAAATCCTCTTCGAAATTAACTAATAACTTGTAAATGAAATTAAATTGATTTCTACTCTATTTGATATGACGTAACAATGAAAAATTGCAAGAATGAAGGAAATCAAACAAAAAATCCAACCTGGAATTCACATAACATAGGTAAATCAAATTGTGTATTAATTTGTCCCCTCAATCTATCATTTCTTTCTCTGTGTGTCCATATGAGTCCAAGGGATTGGGAATGCAAAGGTGGCAGCAGGAGAAGTCGCTTGAGCAATGGCAACGTGAAGGTTGTCTGGTTGCAATGCAAGTAGAAGAGAGATAGCACAAGAGATTTGAGCTTGGTTATGCAATTCCTAGCAAGATTATGGCAGCAATACTATGCAAGATACACAAAAATTCTCTGGCCATTTGCTTGAATACAAACATTGAATATATAAGAATTGGGCTGGGATGTGCCTTCATGCACAAGGCAAGAAGAGGTAGTTCAAACTTAATTAAATCTATTTAAAAATAGAAGAGGGAAGGAAAATTAAACCATCAAGACTATTTTTAGGCAATTTGGTTCACAAACGCATCCTAAAAGTGAAGTTAAGTAAAGCGTCGCATGTCAAAAAGATGCATGACGGATTCTGGAAAAATCGCTCAAGACCGCCGCCCTGCACAAGGCGGCGGTTTCAGAACCGCCGCCTAAGCAGGGTGGTGGTCCTGTTACTAAAGGCCAAAACATACATAGAATGAAGCGGGAAGCTGGAAAAAAAACTTGGCAAAGCTAAGTAAGAATGTCTAGGTTACAACTATACAACGCGAATGGGTTTAGGAGCTTGAACATCTTCTAAAAGGACATGAATCATCAATGGGGACTTTTGTAACCGTTTTTCGACAATGTAGCACATGCAATTTTGGGTGCGTACAGTGGCCCGTGGCCCCTTGGGAAGGAATTTGGGGTCAGAAACATTACCAAGAATTAATAATTTGTCTAGGGCAATGACCATATAAGCTTGTTTTCTAGTTTCCAACACATTTTGGAGCATCAAATTTCAAGCTACAATTGGAAAGTTATGGCTCAACAAGTTGACTGTTTCGAACTTCCAACAACAACATCTTCTAGTCATTGCTACCGGGCAAACAATATCATAAGGAATATAAACAAGATGATGCAAATTTTCATGGTGATAATGTTTTTTGTAGTAGATTTCCAGAAGCATCATGTTGTTGGATACCAATTTTTCATTTGATAATATTTCCCACATCTATACTCCACGTTTCACATATATCTTGCATGGTAGAGCAAAGAGGGAATTCCATAGCCATTCCCTCCAAATGGAGATATCATTATATGACCCAACAACATAGCCTTCATTTTAGTTAGTCATTGATCCTAGGGTCTTTTTACCCTAGCACTCTCTTATAATTGAATGTATTCTCGAGTCCCATTGTCGTACTTTGGTCATTTATGGACATTAATATATTTTTCTTTCTTTCTTTTTTTTATTGCACAAGCAACCTGCTTCCATATTCAAGAAGTCCACTAATCCCACATGAGGCACATTCCAATGGTAGCGTAAACATAGTATACTCTCCATTCTTATTCAAGGAAACATGTAGTGAGCTGTAAAAGGATGTATTCATCTCATTTTATGCATTATACATTCAGTTTATGCAGATATTATCTGCTCTCTATTATTGTTCTGAAAAAAATTATACATACCTATCTATTTAGTGGCTCATTTTTCCACTTCGAAGAAAACAAAAACAACACAGGTAGACTGAAATTTTGTAATTTAGTGTTCAGGTTAAAGCATTTTAATTTTGTTTTGAAGTTTTACTTTGAATAGGTTTAGTTTAAGGCTAAGTTTTTGTAGCTATAAATTTTATAGACTCATTCGATACATTTTGTAGCCATGTTTGCATAAAATTTTTGTTTTTAAAAGAAATTTGTGTATTTTTTAAGTTGTCGAATATTCCTGAATATTTACCGAGTTTTTACCGATTCAATTTTTTTGCGTTTTCTGAATACGATATATATGCAAACTGTGATACACACACACACACATACTGTATATATACTGTATATATACTGTAATATATGTAAACCAGAGACAAACAAATACACTGATAATATAAGCAAACTTTATATTAAACTTTCGCAAGCATAACTATGCTTTTGTCTTTGCACACTATCATTACAATGAAAAAGAACATCCTTATATAGAGGTTAGAAACATTTGGATGGGCATGGGCTTCATTAAAGACCCAACTACAAATATTAAATGCCCATGCTTACATTAATGGACAAAATCCTGAGATATACTAACATGGAGAAAGGCGCTAGATTAGGCGGCTGATTGATATGACAGGTGGTTGAGATTACACATTCTCTAACACTCTTGCTTAATCTAAACCACCAATATCAATTAATCCTAGACATTAAAGAGATATTTCAACAACTTGATCTTTTGATCTACAATAGTCTAGGAATATTTCTCCATCGTTGACTAGGTCTTCGATGAAGTGATATCTTGTGTCAATATGCTTGGTTATTTTGTGGAAGACATGGTTGCTCATGCTATAACTTCTCTAAAATTCCTTTCATCCATATTGCTTGACATGTTGTTGATGTTGCGGCTACATACTTCACTTCTGTAAATGAAAGAGTAACAATTGGTTGTTTTTAGATGACCATACAACTGCACTTGATCCAAAATGGAATGCATATCCAGACGTGCTTTTTCTATCATCAATGCAGTTTACACAATCATTGTTTGTGTATCCAACTAAGTTGAAATTATCCACAACATTATACAAAATTCCATAGTTCTTAGTACCACATACATATCTTAGTATTCTTTTCCTAGCTTGCCAATGAGACTCCTTGGGTGATTCCATGAATCTCAAAATGAGACTCATGCCATACATGATATTGGGCCTTGTGGTCATCAAGGACATTAGGCTACCAACAAGTCTTTTGTACAATGTAGGATCAACCTTGGATCCTTTATCTTCTTTCCAGAGTTTCAATCCTATTGCTACAAGTGTGGATTTTGGCTTGGAGTTCAACATGTGAAATCTCTTCAAAACATCATTGGCATACTTGGATTGACAAATGAGAATGCCATCCTCATACTCGTAGACTTCTATGCCTAAAAATTATTTCATCAAGCCAAGATCCGTCATTTCAAATTCCTTCATCATATTTGATTAAAATAAGTCAATCGATAAATTACTGGTAAAGATTAGGTCATCCACGTAAAAACATACAATTAGAATTTGACCCTTTTCATTCACATTTACATACAAAGTCAGTTCACTTATGCTTTTGTTGAAGCCATTCCATAAAAAGTAGGAGTCAATTTTTCCGTACCAAGCTCTTGGAGTTAATTTAAGTTCATAAAACACCTTTTTCAATTTGTACACTTTATCTTCATGACCCATGATTCCATATCTGGGTGGTTGTTGTACATAAACTTCCTCTTCTAGAAGACCTTCAAGGAATGTAGATTTGACATCCATTCAATATACCTTTCAATTGTTCTGAACTGCTATTGCCAAAACAAGTTCAAACTGTGTCTAGTCGAGACATCGGTGTGAAAGTTTCATTGTAGTCAATTCCAGGTTGTGCAAACCCTTTAGCCACTAGCTTGGACTTATGCTTTTCAATATTACCTCCTACATTAAATTTGGTCTTGAAGATCCATTTTACGCCTATATGACATCTTTTCCTTCTTGAAGCTCAATAAGATCCCATGTTCAATTCTTTTCAATAGAATCCATTTCTTCGTCCATGGATTTTAGCCATTCGTTTTCACTTGCATCTTCAAAATAGATGAGATCAAAATGAGTAACAAAGTGAAATTCGAATACAATGCATCATTTTGAGTGTTATCATAGATCTCCTTTAAGCTCCTTGTCTTCTTTGAATTATCTCTGGAGTGAAATCTCAATTTTTCTAGTGGTGGATCATAATTATCGCTACCATGAGAAATTGTTGGTGAGAAATTTCTTCCATGTCTTGATGCTTCACCATGATCATAAGTGGCTTAAGGGGTTGCACCTTGAGGTGTCATTAAGGAGATAGGTTGCTGAGTAGGGCTTTCAGTAGATGGAGTTGTCATAAGAGCAAGACCTTGTGAAATTTTTCTTCCTCATTAAATTTTACTGGACCCACAATTATTGTTATGTCAATTGAGCTATCCTAAGTGTGTTCTATGAACTCAACATCTTTGTTTATAATAACATTCTTAGTGATTGGATTACATAACTTATAGGATTTTGACTACTCGTTGTATCCAACAAAGATACATTTCTCTCCCCTATCATTTAATTTTCTTCTAATTTTATTTGGAACAAATGCATATGCAACACAACTGAAAATTTTGAAGTGAGAAAAAATATGTTACTTTCTGCTCCAAGCCTCTTGAGGAACTTGTCCTTTATACTCTTAGTGGGACATTGGTTGAGAATATAGACTGAGGAAGCTACAACTTTTGCTCAGTATTCATTTGGCAAATGTTTGGCTTTTAGCATGCTTCAGGCCATTTCCATTTTTTTGCCTATTCTTCCTCTCGACTAAACCATTTTGTTGAGGGGTGTACTTGGTTGTGAATTGCTTTTTAATTTCATGGTCTTTTCAAAAAATCATGAATGCCTTTGAGATGTACTCTCCACCTTTGTTAGATTTGAGTACCTTGATGTAATGGCCACTTTGCTTTTCAACCAAGGCTTTGAACTCTTTGAATATACCAAACACTTCTGACTTGGTTTCAGAAAATAAAGTTTAAACCCATGATTTTCTGTTGATATCATCAATGGAAGTCAAGAAATATAGGTTGGCACTGATTGAAGGTGTGTGCATTGCTTCGCATAGGTCTAAATGAACAAGTTCAAGAAGAGCTTCAACTTTGAATGACTGCTTGACATGAAAAGAATCTCTATGTTGCTTTCCTAAAATACAACTTTTAGAGATTGCATTTGGTTTCTCAATCAAAGGTAATCCCTTCACCATATTTTTTTTGTGCAGTAAATTTAGATGTCCAAATCTTAAGTGCCATAGCCATGACTTATTTGTGGAGTCAACCTTGAATATGCTTGGAGATATCATTGTAGCGATTCCTTAAAAATTTGCTCTGTGAGAAAAATTTGCATATAGCCTGGCTATTGGAGATGTTGGCACAATGACTACTTGTGAGCATAAGGCATCTTTAAAAGTCATTTTACTTGACTTAAAAGGTGTCACTTCAATGAACCTTTGAGAAAATGTAGCATTTGGCGTATCAGACAAAGAATGGGATAAATGCACATTAGGACATGTCCCTCTCACGAGATTCATTGGCTTGGTATGTGATGGGGCCCATATGAGTTATCACTACCACAATGCTAGGCAAGTTGCTTGGGCATGTTGGTCAGTTGGTTGGCTAAGAGTTATGGGTGATTGAGTCATCATTTGGCCGGTAGGGAGACCAAAAGGAGTTGTCGTTGTGGTGACAATTGGATGTTTTGCTTGGATTGGTTGGTTGGTCATTTGAATGGAATAAGACAATGTATGCATGGACTGTTGAGCAGATGGCAAGGTAAGAGATGTCGCTTCAACGACCACTCCTTGACTTGCCATGCTAGCTTTGGTGTGATCATTTTTAAATGAGTCGGTTAAGACTTTCATGAAATAACTGTAGAATACATTTGAAGAACTAATTTGAGTTCTCGTTATGGCGAGATGTGAGGAGGATGGGTATTTTGAACAATAATTGGAGTAGCCCTTTTGAGTACTCGCTTCAGCGAGATCTAGGGAGAATGAATATTTAGTGGGCTTTGTGGGCTACGGTAATATAGTACTCGCTGCAGCGAGACCTTGTGAACTAGACAAAGGTTGAGCACGAGTACTCGTGATGGCGAGTACTTGGGCATATGAGGGAGATGATGACTAAGCATGAGTAATCGTTGCAGTGATTATTATGGTCACTCGTTGAAGATTGTTCACTACAAACTTTTAACGAAAACATTTTGTTGGTGGTCATCTCCATCTTAGCTATCAATTGGTTGTTTGGACTTTGATCCAGAATAAAACAATACCCATTTTCAAAATAAACCTTATAGCCTTTGTAGATAAGCTAACCAATGCTCATCAAATTGTGTTTTAAACCAGGGACATAATAGACATCAACCATATGTTTCATTTCATCATGCTTTATTTTGATATTGATCGTCCCTCTTCCCATCATTGAGACATTGTTGTCATTTCCCAACTTCACTTCTGACTTTACTGATTGGTCCATGCTTGCAATTCGACGCAACCAATCATGTGGTTACCACAACCACTCTCTAGAAACCATACATCCTTTGAGCTCTCTCAAGCTACGTTGTAGGGAATGAACATTGAACCTTGACTATCACTCCGATTCTCCTTAGAAAATTTCACATTTTGGTGGTTCAAGTCATATAGCCTTTTTTGACACTCATTACCATGGTACCCTTACTTCTTACAATAGTGACACTGTACAATAGATTTATCAGGCCTGGTCAGTGTTGCCTCGGCCTCTTGGGCAACCATGACATTGATGTTCTACCACTGCTTGGTGATTCTCTTCCTCAACCTCTTTTGTTTTTTGATCTACCTCTCCCTCTGCCTCTGATTGACAATTGCGACTTGAAGACATGTTCCAGGTAGGAGCCAACTGATCTGTCCAACATTTGCTAATGGAATAACAATGTTCGAATCAACTCATTAATAGACATCTGAGCTAGGTCTTTGGACTCTTCTACAACTATGACTAAAGATAATTTTTTTTTAGGGAGACCGCTTAAGATTTTTCCAATAATATAAGCAAACTTTCTATTAAAATTTCGTTACCATAACCATGGTCTTGTCTTTGGACACTATTATTAAATGAAAAAGAACCTTTTTATATAGAGGTGACAGATGGGCGTGGGCTTCATTAAAGACCCAACTACAAATATTGAATGCCCATGCTTACATGATTGGAGAAAATCTCTAGATATACTAACATGGAAAAAGACGCCAAATTGGGTGGCTGATTGATACGGTGGGTGGTCGAGATTACACATTCTCCAACAAATTTGATCAGGTTGTTATGACATTTGGCAAGTTATCAATGTTTGGATACGTGGTTTGCTTGAGATAAATGCATCATTTATTCATTAGTTTATGTCATTTGACAGATCCAGGCACATTAGACAACCTCCTATAGTTTGATCAGGTTGTTATGACATTTGGCAAGTTATCAATGTTTGGATACGTGGTTTGCTTGAGATAAATGCATCATTTATTCATTCGTTTATGTCATTTGACAGATCTAGGCACATTAGACAACCTCCTATAGTTTGAGATCTGTTATTCCACATAAGGACGCTGTGAATCTCAATATAGCCACAATCCTTGTATGTCTTGGCTTTTTTATATGTGTATATGTGCATGGATGTATTTTTCAAATCTCAACAAATGATGCAGATATTTATAATGCATCCACTTATAATGCTCTTTGAAAGTGGCAACCTCTTGTAAGAATGATCTTTATGGCTTGAGTTAATGGCAAGTTAATTATCTTTCTCTCAACATCTAGGTTACCACTTTTCAGCAACCTCATTTGCAGTGTTATTTGTTTACACGAAAGAATCTGCATTCCATGTCAAACAGAAAACAAGAATGACAATTCTTATAGCTCGGTCATAGGAACTTGTGTAATCGACTTGTCAAAAAATAAAATGTAAGGGGAAAAAATGAAGTTAAAAAAATTATTCTCCACCAACAATTTGGTATCTATACATTGTTTACTAGTATGTATTTTTCGTCAATTTGAAAACCCATGATTTCGGCAGTAGCAATCTGTATTGAAACTTTTTCAGGATGAATTTTATAAATGGATTCAACAAGATTTTCCAATGCGGTTGTGCCCAATCTCACCCCATTTCTATTGTCTGTAGCCATCCTTAACACAAGTTGAACAATAAAATCATTGCATGCTTTTTTAGTTCCTTGGTTTCTTAGTTTATAACATGTTTGGACTGCTTTTATATGGGCTGCTTCAGAGTTTTTACCGTATAGTTGACCTTTGTCTGCAACTTCTTTGGCTCGATTTCATATGTGCCTTGTACCCTGCGTATGCCATTTGCTATAAATTAATCACGGCTTCAAACTGATATTTGTAACTCTTAAGAAGAGTATTTGCTTTCACTGATAACAACAGATGCACAGCAGATAAATTATCAAGTGCCCTACCTAATGGTTGATAGCAAGTACCAATAAAAAGAGGCCTCATGCACATTTATTGTCTGCTGTGGTTACTGCTGTACTGCTGGTTGTATGCAAAACGTGGAAGCATGCACAAGGCACATTAACTTTTTGACAAAATCCCTCAAAGAAATTTGGTCTCCTCGAATGCAATGATTACAAGAAATGCACTATGGAGGATGCCCTTTAGATGTTATTTTTGTGATTGTTGTTCTGATTCAGAGTTTAACAATGGATAACCATCCCATACTTTACTATCGGCATAACCATTGCACCTCCTTTTGGTGCAAGTGCTAGTAAATATATTGTTTTAAATAAACTTGTAAGTACACCAATAGCTCACATATATGGATTGACCATTACACCTCTATTTATTTAATTTGCTTTGCTGAAGTTTGAAATATTACCATGTGCAGAGTGATCCAGTGTAGATTATGGAGAAAGTTTTTCGCGAAACTCAGGGGGGTGCAACGAAAGTAAGAAAAAGGGTGCCACCGTAGCTTCACAAAAAATCCCACAAAAGTCATTGCCTCAGACCAAGATCGTACTGCAGCGCAGAAATGGCTTCATACTCACTCTTCACGTTATGATATCATTTCTTATGCTTGCTTTTGTTATTTTTTTGGTAACTAATATTCCTGATATATTATTCCCTATGAAAACCCTGCAAAAACTGTTTGACAAAATGCTTTAACACAAAATGCCTTACAAAATGTTTGCACACAAACTGTTTTACAAAATGTTTAACCCAGGTATTCTTGTTGAGACACAAAATTGAAAATGTTAGCACACAAATTGTTTGACAAAATATTTGCACGCAAACTGTTTGACAAAATGTTTAACCCAGATGCATTTTTTTTGATACTGCCAACTACTTATTTTTAAAATAGATAAAGGTCATTAATTTATGGGTTCCTGCTCCCAAAATTTCTTTTGTACAGAGCAATAGATAAACACATAGGACTAGTAAATCTTCTTGGGATTTATATACCTTGTATCAGTGAAAATTTGACGGATAGGAAATATTTTAAGAAAGTATAGAATGCTAGTATTAAATTTTTGCTTTTTTGTGGATTTGACCTGTGTGTTTAAGTCATCCCAAGATAACTCCAATGAGTGACCATTTCATCAATGACATTTCTCCTCATGTATCTTGGTGATAATCACTAGGCAAGGGGGAGCCACTTAGTGCACACATCTTAAAGCATTTATTTGCACACATATCTTAAAGCAGGGGGAAGAACGGAGAATATATGTTACTGCTTTGGGCTTCTTACTCTCTAGCCTTTTTCCGCATTGGAATTTTTTTTTAGAATATTTTAAAAATAATTCCCATTCAAAAAATTACCTACATATGCTTTCTAGTGAAAGAACATGGAAATTACTATTAATGTAATGAATATTCGGGCGATTTAAATAACTTCTAAAATGAAAGATCCCCTTTAATGTAAGATAATTTTCTGATATTTTCCAATAAAATATCCTAACAATGTATAACTAGAAAACACTTGAAAACTGAATTTGAATGCAACTCTGGATTTTATTCCAGAAAATGCGACTAGGGTAGGAATAGAAAATTTGTATTTTCAACCACACAGATCACTTTAACCCTTTTCTGATTCCTCTTTTGTAATTGATGGAAGTTTAGCAAACAAAAATGATAATTTTCAGGCAACAAAATACTGATTTTTTATTAGATAAACTTCAGATCTGCCCTGTTTATTACAGCAGCTAAAAACAGTCTGAAACCCTCCACAAAGTGCTGGAAAGTATGTAGAAAAATATACCAAATAGTTTCCACATACAGCAGCTCCAAAACAGTACTTTAGTCTTGCTAAGACCTTGCAAATAAACCCCAGAAGAGGTCGCTCCAGCCTGTTTAGATCAAGTAAAATACTCAGAAATATTCCCGAGTCTTCGTACAAGTTGGGAATGAGAAAAATGAAGAGTTTTCGTTCCTCCTTTGAGTTTCCTAGAGGGTTTCTGTCCCCTAAAAATTCCTGTAGCTTGTGACAGCTCCAATTATGCAAAAGCATGAATAGTAATGATCATCCAATGGATTGCCCAAGTCGCCTCTCTCCTTTTTATAGGAAAAATATTATAAAATCACCCTTCCATCATCCAATGAGAAGAGAGTGCCAAAGTGCACTAAAATCATGCCCATACCAAGTCGCATTTCTCCCTTGGGCAAATAAACATTACATAATATTTTTATTATTTTCCTAATGTCTAATTTGCGCACCATGTCAAGTCACACTTTTTGCCTATAGTGAAATAAAATCACTTTGGCCACGTAAAAGTCACTTTATTAAGTCATAAGAATATTATTATAAGTGCTTTATAATAATTATTTTTAAATTGGCACTTTATAATAATTTTATGACTTAAGTCACCCTTAATCTCCTCCTTTGGCCGTCGGGTAGACCAAATGGGCCAAAGGTCTTCGACCAACAACTATCCGAAAAAGAGGGACATTCCAGTCCTCCCTTCCCGGATTGCTTGCCCCCAAGCAATCATAAACTGCAACTCTGCATTCTTACTCAGTTCCAGGATCCCAGGCCAGCCGAAGCTTTTTTAATAGCTTCATGTGCACTATACAATGCTGCTCAAACACTGCTGAAAAAAGATCTTATGCAACTTACTTGTCATTAGTGAAACCAGCGTCCTCATGTATGCTTCGAACTTGCCGCACTCTTCATTACCTCCTTGCTGGTCCGTGCTGATATGCAGTGAAAAATCTGCGTAGATGTCCTCACGAGATGATTCATGGTCCCAAACTATCATAGACTTAGCTGCCATTTGATGGGGCAGCGTGTACTTGAGTGCTTTCAATGTGACTTGTTTCCCTTTGTGTTGGAAACTCAACTCCATAGCTTCCACATCTTGGGCGACTCTTCCCAACGAATGAAGCCATTGCATGCCAAGCACAACATTGTTATCTTTCAAATCCATGACATAAAAATCATCACAAAGTGTATACTCACCAAATAAAATGCTGACTTGGTTGACCTTCTTCTTGCATGGAATAGTGAGACCTCCTGCCATAGCCACATCAAAGCCTTAAAAGTTATCACATTGTAAACCTTTTTGGTCTACCAAACTTGCATCTAGGAAGTTGTGTGTAGATCCACTATCCAGTAGTGCCATGATCCTACACCCGAACATTATACCTTCAAACATGAATGGATTATACTTGGGTGCTCCTGAAAGATAGGTGAGTCTACCCTCATTTGCAATGCTCTGGTGTTGGCCGCTTCTGTTCATCCTTGGACTCTGTCATCCTCAACCTTTATGAGATGGATTTTTCCTTTCCCAAGACACCTATGCCCCGGCTCCCCACGGATCATTGTAATGAAAGCATAAATTTTTCCGACGAAGCTCACTCTTTGAAACAGTCTCCCTCTTGGGTGTAAACTCAACCTTCGAAGAAGTGGGCTGATCTTGCTGTTCTGATTTTTCCTCCTTGATGTTCTTCCTTTGGGGCTGCACTGGAGTAGTGTTTAAGTCCAAGGCTGTCCGAATGGCCTCATGCAAAGTAGTAGGCTTAAAAGCCTTGACCAATCCTCTTAGCCTGTCATGAAGTCCTTCAATGAACAACATCACCACTCACCTTTCAGGCATCTCTGGCACCATCACCGCTATACGCTGAAATTCGTTGATGTATGCATCAATGTGTCCACTCTGTCGAAGTTGTGCCAAGTCCCTATAGTAAAGCTCTACATCCCTGCGATCAAATCTCGCAATCAGCTTCTCACTAAACTCCTTGTATGATTGCAGAAGATCATGATCTCTGAGTGACTAAGCCCATGGTGCCACCAATCATACGCTACTCCCTCAAGGTGCAACGTGGCAAATTGGATAGCCTCCTGCTCCTGCATAGGTTTGAGAGTGAGATATGTGTCGAGCTTGTGAATCCATGCTCTAGCACTAATCTTTCCACTACCATCAAATGTGGAAAGGGTCACCTTGTTGGTGGCCTGCTTCAACTCCCTGTTCTATTGTTCTCTAGGCCTCTGTACCTGTCTAGCTCTCAAGCTTTCCCTCCTTTGAGCACAATATTGATGAAGGGGAAAGGCAGTCCGAACCTCCTGTGGTGGGGCTCTCCACTCATCATGTGCTGCCATCACAGTATCTTGAAAGGCTATGTCTTCAAATGGCTCCTCAACTAATGGTGGCTCCTCCCTTTGTAGGAATCTAGGCTGCATAGGTCGATCCGCAGTCCCCTCGTGGGTCTCCTTTCCTCTGTATATCTCCTATCATGTGGAGGGGAACCTCTCACGCTATCCGCTTCAGTAGGTACCCTACTGTGCCTTCTGTGGCTGCTGGCTATGGACGTAGATCTTTCCCTTCTGTCATGCCGATTTCTCATGGCCTATCCATAATCAAATTCTCCATCAGCTGTCTCATGGTCTGCATCATCTTCTTGATGGGAATCGATCATACCTTTGCTAAAAAGAGCATTTGGATTAGGTTGCTCTCGTCGTGGAGGAGTGTGTGAATCCCTCCCTTCTGTCCATGGTCCTCAGAACCACTCCCAGTATTTAGATCTGCTTGAATACGTGAGCTTGACTCCTTGTATGATACCTGTGTGGCCCAACTTCTTTAGGCTGCATCAAACAACCCTCCAGGTGGGAGGATCGTTGCTCTGATACCATTGAAAGATCCCCTTTAATGGAAGATAATTTCTTAATATTTTCCAATAAAATATCCTAACAATGTATAACTAGAAAACACTTGAAAACTGAATTTGAATGCAACTCTGGATTTTATTCCAGAAAATGCGACTAGGGTAGGAATAGAAAATTTGTATTTTCAACCACACAGATCACTTTAACCCTTTTCTGATTCCTCTTTTGTAATTGATGGAAGTTTAGAAAACAAAAATGATAATTTTCAGGCAACAAAATACTGATTTTTTATTAGATAAACTTCAGATCTGCCCTGTTTATTACAGCAGCTAAAAACAGTCTGAAACCCTCCACAAAGTGCTGGAAAGTATGTAGAAAAATATACCAAATAGTTTCCACATACAGCAGCTCCAAAACAGTACTTTAGTCTTGCTAAGACCTTGCAAATAAACCCCAGAAGAGGTCGCTCCAGCCTGTTTAGATCAAGTAAAATACTCAGAAATATTCCCGAGTCTTCGTACAAGTTGGGAATGAGAAAAATGAAGAGTTTTCGTTCCTCCTTTGAGTTTCCTAGAGGGTTTCTGTCCCCTAAAAATTTCTGTAGCTTGTGACAGCTTCAATTATGCAAAAGCATGAATAGTAATGATCATCCAATGGATTGCCCAAGTCGCCCCTCTCCTTTTTATAGGAAAAATATTATAAAATCACCCTTCCATCATCCAATGAGAAGAGAGTGCCAAAGTGCCCCTAAAATCATGCCCATACAAAGTCGCATTTCTCCCTTGGGCAAATAACCATTACATAATATTTTTATTATTTTCCTAATGTCTAATTTGCCCACTATGTCAAGTCACACTTTTTGCCTATAGTGAAATAAAATCACTTTGGCCACGTAAAAGTCACTTTATTAAGTCATAAGAATATTATTATAAGTGCTTTATAATAATTATTTTTAAATTGGCACTTTATAATAATTTTATGACTTAAGTCACCCTTAATCTCCTCCTTTGGCCGTCGGGGTAGACCAAATGGGCCAAAGGTCTTCGACCAACAACTATCCGAAAAAGAGGGACATTACATAAAATATTTTGTATGAAAACTTGGTAAACTTTTTTTTGAAAATTTGGCAATTCACAAAGCTAAGTTTTATTAGTTTTGTGAAGGATTAGCCAATTGACAAAAAGTGGCCTATATAAAAAATAGCCTGCCTTGGATTTACCCCTTCCTATTGAGCTTTTGTTGTTTTATTGTTTAGCTTTTGTTTGGATTTACCCTATCTATTGAACCTGAATGCACTTTGGAGTGCCATTGACTAACTTTGGTCCCCTGTGGACAATAATATAATTTCTTTCTTTCTCAAGGAGGTATATGAAACTCTTAAAATGACAGTTGCAAAAACTATTAAATCAGCAACAGATTTAAATGCGTGCTACTACAGAAGAAAAGTGTATTGGATTGGGTTTGAGAGGAGCAAAAAACTCTAGTCATAACCATGAGTAGAATTTTTTTGTAGAGCTATCAATTCCTCTATATGGAATCTATAGTCACCAATACAAAGTGTAATAATTTCCGATGGAGAGTGGCTTGGATCGAGAGAGAGAATCGATTTATAATGCCTCTTTGGGGATTGGAGCAAATTGTTCTTCCCTTTTGTATGTTGAGGATGTAACTTACATGTTGGCTTAAAAAGAGGAAAATCTAGTTAAGGGCTGAGAGAGAGAGGCCATAATTGTTGGGTTATTGGCATTTATTTCTCCCCTTAGTCAGAAGGCCTTCAAGCAAGAAAAAGAGTTTGTGCATGAATCCTCTGTGAATTGTACACTACTCCCTTTGGAGCGTTGACAATCATTGACTGCTGTGCACTTGTTAGATCTAGGGAGTTGAAACTGTTCCTTTTGTAGCTTGTACAATGGAAAATCTTACTTGGCCGCCTATCCTCTCAATTTCATTGGTTAGTACCACTGCATAGTGAAGTTGGCTTTTACATTTCCTTTATGCCTTGAGTAGGCATGTCCTTACATACTCCTAGAGGGTTTTTGTCATCACATTGAGAGGTAAAATTGCTAAGGGGTTTCTTCCGTAGAATAATTTAGGAGGTGGAGCCTTCAAAGCTTCAGTTATCAATTATAAAAATTAAAAAATGATCCGAAGTGTGTCTCCAACACAAATGGGACTTGTCCTTCTTAAAGAAGGCCAGCAACCCAAAGTAGCCACGCATGAAACCAATCACCTTTCTCGTTCATTACAACTATTTTGTTCCCTCCATTTCTCTTCTCTAGACCAAGTCGCATTTTCTTAGGAAGAATAACTTGTGACACCAAAAGCTTTTACACTTCTTTCTAATTATTTTTGCCTTCTAGTCGCAAGTCACTACTTTTCTAGAAATAAACAATTCCTAGCTAAGTGCTTTTATCATTTGGTTCACTATTTCTGGCATTTTTATGGTAAGTCTATAATATGGCTTTATTGGGTAAGTGCTTTTATAATATTTTATTTAGCTTTGATGTGCACTTTATAATAAAATAATAGATACCTTAAGTCTACCCCTGTGTTCAACCATCCTTTTACAATGTCGGGTAGACAAAATCAGGCTTATTAGGGTCTTCGATTGGTTGAAGGGGATATCTACTTAAAACAGGGTTATACCTCGGGCAAGTTAGTGGCAATGCTTGCGATAGAGCTTTGATGTGCAGTCTGATGTTACGACATCCTCCGAGACTACCTTTTAGGATCCCATGATGACAGTCACTCTATGACATCGAGCCTTATTGTCCTCTTACAATTGCCTCCATGTCTTTTTATAGTAACTTGGACCTTTGTCATATCACCTTTCAGTAGCTCTAGTCTTCCTCCATCCTCTGATACATCCTATCTAGGGCCAAATGAAACAATAACATTTAACCTCGATCCCTATATAGTATGTGACTATGGTTGAGTACTATTGTCTGGCTATTATTTCGTTATTAATCGACTGGTCAGTATGCTTGTCGGCTAAAAGTAAATCTGCAATTTTTAATCTTGATTCCTAAATGTATATGCAACATTAGTCTTGCTTATTTTTTAGAGTCTACTCTTGGAGAATTGGGTACTTAGGATTCTCAAACATAGGAGTTGCACTTGCTATGATTTGCCCAACCTTTGGAGTCTTCAACAAGTGGCTTTTCTAGGATTCTCCTTCTATTCATTTCTTGATCCCCCGCATCAACTCTTTCAGAAGGTGTTGCTAATCTTGGGGGAAGTTAATGCGCCAATGGTGTTTATAAAGGTAAGTATTTCTAACCTCTCATTTCCTTTATGTTATTTCAAATTTGAGTGGTCATGCATAGGTTAGAGTAGAGAAACATATTTTTAATCTATTGTATTATTATCTATCAACCCTTTCCTTACAATCCGTCCTTTGGGCTTTACAGTCTATCTATAATCAGGGTCTAGCTAGATGCCACTCCCTATCCTAGATCAATGGTTTTTAGTAACCTACAAACCTCTTGTGTGTAGCTTTAGAATGGTCCCTTCATTATCCTAGTCTATATTACCCAAAAGAGAAAGAGGATATTTTTATTTTGAAAAACAGTCACCCATTATATTGATATAAATATTGAATTACATACCCTACCATGCCAAACATGGAAGCTATTAGCCATATCTCTAGCACTATAAACAAAAATAACAATATGAATATTCATTAAGAAGAGTCAAGGTTTATGATTTTCCTTATTTCTTCTTGAATGTTTGTTGACCACCATAGAGGGTGATCCATGGCAAAAGATATCCTTGTTGTCCGAAGCCCAATTTACTAGTCCATTAGCGGCCTTGTTTCTCTGTCTGGGAATGTGGGTGAACTGAATCTCTTGAGCCTTTTGCTAAAGATTCCGGATTTCACAAACTTCTTTAGCAATTATCCACTGTGGAGGATGTCTATTACTATAATCATTCAATAAGTTCATCATGATTCCATAATCTGTTTGGATTTTGAACTTTCTCCATCCAATTTTAATAGCCTCTTGTATTCCTATATTTTCAGCAAATAGGAATTGAACTTCTCCATCCCTGTTACGTCCAATTCCTCCCATGGCCACTCTGCCAGGGTTACCCCTAGAAGCTCCATCTGTATTTATCACCCCATCATAAACTGTTCCATCATGCACTTGAGTAGCATGAACTGCTATCTTTTTCTTATTCTTATGGAAGCGTGGCATGGTGGCTTCATGAGGATCCAAAGATAGCTGTTGGAAGATATACTCCCATTCTTGAGAGGGTTGATCAAGTATAGAAACCTTATGTTTGAGGCTCTCTATCAAGTTACTTTTTATTTTTTCCCAAACATATATTACTTCTTTGCTCGTTTGACGAAATATTCTGTAATTCCTCTCTTTCCACGTGTTCTAAAGGAGTAAAGAAATACCACTCCACATTGCCGGGAACAAATTTTGTCCTGTGGGAATTGCTTTCTTCCAAGTATCATTAATCTATGCAAGGGATCCCAAACTATTCCATTGAAGTTTAAACAAACGTGCCAAATGTGTCCACAAAAAAGAAACCCATGGGCATTGAAAGAGAAAATGATCCAATGTTTCCTCATCCTGAATACAAAGAACACATCTAAAAGGTCCTCTGAAACCTCTTTTTTGGAGCCTATCTCCAGTTAAAAGCCTTCTTTGAATGATAAGCCAAAGGAAGAAGCTTACCTTAGGCCATATCTGTGGCTGCCATATACATTGAAACAAGGCTTTTTGGGGATGAGTACAATTTGTAATGAGAAATTCATATCCATAAGTTACATCATATTTCCCTGAAGAGCTGCCTCCCCATCCAAGTTCATCAGGTTCAACTGAAAAAAGAAGAGGTCTTCCTGCCAGAGTTTTGTTCAACAAATTCTGATCCTCCTGCTCTATCCTCATAGGCCATTCCCAAAGAGGTCTCCATTGTGTCTCCATACCCCAAGGCTGATTATTTGTTTGTATGTAATGTTTGATCTTGATCCATCCTTGCATTTGCATTTGTTCCTTAATTGGGTGAAGGTGAGGGAATATAGTTAAAATTAGGGGATGACCTTCCCAAGACTCCACCCAAAAATTGACTGTATGACCATTGTGAACTATCCAGAACAACTTGTTTTTAATCAGTTTTTCTCCACTTTTAATGAACTTTAAAGCAAGAGATCCATTCTTAGGGAGAGCTGTCCTAATAATTCTCTCTGGTCGGCTACTTCCCGCATATTTACCTCTAAAGTTAACAACCCACAAATCATCAAGAGAAGTTATAAGCCTGCAGTATAATTTGGCTGCCAAAGCTATATTCTGTTGAGTGGATGACTGAAAGCCCAACCCTCCATGTTGTTTTGGTTTGCAGAGAGATGTCCATTTCACACATGCCCATTTTTTCTTTTCCTGAGCTCCACTCCAAAGAAATTTTTTGATAGATGGAATCCATCTTTTTCAATATAGTAACAGGAATATTCAAAACAAACGCCACATAAATCGGCATTTCCTGGAGAATTGCCTTAATAAGAGTCATCCTTCCTCCTGTAGACAACCATTTGTTTGTCCATTTTTGATTTTTTTTTCAAATTTGTCAATTAACCATTTCCAATCTTTGGGTTTATTGGGAGCTAAAGGAATGCCCAAGTATTTCATAGGAAGAACTCCTTTATGGAATTGTAAAATTTGCAGGACCTGTTCTTCTTGTCTTTGAGAACAATGAAGGAAGTAAATATTGGACTTTCCATTATTTATGCTCTAACTAGTGGCTGAAGAAAAGGATTGAAGAGTCTTTTGAATATGTTTAGCTCTAACAATAGTTGCACGACTCATCATCGAAGAATCATCCACAAACTGAAGAAGTGACAAAGGTTGGAGATTTTTTGCCAATTTTACCCCATTGATGTTCTTTTCTTGACACTCCTTTGGGCACAATCTACCCAAACATTCTAGTTTATTATGCACTTGGTTTCATGCAAAAATATGTAGTGATTGAGTTATGAATTTTTGAAGTTTTCAGCTGTTGGCAACTGTTTCAAATTAATTCATTGCTGTAATAAAAATAAGAATTGAGAAGAATAGGGAGGCGGAAGATAGATGGAGCGGCAGGAGCTAGGGTTTTGGATTGGCAATGCTCTGAAGGCTTGCGTTGGTGATGGAGTCGAGGGGTGGGAGCGAGTGTTGGAGTTGAATGTGGTGGCTCAGCTGGATCTCCTCACTCGGTGTCTTGGTGAGCGTTGTATGGAAGGACTCCAGCTGTGCTCCGTTCCGCTTGAGGATTGTCTGGTTATTGAGCTGTCGAAGGAAGCTGAACGGTTTGCTGGGTTCCTCCTCAGCCGGGACGTGAAGGCCTTTTTGTTGGCTGTTACTCGAAATGTCGGCCCTGTTGTTCTTGCGCCTTTTCCGGTCGAAGGCTTGGTTTCTACCTTCGTCAAGTTTTATTCTCGCTTCCATTGTTCGTCGTCTGGGTTGGTTGCTGAGTCTCTGTCCGTCGGTGCTTCTACGGATTCGAGGGTTTTATTGGGGGTTAAGACTTCCGTCGTGGTGTCGGCTTTGCCTCGTGCCCCTGCTCCTGTTTCTTCTGTTCCTGATCTCGGGTGGATGCCCATGGTTCAGTTCGGATTTGCCGCGCGTGGGTTGTCTGGGTTCGGCTGTCCTCTTCCTGCGCTGAACCTGTTACAACAGTGTTCTTTCGTTTCAGATTTCGCCAGTTCGTTTTGGCGGAAGTAGTTGTTTCTGGTTGGGTTGGGGGGGTCGGTGACGGGCCTCGACCTGTTTTGGCACTGTTTGGTCCTGCTCTTGTTTATTTTCCTTCTTAGAGACTCCCCATCCTGGTTTCCAAAGCGTAGGGTTAGGAAAAAACGTCTTCCCTGCGCGGTGCAGTTCATGTTCATGCTCGCATTTCCAGTGTTGGGTGTCAGATGCTTCGCTGGATCTTTGTTTCGGATGGTTATGGGGTGGGCGGTTGTTTCGTGATCGTTGGTGGTGTTTTAGTGCTTCGCGTTTTGGGTTCTGTCTGGGTTTGCTTTCGTCGGTGTGGGCTCCTCACTGTTCGGTTGGTGCCCTATTCAGCCCTCTTGGTTTTTCGGTTGTCCTCTGGGTTTGGTTCGCTTCCTTTCCTTCTCATGCTATTCCCCTCTTGGCGGTCTTTCTTTTGATGCTTCCGGCGTTGGGCAGATTCTCAGTTTTGGTGTTTCGTCCTCTGGTGTTGGCGCTTCGTTGGTTGTTCTCGGGTCCGTCTTGGCTTTGGTTCCTTCTCGTTTTCTTTTCTTCTTTGGGTGGGGTCCCGTCAACCCCCCGGTTTTGTTGCTCCGGTCAAAAGCGTGTCTCCTTTCTGCGCTCTTTTCGCAGGTTTCTCCCTCTCGTTCTCATTTTCTCTTCTTCTCTTCTTCCATGTTGTAGGGTGGGGGCCCCTACCCCTCCGGTTCATAGCTCCGGTCAAAAGCGTTTACCAATCAAAAAAAAAAAAAAGAATTGAGAAGAATAAAAATCCTAAGTTACCGAAACGTTTTTGGATACGGGAGCGGGAGCGGAGTATCCGATACGCGGAAACGGCAAATTTTTTTTTGACCCTGGATTCGGCAGTACAAAACTATATAAAAATTAAAAATATATAAATTTCAGCCTTCTAAATAAGAATTAACCACATGTTATGCATATGAAAAACAAAACAAGCTAAATAGCCACAACAAACTATTCATACATTCATAATTTCAATTGTCCCTATCATATCTAGTTGAGGTGTTTATTACATTTATGATTTATCTCATACATGCTATTTTTATCCATGTTTATGATGGCTTGTACTTGGTACTTTATGTAGAATAATGGTGTTGCGAAAACAGTAATTTCTGCTGTAATGATATATTAAATTTAAAATATGCCTTCTGTAGAATAATGGTGCTGTGAAAACTGTAATTTCTGCTGTAATGATATATTAAATTTAAACTATACCTTCTATAGAATAATGTTGTTGTGAAAACTGTAATTTCTGCTGTAATGATATATTAAATTTAAACTAGAATTAAAAAAGAACTTTCAAAAAAAAAAAAAAATTCAGTTTTGGGCCAGGAAACGGCAGGAAACGGCTGGGTACGACTGCAGAAGTATCCAGCTGTATCCAGACTTGCCTGGCCGCTCCCAAGCCGCTCCCGCTCCCGCTCCCGCTCCCGGACGCTCCCGCTCCCGCTCCTGCCGCCTAAACCGGCGTTTCCGGTAACCTAGTAAAAATCTGATTGTCTCCACCAATCTAGCTGACCACTTTGACCACTTCCAACCCCATTTGGGTTGTAATTGGTTGACATTGGGCTATTTTAGGTTGATTCAAAAGGATCTAATCCTTCTTGATCCGATTTGGGCTGAAGTTGTGGTAATTTTCTATTTGTCCAAAAAGGGGACATCACACTATTTAATTAGGCCGACTCCAACCTGCCAATGATAACTAAAGAGGTCAATCCAATGGTTGGTTCTTGCATTCATATTATCCAAAATCACCTTCTAATCCTCCTTAAGGATGCAGGAAGGAGTCAATGTTGTGCCTTAATAGTTTCTAGGACAACATGCTCTTTGAAACTTTAAGCTATTCAATTTGCGGTTCCAAATTTTTCTATTAGTATTAAAGATCACCTGAGATTTTATCTCATAAATAACTTGTACAGAGGCTCAGATATATGTCCAAATTTAATTGAATAGCTTCTTTCCTTGGCCAATTGCGATGATCTCAAATAATTAAATAAAAAATGATCTTTTTTTTTGCATTGACTAAGTAAAAAAACAAATTATTTCAATGCCTTAAAAGGCGTATTTCACCTTGAGTTTGTCGAGGGTACGTCCGGGTTCTTCCCGGGTACACCACAGGTACATCTGGATGTACCTCGGAAGAACCTGGACGTACCCTGTGTGTATCAAGATCCGTACCCTAATGTATCCGTACCGGATACGTATCAAGAAGGTACGGGGGGTTGGGGGACGAACCCTGACAACGTAGTTTGTACCCTTACAATCATCCTTTTACATTTTCCCTAAGACATCACCTTGTTATCCTCTTACATTCGCCTTCATAACTGCTTACAACACACTTAACCTTCATCATATCACATTTCAGTAGGTCTAGAGTCTTTCTCCATATCTTGAGACTTCCTTCTAGGACCCCATGGTGACACATTACCTCGAGTTGATGGCATCTGCTATGGTCACTATTGTCTGGCTTTTAATTTTGACAGTTGACTGCATCGACCATGGTCGATGCTGCTGGCTAAAAGAAATCATAATGTTTAATCATGATCCCTATATATACACGATATTTGAGTGCTGCTACCATCACATCATTATTAATTATTCGGTTTTCTTGTCTCGCAAATTTGCTCTTAAGGTCTTAAAGGTGGTCGATGCAGTCGTGTAATGTCGCCTTTTTGGGGACATTATTAATATTTATTTTTCATTTGCATTGTAACCCCTTGGCATGCCTAGCGCTACAAGTGGGAGTCTCTTTAGTTAGTTTAATGTGCATGTAGGTTAGTTACTTTTATTTATTTAATTAAAAAATAAATAAAGTGCACACAGTTTTAGTATTAAATATTTTAATGAGAGTTTATGTTTTCCCTCCAAAACAGAAAGGTCGGTCTTTATTGGATATTGCACCCCTTAGTTATATAAAAGGAAGGTTGCATTTTCTTAGAGACTTATGTTGGATTGAATCATTTGATTTCACTCCATGCTTGGAGTAATTGGGATGTATGCCCATTGATGTTCTTGCATTGTGCTCTCTCATTGTGGGAGCTTCATTGAGTTGGATCCATTGAATTGAAGTATATTGATGAGATTTGCAAAATCTACTTGTTGGTGATTCCCATTATAGCTTTGGCGACTTGGTGTTGGTGTATGGCGCATATTTGTTTGGATAGCATAAATCTATACTTTTGCGAAGGGTTTGAAGTACTTTTATGACTATTATTGTTGTTGCAATTTATTTAGCCATAATTGACTTGGTATTGGGATTTGATCTATCATATTTTGAAGTTGTTTATGCTAAATCTATTTGTTGTTGTGTCTAATCAATTGTTTCAGATTAAGGATTGATTATTTGAAGGGTTTTGAAAGGGTTTTATGAGCTGGAAATTAATTTAATATAATTTTCCCTAAACCTAGCGACTGGTTTTCAAATTTCAAGCGCAGATTTGAGTGGGTTTCAGTGGGATAAAAATTCAGTTTGTTAATTCATTGGAAAGACTCTTTATTTTCTACTTTATTGTGCAATTTATTTCATGCAAAAACTCTGACGTATTGAGATGAGATTATGAATTTTTGAATATTTCAGCTATTTTGGGTAAGCTATCTTTAAATGATAAACTGATGTTATAAATTCAGATTTGCAGTTTTGGGGTCAAGTCAATGTTGGATTTGGTTGTAGAAATTAGGAGAGATAAGGAGAAAAATTCATAATTTTTGGAGTGGATTTGATGCCCGAAATGTGCTGGGCGACTTACTTTTTAAGGCAAAATTAGGGTTTCGTGTTTGCTATGCGAAATCTGGGTTTAGAATATTATTCTTCATATTTTTGTGGCCCAAAATTCAAAGTTTGAGAATTTTTGCTTGGATGGTTAAGCGGAAAATAATTTTGGAAGATTGCAGCAATTGGGGTATTGAATATTAATTATTTTTCAGTTGTTAAAAATCTGATTTGAATGTGATATTAGCATTCCAATTAGTTTTCTTCCAATATATCCCACCACCTTGGCATAGTTCCAACCTCATTTTGGGTTTGTATTATAGCTGACATTAGGATATTTTAGGTTGAAGCTAAGAAGGGTCTTTTCCATTCTTTGCTTAATCTTGACAAGTACTTATTGCATTTTCTAAATAATATTCCTAGAATGGGGATATTACAATGGTATCAGAGCAACCTTCTTCCATCCTTGTGGGTTTGTTTGCAGAGTACATCATGAAGCTTGCTAGTGACGAAGGTTTGAGGACAAAGCTCTATAAGCTTGGAAAAAGGCTCAAAAGGTCTTCGTTTGAGAAGAATGTATTGCTCAACACTCTTGAAGAGATAGTGAGTTGTTTATACTTGATAGAGCAATCAAATTATGGCTCTAGGTCTCCAATTTTAGACTCTTTGGTGATGCAGTTGGCTAGGCACAAATTGTTGGATCATGAAGATGGGGAAATAAGAATTATGGTCATCACTTGCATTAGTGAAGTTATGCGGATTGCAGCCCCAAACTTGCCGTTTAGAGATGCCATCATAGAAGACATCTTTGAAGGTCATAGTGGGAAGTTTCCAAGGCCTTTGGGACCTCACTAGCTCTTGCTTTGGTAAGAGGGTTAGCATTTTGAACACTATGGCAAAGGTAAGATCTTGTGTGGTGATGATAGATCTAGAATGTAATGATCTTATTTCTCACATGTTTGAGGTGTTCTTTGATGTTCTGCATAATGATCATACTCAAGAGATAATGGTCTCCATGCAAACCATTATGTCTTTGGTATTAAATGAATATGAGAGTCCCCCAACACAATTGCTATCTATGTTGGAGGAAGGATTGAGTCAAGAGGCATCGTGTGTTGCTCATATGCTAGCCCAAGGTGTTCTAGAGCAATGTTCAAGCAAAGTGAAGACTATGATTCTCCAAGGTATGAGTTCTTTGGTGTTTAAGGATAAAAATTTGGTATCTAATACTTGCATGAGAGTTGGCACTTGCACAGAAAAATCAAATTTAGTTCAAAGGGAAGAGAAGGAAGAAGAGCCCCTAGATGCAAATAAGCAAGGTAAAGAATTATTGTTGATTGAAGAGGTTTCCTTGCCTTTGTATGATTGCATGCATGTTGATAAAATAATCATGGGAGATGAGCCCAAGAGGGAAGAGAAATCTGATTTGCAAGTTTGCATGGACAAGCAAAATGAGGACAGCCAAGAGGTAACTAATGATCATTATTTAGTTGTTACTAATGCTACTTGGATTGGCAATGAATGCAAGGATGAGGGGATGAATGATAGGAAAGAAGAAGAGGCATTTCCGAGCACTTTAGGCCATTCTTAGCTTGCTGGTCCGTACGGTACTGTTGTACATGTGCAGCGAAAAACAGTGAAGGAGGAGCAGCCAAGGTCACTATTGAGTGATCAAACACAAGCTTCAAAGGGGCAGCCAAGGGTAGACCTCAATATGGCCCTAAAGAGGTCTATTTCACCATATTTCCCTCCACATAAAAAGCAACCACTTAACAACTACATTGAGGTAATAAATTATTCCAAGTTTGATTTGGCTAGTACTAATGATGAAGTTGTTGATGAGCATGTGCATGCTAAAAAGGAAAAATCAGATTTGAAGGATATCATTCACCTTCATCATGAGCCATTTGAAGGACAAGAAGGGAGTATGAGTCTCATGGTTACTCCAAGTCATTTCCTACATGACATGAGCATTGATAAAGGAGAAAAAAGGGCTTTGGATGAAGAAAATGATGAAGGAAAGAGCGCTGTCCTAAACTCAGAAATTCTGAGTTTTGTATATGATGGGAACAACCCAAGGTATGGTCTTTCTTATTTTATTTCTCCTCATATGTTGAGCTTTGATGGGTATGTTCATAAGCATGTTAGAGGGATGGATATGAGGTATATTGGTCATATTTTGATTGGTATTTTTGCTCCTAACACTTGGGTGCATGCGGAACATAATGGCAAAGGAGAAAAAGTGATTGATACTCTTTCCCACGGAGGTATGATAAACAGCCCACATAAAGTCATTCCAAGGTATGAAGAGAGTGGATTATGGTTGCATACTTTTCTATCTCAGATTTGTACTTCTAATGAGAGGCATGCAAGTGACAGAGATAAAATGAGGATTAGGAAATGCAAAATGGAGCAAGAAGACTCCTTGGGACAAGATCATGCACATGGGCACTCAAAGGTATGGGAACCAATGATCTTTTCAAAAGAAATCAGATCTGATTTTCTGATTTTTACAGTTGGTTTCATGTGTCCAAGTGAAGTTTCAGATTTGAATATGGTGAATAAAGGTGTTGGCAAGCATGTCCTAACATTGGTGGACCCGGAAATCAATGGGAAGGGTACTTTTTTGAGTGGTAATAATAATTTTCAGTTTGAAGAACTTGTTAGGACAGCCCCTATGGATTTTGTTGTTCATTACTGTGATGGTACACTTGACATGAGCAAGAACAAGTTGTGTTACAGATTGGTTTTCTCTCATTGCATGGTTTGCATTCACTTAGATGGAAAGTTGGCTAGAGTTGGGAGTGAATTTTCAGTCATGATGAAGACATTTTTCTCAACTAGTTTGTTGTTCCTTCACATTGGGATAAAAATTTTTGAAGTATGATTACTGTTGTACCGTCATTTCTATGTTTGTCATCACTATTTCCAGCCCTCTTATCACTTCTACAGTTGAGTTTTTAGCCATGAGATGGATGGAATTTTTGTTGGTGATCATTGTTGGCTGGTGCATGGTTACATTGGGATATATACCAGCCACTTTAGTGCGGATTTTTGGGAAGAATACGCACACATACAACAGCATTTGGGGTGACATGACAGATTTTGGGGACAACCCATACATGAGGAAGATTTGGGAGCTCTCCATGTCTTGGAGACATGAAGAAGAAACAAGAAAAGTGTTTCTCAACACTTGTTTTTCTAATGAGTTTGCTTCATGTGCAGGATTGAAGACATGTGATGGAAGACTGCTGTCCTATTCATTTCATGAGGGCATTTTTGAGTGGGCAGCCTCGGAGCTTAACAAAACTCATCCTTTTGATGACTCTCTATGCCATGTTGAGGACACCATCTCTTGGAGCACATGTTATGGAATTGATGACCCATCTTTTTGGGTTGACATGAGGGAAAGAAATTTGTTCTTTCCAACTCTTCGCCACTTGACAGGCACCGGATCGAGGCTTTGGATGCACCACCCCACATCTTCTCTTTAGGGCATGATGCATGGATCTATGAGCTTGTTATTGCTTGAGGGCAAGCAATTTCTAAGAAGGGAGGACTGTAATGTCTCCTTTTTCGGGACATTATTAATATTTATTTTTCATTTGCATTGTAACCCCTTGGCATGCCTAGCGCTACAAGTGGGAGTCTCTTTAGTTAGTTTAATGTGCACATAGGTTAGTTACTTTTATTTATTTAATTAAAAAATAAATAAAGTGCACATAGTCTTAGTATTAAATATTTTAATGAGAGTTTATGTTTTCCCTCCAAAAGGGAAAGGTCGGTCTTTATTGGATATTGCACCCCTTAGTTCTATAAAAGGGAGGTCGCATTTCCTTAGAGGGTTATGTTGGATGATCATTTGATTTCACTCCATGCTTGGAGTATTGGGATGTATGCCCATGGGATGTATGCCCTAGTTCTTCATTGTCTCTCTCTCATTGTATAAGTTTCATTTGGATTATTGTTGAAGTATTTTCATGAGATTTGAAGATCTTTATTGGTGATTCCCTTCCATTTTGGCTCTTGTGTCTTGGTGTATGGCACATTTGTTTGAATGCATAAATCTGTATTTTTGTGAAGGGTTTGAAGTACTTTTATGACTATTATTGTTGTTGCAATTTATTTAGCCATAGCGACTTGGTATTGGGGTTTGATCTATCATATTTTGAAGATATTTATGTTAGACCTATTTGTTGTGTTAATCAATTATTTCAGAGCAAGGGTTGATTGTTTGAAGGGTTTTGAAAGGGTTTTATGAGCTGGAAATTATTTAATTAATTTCCTCTAACCCTAGCGACTTGATTTCAGATTTCAGGGGCTGTTTTGGCAAGGTTTTAATGCTCATAAAATTCAGAATGTTAGTGCATTGGAAAGCTCTTTATTTCTAGTTTGTTTTGCATTTTATTTCATGGAAAAAACACTGAGTATTGAGATGAGTTATGAATTTTTGAATATTTCAGCTTTCTGGGGCAAGCTATCTGGACATTATTAATTAATATTATTTCAGATCTGTAGTTTTGGTCAAGATCAATGTTGGATGTGGTTGTAGAAATTAGGAGGAATAAGGAGGAAGAAATTTCATAATTTTTAGAGTGAATTTGATGCCCTAAATGTGTTGGGCGACCTAATTTTTAGGGCAAAATTAGGATTTTATGTTGGCTGTGCAAAAACTGATTTTGGGACGATTGTTCTTCATATTTTTGTGGCCCAAAATCAGAAAGTTTGAGAATTTTTGCTTGGATGGTTAAGCGGGAAATAATTTTGAAATATTGCAATAGTTTGGGTATTTATTAATTAATTAACTGCTGATTAAAAATCAAATCTGGGTGATATTAGCATTCTAATTAGTTTTCCCATCTAACCCACTACTTTGGCATACTCCAACCCCATTTTGGGTTGTATTATTGCCGACATTGGGTTATTTGAGGTCAAACTAAGAAGATCTAATCTTCCTAGGGTGATCGGGATAACTAATTTTTGCAGATTTAAACAATATCCTAAAAGGGGATATTACAAGTCGACTGTCAGAAATTCTAATATTTAATCATGATCCCTATATATATGCGACATTTTGAGGGCTTTTACTATCACATCATCATCATTCATTCGGTCTACTTGTGCTCGTAAATATGTCCTTAATGTCTTAAAGG
This sequence comes from Taxus chinensis, assembly GCA_019776745.2. NCBI lineage: Eukaryota > Viridiplantae > Streptophyta > Pinopsida > Cupressales > Taxaceae > Taxus > Taxus chinensis. The sequence goes on from CM034146.1 coordinate 801,831,801, forward strand.
TTTTGAACTTAGTCTTGCTTATCTTTTGGAGTCTACTCTTGGAGCATTGTTAATAAGGATTCCCTAGCATAGGAGCTGCACTTGCTATAATCTGTGCAGACTTTAGAGTCTTCAACAAGTGGCTTTTCTAGGTCTCCTATTTGATGTGATCCCCACATCAATTCTCTCCTTGGGTGCTGCTATCCTTGGGGGAAGTTAATGTGCCAATGGTGTTTGCACAAAGGTAAGTATTTCTAATCTTTCATTTCCTTTATGTTATTTCATATTTGATTGATTTTTTGATTGGTCATTCATAGGTTAGAGTGGAGTAGCATATTCTTAATCTATCTCATTATTATCCATCGGCCCTTGCTTTACAATTTGTTCTTTGGGCTCTAATATATATCTATAATCAAGACGTAGTTAGACACCACTCCCCTATCCTAGATCCAGGCGTTGGAACCCGATATCTTTCATAGAGTATGGACCATTACCTTCTAGATCCATGGCCTTTAGCAATCTACAATCCACTTATGTGTATCTTTAGAATGGTCCCTACATTTTCATAGTCTATATTACCCAAAAGAGAGGATGTTTTATCAAACCATTCTTTACTTGCATACAAAATGTCCCAAACAAAAATCATATATATACAGTATACTACAAGTTTATAATATGTTAGTGGACCTCCAGTATTAACTATCAGTGAAGTGTGAGAAATGCTCGACTTCTTGTAAGGATGCTCTATCTTCTGCTCAAAGAAATCCAAGGTTCCATAATCGTTAAACTAAATTGAAGGTGCATTGTACTTTGAAGTACCATTGGTCCGTGTTGGTTCTTCTGCACATCAAAGTATTGTATTTCTCGTATACAAAATCTTCCAAATTTTCAGAACAATGAGAGTTCATACCGTGGTTTAGACTGAGGTTTTTCTAACTGATACTTTATAGTTGTCTAACTTAACCGGAAAATCACTAATATTTATTTTCTAGATTTTTCACATTTTCATAGGAGTAAGGTTGTTCAACATTACAGATCACATATATGGGTTTATGTCTATGGTCATCTTTGGATTTTATTTTTGTAAATTGGTTTAGATTAATCGCCTTCCTTTTCTTTTTTATGATATTAGTTCTGTTCATGCAATCATGATTTTTGAGGCTCATAACAGGTCTGTCATCATCAATATTCTCTGTACATAATATCTATCGACTTACCGCCATTTTCTTGTTTGTTAAAAGATTGTATGGCTGTATTTTTTATCAGATGACAATGTTTGCATGGCAAAATGCCGATTGTGTGATGTAGTAGTTTTCAAAATTAAATTGGAGCATTTCTAATTTGGTTTTTCTGCAGAAAATCAATCAGCTACCGCAATATATCATGAGGGAAAAGATGTTGATTTACATAATAAAAAATGCTGTGGATACAAAAAAAGGTTTTGGACCACAAGTCTTGCCTTTTATTAAAAATATGCATACCCTTCAAGGTAGAGTCCACTTTTAAATTTTCTTTATCCTATCAGTTCATAAATTTTCTTTGTCCTATAAGGCCATAAATTTTCTTTATCCTATAAGGCCATATGTATATCTCTGTCAAATATATGAATATACAGTTTACATTGAAGCATTGAAAAGGATTTTGATATATCTTGCAGGGCCATTCGCAAGATGTATTGGGCCAATCAAATACCAAAATGTTCGAATATCCTTGTTGGCAGTTTGTTGTGAAAATGTTCTCCTTGTGCCAACCAAAATCTCCTTAGTTAGCTTTACCAGTTTATCAGGCAATCGAACAGATTTCCCTTCGATGGGTGTTGACAACCAGGAACTACTGAGTGCTTCCATAAGGCCCGAGGAATGTATGGATGCAGTTCTTGATGGGGAAATACAAGAGGGGATGCCTTGTGATGAAAATGACAATACGGATGATTCCACAGATCTTGATTCGTCTGATTCAGTGCCTAAATTTGACAGAGTGGAAGTTAATATGCTTCCAACCATAGTTCTTGTTGGAAGGCCAAATGTGGGGAAATCGGCTTTGTTTAACAGGTGAGCTTGAAGAACAAGGGATAAATTTTAAAAGGAGACAATTGTTCTTAGCTGTGAAAATGATAAGATGTTCATTATCTTGAACATTAAATGGATCCCCATATTTTATTACAAAATTTGAAGAGCATGAGTACAACATTTGTTTGGATTTCATTATAGTCAATATATTTGAAGGTTATCTGATTCTGGACATGTTCTGTTAATCTAAACTCTGAAACAGGCTAATAAAAAGAAGAGAAGCACTTGTCTACAATACACCTGATGGTCATGTTACCCGTGATTTTCGTGAAGGTGTTGCAAAATTGGGGGACTTAAGATTCAATGTATTGGACTCTGCAGGGTTAGAGATGGCGGCAACTTCAGGAAGTGTTCTTGCAAGAACTGCAAGATTGACAGCAAACGTGCTTGGAAAGTCTCACATGGCTATATTTCTTATTGATGGCAGGTCCTTTGCTCCACACCTTTCCTAGAAAGAAAAAACTATTGAAATTCTTGTCCAGCATAATCACAATTTTCACTAAACTCACATTCTTCTGAACCTATTATGTAATAGCTTTTTTCTTTGAAAAAAATCATTTTTATGTATCTCCTTAACTAAGCTTATAAGAAATTTGATTATTTGGTGTTCTCAGACATGGACTCCATCCATTAGATATGGAGGTTGCAAAATGGCTAAGGAAACACGCATCAAATTTACATGTTATATTAGTAATGAATAAAGCTGAAGCAATTTATGATGATGCTAGTGGTGCTTTGATGTCATCTATGGGAGAAGCTCACAGTTTGGGTTTTGGAAACCCTATTCCAATATCTGCTGAAACTGGAGAGGGCATGGCTGAACTTTATGAGTCTCTTCGTCCTCTCTTGGAGGATATAGTTGCACACATCTATAAAGGTAAGCTTATCATTATCATGGGTTATCATCTAAAACATCTAATTAGAGCCTATTTGCCTCTATTTATCATGGTTATAAGTTGGAATTATTGTGTTTGATTGTTCTTAAGGTTGTGTTTGTTTCTATTGTTTGTTTGCATATATAAGACTTGGTTCTCTGTTTCAATTCTAATTGCCAATGAGGAGAGCCTTTGCAAAGATATCAGGTTCAGTCATAGCTACTTGGTCCAAAATGTGAGATTGCGCCATTTATTCAGTTGAGTAATTGTCTAATGACTGTTATGAACCAAATACCCGCTATACAAAAATTATACAGAATATTAACATATACTGCATTCACAAGAGATGTATGATGGGCCAATTCACCCTAATCTTCAATATATTCAGAAATAGAAACAGCAATACTTCAATATATTCAGAAATAGAAATAGAAATACCCTTAAGTAAGGATCACACCATAAAATGAATTTGAAGGAGTGAGTCACTCCATGATATCGCTTGCTATAAGATCCAAGCCTGCTGCTTCCCTACTCTTGCTACCTTTACTATTCAATAGAAACTATTCGTAATACATGATCCATCTACAATGATAGATCCCCTCTATATATAACCACTTATCAAATTACAGTGGGGTAGAGTAAATCCCTTTACGCATTGGCCCGCCCAATAACCAAATATAACTCATTTTACAAGTTACCCATTTGACCCATTGTAAGAGTTACCCTTTTGAACCATCCTATCTGAACATGATTTATGTGCACCACAAGTCTGCTACTCCTCAACCTCATATACATCATAATATTATGTTCCTAGATGTATAAGAATGACTAACTCAAGTGTTCTAGTGATTAGATTCTCGGTTCGAATAGTAGTCTTTTACACTATGCATTTGCATAAATGTTTTTCATTGTCCAAAGGTTTTGATTATATTGTCTTGGGGTGCAGATCTACCATTTGTTTGGGTTTTTAGTTTACTCATTTTATACTTTTGGCCTCTACTTTCGTTCCAATGCTATTGCACCATTCCAGGGCTATGCATCTTTTAGATGTACAACAACCAATAATATTAAATTTCCTTATTTATTTTAAATAGCTAAAATAATGCTCTATTCACCTCAAGTGTGCTTGATATGATGCTTTTTTTCCATAAAAATATTGGAGATATGACTTTTTGTGCCTTTTCGGGGATGGTTCATAGCACAATGGTTCACAGATTTTGCGTTAATTGCGTCAATGTTTATGATAATTGTTTGTGATTTTTCCATTTGTGTCAATGCTTCTTCCAACTAGGTTATTTGTCATTTGTCATAGTGCTTGTGATCTGGGTGGAGACATTGCAAGCTGAATTTGAGGCCCTTCAAAGCAAATTTTGGGGTTGGAAAGGTTAACAATTCTTAATGGTTCAGCCAAGGCCATGACCGCATGGTGACATATCTTGATTTCTTATTGTTTATAGTTGTATAAAGACGTGATTCTCAATTGGGAAAGAAGACAAACAGGCATTCATCTTCTTCCAATGTCATGTACAAACTGTTCATATTCATCTTTTAGATTTATAAATGAAAATTCTTTTTCTCACGTCTTGTAGTAATTTTCTTTTGCCTATATGACATCTGAATTTCAACAATTTGGAGTGTTTTCCACCAATAATCTTCTAGGATATGGATTCGTGGTATAAGAATCATTCATTTTGGTAGTGCATATACATCGATCAAAATATGGCTATCAGAAGCTTGAAGTTTAGATACATGACCTCTCACATTACTCTCTGTGTTGTTTCAAATGGTCTCACATGGAAGATGTCACAGAGTCAAAAGGCCTCATATGAAATATGATTGATGTGATCCAGGGATGCACATCAAAATCATTTGCTGAAATCCTTGAGAAGGTGGTCCTATCAGTTCAATCGTCCACGTTAGGTAAAATAATTAGATGACAAATACCCTCTTAAATTCAACTTAATTTGGATGTCCTTATGTAGAAGGAAAAAATGATGTTGATTGTAAGGGAGAGGAAGACTGCTTGATTGATAGATTTAGGGACCCTCTACCTCGTCTAACGATGGAGCACTTGATAGATCGAGGGCCTCTTTCCCTCAACTAATGAGAGAGAACTCGATAGATAGGTTGAGGACCCCTCTTTCCATGGCATCTAAGCGCCCCTTATATTGTTGTGTATGAAATAGATTGTCAGAGATTTTAATTACGTCCGTAAGACCAAGACAATCTATGGGAACCCAAGGTAAAAAATAATTACCAAAGGAGTGAGAAACCCTCTAGAAAAATGGAGAAGATTTGGGTAATTGGATCCTAGTTTGAGTCTCTACTACTAAATTGCTTTCAAAGATTCATCCTCTTGCTTTCAATTCTGATCTAAGTCCCCCACTTCTTTCAATGTTTTATTCTTCAAACATGGTATACATAGACATTCCTTGTAGGATGTCTAGGAAAATGGCTGAAATGTTGTCATATGCAGAGCATTCCATGATACAGTGCCATTCTCTCTCTGTTGTACCTGAGGCACAAAAAGACATTCTCTCTTATCACCTTTCTCTTGAGATCTTCCACCTACCTGTCTCACATCTAAGTTGGTGCAATCCATTCTCAATTGGGCTATGAGCATCTCCGATTTCCTTTTGATTTTTGCCCCCATGTGGGTTTTTTGATCATGCTCATGAGTCATATGCGTGTTAAACTCGGTCAAGTAATATTGCTTTTTTCTCCAAAGATGTTTTATTCACATGTTTAGTTTGAAATTTTCCCTCACATAGTTCTTACTTTCTTGGTTAGTGTTTGGACATTCCTGCAGGTTAATGCCCCACCAATTAATCCCAAATCTTGTTTTGTTTCATCCATGATCTCTTCCTTTTATTAGATTTTCTTTCATTATTTCCTTTGGCTAACTTTCCTCCTCCAAGCTCTCTGTTTTCTTTTCATATCATACCTTCCACTTCTAGGGTAAAAGTACATGTCTCTAATAGGAGGATCTTATATGGGGTACATGATTCAATCTTGAAGCTGCTTCTGATTAGACATTCTTAAAATTCTCTCGATTTGTCTCCATTTGAGGCCCGACATACCATTAACCCAAGCTTCACATCCATAGAGCATCATTGGCACTACAAGTAGCCCAAAAAAGACCTTGGCGGTCTTCCAATCCCATAAATCAACATCTTTGCACCTGTTTTGAAGAGAATATAGTGCTCTCCAACCTCCTCAAATTCTCTTTGTTATTCATGGATCTCAACTAATCTTATTTATGAAATCAAGCCCCAAGTATCTGTATTATGACATTATTGCAAGTGGGTTCTCCACAAATTTGAAGCTTATATATGCTTCTTGTCTTTTTGATGCGAGAAGATCAAAATCTTAGTTTGCTGGTCTTGACTTGCTTCTTGACCTCTTTGTAAAAGAGCTCTAATGCTTTCAAATGATTTCTTAAGCTTTGGGATGTTGTTGCAGTCAAAATAAGATCATTTGCACATAGAACTGGTTTTATCACATAGCTAGCCACATGTACCCTCCATCCCCCTAGTTTGTCTATCCATTCTTCTCGTTTTTCAACATAAAGGCCAAAGAGAGTGGGGGATAGCGGGATCCTTGTGTAACCCCTATGTCGCTACTAAAGCATTATGGTATTCCTTTATGAGTTCTAATTTTGGCTTCGACCTGCTCATGGAGCCTATGAATTGCCGCCCTGTATTTGTTTTTGGAATGCCAAGTTCGTCCATCCTATTCTACAATTCCTTTCTACGAACCATGTCAAATGCTTTGTTGAAGTCAACACAACAACAAAAGATTTCTCCTCCTTTGTTTCACACTTCCTCAATTAATTGCATTAGAGTGATGCAATGTTGAATGCTTTGGTTAGTAGCCTGCTCATCCTTTTGCACTCTCTCCTTGTTTTTAAGCCTAATAACTAATTTTACATTCAACCATACTTCCAAATAAAATTTTCATGAGAGGATTGATCATAATGGTTATGCAGTTTAACGGATAGTTGGCCTCTCCACTTTTGAAAATTTTAAGGGGTTCAACTAGGCTAGTAGTCCACTCTGTAGGTAAACCTTCTCAAGTAATGTTGTTAAATATGTCTATGATGTGAGGTGTCAACATGTTGATCCCCCATTTTAAACATATAACATGCAGTCCAACAATATCTCGTGCTTTACCACTTGCTAATTTGCCAATAAAATTTTAAAGTTCTTTTGTGGTAGATAAATTTTTTTATGATGATTTCTGAGGGGGTATCTTTATCTTCTCTATGCTCATAACTGCTTCACATATTATAGTCACTGTGTTGCTGTGATATTGTTCTTTGATTGCTTTTTACTTGTTTGTAGCTCTTTCCAAAAGTGCTTAGGATCATGCTTCCCTAGTTGTATCAAATCTTTCTGCATTGTTTTCATGTATTCTTTCTTTTTGTTTTTACCAGTAGTATTTACTCTTTTTTTCCTTCTTCTCTAGCTTCTTTGAATTATTTCTTGTTGCCTTTACATTCTTCATCAAGCCAAACGTTTGTCGAAAAGTTGTCCTTTTTTTCCTTCCTAGTTTTATATCTTATTTGCTTGGTGCTTCTTGTATTATGCTCATTAGTTGTTGCCATTATTGTGGCTCCCGCGAGGCCCATATCTCAACCACCGTATTCAGCAAATTTCAAGCCTAAAATTTGGAATTCACCGAATCTTTAACTGCATTAAAAATTTGTTTTAATTGGTGATTTTGTTCGTAGTTTTTTTTTAAGTCATTATAAACTGTTGAGCTGTGATTCTACATTTCCCCTGAAAAATCCTATCACATTTTGTTGTTTGCAACTTTACAATGTAATGTGTAAGACCTGTTAAGACTGAAGCTGCTGTAGTCTGTGAAGAGTCGAAGACTGAAGCCGTAGCCTTAAAAAGTTTAAAACTAGCCATTCAGAGTCTACACCAGCTGTTTAGAGTCTTCAACAGCCGTTCAAAAATACCATTGTTCATAATACCAACCATTCAAAGTCTAACCTAAGGAAGAGTCATGAAGTGAAAAGCCTTTGAACAGCTAGCGGTCGCAGGAAAGTCCGTTCACTATTATATAAAATAATATACTACTTTAACCTAAGATTATATATTTTCTATAATGTTTATTTTTTAGCAAAAATAATCATTTTATTAATTTATAAACTTATAAGCTTAACAATCATGCAAAAAATATTAACCTAATGAAATTGGTTGTGAAAGCTTTCAAACTTTACAATGTATACTTTTAGCAGTACTACTCCTATTAGCACTACTTCTCCGAAAGCTTCATACGGTTCTCACTAATTTAGATCCATTTTTCTTACACACTTTTGACTGTTGTGGAGCAAACTAGCGTGCTGCTATACTGATTTTTCTTTCAATGTCAGTGATCTGGATCCATATGTGTTGTTTGTGTGGGGTCGTTTTTTTACCACCTATATAGTTTTGCCTAGTCTTTCTTTAATAAGTGTCAAAATCTCCATGTCCCCTTCCCTTTTCGGCCACTTCATTCCATACTGATGCTTTTGTGTACGCTACAAAATCCCGGGGATTTTGCATTTGTCATGCTCATTCATCTCTATAAGGACAATTATATTTTTTCTTTCAGCTATTGTCCCCAAGACTGGGGCCTCTACTCTGAGGATTACCTTTGTAATTCCAATTTACCATCACTAAGTGCTCTTGCCCGGGCCCTGTCTCCCTATTTTTACCTTGTCACCTGATTTTTGATGCATGCTTTTCCATTTTTCAGCAATGTTCCATTGCTCTTTTTGTTGCATTGGTGTCAAATCTTCATGTAAGTAGAAGCATGATGCTTTTAGTAGCTCTCTGTTTCTTAGAATTTGTATCTTATCATCCTTGCCTTCCATTATAGCTGGGATATTTTTTTTTCTTTCTCCTTCCCTTACTTCTCCTAGTCTGTGGCCTTGGCATAGTTGTGCTTTCCATAAATTTTTTTTCTAAAAGAATCCTTTCCTTTCATTATAGCTCGGATACTTTTCTCTTCCTTCCTCGCGTACTCTTCCTAGTTTGTACGCTTGGCATATTTGTCCTTTCCATAATAGTTCATCATCAAAGAATCCTTTACCAGGGGTATTGGTTTCTTCGTTCTCTCCATATTCTTTCACTCCCTTGATAATGATGTTGGTTGATCTATTATTTCTCTTCTCTTCCATCAATTATAGTCTGACTTGTTTTTGTATCAGCTCCCTGTGTTTCTGCGATGGTTCTTTGACTATACTTGCTCATGTCTTAGCCTCTTGGAGTTGGCTTTGTATGTCATTTTCCCTTTGTTTCTGTGTTTGTTATCACTGTTTACATCTCTCTTATTTGTGCTATACTCCTTTCTTGGGTGTTGGTCATCTTTGCCTTTTCTTGTAAGTGTTATGTGTAGTGTGTTCTTGCTGCTGAACTTCCATCATTTTCTGCATGTTTACCAACTTTTTTTTTTAAGCTTCTCATCGTCCTCCTCCATTTTTTGTTTTATTTGTACTGCTTATACAAATTTGGCTGCATGTGCTTGTTTCCTTGCTTCCAAAGCTTCCACTTTCTCTTAGATACTCATTACCTCATGTATATATACTTCCATCGACCAAACTGGTGGCGTTGATGTAGGGCTGTACAGTGTAGATTTCCTTTCCGTTGATGATCTGTAAACTCTTCAACTTTGGAATTATCCACAGAATCACAAATTAATGCTGCTGTTCTACTTTCCTATTACACAATGACAGAGATAGCTAGTGAATGAATTTTGCTTATGCTTAGAATCCACAATTGCAGGAAAGGAAAGAATATAAACTCATAAACACCAACAAGTTTTTATCCTGGAAACCTCTAGAGGAGGAAAAACCAGTCGGGAAGGGCAATTGCTCTTTCTTCCCCACTTTTATTGGCCAATTCAAAACGATAAGTACAAAATTTACAATAAGTATGAAAGAGAAGTAGATAATATCTCACACTTCCTCCCAATTACTTGCTTGCTTTGTCTCAACACTCCTTTCTCCTACAAAACACAATTCTAGCACTAAGAACCTCTTGCTCACTTGCTTTCATGCTTCGATGATCTTGTTCTCCTTCTACAAACATGTATTTATAGTCTTTCTCATGTCCTTCTCGTGCACTGGAGAATGGGAAAGGTCATGGAAGAGAATAGACACAGACAACCTTTCAAATTCTGGGGTTGTTCGTTTCATATTTTTGTTTTCTGTCCAAAAGAGCTAGGATCGCTGCCCAATGCAGACCGGCAGTCTTAGGACCGCCGCCCTGGTTGGGGTGGCGGTTTTGTAACCGCTGCTCTGCACAGAGCGGCGGTCCTATTACTATAAAGAAAAAACCTCCGTGTATTATTTTTCCTTCTTCGTGCTGACTGATCTGATGAAGTAGAGTTATTTTGGATCCCTATGGATCACACCTCCCTTGCTTAGGAGGCTTTTTGGTCCCACAAAAGCTTAGTGGGGGAGTAGATGAGGAAATAATTCCCTCACTTGCTCCTTCAAGTACCACCGAGCCTACCTTGGTGTCTTTCCTTTCAGTTCAATCTGCCAAGACTCCTGTGGACCTCTCCTAGTCTCTCTGACCTTCTCCTGCAGCACTACATCCTCCTCCAATTCGCCTCGCGAGTCCAAGACGCCGATCCTCAATGGAAGATAGCAACTATAGTCCATCTTCATCTAGCATGGATGGCTCATATAGGTGCAAGTTCTCATAGTTTACTACAGACGGCAAATCAAGTTGAAAAACATTTTCTCCAACCCGCTCCAATATGGTGAAGGGTCCATATCGTAGTGGCTTGAGCTTCTGTGCTTGACCTTGGTAGTCTCTCCTTACTCAAGTAAAGCCAAACTCTATCTCCAACATGGAGCTTATGTTCCCTCCTATGCTGATCGTGCCTAGCTTTGTACTTGGCTTGAGATTTCTCTAGCTGTTCGTTGACATTGAGATGGATTTTCCGGATCCTCTCAATGAATTTGTTTTCTCTAGTCACCACTGTGTCTCGTGTCTCCTCATCCTGCTGCCCCAACCTGCTATGTCTAGCCAGATTCGTAGGTAGATATCCCAAGCATGTCTCAAATGGTGACTTCATAATGGATGTGTGTAATGCCCGATTATAGGAATGTTGAATGCAAGCTAAGGGACTCATCCCAAGTCCTTGGGGTATTTGCTGTTATACCCTCTGATTAACTGTACCAAAGTCCCTGTTCACTACCTCTGTCTGTCCATCTGCCTGTGGATGGAAAGCTGTGCTCCCTCTGTAACCTGGTATCCATGTTGTCCCCACAAAGTAGTCCAAAACTTCCCCAAGAACCTGGAATCCTTGTCAGAAACAATAGACTTTGGCAAACCCAAAATGCACCCATACATTAGCAAAGAAAAGATCTGCTGCCTCATGTGCTTTTTTTGTCTTTTTTACATGCCATAGAGAATACACATCTTATTGAATCTATCAACAACATAGAGATAGTCATGGCCATGTTTAGACATAGGTAATCCTCCCACAAAATCCATAGAAATGTCCTCCCAATGGATGAGTAGGTACTGACACAAGGCATATACAAACCCTCCTTCCTAGTCTTAGGCTTGCTGGTACAACAAAGTTTACATCCATGTATAAATTTTGATACATCTTCTTGCATATTGGGCCAATACATGTACCTTTGCAAGTGGGCTAGGGTCCTTACCAACACTGAAATGCCCCGTTATTTTCAAGGTACGTGCTTCCCTCATCATTAGAATTCATTCTTCTTTAGGGCACGCAAAGCTTCCCCCATCGGTAGAGCAGCCTGTCCTTGGAGATAACAATCTTCAATCCCTGTCCTTTCAGTCCCTTGGGACTTGCAACTGCTGAAATGTCACCCTTAAGTCTCTGTCCTGGGCATATGCCTCTCCGTAAGCTTCCTTCGTGAAGGGCTCGATCTGAGAGATAGTGGCCAAACAGGAAAACTTCTTCTGTGTGTGGGTGGCCTAGACAACATGTCTGCCACCAAATTTGTACTACCTTTCTTGTATTTGATCACCAGATGGAACTGCTGAAGGAACCCCATCCATTTGTAGTGCCTTTCCTGCTGCAATTTAGACTGTACTTGCAAATACTGGAGAGGTTTGTGGTCAGTGTGCACAATAGTTTCTTTACCCAACAAATAATGCTTCCATTTTTTAATTGCCTAAACTAGTGCATACATTTCCTTATCATATATTGAATATTCTTTAACTGCTGAAGTGAAAGTTTCAGAATGATAACATACGGGTTTACCTCCTTGAAGCAACACTGCGCCCATAGCGTAATCACTGGCATCTGTCTCTACTTCAAAAGACTGCTGCAAATTAGGAAGAGCAAGTACTGGAGCATGACTAATCTTGTATTTCAATAACTCCAAGGATTTGTCTTGTTCCTTACCCCAGTCAAAACCCATACTCTTTGCAGCCATTGTATGTAGAGGTGCTGCAATTGTGGAGAAACCCGGAATGAACTTCCGCATGTACTGTACTGCTCCCACAAAACTCCTAGTCTCTGTGGCTCCTGTTGGTGTTGGCCAATTAGTGATGGCTTCCACCTTCTTTGGATCCACTTGTAGCTCTCCTCCTCCAACCATGTGCCCAAAATAGACAAGTGATTGTTTGGCAAATTCACATTTCTTCATATTACAAAGCAGTTGTTTCTCCCTGAGAACTTGCAAGACTTGCTGTAAATGAGTTAGATGTTCTTCCCATGTGGCACTAAAAATCAAGATATCGTCTAGATATACAATGACACATGAATCTAGGAAATCCCACAATACATCATTCATTAATCTCATAAATGTAGCGGGTGCATTATATAACCCAAAAGGAAGTACTAACCATTCATACAAACCCTGTTTTGTCTTGAAGGCAGTCTTCCATAACTTGGTGATAACCTGACTTGAGATCCAACTTCGTGAAGAATTTGGCATGCTGAAGCTGGTCCAAGAGATCATCTATGCGGGGAAGTGGATATCTGTTCTTTATGGTGATCTTGTTCAAAGCGCGGTAGTCGATGCACATTCTCCAAGAACCATCCTTCTTTGGCAGCATCACAATAGGCCTAAGTATTTGTTGCTCCAACAACTGATTGTGATCACAAGTTCAGCTCCATGCACTCAAAACCTTCTCAAATTGCCCTCTTTCCTTTCTTCGCCCATACATGTACCTTCATATGCTAATTAGGCCATATAACCTTTAAAACCTATTCCTCTACTCTTCTCAACTCTTCATGCCTCTTCTCAGCTTTGCCCTTGACCCCTCTATACTCTTCTTTCACCTCCTCTAGCTCGCTCACATCCCCATCATCACAACTACTCATAGTGAGCAAATACAATGCACTTTTATACTTGACACTAGATACAAAACACCTTAGGTCAGCCAAGACCATTAAGGTCGGTCTTCACAACATTAAAATACATTCTAATCATCATATAAGATCTTTCCAAGAGACCTTAAAGGTCGGCAAGAGCTTATCAAACATAAACAACACTAAGGCTCTTAATTAGGCCTAGAAATAAGGTCTTCTAGCTCCAACGAATGCTCCTTGGACTTCAAAGGCACAAGACATCATTATCAAGACTCCACAAGCTTCACACACTTCAACAACATCCTCCCACAACTCTCAGCATGCTCAGAAACATCTGCAACCTCCATCATCATCATGACACACTCCATTTGGCAAGCATCTTCAACTATGTCTCAAGCGCCTGAAAAACAACCTCCAAAAGCGAATGACTTGGCATATCAAAACTCATCATCAAGGCTCATATAGCATATGGATAGAAAGCTCCTTTAAGTCTTCTTGTTCACACAACTCATTACAATTTCTCAATCAAGGCACATGTCACTCAAACAGACCCATCTACAAAACTGCACAATTATGTTTCAAGGACTCAAGAACTAGTCTTGAGGAATCATGCTTCAAACACCTCAACCATCACTTCCAAGCACTGAAACCACTTGGAACACTTCACTAGCATCCCTGCTAACATGCTCAAGCATTTATAATCCTATATCACATGGAGAAAACCAACCAAGCATACCTATTTCAACACACCTTCTTGAGAAGCCTAATAGGGTTGATTAGGTCATTAGGGCTTAAGCAAGAAACCACCTCATCTGGTCAAACCAATCACTCAAACACTTCCCAAGCCCATAAAACACTGCTCCAACATGCAAATCTATCAAACCCATCTCAAACCTCCATGACTAGGTTTTAGCCTTCTAGGCCAAAAGCGGTAGGGCAACTTAAGAGACCTGTTATACCAAGTTTCTTCACACAACCTCAAACATCAGTTGTTTTCATGGCCACTTAGAAGACATCCCAAGCTACCTGGAATAGTTCATTTTGCTTCATGAAACTTCCATCTCAGCTCTGTACCTGCAAATCTCCACAAAACTAGGGTTTTTGTCCAACTTGTTGAAGCAACTGGAACATGAAATCACCACAATCAGGAGCTCATGAAGAGTCCTCTACAACCCTAAAGAATCAAACTTGCTTGCCCAAGTCATTTGGAGCCAAAACCAATCAAATCTCTCCTATCGCTCTAGGTCTAGGTTTAACTAGGGTTTTAGACCAACTTGGCTTGTTAATGATTGTTCATAAATATTTGACAACCAAATTGATTCATTCTTTTTGCAAAATTTTCTTGACTCCAAGTACAAACATCCCTGAAAGTCTCAGGTCCCATGCAGAGCTCACACAATGGGGGTGGGCATTCAAAGTTCACCATCGAGCTGATTTTTGCCTTTCTAAGAACTCGGTAGAGCCAAAAACGAGTTTTCAAGCAATTTATTCACTTTCCTGACTTGAAACTTTGCCTAAAGCAATGTAGCAACTTCCTCTAAAGCTTTCCAACTCTCATCCACGCCCTGCAACCTCTAAATGTCTCCAGACACTAAGACTTACTCATGCCTACATGCCTTGTCTTCACAGTCTTGCTTCAAAATGACCTTATACATGCACATACCAACTGAAACTTGACCTTGGACACCTCCAACACATGCTATGCCATGTCACAACACCTTTCACATGGTCATATCAGACTGCCCTGCTCCATTTCTCATGTTACCAACTCATCCTGCTTGACCTAGGACTAGGATTAGGCCTAGAATGACTTGACCCAACACACGACTCATAAGATGACCTTGACAACCTTGACACCATAACATCCTTTGGACACATCATTGACCATGCTTGACCATAACATAGCTTTGGAACTCATACCATAACCTCTAGACCATGCATACTGACCAAGACATCATGACTAGACACCAAGATTGGACACTACCGATCGACCTTCAAGCTTGATAATGAATGACTCCCTTTGCCTTCAATGACATTTGACATTTGACATTAATGACAACCATACAGACACAATGCCCAACATAGTGAAAAGCTTTTAGTTTTGTATTGTTTGTTTTTAATCTTGCTTCTTATCGAAGAATCCAATGCTTCTCATGCAGTGTAGGATATCTCCAACCCCACCATTACAGTATTACCACAACATGAACCATGCACAACAAACATTGCACACATAGAAATTGCAGATTACGACACTCAATTAGAGACACAACAATTGGAAACTGCCTCCATATTATTGAATGCTCTCAAATATACAATCCGCTGTAGTGTACACAAGGTAGATCAAGTATAAATAGCCTGAAATGATTTGTGTCATGCAACAAGAATTTGTTGCATGAATCAAACATTAGCTGGGGTTGAATATTTGCACTTTCCAAATAGTATGTGCAAATATTCTCCTCACAACTAACCTACAAACTAACTCCCTAATTTAAAGCTTAACTCACTTGGGAGTGTGAACACAACTAACACTAAATCTGTTCGGAAATAAACCAAACGATCAGCAAGTGTGAACACTCAAACACCCTTAAGCACAAAATTGGGAGTGAGAAATGAGAAAAGCTAGAAGACTGATCCAAATATGGGTCCCGACAACTAGGCCTGATTAGGTACCCATTTACAAACAACTAGAAAAAAAGAGTTACCATGAATGAAAAAGTGTCACTGCAAGGAACCCAAAAACCAGTTTAACAACTAAAGTGGAGTGAGAAACACAACTCAAAGACTAACCACAATGTTGAAGTAGGTGCACTGGATGGAACGAAGGCCATCAACCATAAGTGCACTCAAAGGGCTTGAAAGTCACAAAAGATCTGATAAGAACATGTAGTCTGAAGCTACTAATGTTGACATGTTTTGGGGATCCCAAACTTACAAAACAATATCAATTCTGAATCCATTGCTCTTCTTGAGGGCTAAAGTGGACTAGGAACATGGTTATGAAGGTCCACAATATGAGGGGGATGGTGCAGACTAGCAAGTTTCTGTTGCAGGGAGTGAATGAGATCATTTGTACTATGCAGGAGGGAGCGAAGAAAAGAGATTAGCCTATTGATTCTTCTATTCTCTTCCACAAATTTGACTGTCCTCTTAAATGGCACAAACTTCGGAGAAGAACATTTCATTCTCATATTGCAAAGCAAAGATGTCAGGGCAAGAATCCATGATAGAAAAGCAAACAAAGGGAAGTAGAGAATTGTCTACTTGTGAGAGGGTCTTTGACACACGAAGGAAGTGCCACCAAGTAGAGAGGGCGACCCAAAATTATTGAACTGTGGATCGAGAATAGGGGGTCTGGGGGTGGCGACCCCCAGCGGGGTCACGTGGTAGCACCCCTCCTGGGGTCTGGAGGCAGCACCCCTGGCGTGTTCCTTGTTGCGATATAGGGTGGGGTCAAGGGGCAACGCCCTTGATGCCAAGCACAAATTAAAAGGGCAACAACCTTTTAAATGACTCAAAAATGCCATTTGAAGACAAAAAAATCCCCCTTGTTACAAACAAATTTACCTTTTTTTTACAATAAATTTCCCTCTTTTACAATAAAAATATGCCCCCCACTTACAATTTTCCTTACAATTGTGAACACTCCAACACTTTTTTGCTATAACTGCTTATCTTTGGATAGCCGATGTCCCATTATGGAATGGTATTGTCTTGCATTGTCAAAATAGGACTTCCATCCATAGCAACCAATAAAAGAGAATCTCAAGGTCCTTTAGGCACTGAACCAATAGGTTGAGGAGTGAGTGTAGTAGACAACTCTCCTTTGAGAGCATAAATTCCCCATTGGTCAAGATACTTCTAATATTCAACGTAGGTAAGGACGCTGAGGGAGATCATTTGATCAATTTCCATCCATGCTATCCATATGTATGCATACTCATAATCTATCCATTAGAAACAAATGATCCACTTTTTCTTGCTGCTCTAAAACGAATGATCAATTTCGTTTCATTTATGGCGTAAAAATTGAATGGTTATTTTGCCTCAACTTCCCAAAATTGGTTAGAATGATGGCTAGAATTGAGGGAGTGAATGAATGTTTGTCATGGTGCTCAAATTGGTTTAGACTGAGACAAAGTAGTCGTAGAGAACAAGATCGACTATTTCATATGCAAAAGTACTCTTTGACCTGGTGTTCTCAAGATTTCACCCTGAAATATGGGACTACCCCTTTTAAATTTTTTTGTTATTTTCAAAATAACGGGTTGTTTTGTGTTTGTTTTACCTGCAGTTGTTTGCATTGTTCTAAGGTATCCCCAGAGAGTCTGAAATATCCCTTTTCCGGATTTATTTTATATTCAAGATTTCCAACCAAATTTTCACAAATAACAATCTGATTTTTATGACACCAGTATATAGAAAAATATGACAACAAAGTACAGTTATGACAGCAAGGTATAAAATCAGAAAATAACCAATATCTTCACTTTTATTGCAATTAAACTAACATGCAACAACATGCAAGTAACATGCATCAACATGCAATGACATGCAATAACAAGAAGTTTCCACTGATAAAATAGATGATCTCTCTTACTGAATATGGTTGTCTTCTCTTTCTGGACTTGAAACTGGATCAACAAGCCTCTGAAACTCTGAATCTGACAACCTGATCTGAATAAACTCCACAATAGCAAACTAGGGTTGGATCTTTCACCACCAAAGAGTGCTCTACTAGCTAGGGGTAGATCTTTCACTACCGAAGCTAGGGTTCCTGCGGAATTTCACCTCCACAAGCAAGGAAAGCAAGCTGAAAGCTCCAACATAAGATGGACAAAATGATCCCCGATCCTTTTTCCTCCCCAAACACCACCTTTTATAACTTTTTCCATCATAAAAGTGCCCATAAAACCCTAATTCGACCCCCCTTGGAGATATGTCATGTTTTAATCGTCACTTAAAGTGACTTTATTTCTCCTAGGCCAAAAAATAGGTCCACTTAAGTGACCCCAACGAAGAAATAGAACATTACCCCACCTTTTTCACTTAAGTCATCATAAAGTACATGCATAATGCCAAAACATAACATATAAGTGAAATGTAGGTGAAAACCATACCCAACAACCATCTACGCCGCTAGCCCCTTGGGTATGACCAAGGCTAAGACGGAAAACTAGTCGCTAGACCGTGGAGGTAAGAATGGGGACATTACAGTCCGCCCTTCCCAAAATTTGCTTGTCCTCAAGCGAACGTAAACTAGGGTGCTGTAAAATCTGCTCTCCCTCCCAAGTGGCATCCTCTAGTGGTAAGTCTTTCCAACGCACTAGATATTCTGTGATTACCCTGTTCCGAAGCTTCCTTTGTCTTACCTCAATAATAGATCCTGGTTCTAAGACCAGCTTCCCCTCAGTCATCCAATGGTGGTAAATCTGTGGAAGGCGCAATATGTTGTCCAAGTGCCCTTTTGAGGCACAAAACATGGAAGACATTATGAATCTTACTGTGCTCTGGAAGCTCCAACTCATATGCTACTGCCCCAACTCTTGCACTATCCTGTATGGCCCATAGAATCGCGGTTTTAGTTTCTCTGCACTGCTCTTCTTGAGTGAGGATTGTCTGTATGGCTGCAACCGTAAGAAGACCAAATCTCCAACCTTGAATGATCTCTCAACTCTGTGCCTGTCTGCATATACCTTCTGCTGATTCTGCACTTTCTGTATGTTCTCCTTGAGAGCCTTTAGAATGTCCTGGTTCTCCTGTACCCAATCATGAGCTTTGGGAGCTTGGCTATCTGATAATACTAGGTCTACAAATGAGGATGCCTCATAACCATATAATGCTCGAAAAGGAGTCATACCAATACTCATCTGGTAGGTGGTATTGTAACAATATTCACCCATATGTAGCCATTTGACCCATACACGTTGATGTCCTGCAACATAGCTACGCAAGTAGCCCTCTATCCACTTGTTCACTATCTCAGTCTGCCCATCAGTCTGTGGATGATAGCTGGTACTAGGTGTCAACTCCGTACCTATAAGCCTGAAGATCTCCTGCCAGAATGTACTCATGAAAATCTTATCCCTATCGCTGACAATACTCTTAGGCAACCCATGATGCCTAAAAATACCTGTGAAGAAAGTCTGAGCCACCTGCGTTGCCTTATGCCCTGAAGGCATAGAAGGGAAATGGGCATATTTAGTCAACCGATCAACCACCACATATATGCAATCGTGCCCATACACTGAGGGAAGACCTGTGATAAAATCCATGGATATACTCTCCCACTTCTGTTCCAGAATAGGTAGAGGTTGTAGAAGTCCTATTGGGAAAGAGTGCTCTGCCTTGGTTTGCTGACAAACCAAACACTCCCTGACATGGTTAAGGACATCGTCCTTTAACCCCTTCAATGTGAATCTCTCTTTGATGTACTTGTATGTCTTAAAATATCCTGGATGTCCAGCCAAGGGTGTATCATGCACTGCTCGAAGGATCTTCTCCTTCATTTTGGACTCTGGTACAAGGAAAATTCTATCCTTGTAGTAGATGAGGTCGTCCACAACTCTGTATCGATCATCCTGAATAATGCCATCCATAATCTCACATGCAAACTGATTTTTGGAGTATTCAACAAGTATATGAGCCTTCCAATCAGCTGAAATCTCTGACATAAAGCAAATCATAGAATCAAAGCAAGGTCTCCTAGACAGTGCATCAGCCACCACATTATTCTTACCTTTCTTGTATTCTATGTCAAAATCAAAAGCCTGTATCTTATTTACCCATCTCTGCTGGCGGTCATTGAGATCCTTTTGCTCCAAAAAGAACCTCAAGCTATTGTGATCTGTATGAACCACAAATTTGCTGCCCACTAAATACTGTCTGAATTTGACCAATGCATGCATAATGGCCAACATCTCCTTGTCGTCAATTGAGAATCCTCTCTCTACTGGACTCAATTTCCGACTCTCATAGGCAATGGGATGCCTATCCTGCATGAGCACTACTCCAACACCCACTCCTGATGCATCGCACTCGAGTACAAATGGCCGAGTGAAATCTGGAAATGTAAGAACTGGACAAGAACTCATCACCCCCTTAAGGTGATCAAAAACCTGTTGTGCTGAATTTGACCAAGTAAAAGCCCCCTTCTTGGTCAAGTTTGTCAAGGGTGCAGTCAAGTGAGAGTTCTTCACAAACCTCCTATAATATGTGCATAGTCCCAAGAATCCTCTCAAGTGTGTCAAAGTCCTAGGTGGTGGCCAATCCAAAATCGCGAGAATCTTCTCCCTATCCAGCTTGACCCCGCATCCTCCGATCACATATCCCAAATATAGCAGCTCTGTCATACTAAACTCACACTTAGAAGCTTTCGCATAAAGTGAATTAGCTTCCAAAATTCCCAACACCTCATCAAGATGTTGAATGTGATCCTCCCACGTCCTACTGTAGACCAAAATGTCATCAAAGAAGACCAATACAAACTTCTGCAAATGGCGGTTGAACACATGGTTCATGCAGGACTGAAATGTGGCCGGTGCATTAGACAACCCAAATGGCATCACCAAAAACTCGAAGTGGCCATAGTGGCACCTGAAAGTTGTCTTATGCACATCCTCCTCTCTGACCTTGATCTAGTGATATCCAGATCGCAAGTCTATTTTGGAAAATAGACTGCTCCATGTAGCTCATCTAGTAGTTCATCAATGTGTGGCACATGATACTTATTTTTGATTGTCTTCTTATTCAGTGCACGGTAATCTATGCACATTCGCATGGTTCCATCCTTCTTCACCAACACCACTGAAGAAGCAAAAGGACTAGAACTAGGTCTAATATGCCCCATGTCGAGAAGCTTGTGTATAGTCCTCTCAATCTCATCCTTAAACTGTTTGGGGTGATGGTAAGGAGTAGTAACCACTGGCTTGTTGTCCCCAAGCTCAATCATGTGCTCAAACCCCCTGTCTGGTGGTACACCTGGAGGTATGTCCTGAAAAACTGCACTGTGCTTGTCCAATAGGCCTTGGACATCCACATGATACTTTGGATGGTCACTCCCTGTATTCTTGGTCGAAACCAAGCAATGAACAGCCCAATCCACCTCATCGTGCTGAAAGATCCTCTCCATCCTCTTAGTTGTGACTACCCTGGGTGCTCCTGTAGATAGACCCCTCAAGGTCACATTCCTGCCCTCGGACTTGAATTTCAGCTCCATCATCTGAAAGTTAGTACGAAATTTGCCAAGGGAGTGAAGCCACTGAACTCCCAACACTACGTTGGTCTCTCCAATGCCGACAATATAGAAGTCATCAGTAGCGGTGTAGTTCCCCATGGTGATGCTCAACTGTGGAACTTTACGGGTGCATCTCATAGACTCACCATTGGCTACAACAACGTTGAAGCCCTCAAAGTCCTTTGTCTGTAGGCCGCATCTCTCAACCAAGGATGCATCAATAAAGTTGTGGGTAGCCCCACTATCAATAAGTACCACAACACGCTGCCCCTGCATAACTCCCCTAACTCTGAATGCCTTGTACCTCGGGGGTACTAGACAAAGTGGCTATAGTCTCCTGAGGGAAAACCTCCTCCTGCTCATCAGTACCATCCAAAGCATCTTCATCTCCGTCATCCATCTCCATCATCCATCTCCGTCATCCATCTCCTGGGTCTCTAGCTGCTCATCTCCATCACTCTCTCTCTCTCTCTCCTCAAAGACCTCAATGAATTGGGCCTTGCCCTTTCCTGTGCAATCATGTCCTAGGGCCCACGGTGAACGGAAATCGAAACAAAGTTTCTTTCGCCTCAGCTCATCCCTAAGCTCTCGTGAAATAAATGGCTTTCTAGCCGTCTCCTGTCTTTGTGGTGGCCCCTTCGGTTGGAAACCATCAGGTCTAGATGGGGGTCCTCTCTGCTGAACTCGAGGTGGAAACCTTGGCTTCAGAGTGGCTAACTCCAAATCTCGGGCTCTCCTGATGGTATTGTGTAGTGAAGAAGGCTCGAATGCCTTCACAAACCCTGGTAGTGAATCTGTCAGCCCTGCCATAAAAAGTGAAGTCAACCTCACCTCAGAAACATCAGTAACCATCACTGACAACCGCTGAAAAATCTGCAATGTACCCATCCAAGGATCCTGTCTGTCTCAAATGAGTCAACTCTCTGAAGAATCTGTCGGGATCCCACCTGTCAAACCTGCCCACCAGTCTCTCTGCAAAATCCACATAAGTGGTAATATGCATGTGTCCTTGTGTGACAAGGCCATGATGCCACCAATCATGTGCATCTCCCTCAAGATGTAGGATTGCAAATTTTATTGCATCCTCTTCGCGCATGGGATTCAAGTCAAAGCAAGTTTTTAATTTCTGAATCCATGATTGCACGGTACACTTCTTGGATCCGTCGAAGTGTGGAACTGAAATCTGTGCCAATTGCTTCTGTAGCTCGAGAACATGAGGGTAGTGATCCTGCTTGGGCCGGCTACCGATCTTCATTTTGCAATACTCTGGGAAAGGCATATTAGCTTTGAACCCTTCACTCAAGGATTCATACTTCTCCCAACAAGTCTCCTCATCAACAATATCCCCTTGTTGCCCTACCAGTGTCACTTCCGGATCTTTCAGGAAAACCCGTTCATGCATGCTCAACCGTGTGTTTTGGGATGAAGGAGTGTGCTGCCTTGATCTGCTGTTTTCATCTCTGCGAGTCTGCAGCCCGGAATTACTGTTTTCACCTCTTTCCATATGGTTCCCAAGGTCCACTCTGTGATAATCTCTCTGTGAGTTGGCTCAAGTAGAGGTTTGTAGTCTCTTGTTTCACCATATTTATAAACATTTTCTTCATAAACTCCTCATTCAGCTGTTCCTCTAATTTTCCATCTTTATCCGCCATGTCTGGACCTTCTTTCTTGGGTGTATTCCTCTTGGAATAAACCTTCATACACTACCCAACAAGGTGCAGAAAAGACCACTCTGATACCATTGAAATATCCCTTTTCCGGATTTAATTTATATTCAAGATTTCCAACCAAATTTTCACAAATAACAATCTGATTTTTATGAGTGGTATATAGAAAAATATGACAGCAAAGTACAATTATGACAACAAGGTATAAAATCAGAAAATAACCAATATCTTCACTTTTATTGCAATTAAACTAACATGCAACAACATGCAAGTAACATGCATGCAACAACATGCAAGTAACATGCCTATTCATTCTTCCTGTCAGACCTTTCCCCAGGCCTAGGGTTTTGAAAAGCTATCCAGTATTTTTAATTACTACTTTGTCTAAAGGTGGTCAGAGTTCATGATTCTTTCAGGAGATTGCAAGAAGTTGCTTGGTCCAAAAAGGTGCAAAAATGGATTTTATGAAATTAAGGAAAATATTGCCATCAATGTGTAGAGCTTGAGAAAATATGCACTTTTAGAGAAAACGACACCTAAAACGGAGCCACGGAGTGAAAGTTATGGCACTTGCAAGTTTTTGCTGCTACATCTTCCCGGACCCTTTCCAAAAATGGAAAATTTTATTCTGTGCTTGTGTTTTCTTCACTGAAAATCCAAAAATGGAAATAAAATATTGATGATGAGTTTTCACGCAACTTTGAAAAGCAGAAGTCATGCAAGTCACTCTTTTTGGGAAGAGCAATTTCTTAATGCAAGTCACACTTTTTGGGAAGAAGCTTTCTTCCATGCAAGTCGCATTTTTTGGAAGGAGGGCTTTTAAGTGCCAATGGGATTTTTGGTGGTGGAAGGAAGGTGAGAATTTGGAGCCTTCTTGGAAGGTTGTTTTTTCCCATCATTAAAGTTAAATCACTTAAGTGCTAATGAGAATTTTGGTTGTGGAAGGAAGGTGGGAATTTGGAGCCTTCCTGAAAGGTTGTTTTTTCCCATCATTAAAGTTAAATCACTTAAGTGAAAAATGGGAATTTTGGAGCTGCCTGGAAGGGTAAAAATTCCCACTTCCTTGCCTTATTATTTTTAACATGATTGTTAGCCAAAAAGTGCGACCCATTTTGCAATAGCTAAATGACTCAAAGCTGACTTTTTTTAATTGCCGGGAAGCATCCAATTTTGATGCCTAGGGTTGGAAAGGCTTCCTTTTTATTATTCTGGCTATCTGTATGTTGATGTGAGTGCACAGGTGAATAAAATAATATTTTTAACTTGCTCGACATGCAAGCAAAGTCTAAAAATAGAGGGCATAAGGCTTTATAATCAGATCTCGGTGAAGAAATTAGATATTCATGCTATGGACTGCATACTTGTTTGAATTATTTGCAAGAATACTTCACTGGTGCTCATATTGGTGAAAAGAAGACAAAGTCAATGTCTAAAACATTGAATATATCTTTAGAATCAGAGGAAGCAATAGATCCAACTCTCATAATTGCGAAGGCTTCCGGTAAAATCCATCCTCTTATTTCTAATGCAGCCCAAGTGGAAGTCATTACATGGAAAATTCCTTCCAAGAGATTGTGCATGTGCTCCCAATCTTCCAGTTGAAGCCTTCATTGAATTTACTTGTATTTGCCTTCACTCGGAGTGCTTTCCAGAATTTAAAATTGCTCATATGCAATTAAAAATAAAAGATGATGAGTTTTGTTTGAATTGTTTACGGCAAACATTTTAGTGGTGCACGTACTGGAGAAAAACTGCAAAAGTTTCAAGGATAAGAGGGAAGACAGGTT
Organism: Taxus chinensis; assembly: GCA_019776745.2. NCBI lineage: Eukaryota > Viridiplantae > Streptophyta > Pinopsida > Cupressales > Taxaceae > Taxus > Taxus chinensis. Next base: position 801,856,713 of record CM034146.1, read on the forward strand.
AGAGGCAACACGCGCAAGCAAAATCACAGTCAGCTGCTTCCAGATCCAGTTTGGTGAGAATCAAAGGAAATGATTCAACAACATATGGGAGAAAAAGCCATCTCAGATTCAAGGCAAAGATATCATTCAGATCATTCATTGCTAAAGTGAATGAAGCAGAAGTGTAATACAAGTTGGATCAACATGCAGAGTATGGAAGAAGAACAAGACTGAGAGTGTTGCAGCTTTCTTCTAATTTCTTCTTCTCTTTCTTATTCTTTCTCTTATTTTCTCCGACAAAACAATTGAGCAATCAATTAAAATTGTAAAAGTTAGGTAATTGGCTATAAAAGCCGTTACTTCAAGTTACTGGAAGAAGTCAATTACTTGGAATAAGTGGCAGACATGCAAAATAAAAGGTTCTATTTTCAGTTATAAATCATGCATGTCATGCATAAAGGAATTCTAGGAGGAAGATTGCCAGCTGCTTCCCTTTTTCATAGCTTCCATATGTTGCAATTCATTAAAAAAGCTTCCTATTTGTAATTGCCCTCTATACATCATAAATAGAGGAAGGGCCTATGGGTTAAAGGATCACAATTTGTTAATCAACATTCTTGAGTTCCAGACTTTGTGCTACAGCCCCTTGATGTCATTTTTGTGAAAGCCGAGGAATTGAATAAAGACAAATTTCTAGAGAACTTTGTGTCCATGGTGCATTTGCTTCTTACTTCTGTGTGGATCTTTAGATAAACTTTGTGTTATCTGAGATTTAGATTAGAAGCTTTTCTTTTCCTTTACTTCTGAATATTGTGAGATCTACTTGTTTATTTAATCTATATGTATGAGACCAACTCTGTAAACTATTGGTTGAATTACATATCTTCCTTCTTTCCCAAATTTCATTGTTTCCCCTTTTTGCAAATACTTCACAAACAACTGCTTGCTACAAAATTGCTTAGCTATGGTTCATGAGCTTTGCAGTTAAAGTAAAACCCACAGATAATTACTAGGATCCAAAATTAACATAAATCTTACACGGGAGCCTCATCGGTAAATGAGAGAGATTTATCTCATGACTGCCTAGGTTTAAGCTATGCATAAAATCTAGCCAACATGACCAAAAGGTATTGTAACTCTTTTCTTGCCTATGTAACTTGAGGGGTTATTTCTAGGATGGTGATTTCTGTATCTGTTTTGGTTCATTCCCACAGAGATGAATACTATGTCTCAATGACAAACACAAGTACTAGGAACACTGTTACAAAGAACAACACTGTTTTTCACTAAAATGGAGATGGAGATTTATGTGTACACAGTAGCTTGCTTTCTCTCTACAAGATGGCGATCCTCCCTCTAGAGATGAATTCATAAAATATGAAATTGCTATAGCATGTTGTCATCCTTCATTTATTATGAAGAGGCTGCTTGAGTATCATGTCTGCTTGTGTTCTTATACAACTTTTTTTCCATGATCATGCATATTTGAAAAATTTCCTCGCAGTTTAGCACTGGCTTTCTCACAGCTGTAACATCTATGGCCTACTTCTAAACTAGACATTGAAATACCAGAAATTCCATCATTTTTATACTGCCCGAAATGATATCAAACTAATTTAGTTTGTCAGTTGTGCTACATGACTGAGTGTCAGTAGTTGTAAAAATGCATACCATTCATTTTGATTTGTCTTACTGAAGTTTTCTGGATAGTTTCTTTGACTTTGTTACACAGCAGATCTTTTAGACGAGGGTGTCTGTCATTGTTATATGATGACATAGAAAGGATATAAAAAACCAAATGCACAAAAATGTAAAACGTATAAAGTGCAGATAAACTAAGGAAATGTTTTTGATAGTTGGAGAAGTGAATAGACTACAAAACTTTGGTTAAATGTATTTATGTATATGTTGATTCTCTTGAGGTTGGGGCAAATGTAGATATGTTGCTCCTCCTTTGCTGTGTCAGATAGGGCTCCAATTTGGTTATTAATTAGCTATCTGTTGTAGTCTTATTGTATTGCTTTTAAGCTTTATCATACAATTTAAGATGCATGCTTCTAAAAATGAAATGACTAAGTATTAAAAAAATGCTTAGAAAGATGTTAATCGTTGAATGTGCATGAAGCATGAGGCACGATTAAGATGTAAATAAAATAAAACATATATAGAATAAAACAATAACTAAGGTTTATTAACAAAGTAAAAAAAATAAATTTCTTTCATTACATGCTACAGGTAACACTTGGGTGAAGTCTATTTCTGTGATTTTTCATGCTGAAATACATTGTTTTTTTCCTGAAAAACAGTTAAATCTCAAACATAGATCTGCATTAATCATAATTAACAAAGTTTTCCTCTTTGCTATGTCTTGATTTCTCCATTGTTCACCCTCACTATTTTAATATTACATACCCTTGGTGTTGCAGATTTATTAAAATACTATTTATGATTGTGAAATGACATTTAGTTGTGTGCTTTGTTTTGTGGAATCCGTCTACTATTGTATTTTTGAAGTTGTATAAAATTTAAAGTCATTCAGCAACATTCTTTATTTTAGATTTCCATCCGATATCAAGAAAAAGGTTGGCATCAATTATGTTTTTAACTTGTAGCATTCAAACACATTAGTGCATACACTACAGTCACATTATGTACTGGAGTTTCAAATGCAGCGAGTAATTTGGCTTATAGAAGACTGTTTTTGAAGAAGAATGACTTTTTCACCACTTTGAGAAGCAATACTGTAGTTTTTCTGCTTAATTTTGGTTTTTTCAAGAGCTAACACTTCAAATTTCAGAATGCTATACATGTCGTGCTCCCTGTTTCCAATTTTCATATTATCTGACATTCATCATAGGTCTCTGTAACCGTTCAATATTCAGTCATTTTCTGTGGGTACCATTTTAATACTAGCTTTTTCCTCCTGCATATTTGAACGTTTTGAACTTGTTAGAAGTAAAATTCAATTATGCTGGACACTCAGGTGTTCTGTTTTCATTTTCAGTATGTGTGTTTTCCACATATGAATGTGGATACTTTTGTATGTAGAATATGCAAAAATTGATTTTCTTGTGGTTGTAACATGGTTCCATGGTTTTGATTAGATTGTTGCTTCTACTATAGATACGTGTGGACAAGAGGAGAATACAGATAAAGATGGCATTGACAAGTTGCCTTTACAACTAGCAATTGTGGGGCGCCCAAATGTTGGCAAGTCAACATTATTGAATGCATTGTTGATGGAAGAGCGCGTGCTGACTGGGCCTGAGCCAGGTCTAACACGAGATTCTGTTCGGGTGCAGTTTGACTATGAAGGCCGAAAAATCTATCTGGTTTGGATTGAACTTCCTTAAAGGATTTCATCTTTCATTTAGGTTGGATTGCTTCATCTCGTTACATGTGTTTTCAGAAAGAAAACAAAGTGAATTTAATAGTTAAGTTGATTACTAGGTAAAGTTCACATCATGTATAGATTAACACATGATATACACGACTTGGAAAGCATGGAATAGTGGATAGATAAGGAATTATTTCATCTGCTTTATTCTTGCTCTGTAATGTATTGTTGGAAAATATAGATTGTTGAACAATACATAATAGCGTTCAGCTATCTAGTTCACTGAAAAGGGATGTTTGATATGCCAATACGACTGGGTTGTTTTTCCTTTTTCCCTTTCTCTTCTGGACGATCCTGTAATAATGAGTGAAACAGGTATTGCTCCAGTGATTTTGGGAATACATGTTTTTGGAATGAAACTGTCTAAAAAGTTCACAAACCATGCAAGAAGAACAAGAGTGAAGGTATTGACATGTAAACATAAAAGCTTGGATTAAGGAGAAAGGTAATCTTGAATGTTTTCTCAATATCAGCATGGTAAATAGTAGCTTGGCATGATAGGATATAAAACTCTGAAAGCCAAAAAACCCACAACTCTGAAGGTTAAATGCAAATTCAGAAAGAAGTATTGCAATACACAATAAAGCAGAAGGAGAAATTTTATGAACTACAATTATGGATATTAAAAAACCTATCGGTCATATATCTATGTTTGTTAACCTTAGCAAGGTATTCCTGTTATCAATTATGGAGACTTATGAAGTAAATAACCAGCCTGAAATGTATCCAGCCTGAAACCTTTCCGGTACGGAAACGGGAACCAAACGTCTCGGAAACATCCTGGAAACGCCAGGGGCATTTCCGGGAAGTTTCTAGCGTTTTGGGACATTTCGTGGATTATATATTACAAGGAAGAGTTTATTCCAGTTTGTTGTTGTGTTACTCCACTTAATCTTTTCAAATATAGCCTAAATTTCTGCTCAGAGAATTTTCCAAACCCAGGAATAAGTTACAGCGTGCTCAGCTGTAAAGTCTTATAACATTAAAACTATACTAACAAGGAGGCACATTAAACAAGCCTAAAGATAGTTTGGGTCAGAACAGTAATCCAAAGAAAGTAGGAAGAATCTAGCAGAAACCAAGAAATGACAGGCTAGAAAGTAGGTTTTGACTCAGTATATTACTGCTCCTTAGAATAGAATTTTCCATTGGAATCCTCAATCAAATGAATACGATGAAGCAGGTTACAATAATAATTTTTGAAACATGGATGCATGACAGATGATTATGAAGAAAATCTAGATGATATATTCTAGAATCCAGATTATAATCATATATATATGAAACATTGAAATTGTAACCATGTTGAATGATGAATCTTTAGAACTTCAATGAATACAAAATATTTTGAGTGCTTTATCTCTTATGGTCCATGGACTAAATTTTTTATGATATATTGTACAGACGTTTCCATAACGTTTCATACCCAAGGTTTTTTTGAAAATATGGCGTTTCCGCGTTTCGGACCCGTATCTGTTTCCTGGCAATGTAGGTTTTAAGTTTTGGCTCCGTTGTCAAATGCCTGTTTTGTAGTCCTTTTACTTTGTTGCCTTGGAGCCCAATCAGACATTTTTATAACGTGTTATGGAACTTTTCACTTGGGTATCTGTACACAATGTCAAAATACAAGATGACTCCAGCTGAATATGATAATACCAGCACACACACTACATAACACTAGTATCCGAAACCAAATGAGTTTGAGATGATTGAAGATTATTGCCATATCCAATCTGGAGGTGAGCACTCCTTGATGTTAATCTTTGTGAAGGCATTACTAATCTTGGACTCCAGTTGAAAAATCATATACTAAAACAATAACACAGATAGCAATTAGGTCATTGTATAAGTTCAAATCATAAGTCGTTTGCTAGCAATATCTACCAAGATACCAACCCAAGGGGGCTATTTTCTACATCACCTATACCGGACCCCACAAGTTGGTTTCTGTTGAAACCTATGTCTTATACAAAAGGCTCGGGTAATAGACTGAAGGTTTTTCCATGCAGGACTATGGGAACCAACCAACCATGTAAACATCTCATGGGGACATTTTTTCATGTTAGGACTCATAAGAATCTAATCCACAAGGACATTAAAGAGGTGTCAATTATCTCTAACAATCATCTCCATATTCCCACTAGACAATTTCTTGGCGTCAATCTCCATGGGGGTGACTTGCAGAATCCAGATGTCTCCATTGGCACCGATATCATCAAATGACAATTTACAGATGTTCAACCTATAGGGACAAGTCACAATTGTCACTCAAACAACTCATAGCTTTGCACTCGCTGTGGACAATTAATAGTTATCAACCATAATGTGGATGGCTTGCTTGTTTGAGTCGGAAATACCCACAAAGGGATCCGGATCTTAACAAAGTACAAGAAGTATTTGTAATGGTCAACTATAGCTATTTTAGTCAATTTCATTACATCAGCCAACACAATGAGATATGTTAAAATATAGAGCATTATATAGTATATAATGCAGTTATGTAGTTGTTTGGTTGGTAACTGTTCAACCAATCTGTAACCACCTCTCTACATATAAATAAACCTCTACCTGTGTCATTTGAGTAGTGTAGTTTTGTGCATTCATCCTTCTCTGATTTCTTTCTTCTCTTTACATATGCTAACAATTGTATCAGAGCGTCGAAGGTTTCAGTTCGAGGAAGAAAGAAGCCATTCAGTTTGAGGAAGCTCTTGGTGGAACAAGGCTACAAACCAAGCTAGTTAGAAAATAACCTGAACCACTAGCTAGTGTGAACATGAAGCATCTCGTTCAAGACCCTACTTAAGCGCAGAATAGTCACTAGTGAGAAAACGTGAGTGCCAAAGCAGTGGAGATTAATAGGTCTTGGTAACTAGGCCTAGTTAGGTACCCATGTACAAATGCACGGTGAAATATTAAGTGGTTCCTATGGCAGAGTCGTGAAGTAAATCTTGACAGTTTGAGACTGTGTTGTACACTCTTATTTTGGAATCAAAGCAGTCGTCACTAGACCAGATTGATTACGAGGGCATAAGTATAATGTCTCTCATTCATTCATGTACGTAGTCATTGTTACTCTTAGCAATTACAAAGGGAGATCACAAAATGCTTTACGTGTGAATAGTTTGTTATACATACAAGTTGCTGTGAACAAACTTTAAGTTAGGAAGATCTCCTAATTAAGTGTGGGCAAAATGTTTCAATTGTACGTATCACCTAAGGTATTCGCTCCAATAGCAATAACCAAACTCCCAAATCAATCTTCACTCTCAGGTGACTTTGAACGGAGGCTCAAACCAAGCTAGTTAGGAAGTAAACTAATTTCACTAGTTAGTGTGAACACGAACTCCAATACTCTGACTGCTATTGTGGGAAGGTTCGATGCCCCTCTCATTATATAATCATTGCCTGCCTGATAGCTTAACTATTTATTGTTATTACTTATAGGATTATGATAATTCTCATTACTATTCGTATTTTTCTTCTTAAGTTGTATACACGTATCGGACTGATATGATGTCTATAGTACGGAATGCCAGGACATGCTAACTCAGTACGCAAGAACGTTGCCCAACTACAATCTGCAGGGCATACATGCATCGAGACACCAAGCAGCAAGGAGTCGTGAACATGCTTCGAAAGTGACCAGAAAACCGGGATGCTCTTAGGGGACAATCCATTAGACAGAGAAGGTGCATTACTGTCTGAGCACCTACTTCGGCACTGAAACCTCTCATCATTACCAGTCTCTCTTCTATTTGTTAAAAATACGAATTTAGGAGGATCTTCTAAATGTTAGTCCAAATCATTGGTTTTTTGCGACGAACCTACCAATTCTTGGATCTGAGTCATTTGTGGAGGAACTCCATTATGTAAAGGTTGACATTACTGAAGGGTTTTGTGACGCTTGGGATACTTGGTGAGTTTGTACCTATTTGCAATATGAGCAGTGACAACTTTGTGAAACAAAATCTAATTGTCACCATTCAGAGATTTCTTTTTGTCTGTAGACTCAGTCAAATAATGAATGTGTCTCCGTCAAGAAGTTTTCAGAATGAGTGCTTCCTCTCAGTTTCACCACGAATGTGCTCTTTTTAATTACTGTCACATTTTTATGCTCTTCGTGTTGACAGCAGAGTGCCGGAAGCATGTAAGTGTGATTCTAGATTCGCAGCATTTCATGAAGCTCTTGTAATGAGGAACATGTTGTTGCTTTTGCATGTTAGTACTAGGACTTCTTTTGATGCGCATGCTACTTTATTAAGTCTTACGACATCATGCTTGAATTATAGTGGTAACGAGTTCCAAGAAGTCATTGGAAGCGGCTGTGGATGCAACTGCAGAGTTCCTAAATGCATGCAGTTAGGGCCTGTGTATGGTTGGGGGCCCAAAGCTTAGGGTTGCTAAGGCAAAAGATGCATTTGCAGAATTAGTAGAATCACTTGCAGGTAGATGCTGATAGGCTGATATATGCCATCTGCTAAGGGCCAAATTATAGATGCCCATCCACATTTTATTGGGACTTACTGGGGTGCAGATCATGTACTCCATTCTGTTACTGAAATAGTTGAGTCTGCAGATGCATATCTATTTGCAGGGCCCATTGATTGAAAATCCCAATATTTCCGTGGATTTCTGTGGAAAGAAGAAAGTCTATAATCTGTGCATGCTGAAACAGGGTAACTGTCACAAATGGACCCACTTTTGGCTGTGTGCTGATGAAAGATTTCTTGTTGAAGCGGCTGTGCAAAGAAGCATGAAGCGCAACACACAGCTATTGAGAATAGCTCGACGTATCTTTGTTCCTGAAGGTGTTCCCTTGAAAGGTGCTCCAAACGAGCCTCTGGGAAGGTGGATGTGCTCATTCTGAAGAACATCCAGGTAAAGATGGATAAAGAATCCCACAAAACTCCAAAATGCACTTATGGTGCATAGTCAGATGGCATGCCAATCCACTTACGTTTGAGGTCAGGTTGCTCAAAGGAGTTCAATAGAGCATGCAATAGTTTGCTTAATGTGTTTTTATGGGATCTTTCCCAACAAACTGGTTGTGTGCATAGCCATGCTATCAAATAGATGACGGCTGTTAATTGCTGAAACTCGGCGACTCACTGGTTCAATTGCCAGAAACTTAAATTGCCAGAGAAATGCGGGTATTTCTAAAATCTATAGCCCTTGAAATGATGCTAACTCCTACTGTACAGATGGTCACATTTCTCTTATTGAGACTCTGTTTGTTGTTGTGCACTACACTGTGTTGGATCTAAGGTCGACTTCGACCTGAAATGGTGCCTACTGCTTACAATACATTGCCATATTATATACTGAGTCTCTTTACATACTCCAACAGCCTACACAAGCCTAGGCATAGATGTTTTGCAATCCACTTCTCCGAAATTATGAATGCTAAGGCACTCTGGTTATATTAAGGAAGGCACTGTGTAGCCATAGAGTGATTGTATCACTCGCCTAATGAAGTCTCGTAACATAGAACCTAATGGACCACTTGCCATATCTTGTTGTAGATAGGGGTTATGCTAGAAGTCAATTATTCACGAGGAAATTGGGGTATCTGTCATTCAACTACCGCAACACAATCATTGTTTGATGTAAAATGAAGGTACAACTTTTTGCCAGAACTAGTCCCTGATAGATGTAATGTTTTAATATTTTTGTGCTTTAGTGAAATTTGTAAAATTTTCTGTAATGTTATGTTTTGCAGATATCCGAGTTTAGATGCAGTTGGATCAATTGGTTGGTCTAAAATAGGAGCTAGCACTTGGATATAGCTCATAGCCAATGCAGATAAGCGGGTTGTTCATGCATTGGTAACTGTTCAACCAGTCTGTAACCAGGTCTGGACGGAGGGGTCTTAAATAAAAGATGGATCTGTGTCATATTGAGCAATAGCAGTTTTGGGATTCAAGCCTACTCGATAGGGGAAGTTCTTAGATATCATGACACAATGAATTACTAAGATAATCAGACAAGGTTCTAAACTCCTAAAAGTCATAGGATAAGTTGAGATCAGTTTGAACCATAGTTTACCATGTTCTTATGAACTTGGTGAAAATTCGGTTCGGAACCGTACTTTTTGGTCTAACACCAAACTTACTCGAACAAGTTCGGTCGAACTGTTATTTGATTCTTTCTTGTAATTAAAAAATTAAAGCAAGTTTAAACTTAAAAGAACTTCAACACAAAACAAAAACGAAACAAAACACTAATACCTAAGCAACGTAAAGGAACAAACTCCGTAGCTATCAATACATTTTATTTATTATTATGTGTAATTGGATTTTCTTTGCAAGTATATCGTCGAGTATATGCATTAGTATTGATTAATCTATCCATACTTGTTTAGACTCACAATTATGTAAAGATTGTGTCATGAGCCAAACCGTAAGTTCTGAAAAATTTAGCACGAAAGGCATTACCTGGACCGAATTAGCATTCCCCTTTAAGAGAACTATGCCGTGGACTGCATGGAGCACAGTTCAACATACCTGGCTATCTACAGACGTGATCATCTTGTCAATGGAGGGGGAAAATGTTAAACTTACCTTTGATAAAAGTCAAATTTGTACCTCGTAGCAATCAATGGTAAAAAACAAACATTTCGGTTAAACTTCTATTAATATGTGATATCATTTTTGGGAATCAGCTGCATTATAATATATGGTCAAACATTAGTCAAATGACACATTCAACAGTCTGGTCAGTGCCAGTCAACTTTCTGATGTCATAGGCAGCTGTTTTGATGTCAGCACTTGGCTAATGTCCAAATTCCCACTTCTGTCCGAGTCCTTGTTGGTCAATAGGGAGGAAAAATAGACTTAACAGAGAAAATAGACTCAACTTCATTGAATGGGCTAGATTACCTTTATGTAAAGGCATTAATGTGTTGACGTGGTAGCCATGTTTGGTCTAGGCATTTAGTCATTAGGCTACAATAAAAGAAAATAACATATTAATGCTAAAAAATCAGTGTAGCTATAGATAAATCAAATGATTATGTGATAGATGCAAACTCTAATCTCCTAATTCTATATCCAGATCAAATCTGAATTTGGTGGCATGTCTTTATCAACAGCTAGAAGTTTGAATACACAATTAATTACTTTTTTACATAACTAGGAAACATTTACGGGTACATGTGCCAAAGATGGGGATGCTGGACAAGCAGTGCTATTTCTCAGAAAAATAGGATGATGCTTGGAGACGGAAAAACAAAATCATAGAACTTTTTAATATAAATATAAACATATGTAGGTTTTAGAGAAAACAATATTCTACAACCTAATATTATTTTTTATAAAGTAAATATATAAGATGTTGACAAAAACGAGTAATTGTATTGATATATGTCTTTGATATCTCATCATATCTAGGGTCAAGAGTACGCAATTTATTTTAAAAAACTCTGAAATGCAAGTCTTGGAGGTGAGTACCATAGAGTACCGGTCTCCGACATGAGCACAAGTCTTTGAGACACATCTCTGGTGGTTGGATATATGACTTTGTGCAACATCAGTTTTTTTATTGAGCATATAAGCCTAGTGAGGGCTTGAATAAAATCCACAATTAGACCACTTTATTTTAACAAAAATGGAACTTTTCTAAATGGTCTCTTTAATTAGATATTCCTTGATTTCTTTGTTTCTTAGTTTCTTGGATGGGAAGGTTGGCGTGGAAGGCATATTGAAATGGTACAGTGGAGAGCCTTGCAAAGTTGTCCCCTTGGATGACGAGGATCGTGAAGAAGGGTTTCATGAAGGCATGACCAAGAAAAAAGCGATAGTCCAACAAAAGCTTCAAAAGTTAGAGTTGTATGGCTCAAGTTTACTGAACTTGATAGCTACAAGACTTCAGCTAGGCTAGAAAGGCTCACATTGGCACAGGACAAGCCAGTGAGTTGGTGATGATTATGTATAATCGGGCCTCCATGATTGTTGTAGATACTTGCCATTCCGTCCTTAGCCCAGGTGTTAGTTCCTTTGCTGTTGAGAGGAATTGGTTGACATATGGCTGAATCCACTTTGTTTAGAGGAACAAACTTACCTCAAAGAGAGTGGAGAAGCTTGTTGTTGCACATTGTGTCTTGCATCTCATGGGTTGCAAGACTTGGGTATGAGGAGAGCCCAACATTATAGTGGGGTGTAGAGACTGAGAAGTTGAGGCAGGTTGATGAGCACTCTGAATTGTTTGATCGGTCCCCTTGTAGGAGGTAGATGAGTCCAACAATTCCAATGATGAGTGGGTTGTGAGAATTCCCTTATACAATGACTTTGATTTATGAGTTGGGAACTATGTTTTTTTGCTGTGAAGCACCGGTATGCCCCTGACCCTTGTGTGCCTTCCTTGGTACGTATCGGGTATGGGTACAATACTGGTACGTTGAGTATGTCTTGGGTATGTACCTAGACATAATCGGGACAGACCCTGTCAAAAGTGGTGCTTCTATTTATAAAAAACGTTTTTTGCTAACTCAGTCAACCTAAACCCTAAAAACACAAATAAATAAAAGAATCAACCCTAAACTCTAAAAATCTATCAAAATACACTCAACCATTGCCAATACACACAAATAATTCATTATTGGTATTTGGCAATTTGCAAGTGTCATCGATGATGCCGAGGACAGTTTTTAGTGGCAGGGGTGATCGTCTATGTTGTTCGTGATTGGGTGGCAACAATCGTGTACAGTTTCATTGGCTACAAACACAACAAGGACCCAATCCTCAATCTTCATTTTCTTGTTTTCATGTGTGGTGTGTTGATAAAGTGAAAGTCCATACCACTATTGTTGTAGCAAAATGGATTCTTAATCAAAGTTGTTGTACGATCATTCCCACTATTTATGTTGGTCGAGTTGATGAGTTTCCGCCATTGATTGGTTGAGGAGATTCCCGCGGACATGGTTACATGTGTTCATGATCTATGAATAATGTGTAGAATACAGAAATGCATCCACGGGGATCGTGATCCCCTGCCCTTTTAGGCCCGTCCTCGTACCGGGGATGTTTCGGAAACTCGGGGACAGGTTGGAAACGTTCCCTACCCGTCCCCAATTTGTCAAAAAAATCAGTTTTTTGTTGTGTATTTCTAGGAAACTTCAAATTTTGATGCAGGGGACGTGTAAGGGAGGCCCAGAAGTCCCTGGTACGTCCAGGGGACTTCTAACATTAGTCCCTTGGACGTACCAGGGACTTTTGGGTGTGCCCTTATGTCCCAGCAACAGGTAAAGTTGTTTTTTTTTCAAAAACACGGAGTTAGAAAAAAAAGGGAATATGGGGGCCCCACAAGGACCCCCACACTCATTTCTAACTAACCTAAACCTAAAACAAACCTCTCTTAACATCTAAAACAAAAAAAAGATGCTCATTTTTGTCATTTCCCATATTGTGAAGTGAGAAGACAAAAGAAAACAACAGAGATCAAGAAAAGAGAACATTAGGTGGAGAAAAAGGCAAGAGAGCAATAATCTACAATGAATTCATTGTAAAATGATTTTTATTGCTCATTTGCAGACAACGTGTCTATGAATAGAGAACATAGAGTAATATGTTTTGGTGATGGGGGTCAAATTGTGGTATTATGTTGAATGGTTTGTCATGTGCAATACAGAGGGCGTCATATGGTCGACTGAAAATCCATTTGAGTAATATGCTTTCGTGAAAAACACGGGTATTTACCCAATTCTATTGAACTATGAAAATGTATGGAGTACATAATGTAGAGTAATATGTTTTGGTGAAAGAAACATTGCTAGAACAATTAGTTGCAATGTTGGTCTGTGCAGCACAGGGTGTACCCGAACCCAGATCATAGAGTAATCATCCTTTCATCCAAAAAAGACTGCCCACTTGACTACCAATGTTGATGAAAGAGTGTGTGACGAAAACAACACACAGAGCATTGGAAGAACGTTCAATGGTGAAAAAGAGTGTGTTATTCAGTTCAATGTTGTGTTGCTGCGATACATTTATGCAAGTTGTACTTCAATGTATTGAGGTCTCCATAAAGGAATATGTTGAAAGGTTGTTAATGAAAAAACAACAGCGGGTTTTTTACTCAAGGGTTCTGAAAAACACCCTATTATCAAAGGAAGTGGAGCACAATCCAATATGCCAGCCCAATTAGAGATGTGACAATGCATTTAAGGCTAATTGTATCATTTCGATGGATGCATATGATTGCATTAAAATAGACCATTGTTAGACTTTTGTGCCCAAGTGCTGTGTATTATATACTTTTAGGGGAAGTCCATGTTTCAGACATTTTGTTGTTGTCTAGTTGACGAACTTGCAGTGGGCCCTTGGGCATTTCATTGAAAATATTATTGTAATTGAAACTTCAACCTTATGTGAAATCTCAATTCAGCTCCAATTTTATGTATAAAGGTTCTATAAAATGTGTGTGATGAATGTTTTATCAATGTTATCATATGAACATTTGAAATTTCCTATATTTTTTATATTTTCCATTATTTTTTAATAGCCGTCCCCTAAAAAAAGGCCTCCAAAAAAATCGGTTTGAGACTTGTGAAGGTAAAAGAGGCCTTAAGTCCCCTAGCCGTTACCTAAGACTCCTGGACACGGCGGGGGGACGACCATTAAAATATATATATAATTCTAAATATTAACAGTATGACAAATAATTTTTAGAAAAATTATATGTTAACAATCTATGACAGTCCATGTGCATTTGTGCTTAAGGGGAATTTGTATTCACATATGCACTCTTAACTCTTAATATGTCTTTATAATACAGTACAGTCAAGTTATGGTTAACCGATAAACGTTTTGACTATGCCTTAGACTGCTCATCCATGATCTATCACAACCTTTCTCTAACATATAGTAAATGTAGCATACAGACTTTTTAAGTTATTGGAGCTTCCAGATAGTGAACTTTACATTAGATTTATATATACAAACTTTTTATCAGAATAGACATGAGTGGTAATCAATTTTCGAAGAGAAAACAACAAAGAAATAAATTCAAAAAAATAAATAAATAAACTAGACGTCCCCAAATTTACACAGGAGGCAAATGACAATTAGATGTTTATTACAAGCCATCATGTCACAGACCATGTCGAGGAGATTCTTGAGGTTGGAGTTGTTGAAGGTTGTAGAGACAAGATTTTCCTCTCACACACTCGTTTTGAGACAACTGGTGAAGGTGAAAGAGGTCTTACGTAGTATGGTGATCTACAATGTTTGGATTATGTGGAGGCAGTCAAAGACAAAGAAAGCTACAAAGGTAAAATCATTGGTCCTTGATGATGGGTGGGCGAAGGTTGTGTACTTGCCCAGTTTTACAGAGCCCATTCTAGCCATGTGCATGAGAGAGATTTATGATGGAATAGACTCTATGCTTGAACATATGAAAGAGGTCATACAAACAAAAAATCATGATTCAGAAAAGACCTTCTACAATGTAGTCAAGAGTGTAGTCATGAAAAGGTAAAATAAAATGATCACCCCATTACATCTTCTTTCCTATGCACTTATCCGAAAGTACTATAGCTTTGAAATACTTGGGATAACTAACATTCAACCACTAGATGATGGCTCCGAAGGTGTAAATGGATCTAGAGCAACACTCGAGAGTCTTTTTCCAGATCCATATATAGCCAGTATAGTCCACAATGAAATGGGCATGTTTGTAGCTTCAGAAGCGAACATGGGAGAGGTTGAGGCTCTCTTAGACAAGTACACCATGAGCCCAATCAAATGGTAGTATGTACATGGCCATGATGCCAAGTACCTACGACCTATTGCTATCAAAATTCTTTCACAAGTATAACATTTATTATTTTTTATATTAAATTACTGAGTTACTAACATATTTTTAATATTCATTGTAAGTATGTTACTAATTTGAAATTTCCAACAATTTTTTGTTTGTTATAGATGGCTAGCAATTCTTCCGCAAAGTGGAATTGGAGTACATATGCTTTTATCCACTCAACTAAATGAAACAAGTTGGCATCCAAAAAGGCTGAGGATTTGGTAGGTGTATTCCAATTCGCGCCTCTTGTTACACAAGTTTAGGGACTATATTAGAGGTCCTCACAAACTTTGGGATATTCTTCTAGAGACTACAGACTTGGATGCCTTCGCAGCCACTCTTGCCCAACTTTCAATATTTGATGGTGAAAATGACATTCAAGGGAGTTCACAAGGAGTGGAGAGATGAGCTAGTGAAAGTGGAGCTAGTGGGAGTGGAAAACAATAGTTTGGTTGAGGATAATCGAGATGATATATTATAGATTAATTGTATTCATATTGCCACATGATTAATGAAAATGTTAAATTTTAAGCATATTGAATGTTTTGAACCTTGATCCTAATATATTTTTCAAGTTTTGTATGTCTTATGGACTAAGAGTAAAATGAGTGTGATATATATATATATATATATATATATATATATATATATATATATATATATACACACATGTACCCAAGACGTACTGTACCCAAGGGTATTCGAAAATCGATGTACCCAGGTACCTGTACACATATCTTGGCTACATGATTTTTTTGTTGCGGGCCTTAGCATGTTGATGGATCATGCATTCTTATCAGAATTGAGTTTGACAATGTAATTAATACTTTTTACTTTTGACTAATTAAATCTTAGTTTATGATTCATGAAGTCAGATGATGATATTATGAGATGGATTATTGGGTAACGGTATCATTTAGTAATTTATTGCTTTCAATTTCAGCTTATGTTAATTTTCTAAGCTGTATTTTTAATTTATTTGTATTTACTAATTTAAATATTCAAGTACTTTTTTTATATATTATTTTAATAGGCGTCTCCCCGTCTCCCTGAGACCCTGTCTGAACCTGTACCTATAACTTAGTTTAAAATCCTATCACCATTTAATATCGATAATATCTTCTCCTTTCCATAAATTAATGGTAGCTCCATGAATTGTCACAAAAAATCAGACTTCATACAGCAATAGCTAGTGTATTTTTCACGCAAAATCTGAAATGGAAAACCTGTAGGCAAGTAGATCTAGAAACTTTGTTAGATCTGTGGAAAACAGCATTCAATTCACTTACCCCAATGAAAGTTGTGATTATTTCCTCTTCCTTGAAAAGGGTTTGGAACTGTTTCAGAATGCTAACTTGCAAATGCTGCATCTCCCTTAAAACTGCTCAGAGTATCTTTTATGACCATGCTCTAGAAATGGTATTGTATTCTTCTTCACATGGAACTAATCACACAGAATTTAGCACCTAAGCCAAGAGAAAATTGAGTAGCCATGGATCTTGTTCATATGGTAAAAATGGCAGTTGTAGGGGATTGACTTATTGAGTTCATATCTTCAGAAACACACCCATAATTGTTATTATGACCACTTTTTGGAAATGAAACAAAAATCTCCCTCAAATGGTGGTGTTCTGGCCATGAACTGGTTTTCTGACATGGACATTGAAGTCACAAAACACGTCCTGTTATTGAAAATAAGTCTGCAAATGAGTCTCCCCTAGCACTGATACCACATGTAATCAATGCGGATGTTTGAACTGTAAATATGCTAAAATAGGAGATATACACATACAAGTTTATGGAGGGTACCAATGTACACAAATATTCAATTTACTTAGGACGACACTTAAGGTAGAGTTACACTGTAAGATTACAATGCAGAAGATCCCTAAAATAGTAAAGCATCGATCAATATTGTACATGATGATAATGAGATGATATGAATCCCATATATAGCAAATAACCTTCTAACACTAGGGTAGTGTAAGCTTCTATCCTACAAATTACCCGTACCACCCCTAGCTAACCTAAGATCATGTGCATGGCATGTTGGCCATGCCGTAGCTGTAATTACATCACCATATCATGGACATAGATACATAACACATTTCCTTGCTTTATGTATACTTGCTGGCATCTCCATTCCAATTTCATTTTTTTTTCCTCATTAAGAAAATTGAAGTGTTCATTCTTTCCTTTTCGCATGAGGACCTTTTCTAGAGAGGAAATTTCTTCCTGTTCAAGTTCTGATATGAACTTTTGCATTCCTGGTAATAAATACAAGTCTAATGTCTTTGTTATGTTGCGGTTCTCATATCCATTAATATCTAGGGAAAAACGAGAACAGAAAATAGGTAGGAACATTTTGGGATCAGTCATTTTTTATATGCCATTCAAGGAAAAGCTTTCACAGTTGCGTAATTCATTTGTGCACTGGTTTACCTTACAGGTAGACACAGCTGGTTGGTTGCGAAGGTCTTCTGTAGGGAGACAAACCTACAGAATTGAGTGCTATGCGATGGACGTCGCAGTATTATGAGAGCACACATTGTTGCTATTGTGCTGGATGGAGAAGAGGTTTCTCATACCTTTCACTGATCTGAAAATCTAAAGGCTACTTTTGTTAGAGAGATAACTACCAGCGTGTTTTCTTCAATTGCATATCTGCCTATTCTTTGGTATTTTTGGAATTATTATCATCCTACTTACTAAGTATTTAGGAAGGCGAATAAATAAAGATTTCTCATTTAGTTTGTAGTTTGAACATTGTTGCTTGAAATCAAAGGTTGCACATTTTTTTGGATTTGTTCTTCAATATTATGAAGATCCACACATAGTTTAAGATGAATTAGGATAAACCAAGGTAAAATGTAGAATACAAATGAACAAGATTGAGTGCTATGCATGCCTGGGACAGTATGTATGAGCACACATTGTTGCTGTTGTGCAGGATCAAGAAGAGGTCTCTCCTGCCTTTCACTTCTCTGAAATTATTAAGCCTGCTTTTACTACAAACATATAAATACTTGCCTGTTTTCTAATTATCTTTGGGATTATTATTATCATATCAAGGCCAATATTGCAAGCATTCTTACTTTGTAGTTTGCAAATGTTTTATTTCTCAAAACCAAAGTTTGTGTACATCCTTGGACTTGTCCTACAAAAATATTAGGATCTATACATAGTTTGCAATGAAATAGGATACTGAAGAGACTAATGTCTACAGTCAGATACTGTCACTCTACTAGACCGATTGGCACACTTTATCCAGATGCTTATAGGGAGCTGATGTGTCATGAGTGTTTCAAATTTTGTCAGTGTCATCCCAGAAATATGCACAAGAAGTAAAAGATCTCTTATTTATTGTTCGACAGAAGTTTATGTGGTTTTATTGGAATTCAAGCATGTTATCTGATTAATCAACGTTTATGGGTGATTTTCTAGCTTGTTTTATGGTGAAATTAAGTGTTTTCCTATGATTATCCATAATAGATAAGGCTATTTTGATGCTTCATTTGACGGAAAGCTTAACAACAATCTGCTAATCATATACTTATCTTTGAGGTGTGTGTTTGCTGTTATGCCACTGAGAAGCATGTAGTAAAGTCCAGGCTCCTAATGGAATCAAACAGAGAAGTCTGAAATGAAAATTTATGGTATATGGAACTAAACCAAAGGAGTCAGAAATGTCAATGTATAGTATAGACTCTCTTCTATTTGCGCATGTGATTTGGCTCCCACCTAGGCTATTGCATTTTTTTCTATACTTTGTTTATTCTGATCTTGTCATATGTTTGATTAGAATGCCATTTTTCTAGGATACCAATACGTAGGGGGGGACTGAAACCGGTACAAAACGTACCGGGTACGGGTATGGGGGGGCATACGTGGCTGGGAGTGGGCAGGGTACGTCCGATACCCTGCGGATACGACCGGGTACATGGCTGGGAGTGGGCAGGGTATGTCCGATACCCTGTGGATAAGGTTGGGTAGGGGGGACTGAAACTGGTACAAAATGTACCGGGTACGGGTAGGGGGGGTACGTGGCTAGGAGTGGGCAGGGTACGTCCGATACCTTTCGGATACGACCAGGTACGTGGCTGGGAGTGGGCAAGGTATGTCCGATACCCTGCGGATACGGTCGGGTACCCGGGTACGGGTAGGGGGGGATACGTGGCTAGGAGTGGGCAGGGTACGTCCGATACCTTTCGGATACGACCAGGTACGTGGCTGGGAGTGGGCAAGGTATGTCCGATACCCTGCGGATACGGTCGGGTACGTACCCGACCGTATCCGCAGGGTATCGGACATACCTTGCCCACTCCCAGCCACGTATCCCCCCAAAAAAGTCATTTAATAATAAAAAGTATATGTTTCTTTTATTTTAAACCCTAAAATTTAACTACAAACAATAAAACAAAAGTAAAACACAAAAACAAAACATAAAGCAAAGAAACTTACCTCTCCTTCCTCATTTCATCTTTGGCTCTCTAAACTTTCATTTTGCTTGTCTAGGGTTTGATACTTCAAGAACAAACATTGCAAGTATTTTCCTAAGCTGGTAGGAGTGTGTATTCGCTGTCAAGGCCATTGAGGAGCTGCAAAGGAGGAGGATTTGTGGTTTATTAAGTGAAGGTAAGGTTTTAAGTTTTATTATTTAACTTCTAAGTTTGTTTCTCATTTTTTTTTGTTTTGTTATTTAATCTTTCACACACTTCATGTTTTTGCTTATGTTCATTATTTTATTTTTTCCCAATTGAAATTTTTATTTTTGAAACCGTTTTTTCTTTTTAATTTTTGAAATTTTCAATACATGCTATCATGGTATGCCCTAGGGCAAAGAGTTTAACATTTAAGTTTTATTTTTAAATTTTAGCCATTGTTTTCTTTGCTTATGTTGTTGGTTTTGAACCTTGTAGGTACTTCTACAATGGCAACAAGTTCCACCTCTTATGGGCAATCTTTGATCAAGGAATTTGACCCAAATTTGCCATTATGGAGGCATGTAACAATACTTGAACAACTTCCAGGTGGTGGGTGTTTTGTTTGGAAATGCAACGAGTGTGAATCAGTATTCAAAGGCTCTTATAGTCAGGTGAAAAGCCACTTGTGTGCGATACCGGGTCATGGTATAAGAACATGTAAGGGGAAAAATAATGTTGGGGTGCCAAAAGCACAAGTTTTGGCATATATCAAAGAGCAAGAAGATGCAGAGGCAACTTTGGCTTTGAAACCGGGTCATCCATTGGCCAAAAGAGGAAGTTCATCTTGATCAGTGAGGCCTCATGTTGCCCCATCAAGTAGTGGATCCCCAATTGTGACCATACCACATCCATTTATGGCACCTACCTCCATGGATGATGATGATTCACCCCTTTCACGAAAGAGAAGTAAGACAAAAGGACCATTGGAAAAGGCCTTTCAAAATGAGAGCAGGGATATTGCAAATGAGCACATTGCAAGATGTGTGTATGCAAATGGACTTTCATTTAATGTTGTGAGGTCACCTTATTGGCAAGAGATGATGGTGAAAGCCATCAATGAGGCCCCAAAAGGGTACAAATCACCAGGCTATGAGAAGATCCGCACCACCCTATTGGATAAACAAAAAAAATATGTGGAAACCTCCTTGCAACCAATTACAGACTAGAGACTCATGGGCCAAAACAGGTGTGTCCATCGTTTCTGATGGATGGAAAGATGCAAGAAACCACCCTTTGATCAATGTGGTTGCAGTATGCCCTAAAGGGGCAATGTTTTTGAGAGCAGCTGATTGTGAGGGGCAAGTGAAGGATGCCCAATTCATTGCCAACATCCTCTTCGAATCCATTGAGGTGGTGGGGCCTCAAAATGTTGTCCAAGTCATAACAGACAACGCCAAGAATTGCAAAGCCGCGGGGATGTTAGTTGAGGCAAGGTATGGGCATATTTTTTGGACACCATGTGCTGTGCATTCACTCAATTTAATGCTAAAAAATATGGCCAACAAAATAGAGTGGATTCAACAAGTGTATGCAGAGGGTGAAGAGATCCAAATGTTTGTGACCAACCATCACCAGTCACAAGGCATCTTTAGATCATTCTCGCATTTGGAGCTACTGAAGGTAAGGGAAGCTACCTTTCTTTTTTCTTTAATTTAAATATAAGTTTTTTATTTTTAAAATATAGTATAATTAGTATTCAAAAGTTTTCAATTTTATTTTTATTTTTTTGTTTCTCATTTTTATTAGGTTGCTGAGACTCGGTTCACATCACACACAATCGTCTTGAGACGACTTGTGAAGGTGCGACAAGCACTCCGCAGGATGGTAACTTCTAACCTATGGGCTGTATGGAGGCAATCAAACACTGAACAGGCTCACAAAAGTGAAGACCATGATCTTAGATGACACTTGGTGGGATCGAGTAGAATATTTGTTGAGTTTTACTGAGCCCATTATGAGCATGATTTGCTTTACTGACATGGATCAGCCATGTCTAGGAGAGATATATGATGGTATTGACTTAATGATTGAGAAGATAAAAGCCGTCATAAATGCAAAAGAACAAGATCCTGAGGAATTTTTTTTCAAAGAAGTGCAATCAATCCTCATTGAGCGCTGGAACAAAATGACCATCCCGCTACATCTATTTGCTTTTGCATTGACTCCTAGATTCTACAGCACAAAGATCCTTGCCTTGCCAGGGAGGATAGCACCATACAGGGATGCGAAAGTCAGTGAGGGATATATGGCGGCGTTGTCTAGGCTCTTCCCTGATCTTGAGGCCCAAGACATGGTTATGATAGAGTTTGACAATTTCGTAGCAGAAACAGGTCATAGCCTTCTCGCTCTTTGGAGCAAAATACAAGATGGATGCTCATATGTGGTGGTACCTCCATGGTCATGCATCGGTTTACTTGCAGCCTCTTGCAATCAAGGTCTTGGCACAACTAATTTTTTTTATTCTCTTTCCTTTTTTTTGTTGTAAATTTTATTTTTAAAATTTAAGTTTGAGTGTTTAAGTTTGAACTTTTCTTTGACTTTGCGTTGCCTCCATAGGGTGCAAGTTCATCTTCCTCTGAGCTCAACTAGAGTACATATAGCTTCATCCACTATTAGAAGCACAACAAGTTGGGGGCTAAAAAGGCTGAAGATTTGGTATACGTACATTCCAACTTGTGCCTTTTATCTCACAAGCAGCCAGAGTACAAGGGTCAACAAAACATTGGGATATTGATTCAGAGATAGTTGACTTGGATGCTTCCGTTTCCCACCTGCCATTAGATGATAAGGGATTGGAGACTTCTTTGGCACTGCGAGACCTACATGCACATGGGGGTGCAACTGTCTGTGGCCCTAGTGGGAGTGGTTCTAGTCCATGTGGTTCTAATGAACCACATAATGATGATGATGCTGATGTTGATCCTCTTGA
Organism: Taxus chinensis; assembly: GCA_019776745.2. Lineage (NCBI taxonomy): Eukaryota > Viridiplantae > Streptophyta > Pinopsida > Cupressales > Taxaceae > Taxus > Taxus chinensis. The sequence goes on from CM034146.1 coordinate 801,879,298, forward strand.
TGAAGAGGAATATGATGAATATTGAAAGATAGTTTGAACTTTGATCATTGAAATTCGGTGTAATAAATTGAATTTAATATATCATGACATTCACATTGTGTTTGATTTAAGTATTTAACTTTTTAGCTTTTAGGTTTCTAAGTTTTAACAAATTATGACTTGCTTATTGTGGTTATTCACTTATGTAGCTTATAACTTATAAGTTATCTACTTGTCTTTTATCTTGTCTTTCATGTGCATAATATGTGGTTAATAACTTAATTCCTATTTAAAAGGCTGAAATTTATATATTTTTTTATTTTTATATATTTTTTGTACTGCCACATCCAATGCCGTATCCGGGGCCAATTTTTTTTTTTGCCGTATCCATGTATCAGATACTCCGTACCCATACCCCTATCCAAAACGTATCGGCTACTTAGCCATTTTTTCCTTCCTCCATTCTTTAGTGCTTATAAAGTTATATGTGATGTTTGGATCATATTCACAGCCATTCTTGTTTATCATGGTCTTATGTTGCTACTGGTCATGGTGTTGGCTCTTACCTGTCAAATCATGTTAGGATAATGATGGCTTAATAATATGCAAAGATATCTTAATTGACTTGTATAATATTTTAAGCACCATAATATGTTAAACGGTATCTCTAAATGGCTATATGCTTTTGGCTGGTAAGCTTTCACATCTATTTCTTACTTATAAATTTGACCAATTAGGTCAATCGTACATAAACTATCTTTACTCCTTTCTGGGCTGTAATATTTATTTGTAGTTTATTTCAAATAATGAACTACCAGTAGTGTTTTAGAAAGGTTCATTATAAGGTGTTTGAGGATCCTATTATATATCAAGGTATAGAGAATGGTCTTTTGGTTAAGGTACTGAATTCAAGGAATTACCAAAGCCCCAATTCGTATGGAAAGGTAATTGAGAGAATTTCTTTACACTCAATCTACCTTTATATCATATTTATTTCCCTTTTCATTTTCCAGTATAAGATGCACTGTGAATTCGGGGCATATTTCCTGTTTCATTAGGGATATTTGGGGTTGAACCCCACTTGAAAAAAACTATTTATAACCACCAAAAGAAGATGCATAATTTTAATTTCAAAATATTTTTGACTCTAGAGCAAACATGAGCAAATAAAAAAATGGCCTAAGCTGGCTTGGTCAGATTATGAATAATGCAGTACTAAAAAGTATGCACACAATATAATTTTAATACTTGACACACAACATATTGGAAGGGGCATTATTCATACTTAAGAGAGATTTTATGCATACGATGGCTTTGGTCCCTGTTATGATCCTGCTTACTTTAGAATACATAACCTATCTTTAAGCCCTTCCTTTCCACTTTTTTCTAGTTTTAAGTAGTAGGTGTTATAACCACCCAACATGACTAACTATTAACCAATCTTACTAATCTTCTGGAAAAATTATTACCCATCAACCAATAAATTAATTCTATTATCAACTATCATAAAGGACTGTGTCTGATAATCAAAATGTCCTAACATTTTCCCCACATTATTACATATTGTTCATATACAATGGAGGGAATTAACTTCATATTAGAACTGGAACTCACTCGTAGTTCAACATACGTACAGATAGTAGTGTGGAATTGCTGCTGTCACTTCATCTACTAACAAGTAACAACTAATGATTCGGGGACAAACCCAACGTTCAACGAGAAACCTCAAATCATTATGAAGCTAGGACACACAATGGTTCCATACATTTACACTTGTGTAAACAAGGATACACACGATTGTCCACAGTAAAGAAAAACTTTACATTAATAGGGATACATCCAACTATTTGTAAAAAAAATATACCAATAGTGGGAAGGTGGTCTTCACTATGCTCATCCTTAGGTGGGATTGGGCCTCACCTCCACTACTTCTATGGTTTCCCTTATAGGTAAGACAGGAGCTGGTTGTCAAGTTGCCCAAGGTCTCCTCCATTGTCATAGGAGACAAACCTACTGAAATGAGTGCCATGTATGCACACATTCTTGTAGTATTGAGAGCACAAACCTACAGTATTATGAGAGCACACATTTATGGCTATTGTGCTGGATGGAGAAGAGGGTCTCTCATACCTTTCGCTGCTCCGAAACTCTAAGGCTACTGTTTATCCTAGAGCGATAATGACTTGCATGTTTTCTGTCAATTGCATATCTGCCTATGTCTATGGTAATTTTAACAACCCCAATTATTGCTCATCATGAAGTACGGCCCTCAAATAAGACTTGATTTCTCACTTACTCTGTAGTTTCAATATTGTTGCTTGAAAACAAAGGATAAGAAAAGCCTTTCTCACTTGCTCTGTAGTTTCAACATTGTTGCTTGAAAACAAAGGTTGTGCATCTTTTATTTGGATTTGTTCTGCCAACATTATCAAGATCCACACATAGTTTCCAATTTGAATAAGGATAAACCAGCTTACCTAAAATGTAGAATACAAACTGACATGCATGATTGTGTACTTTGCATGCCCGGGGACAGTATGATCCCTGAGCACATGGCGCTCATCTGTTGCTATTGTGCAGGACTGCTCAATGAATAGATCTCTCCTACCTTTCACGGCCCTAAAATTATTAAGCCTGCTTTTACTGGGACAAAGCTATAAATACTTGCATGTTTTCTTCTATTGCGTACTCCCATATAGTGTGTTATCCTTGGGATTATTATTCTCATATTAAGGCCAATAAAGAAAACTTTCTTACTTAGTATGCAATTTTTTTAGCATATTACTGAAGAGACAAATTTCTACAGTCTGATACTGTCCCTCTAGGGTCTAGACTGATTGGCACACTTTATCCAGATTTTCATAGGTAGCTGCATCAGTCGGCACAATTGTTACAAATTTTGTCAGTATCATTCCTGTAATGTACTCAATGCACAAAAGAACAACATATCTATTCATTTTTTGTTCCACCAAATTAGTGGTTTTCTTGGAAATTAAGCATATAACCTGACTAATCTACATTTATGGATGATTTTCTAGCTTGTTTTATGGTGAAATTTCTACTTTGCCAGGGTTTGTCCCCCAATCCCCCGTACCCTGCCATTGATACGTATCTGGTACGGATCTTGTCAGGGTACGGGTAAAGATCATGTCCTGGGTACGGTCCGCAGGATTCTTCCCGGGGTAGCGCCACAGCAATACGTCCAGACGTACCCGTGACGTCCTCCGGGATGAACCCGGACGTCCTTGGGAAGAACCCAAGAAGAATTTTGGTTTTTAAGGCATCTAAAACTTTTTTGTTTGTTTGTTGAATTGACACTTAACAGCTAAAATATGATTAATGAAAGCAGTCGGTTCGTTTGCATATTTTGAAGTATAGGGGCCTATGTTGCCAGGATTTCCTCAACCCCCCCTCTGAAACCCTTGCTTTCTCAAATATAATGAAATGAGAGATACTCTGAAGATACATAATGTTTTTTATTTGCCATTTTCATGTGGATACGTCCAGACGTATTTACCAAATTACACGTGACAACGTACATTATAGTGTATTAAGCCACATATTACGAATGTTGGAAACATTTTTTTTTTTGGAACAAATCCACATTCCAACCCATACAAAGGGCCAGCTGAAAGTAAATGATCCAGTGCGTTCATATGTTGAATATTATGGTTTAACATAATGATATTAATTTAAGTGCAGCAATGTGTCTGGATTCGAAATAAAATCTAGATGGATATATTCTAGATTTGTTTGATTCCCACAAACCATATGTATGGCAGCCACATGATCAATGAAATGTAAAATCTTAAGTATATATTGTATGTTTTGAAAATTTGAACATGGATCCTAGTATATTTTTCAAATTTCAAGTTTTGTTCGTATTCATGTTGACATGATATTCGTATATCATATGTATGGCAGCCACATGATCAATAAAAATGCGAAGTCTTAAGTATATTGAATGTTTTGAACATTGATTCAAGTTTTGTATTACTATTTCAGTTTTTTATGGACTAAAAAATGAGTAAAATGAGTAGATGTAAAATAAATATATATATATATATATATTTAATTTATATATATATGTATGGACGTATCCAAGACGTATCGTACCCAAGGGTTTTTAAAAATTGACGTATCCACGTATCGTACCCGTACCCGTACCGGTACTCGTATTGTATATCCGTGGCAACGTAGGTGAAATTCAGTGTTATCCTATGATTATCATTACGTAGATAGGACATATTTTGATGTGTCTTTTGAACAGAAAAAAATTTTATAAATAAACATATTATGCTAATCAGAGTTTTTCCTCTTACGTGCTTAGGTGTGTTTCTTGCTTTTGCCAGTGAGAAGTTCTTTAGGTAATTTCCACTTTACTTTTTGAATCAAACCAAAAAAAAGAAATGAATAATTTGAAGTTCGGTAAGTTTGGTCAGAACCAAAAAAGTACGTTCAGAACAGACAAATATATCACGAAGTCTCTTCTAAGAATATGCGTAACTGATACTTGGCTCCCAGATCAGGCTACCTTCATTTAAATTACTCTCATATGCTATGATTTCATTGATATTGAAGTATCCTCTATTTGATTGGAACACCATTTTGTTCTATCTCCATTGCATTTGTGCTTATATGTAATTTTCATTTCACATTCACAGCCTTTCTTACAATTTATCGTTGTTCATCGAATGTTGCAACTGCTCAAATGCTGGCTCTTACCTAAGTCAGCAACATGTTGAAAGTAATGACTGAAAATACTTGTTTGTTGCCAATGCAACTTAATTGACTGTGTATATATCTCTTCTTAGATCACTACCTTCATGATATGTTTATCTCATTCGCAATGGCTATTGCATTTATGATTGAAGCTTTCACATCTATTTCTAACTGGGGTTCAGTTGTTTTTTCAATCATCCAAAACTATTTTCATCTTGAACTGTATTTTATTTAGGGTGTTGTTCATCAAGTTTCCAATCAAATCTGGATCAACATACCAAGCAGCATCATCCTTTGGTTAATTAGATTTGAAAAGACTTGTATGTTAAATATGCAACGTACTTGGTTGGTGCATATATCTAGAGGGAAAGAGCTTCAATGATTCATTCCATGAAATAGAACTAGTTTTTTCAATAATGTGTTTGTTGCTGAAAATGACAGTGATATAGTATGTTGAATTATCTGACATGAATCACTATTTTGAATTCTTATGGTTAGATAAGGAGATTTTGAACTTTGAAGTTGTTGTTATGGGTTATATTCAAGAAATGGTATGCCATGAGACAATGATCTCCATTTGCAGTGTTCTCTATCTGCTAATGATGTCAACGCTGTAGAGCCTCCACAATCTATACCAAATTATATCGCTGATTATGAATTTCATGTCCACCCTTATCCGGGACTTTGAGCATCTCCTTGGTATTGTTCAAAGTCATCATCATACAGGTTGCCACTCCAACAACCACCGTAACTGCCATTTGCAGACTTGCTTCTGCACACAATAGCAGACGTTAACGAGTTCTCCTAATTTGTGTATTATATGCAGATGGTCGGGCACTCATTTTAGAAGCCCATAGTGTAGATCAATTTAATGTTCGTTATAATTGTTCAACCAACAATTCTGTATTTGTGGTTAATTGGTCATATGTGGCTAAGTTGTTATATGTGGTTAATTAGTTACATGGTTGGAACCAATCACAGCTACCTTGTAGTTGTATCTTCTCCTATGGTTAAAATATTGCGCATTTAGTATTCAATGGTTGCAGTTCAGGCTGTACCTTTCCCGCCATACATTCTCTATTTCACTTGAGGGTTTATAAGCACCCTAAAAACTAACTATCAGCCCATCTTATTCAAGGTCTAAAAATTAAGCCCAGTTCAACCAAGGAAATTAAATCTATTGGATTTTTTGAGATAATAAATATTTGTCTAAGGAGTTTTTCCTTAGAGATTGCAGACGATTCTAAACGCAATTTCATATAGGGATAGATGGACAACACCAGGAGAATCATACTTCATATGTGAGGTGGAACTCACTAAATGTTTGACATACCTTTTTGCTTGGTATTCTAAATGGCATTCCTATCATCTGAACAAGCAACTGTTCAAACGGACAAACCCCAATGTTCATTGAAAAAACCATGTTCAAATTACTGTACGATACTCTGGACACACAACAGTTCAACTCTCATGGACAACACATTTGTGTATACTTGAGGAAATCACTATAATATTCCGTTTTCACAATAAAGAACAACTTTGCATGGAATAGGGACAAACCCAACCATTCGTAAAGTTAAACTATATCAAATTGTGCGGAGTCATCTTCAACTATACTTACCTTAGGTGTAATTGGGGCCAATTCACAAAATTCTACAAGTTAAAACTATAATGGTTGGAGTTGCATCGTTACTCCACCTTTTTACTCCTCTACTTGAGACTCGTGCCTCACCGAATTTTTATTCTAACAACACTAGTGAGATTGAGTCCTATTTACGACTACTTTTGATGATCATGTCGTTCATACATTAATATACTTTATCTTTCTTATCTACATATTCTCATGTGCAGTAGAATAACGGATACTTTTCATTTTACTCATTGGCATGACCGTCTTGCAACTTTAGGTTTTTGGAATTTTGTGAAAAAGCAGAAAACCAAGCCTTCCTAGCTAAAGTAGTGAGCTCAAGTGCAAAATCTTGTGCTCTAAACGAGGTACTTTTCTTCTTTTGCATTCAGTTCTAACTGAAAATGTTCAAACTTTTGGAGATTGCAGAAATATTGTAATTGTTTGAACCTTTGACATCAAAATCAAATTGAAATATAGAAAAATGTAAAAACAATTTAACTTCAAGCAGATCAATAGATCACTGTTTGAAATGTTATGGATATCTAGTGGCATATTTTTGGCTTCGTACATTGCAAATAAATGGAGTTGTTGACATCAGAGGAATATGACTATATTGGATTGGTCCGAGTCACATGAGTAGCACATTAATGGTGCTTCTTTTAATATTGGGGTATCATAGTAGTCCATTTCTAATCACAACATCTACTTTTATAGAAGTTTATAAGGCCTTGCAGGATGTTACTCGTGAAGAATCATGGTCAAGGCCCACCTTGACAATTGTGTTCCAAGAGAAAATGGCTGACTTGCATTTATGTACTTTAGGTTAACCAAATTAACAATTTGGTAAGATTAAATTTGGCATATGTATCAAGCTGATCCTCTATTGTTTACAGTCTGCAAGTTATCCTTTTCTGACATTATTAAGAAACAGAAAAAATCCTCCAATGAGACAATCTAATGTTTACTGGCATATTATTGAGATGATTCTCTAAGTTTACTGATCCTGCAGGCTTGAATTTTTCCTCAATAGACAAAGTGCACTAGTGTTTTACTTGAGGCAATGATCTGTCTGATGAATATGCACTTAGTCATGGTTTATAGCCACTTATGGAACTGTCAAACAAATTGAGAGGGAAACAGAGATTTAGAAGTATCTTACAAGATAAGAAAAACACAGTACAGAACTACCATCTTTATAGAGCCAATTTTTTACTTTCCAATAAGTCTAAGCCTTGCTTCTTCAGGTTCGAGCTTACCCTGAAATCAAATAACCCCATTAAAAACATTGGTATTTATCTACAAATAAATCATTTTGTGTTGAAGAAATATCTCTGGATAATGCCGGGATTGTATTAGACGTAAGGATATGTAATATCAGATATTGTTCATAAGAAATTCAACTAAAGAAACTTGAGCCAAAGCAAAATTTCTCCACATTTCGCCAACATTCTTGAATGAAGACCTCAAGGAGTTTCAAGTCTAAGAATTCAAAATTTCAGGCCGCAAGTAAATTGAGCACAAAGAAGAATGATATGGAAGTCATTTGAACATGCTTCACCTCCAATAATACGGTTTCCATAGGCGTTCACACCCCAGGATGAATTGTGTTTGAATAGCCGCAGTTTTGATACATCTATGGCTTAGTTCTTTTGTTTTAAAAACAAAAGGATTTTATCTACATTGGTAAATCAAGCCTTGAAGTTTGTGCCCCTTCTCTGGGTAATGCCAAGATCCTATAGCCTATCCTCATATGTAATATCCTATTATCTTGAGAGAATCAGGCCAAAGTTTTGAAAAGCTTCTCCACATTTCCAAATAAGACATTCTTGGATAAGATCTCAAGGAGATTCTTTCTAAGAATTGCCAGAATCGCTTCAGGTCGCAAGTAGTGAACAAATGAAGAATTTATGAAAATAAGATTTGAACTGATTCCTATCGCAATAGGTTTTCCGTAGACTTTCACAGGTCAGGATCACATATGCAAAGGGAATAAAGCCACAAGCAATACATATATGGCTTGCTGAAATTATAATGGTGCAAATTTAGAATGCTACCCTCCCAGATACCCTTTCCTGTGAATCAATATTTATTTTATGCTTCGTGTTTTCTTCACCAAAAATCAAAAAAAAAGACACTGTTGCCACGTCACAAGACATTCTTGTTTACAATTTTCAATGCTGCCTTTAGGAAATCCGCTACCTTTAGCACTTTTCGGCGCAATTAAATGCAGTTTTCCTTAGTCAATATTGCATGAGTGCACACCTTCAGGGTTATAGGAGATTTCGCTGCGCTTAATTAATTAGATGATGATCAACTTCTGACCAGTGGTAATGGGGATACGGCTTGGCTTTGCAAGCGGGAATATATACAGCCTCACCTAGCAGTTATTTTGCTATTTGGAATTCAAATGATCTTAAGCTGACAATGAGAATTTCATGTGGCTTCAGGCGGGAATTTCTTATGGTGTTCTTCAAGGATGATTTCAACACTTGTACAAAAACAGCCCAATCAGTTAAATAAGTTGCACTTGGAGAAGCCGGACATACTGTATTTGATTTCGAAAGTCATTTACCAAACTATACAGGGTGAAAATTCCCATCAACATGTGGTCAAATAACTTAAGTGAAAGTCTTGGATAATCATTGGAGCTGCAATTTTGCATGTTCTGGAAATTCTTGGATCAAGCATTGACTTATTTATTTTAAATTAAAATACCCTTGCCAAAAAGTGCAACCCAGGAGAATGGGGGAAAGCCACATGATGTTAATAATATTTATAAATAGATTTATATAGGATTTGGCACCATAAATAGGAAGAAAGTACTGCAAGTGGAAGAGGTAAATATTCAAGTCAAGGATGCATGCAAAATAAACGAAATAAATAGATTTAAAAAACAGCCCTCAAGAAAGCAACAAGTTTGGGCAGCCCAAATTGGATGATAAAACAGTGACTTTTCAATTAATTAAATTGCCAGAAATAGGAAGAAGGCAATTATTAAATAATAGCATGCAGATGTTATACATAAGCCTAGATGACGCCATTCTAGATCATTTGTATTCTTTTTGACATGATATTCATATGCCCGGATATTTTGGCGCCATGCCAGGAGGATTTTGCATGAAAATGTTAAATTTTCCATTGCATATTGAAAATTTGAGTTTTGGCGCATTGAACCTGGAATCCTACTATTTTTGTTAATTTTTATTTCTTATGGACTAAAAAATGAGTAAATATGTGCCCAAGTAAATGTGTTGTGCGTGCACACACGTAAGGTGTTCATATTAGTGAAATCAGCATAGTCCGTCAAATCAATGTCAGATACATTGAATATATCCTCCGAATCAGAAGAAATTGCCAGATCTGCACCAATCGGATCCAAAACAAGGGATTCCGACAGAATTAAAAGAAAAAGAGCTCAAACAAAGATTGGATAAGCCATGTTGAAGCATGATGAAAGAGAAGGATCAGGAAATCATGCATGGCTTCCAGATTTACACCTAAAGTCAATGATACAACATAGGCCCTGAACCTATCATGATTTAATTGATAGATCCAGATCTCATAATTCAAAGGCTTTTGGGACGGCAAAAATTCATCCTCTTGTTTCTGACGCAGCCCTTGGAGAAGTCTGGTGCATGGAAAATGTCCTTCCAGGATCTTGTGCATGTGCTCCCAATCTTATAAATTGAAGCCTTCATTGAATTTACTTGTATTTGCATTCACCCAGAGTGCTTTCAGAACCAAAATTGCTCATATGCAATTAAAAATAAAAATGATGATATTGTTTACGACAAACATTGCACTGGATGCATGTACTTGAGAAGACAAAAGCTTCAAGGATAAGAGGGAAGACAAGTAAGGCAACTTACCAGGCCAAGAAAAATCACAGTCAACTGCTTCCAGATTTGGTGAGAATCAAAGGCAAAAGAGTCAACCGCATTTAGAATATGTTCAAAAAGAACAAGACTGAAAGTGTTGCAACTTTCTTCTAATTTCTGCTCTTTCTAGATTCTTTCTCTTATTTCCATGACAAAACAATTGAGCATCAATTAAATTGTAAAACTTAAGTGATTGGTTTAAAAGCCATACTTAACTTGAAGAAGTCATATTACTTGGAAATAGGTGGCAAACATGCAAAATAGAAGGTTTTAACATTTTTCAGTTATAAATCATGCATGTCATGCAAGTGAGGAATTCCAGGAGGAAGATTGCCAGTTCACCCTTTCAATAACTTCCACATGTTTTTCAGTTAAAGCTTTCCTATTTGTAATTTCCCTTCCATACACTATATAGAGGAAGAACCTACGGGTTAAATCGTCGAGAATTTGAATAACTCCTGTGTTCCAGACTTTGAGTTGAAACCCTGTGATATCTTTTGAAAGCAAGGAATCAGAAAGGAGCATCATTTCCGGAGAACCATCAACGGTGCATTTTGTTTCTAAAGTTTTTTTTTAGATCTTTCATAAACTGTGTTATCTCACATCTGAAACTTTCCTTTTCTTATAAATTCTGGATTTCAATATCTATTTGTTTATCTATGTGCATGTGATCAACTCTGTGAATCTATTGGTAAAGATTGCACATCCAAAAGAACCCTTGCTTCCCTCAATTATTTCCCTCTTCAACATATTACTTTTAAAGCTGAGTTACTTGCTGCAAAGGATTGCGATGGACCACTATGGTGCATGAGCTATGCAAGCAGTTAAAGTCAAAACCAACAGATAGATATTACAAAATATAATCTAAGAGGAAAATCGTTAGAAGAAAGCAGCATCAGTTGCATCAAGGAGATTAAAGGCTGAATGGTGATCTAGGTTGACAGCTAGTGCAGAAAGATCAGCACAATAATGTCATTGTTCAGGAATAGCTGAACCCAAGGAGACATGAACAGAATCTACGAAGGATAATAGAACCAGTCATCCCAGATCTGTTGAGGTATTCCATTGAACCTCTTCGCGCTGGAAGTAACAACTTCACGGACACTAATGCATACCGAGGAATCACTAATTGCAGATAAAGGAGCTCCAAGAATTCATGTGGATATAAAAGATGATAGCTTAACAAATGTTATATTGGACATGAGTCAAGAATAAATAATAAAAATAAAAATCAAGAATACACGGACACAAACAGGAACCTCCATAATGGCAATGCAATTATTAGTTGAACCAATCAGCATTTTCCATGCACTATATATATATATATATATACTCAGAAGCAGGGAAACGTCCTAGGGGGTCCCGTTTCTTACCAGAAACGTTTCTGAAACGGGAAACGGAAACAAAACTCAGTCGAAACGTGTCAGACGTTTCCCGAAACGTTTGGCATGTTTCCGCCGTGTTTTTAAAGTTTAAAACATCAAAAAAAAAAGATAAAAAAAGTTGCATTTAATAACCCTAATCTACCTACCTAAACTTGCTAAAGACACTTCCTAAAAGCTATATAATGACCTCTTGGGTCCATTCTAAATCACACTCTCATTTCTCTCTTGTTATATTCAGTTTTCACTAAACTAACATTTAGCATTGTGAAGAGCAAAGAGACATCAAAGAGCAGCTTGAAGGAAGAGTTTAGGAGGTGGTGCTAAGAGCAAAGAGCATCAAGGAGGAATTTCAAAGCAAATTTGGAAGCTTCAAGGAGGAAAAACCAGGTATTTTTCAAGTTTTTTTAATAAAGAAAATGTTAATGTGATCAATGATCACGAATAATGTGTGCATAATGCACACATCATTCATGATCATTGATCACAATATAATTATGTAGTTTTAATTTAGTAATTTTTAAACTCTGCTAAAAAAAATTGTAACATTTCGTTTGCGGTTTTTAAATAAAAATCATATGTTGTTTTTTTTAATTATAAATATAATCCAAACTCTGTGTATGCTCTCACCTCGCACCTATACGGTGACCTTGGTGATCAAAAGCAAAATAGGATGCGTAGGTTTTTTTTTTTGTTATTTTAAGAGTTTTTTTTGTATTTATTAAATTAAAAAAATCCAAACTTTGTGGTATGCTCTCACCTCGCGCCTATACGGTGAACTTTCACTATGCAAATCAATGTAGATAAGGGATTTACCAGACTAAGATCCCAATATATTCAAGTCCAAACTTTTCACCACAACAATCTGAGAGGATCTATGCTCTGATACCACTGTAATGTCCAAAAATTTAGGGCTGAAAATGCGAGTAAAGGGGTTTACTCAAACTAGTCCCCAATAAATCATGATTTGAAAACACTGTTCAAGTACACACAGTTCAGACTTATTTCAGATTTGGAAAACAGTTCGGAAGGTCAAGGAATTTACATCTACAAGTTCGGTTCGGTTCGGTTTATGTCAATATTTGGAGCAAATCTCCCTAGAGGAAACGATTATGATGGTATATGAGTGTCTTTATTGGCGAAAGAATAAAATCGATAGGATAAATTTAGTAAATAGTTTTCTGCCATTAGATTCTGTGACTATTATCCCTCTGCTTGAATGGGAAGCTCCATTATTGTTTGTAAACAAAAAGAAATTTTTTAAATAGATTGGCTAGGAGGCCGGGGATCCTAATAGGCACACTCTATTACACCTATGGGCAACGCTTACATATATTGTGCAAGGGAGGAATTTTCTAGGAAGGTGGGGAAGTAGGAGTGGGGAATTAGGAAAGGGATTAACTTACTGCAAGTTGGAAATATTCCAGATTCTTGTAGGTATTAACGAAAGATAATATTACACACTAAAATCTAGAATAATAATCACAAACTTAAATAGTTATATCAAGACTAAGACTGAAACCATGAACACAAAATTTCACGTTACTCACTCATCCAATAAATAGCAATACAAACTAAATAGTTAATTTATTGCCATTTATTGATACAAAGTTGTACACTGAGAGAGATTAAAAGAACATATGAAGAGGAAAATGTGTATAGCTTAAATAGCTATCTTATGCTTATGCACTACTGGTATGGTTGCTACTCTTGAACATACAAAATTGACAACCCTTAGGAATGGGGAAGCCATTACACTATAATAGATTTTAGAAAAAACTCTTCACTTACTCCCCCAGCACGATGCCTAAAAACATTTTTCGTGAATACAACATGTGAGCTTTTCGTATGACTCTAAGAATAGAATTACCGTCCCAGACAGTTTTAGTAATTGAGGGTGCCTCTATTACAATGTCAACTATAGTCACATACAGACAAAAGAGAATAAGACAACAAAGTGAATGGGGACAAAATGAAAAGTACAAACCCCCCTAATGAAGAAAGTAGAACATGAAGGAAGAGAGGGAGAGGGAGGGAAGAGATAAGTTAGAGCCATAAGATCAAATCATATTAATGTCCGAACGAAGTTCGGTTTTCCACAAAAGTAGGTCAATGGGACTGCAGCCTAAACAATATCGACAAAGTGCGAGTGGGGACATACTCAAAACGAGTTCCCAAGAATAGAAAAGAAGAGAAAATACAGACGAAGTAGAGAGGAAACCCGAAGCCAAATACCCCCCACAGGCAGGGGAAATGGAGAAAGCGGGGGAGAAAAAACGAGGAGAATTAAAGAAGGGAATGAAGGAGGGGACAAAACAAGGACCAATGGTCTAATCACGGAATGGTAGCCACACCCCCTCCTAACATTAGAGGTCCGACGAAAAGAAGCTCCTGATGGACTGGCAACCCGAAGAGGGGGGGCCAAAAAGCCTCCTTCCCTGCTGAGCTCTGAGACTGACGCGACGGCCAGGAGGACGAATGGAGCTGGACTGCCCTCTGGTACGTGTGTGCATCCGATTCTGTTGGCGGTGATCGAGAGAAGTGTGAAGGTCCAACCGGGGACGAACTGATCTATGCACTGTATCTGGGTCAGAAAGACTTTGTTGTTTAGTACTTCCACCAGTGGGTAGAACTGGAAAGAAGGCCTGTAATCCATCTCGTGGGGATGAATCTCGGAGGGGGATGAAGAATTTGGTCTCATGGAACAGCAAAGACTCACCGGATATAGAGGGCAAGGCACCGCTGGTTGATATATCTAAAGAAGACCAAGAGAGTTTGAATCCCACTGAAGAGACAATGAAATCGTCCTCTGATCTCATAGTAAATGGGGCAGTGGAAGATGAAATGAGTCTCTGTATCCACCTCATGAAGGCTACAGAGCCTACAAAGTCTATCCTCTCGATCAAGGTGGTGATCAGTCTCGCATCGAAGTCTGTGGGAGCTGACTCAAAACTGACCCCAGAGGTATACAGAGGGCATGCACTCAGTGACGAGAGGTGTACTGAGGGCGAATGATGAGTCCATCTCTGATTTCAAGAAAGTGCTCTGCATAAAAGGACATCTTAGGGCGCAAACCCTTAGGGGGGTTCACCCAAGTAGTCTAGGATGAATCTCCTGTAGATATCCTTCCTTGATGGACTTGTTCAACGCTTGCTTGGTGGGCAAGAGATGACTGGGAGCATTCAGAGAATACTGGAAATGGGGGGAGACGATCAATTTGGATACCAACTGAGTCCAACAAGGTAGAAGTCTTCGATAAACCAACAACGGCCCACAGCCTGGGCAATACTCACAGAGGAACAATAGGCGAGATATGGGATACCTGTCCTGCTCATCGAAGAGATGACCAAACCTCCTGATACGGTGAAGAAAGGATGATATGTCAAATATAGTCTCTAGATGGAAAGGTTAGGCTCCGAACTCTGCCAAAATAATATGTTGGGGGGACCGTCTGTTTGCATCTGATGAAACGTCGAAGGAGGAGAGTCTGAATCCTCTTAGCGGAAGCCCAATCTGTGTCCAAAAGGGAGAGCCCCCAAATAACAGACCCATAGAGAATAGTGGAGCGTAGATGAGGGAGTTCATAAGAAACATCTTAGAGGAAACGTCTTGGAAGTGGTGCCGAAAACAATGTCTCTCGAGAATGGCAAGAGACCCATACCCTTTATTCACCCCTCGGCTGAAGAGTGTGCCTCATACTGAATCTAGGCCCTGAGAACTGGACTCCCAGGTAGGTGTATGTATTAGTAACGTCAACCTCTTGCCCCTTGAAGAAAAAATGGAGGTGTGATAGTCCGCAACCCATTGAAGACCATGACCTTGGTCTTACCCAGATGGACCGTCAAATGCCGAAGATCACAGAATAAAGCAAATGCATCAAGCTGTCTCTGAAGCCCCTCAGGAGAAGAGGTGAGTAAAACAATATCGTCGGCAAATAGGAGAATGGAAATCAAGACGTGGTGAAGAAGGCAACCATCCCCTTCCTGAATGTGATCCCGAAGGAAAGATTCCAGCTCATCAATGTAAATGCCAAAGAGGGTAGGAGACAAGGGGTACCCCTGTTTAACCCCAATGGTGCTCCTGATGAGATCAGACAATCCGTGTGCAGTATGCAAAGACGACCAAGGATGGACTCATAGAGGCGCATGATAGTGCAATAACAAGAGTCTCAGAAATACTGATGTCTCGGAGTCGCTAGAAGAGGGCCATGTGAGGTACGGAGTCAAAAGCTTTTTGAAAGTCTACAAAACAACAATAGACTTTCGAAGAGCGGTGACGAGCCTCCTCAATAATAGTGCGAAGGGTGAAGATGTGGTTGATGGTGTGGTAACTAGGGCGAAAACCAGCCTGGACCTCTGGGCCCTGAGCGAAGAGCGGTGATGAGCCTCCTCAATAATAGCCTGAATGGTGAAGATGTGGTCGATGGTGTGGTAACTAGGGTGAAAACCAGCCTGACCTCTGGCCCTGAGCCGCTTCTGTTCCAAAATCTCGGACAACTTGTGGAGGACTGTAGCGTAGAGTTTGGAGAAAGAATGGCCCACCATGATAGTCCTGTAGTTGTTCGGATCAGAAATGGTCCCAACTTTGTGGATCGGGTGAACGATATGATGAGACTAGGTAGGAGGGAAGCCCACGCTAACCACCTGATTGAAAAGATCTGTCCAAATAGGTACCAAAAACCTCAAAACCCCTGCTTGAAGAACTCAGCCTGGAAACCTGTCCACATCAAGCTGCCTTGCTACAGTTCAAAATCCTTATTGCCTCTTTGATATTATGGTGAGTGAAGGGATTACCAGGCGGCGGGATGCCAATCTGGGTAGACTGCTACCCCCGGAACATCGTAAACCCTGGAACATCGTAAAGGGTAGAGGTGTGGGAAAAAATGGAGATAGGATCGATTGTTGTGGAGGAGGGGGAGTGGCAGGGAAAGATAGTATGCGAGAAGGATCGAGGGTTAGTCCTAAGGGAAGTGGATGCGTAGGTTTTTCTTGTATTTATTAAATTAAAAAAAATCCGAACTCTGTTTATGCTCTCACCTCACGCCTATACGGTGAACTTGGTGATCAAAAGTAGAATAGGATATGTAGGGGTGTAGTTCTAACTTCTATTTAATAATATTAATAATAATTTATTGTTATCTAAGTTTATGTTTAAAAAAAATTCAATGTAGGTTTGATTCTTTGACTCTTGAGATATAAAAACATAAATGGCATCCAGTTCAGCTTCTGTGGGAGGGCATGGGGAAGGGGAAGCAAGTCAAAGTGGGGGTGTGGATCCTAGAGCCTCCTCTTTGGAGATATTTGCAAATTGTGGACAACTTTGTTGGCGGTGGCTCTCGAGTTTGGGTATGCAATCATTGCAATGTATAATTCAGATCTTCTTACACTCGCCTCAAAGCTCATTTAATGGGGAAAGCGGGAATAGGGATTAGAAAATGTGCCAAGGTTGAAGGGAAACATATATTGGCATATATGAAAGAGAAAGAGGAGACTGATTTGGTAGCTTCAAGATCTAGATTTAAAACCACTCCTTTGCAAAATAGGGGTTCTGTAAAACCACCCATCACCATCAAACCATCCATTTATCCAAGTTGCAGTTGAAACTCCATCAGAGGGAGAGTGCTTGTCACGAAAGAGAAGTACCAAAAGCCCATTAGAGCAAGCATTTGTAAATGAGAAAAGGGATGTTGCTGATGAGTTGATTGCTCGATGCGTTTATGCATGTGGGCTGCCCTTCAATGTGTTGCGGTCACCTTATTGACAACAAATGGTGAGAGGAATTAATGATGCACCACAAGGGTATAAAAGCCCTAGTTATAAGAAGGTGAGAACATCATTGTTGGCAAAAGAAGTGGCCCATGTACATACTTCTTTGCAGCCAATTAGGGATTCATGGAAGGACTCATGGGTATCTATCATTTCAGATGGATGGAAAGATGCCCAAAATAGACCCCTAATCAACATTGTTGCAGTGTGTCCTAAAGGGGCAATGTTCTTAAGGACTGTTGATTGCGAGGGTGAAGTGAAAGATGCTCAATTTATTGCTAATATTGTGATTGATGCTATTGAGTCAGTGGGCCCTCAAAACGTTGTCCAAGTCATCACAGACAATGCCAAAAATTGTAGAGCAACATGGATGATTGTTGAGGGGAGATATGAGCACATTTTTTGGACACCTTGTGCAGTACACTCCTTGAATTTGATGTTGCAGAAGATTAGCAAAATTCCATGGATAGAAGAAACTTATACAGAGGCAAATGAGATTCAAATGTTTGTCACAAATCATCATATGTCTCAGGCTATCTTTAGGAGGTTCTCAGCGTTGGAGTTGCTTAAGGTAACAAAACAATTTCCTAGTTTCTAATTTTTAATATTTATTTGCTAACTTTCTATGAAATATCAAATCATCAATTGAATTTCTTTTAAATTTAATTTTATATTTTATTAACTTGTTTTAATTTATTTTAATAGGTTGTTGAAACAAGATTTGCCTCTCACACGCTCGTCTTAAGACGACTTGTGAAGGTAAAACAAGCCTTAAGGCTTATGGTGATTGATGATGTTTGGTCAGTGTGGAGGCAAGCAAACACAGAAAGAGCCATCAAAGTAAAATCAATGACACTTGATGATAATTGGTGGTAAAAGGTTGCATACTTGCTTAGTTTTACTGAGCCTATTTTATCTATGATTAGATATACAGACACAAATGCGGTTTGCATAGGGGAGATCTATGATGGCATTGACTCTATGCTTGAAAAAATTAGAGACATCATACAACAAAAAGAGAAGGATCCTCAAGAAACCTTCTACAGTGAAGTTAAGAGCATAATCATGAGAAGGTGGAATAAAATGACCACCCCATTGCATCTCCTTGCCTATGCCCTGAATCCCAAATTTTATAGCATTGAAATAATTTCACTACCTGGTAGGCAAAAACCATATGATGGCCACGGAGTTGCAAGTGGAGCTAAGACAACATTTCAGAGGCTTTTTCTTGATCCAGATGTAGCTAGTACGGTCTCGCTATGAAATGGCGCTCTTTGTCTCATCTAATGGTAGCATGGGTGAAATGGATGCATCAATTGATAAGTACAAGCTGACCCCATTCATGTGGTGGTATGTACATGGCCATGATGCCAAGTTCATACGACCTGTTGCCATTAAAGTCCTCTCACAGGTATAAAATATTAAAATGAAATCAAAAGTTTGTTTATTAATTAAAATTGTATGTTCTAAGTTCTTACTTCTTAGTAAATTAATTTTATTACTAATTGAAAATTTCTAACTTCTTTTTTGTAACAGGTTGCTAGCAATTCTTCAGCAGAGCGGAATTGGAGTACATATTGCTTCATCCACTCAGCCAAACAGAACAAGTTAGGATCCAAGAAGGTTGAGGATTTAGTGTGTGTACACTCCAAATTTGCGCATCCTCACACACAAGACTGAAGGCTATCTTAGAGGTCCCAACAAACTTTGGGATATTGATCCTGAGAGTAGTGACTTTGATGCTTCTGCGGCTACTCTTAGCCAACTTTCACTGCTTGGTATTGATGAAGAAGAATCAGGATCCATTGCACAAGGGATGGAAAGTGGAGCTAGTGGGAGTGGAGGTGCCAGTGGTGTTCGTGGAGATGATTATGAGGAAAATCTGGATGATATATTCTAGAATCTAGATTATTATCATGTATATGTGAATCATTGAAATTGTAACCATGTTGAATGATGAGTCATGACTCTTTAGAAGTTCAAATTTCAATGAATACAAAATATTTTGAGTGCTTTATCAATTATCTCTTATGGTCTACATTCTACAATTATAAAATGAGTATTATGCACGCACGCACACACACACACACATATATATTTTAATAATATATTGTACGGACGTTTCCGGTAACGTTTCGTAGCCAAGGTTTTTTGAAAATTGTCGTTTCCGCGTTTCATATTTGTTTCCGTTTCTATTTCCTGGCAACGTAGCCAAAATACAAGTAGGGGTGTGTTCGTGTAGACTAAGTAGTGTGTTTGTAGGTTTGGCATGGTTTGAGGACAAAGGAAATAACATCACAGGGCATACATCAAAAGATGTATATTATTTATATTTGGATTCTCCTCGGAAAATTATGCACTTTCAAAACAATGGCATCTCATTTTGAGTTCGTATGCAAAAGTTATGACTTCTCTAAGATATAAGTTTTGCAAGTTTGCACTTCTACTCTTGTGCAAGTTCTACTTTTGCATGAATCATTCAACTCTTGCATGAGTTCAACTTCTGCATGAGCTTTCACTTCAGCACAAGATTTCAACTTCCCTATGAGCTTTCACTTTGACGCGACTCTTACATTTTTGCATGAGCTTTCATTTCAACGCGACTTTTCAACTTTTGCACGAGCTTTTACTTCCACATGACTCTTCAACTTTTGTATGAGCTTTCAGTTCTGAGCAACTCTTCAACTTTTGCCTGAGCTTTCACTTCTGCACAAGTCTTCAACTTCCATGTGGCTCTTTAACAGAACCGGTTCAACTTGTGTTATGGTTTCTTGGAGCGTGTCTTTATAAGAAAACCAACCAACTCTTTCTTGGAAGGGGTTTGATCCCGTAGAAGAAGGTACAGTTCTGAGATGTAATTCGAGTGCTGTAGGATCGAATGATGTCCATGAATGGGCTGATATTGTATAGCCTGAAATAAAGCTGAAAAACATGTTGTGGTTGTGTGCATTGTAATTCCTCATTGAAAGCAATACAGAGTTGTTTTGTTTCTCATTCTGTGTATGGGCTGTATGTATGTTATTTATGAGTGTTAAGCTCCCCGGCCTCATGGTCTAAGGCTGTCCTTTAATGGACCCCCTAACTGTGACTACATCTACAATGCAATACAAAGAATATGCACACAATATAGTTTTAATGCTCGACACACAACATATTATGTTTATTCATACTTGAGAGATATTTATACAGCAGCTTTGGTTTGTTATGATCTTATATTTATGATACATAACCTATCTTTAAGCGCTTATCTCTACCTATTTCTATTTTATGTATGGGTGTTATAAGTCTTAACATGCTAACTATAAACCCATCTTACTAATATATTGTATATTTAATAAATTAGAACTAATCATAAAAATATATGTAATAATCTAAATTCCTGACAAAAGTTTTGCAAACGTTTTTTTGGGGGTAAAATCCAAGGATATTATAGCTACTATAAAGAACTGTACAAAAAACTCCGATCCACGTCAGTAGTTTTGTATTATTTGATACAATAACCTGTTGTGTCTGAAATGCACCCTGAATTCAGGGTAAATTTCCCTTGAATTGGGGACTTTTTGGGTAAATACTAAAATACCCTTAGAAAGCTATTTAAAAGGAAAATGATAATTTTCCTTTCTAAATCTGATAAAGATGCTATTATTCAACAGAGTCCATGGTCTATGAATATTGCAGATTTTTGTATGAAATATTGGACTTTCACATTTAATCCAATAAAGGATCTTCTGACAGTTTTGTTGGTCTGGATTAGATTGCATCCACTTCCAACTTCGGAGTGAGCTTTGGGAAAGTTGTTTCTCCAAGAATGGATAATGCCCTTGCAGAACAACTTTTTTTTTTTTTTTAAAGAAAGCAGTCACCCATTATATTGAAATAAAATTTGAAATACATACTCTACCATGCCAAGCATGGAAGCTATTAGCCATATCTCTAGCATTATAAACGAAAATAACAAGATAAACAATCATTGATAAGAGTCGAGGTTTGTGATTTTCCTGATTTCTTCTTGAATCTTTGTTGACCACCATAGAGGGGGTGACCTACAACAGAGGATATCCTTGTTGTCAAGAGCCCAATTTGCTAATATATATGCAACTTTATTCTTCTGTCTGGGGATGTAGGTAAACTGAATTTCTTGAAGCTTTTGCTGTAGATTTCTTATTTCACAAATCTCCTTAGCAATTCTCCATTGCAGAGGATATCCATTACTGGAATTACTCAGTAAGTTCATCATGATTATGGAATCCGATTGGATTTTGATCTTTCGCAAACCTATTTTAATAGCTTCCTGTATTCCTCTACGGATGGCCTTAATTTCAGCCATATTATTGGTAGAAATACCCAAGTTTTCAGCAAATAAGAAATGAACTTCTCCTTCTCTATTACGGACAATCCCTCTCATAGATGTTCTGCTAGGATTACCCCTAGAAGAACCATCTATATTGATCACCACTATCATATATCATCCCATCCTTTACTTTCGTATCATTCTGCTACTATCTTTTTCTTATGAAAACGAGGTGTGGTGGCTTCCTTAAGATCCAAAGAAAGATGATGGAAGATATGCTCCCATTCTTGAGATGGTTGATCAGGGAGGGATACTCTATGTTTGAGGATTTCTAGTTAAGTTAACTTTTTTATTTTTTTCTAAACCTATAAAACTTCTCTTCTAGTTTGTTGAAATTTTCTATAATTTCTCTCTTTCCATGTGTTCCAGAGAAGTAGTGAAATATGACTCCAAACAACTGGGTTCAACTTTTGTCCTTTGGGAATTGCTTGCTTGTAAGTATCATTAATGTGAGCAAGGGATCCCAAAGTGTTCTAGTGAAATTTAAACAACCGATCCAATTGTTTCCATAACATAGAAACCCATGGGCATTCAAATAAAAGATGATCCAATGTTTCCTCATCTTGAGTGCAAAGTTCACATCTAAAAGGTCCTCTGAAATATCTTTTTTGGAGTTGATATTCAGTTAAAAGTATTTTTTGAATGATAAGCCACATGAAGAAACTTACCTTAGGCCACATATCTAGTTTCCATATACACTGGAACAAGGCTTTTTAAAGGATGAGAGCAACTTATAATGAGGGATGCATATCTAGAAGAAACATCATATTTCCCTGAATAGTTGTCTCCCCATCCTAGTTCATCTAGATCTACTGAAAATAGAAGAGCTCTTCCTGTTAGAATATTATTCAATCGGTCTTGATCTTGCTTCTCAATCCTCATGGGCCAATCCAAAAGAGGTGTTCACTATGTCTCATTACACCAGGGCTGAATTTTTGTGTGTAGTGTAATGACTTATATTGATCCAACCCTTCGATTTCATTTGTTCCTTAATATGATGAAGTTGAGGAAAGATTGATAAAATTGGGGGTTGACCTTCCCATGAGTCCGTCCAAAAATTAGCCGAATGACCATTGTGAACTATCTAGAAAAGTTGTTTTTGATCAGTTTTTCTCCCCTTTTAATGAATTGTAATGTTGGAGATCCATTATTAGGAAGAGCAGTCCTAATTATCCTCTCTGGTCAACTACTTTCCGCATATTTACGTCTGAAATTAACAACCCATAGATCATCAGGACAACTTATGAGCCTCCAATATAATTTGGCAGCCAAAGCTATATTCTGTTGGGTGGATAACCGAAAGCCCAACCCACCATGTTGTTTTGGTTTGCAGAGAGATGTCCATTTAACCAATGCCCACTTTTTCTTTTCTTGAGCCCCACTCCATAGAAATTTTTGACATATGGATTCCATCTTTTTAAAAATAGTAGCTGGAATATTCAAAACAGATGCCACATAAATGGGCATTGCTTGGAGAACCGCCTTAATAAGAGTCATCCTTCCTCTTGTAGATAACCATTTGTTTGTCCATTTTTGGATTTTCTGTTCAAATCTGTCAATTAACCATTTCTAGTCATTGGGTTTTCTGGGAGCTAAAGGAATACCCAAATATTTCACTGGTAGAGTTCCTTTCTGGAATTGAAGAATTTGCAAAATTTGTTCTTCTTGTCGTTGAGAACAATGGAAGAAGTAAATACTGGATTTTCCATTATTTATACTCTGACCAGTGGCAAATGAAAAGGTTTGAAGAATCTTTTGAATGTGCTTGGCTTTTGTCGTAGTAGCTTGACCCATCATTGAAGAATCATCCACAAACTGAAGGAGTGGTAAAGGTTGGACATTTTTGGCTAATTTCACTCCATTAATATTCATTTCCTGACAAGATTTTTGACTCAATTTTCCCAAACATTCAGCAAGTATGATAAATAGGAAAGGGGATAATGGATCACCTTGCCTTATTCCCCTAGATGCTACAAAAAATTCTGACGGTGATCCATTAACTAAAACAACAAAAGAAATAGAAGAGAAGCATGTTGTGACCCATTGTATCCAATTTGGTGAGAAGCCAAAGTGCTCCAAAACTTTGCTAAGGAAAGTCCAATCCACACGGTCATAAGCTTTCGATAAATCCAACTTGATGAACATTGACAACATTTTTTGGATTTCCATTGAGTGCAAAATTTCCTGAGAAAGCATGATTTCATCATGAATATGTCTCCCTGGTACAAATCCACCTTGTTCTGGTGAAATAATTTTTTTCAGCAAAGGTTTCAATCTCTTTGCTATAAGTTTTGTTAGTAACTTATACACCACATTGCATAGAGCTATATGGTGGAATCCAGATATATCTTCATCCTCTCTAGCTTTAGGTATGAGAGCTATAAAGGTTTTATTCAACTCTTTCAGAATGGTTTTGGCTGTCCTCGCTTCTTCCACCACCTATAGTAAATTAGAATTAATGATTTCCCAAAAGGCTTGAAAGAATTCGATCGAAAATCCATCTGACCCCGATGTTTTACCTTTCTGTATGGTAAATACTATCTTCCGAAGATCCTCTTCTGTGACTGGTTGGGTTATCTTCTCATTATCATGTTGGCTAATTTATTTGGGAAACAGATCTAAAAGCTTTTGTTGAGCTATAGCATCCAGAGATTGTGCCGGAAATAATTGTTGAAAGTACTAACTAGCTACCTGTTTCATACCTTTCATTGAAGATTCCTTGGCCCCACCTTCTTTTGATAAAAAATGAAAGTAATTATGAGCTCTTCTAGCTAATAATGACTTATGAAAGAATGAAGAATATTTATCACCTTCCTTTAGCCACTGAATTCTAGACTTTTGTTTGCACATGATTTATTTGCGGATTTCCCATTCTTTGAGTTCTGTCCTTGAGGCTGCATTCCTGTTTAAAGAGGCCCATAATAATACTTGATGTACGGTGTACCTCATTAATCCTTTCCAGCTCTTTTCGGATTCTCTTTTTCTTTTGCTATATCCCCAAAACTTGTCCAATTCCATTTCTTAAGTTGAACCTTGAGGTATTTCAGCTTTTTTGACAAATTTAAACATATTTGTTCCATGCTGAGGACTTCCTTCCATCCACCATTTCCGAACAAGATCATGGATATCAGCATGACGATGCCACATTAGTTGAAGTCTGAAAGGATTTTTGACATGAAGAGTTTTGCCTATTTGTAGACATACTGGCCAATGGTCAGATCCGCTATTATCAAGAATCCATGCTTTAGGAGCTTCTCCATTTAGCCACCATTCTTTGAAATTAGAAAACGGTCCAGCCTTTCTAGAATACAGTGGGGTCCTTGTCTTCTATTAATCCATGTCAGTATCCCATTTTTAGTAGGCACATCTACCAAATTATGAGCTTGTATGAACTGGTTTAACTCATTTGAACTAGCGTCCAAATGAGTCTTACCTCCTTGTTTTTCTGACAGGTTTATAATAGTGTTAAAATCTCCTCCAAAAATGACCAGAAGGTGAGGGAAAGACCATCTTATATAGTCCATACCTTTCCTCTGTTGTCTCTTTTCTTCTACAGACGTAGGAGCATATACATTACAAACGAGGAATTGCTGATTTTCCTCTTTGTTATGAGCATGTAAACAGATCATTCCTTTCAAAGCACATGTATTGAGAACAGAAATTGACTGTGGGTCCCAAAGAATAATTTGACCTTCGGAAGCCCCAGAGGAATTAATAGAGATATGTTGGGACCTGGGCCACATATTATCTGCCATTGTGGATATGAGGTTCATGGATGCTTTTGTTTCTTGGATACTTACCATTGATGGTTGTTGTGTTGCAATCATTCTTTTAATCTCCTGAAAATTTGAAGAAAAACCCTTCAAACCTCTGA
Source organism: Taxus chinensis (assembly GCA_019776745.2). Lineage (NCBI taxonomy): Eukaryota > Viridiplantae > Streptophyta > Pinopsida > Cupressales > Taxaceae > Taxus > Taxus chinensis. The sequence continues at coordinate 801,904,879 of CM034146.1, forward strand.
TATTCCATGTTATTATCTTCATTGAGAAGGCTTCTAGAGTTATTGGGTTAGATCTCTAGTTGTTCCTGAATTACTCAGATTTTTCTCTTCCTGTTGAATCTTAAGCTGATTGGATTTCCTTCCCATTTTTATATTGGCATCTACTTTGAATTTCTTGTGCTGAACCTGTTCCACTCCTAGAGATTGTTCTTCCTGGTATGACTTATTTTTTTTGTTGACTATTAAAGCTTTTTCTTGGTTCTCCATTTCTTTTGGGTCTTGATTTTGTTCCTAAAACTTCTCATTGAACTTGGTTTTCCTTTGGTAGCTTTTTAGTCCTGGCTGGGCATTATCATTATTAGGATTAGCCTGGAAGACCACCATTTGATTCTGAATATCCATTGGTTGCGAGATACCTATTGCTGTTGTTGGTTTGTCTAGCTGAGTTTCTGAACCTGTGATTCCATCAGATCTTCCATTTTTTTGTCTTCGTTTTCCTCCTGAAGACTAACATATCTGTTAGAGTTGTTGATTCCAGCCTGTTCCTTTTCAGACTTTTTAACTACTTGCTTCTTCTTCGCAGTAATAAATTCATCTTTATTTTTCTCCCCCTTCTTTGAATCTGGCGTTTTAGTAGTGCAATCTTTCACTAGATGTCCGTATTCATGACAAATTTGGCACCTAAAGAGGATGTTCTCATAGTCCACCATTTGTTCCCATTTTTTTGTTTCAATCTCCAAGGAAATTTTGGTTGGAAGTGGGTTATTTAGATCCATGAGAACACAGATCCTGACATAGATCATCTGTTCCAACTGGATCGTAGCATCAACTATCATCATAAATTTGCCTAATGTGTTGCCAATAGCCATAAGAACAATTTGATTCCAGTATTCCATTGATAACCCATAAAATCACACCCAAACAGGGGGCACCGAAGGTAGCTCTTCCTCTGGTTTGAACATAGGATGCCACAGTTTCATAAATAAACCTGCACGACCCATAAACCGTGGTCCTCCTTGGAATACATACTCCCTATCTGTTGCCGAAGTAAAAACCACCAAAAAATAACCATTAGGGCACATAGAAAGTGTGAACTCACCTTTTGTTTGCCACGTTTTCTTCGCCCATTCTTTGAGACTTGGCAATGGGGGACGAAAACCAAGGAATCTGATAATCAATCCGCGATTCTCTAGTTCGCGAATATTGTCTTGCACATCTCCCTTTTTGAGCTGAATGACAGGAACACCATCAGTCGCTCTTAGACATCCCTTATCATTCTTTCTAGGGTCGAATATAGGCATTCGAAGTGGCAATTTCTGAAAATTCCTGTTGCTAGTATTTGATGTTGAGGGACTGCGTAATGCATCCCTAAATGAAGGTTTACCTCCACTTGCAGACGAAGCTAGCTTCTTGGCATTTTCCATGGTGGAAAGGATAGACTGGCAGATAGTTAACACCCATTGCAGAACAAATTCAGAGATTGGTTAATGCAGTACATTCTTAATTATGCCCAAATTCGTGTGGCTATGATCTTGAAAAATCATTACCTGACAAGTTTGATTTTGCTCTGGCTGGTACAGTGTGGAACAGCCAGTTGATAACCTGGAACAAGTGAGAAACAGATTTGTTTGATAACTTAGAATTCTATTGTATCTAATTTTAACAACTGTTTTGTTTTTTAAGAATTGCATCAAATAAATGTGTTTATTTTGAGATCATCCTTGGAGATTACATTTTATGGTTCAAATACTCAAGAAAAGTTCTCTTTCTCTCTCTCTGTCGCTATCTATCTCTCAAGGATCATTATTAATGCTCAAGGGTCTGTAGAGATAGGATAATTACTAATATTAAGCAATCTTGAGAGACAGAGGGTCCAGGGAGTCTTGTCTTCTTTGGGTCCTGGATTTATTGTGTTTCTTATTAAATGTGCCCAGATAGCCAAAAAAAAAAGTAGTATGCGGCATTCAGAGATTGCTCTTGCTCGGCATGTAACTGAGGAAGGTCGTGGTTTAGTTGTTGTAGTTAATAAAATGGATCTTCTAAAAGGAAAAGAAAATGCAAAATTACGAGAAAGAGTTATGGATGCTGTTCCTGAAGAAGTCCAGAAAATTCTGCCCCAGGTATGTACATTTCCAATCAGTGCTTATTTATTTTGCTTGTTAAAATTATTTCTCAGATTGTTTATTTCTTATTGATGACCTGCCTAGTATTCATTGATATTTTTTCTTACAAAAATGATCTTATTGGCTAAGTTACACCATTTGAAAAAGACTTCCTGGGATACTGTAAATAAAATGTGCATACTGATACACCAATGCACGTTATAATTAGAAAATTCTCATTGACACAGGTATGAGTTCATTTTGGTATGAAAAGATCACATCACAATAAAAAATGTTTTTTGAATTATGTTAACAACCATCAATTTTATAGTAGATCTAATGTGGCTTGAATTCTATGATTTTCTTGGGATGCAAACTTTCAAATGCTAATTTTTTTTCTAGGCAATGGATTCTTCTATGCGTGGCAGCTTAGCCGAAGTAGACTCTGGTTTAGATGTATGCTTACTTAACATGTTATAATCCGCTACTTGTAATAATCCTATTCTCAAGGACAGAGATAATGATATTTGTGTAAGTCAGATGTAACCAATAAAATAAAAAAATGCTACAAATTTTAGTTTTGTCAATTTTACCATACTCTGGATTACTGGGTACGCCTATACAGGCTGCTGGTATGTAATGCCCCCTTTTCGGACAAATTAGAAGAATATGGAATTTACAGCAAACCCTTACTTTGAAATTATTAAATTCTAATTTTTGTATTAAAACCATCGTGGATGAAATTACAGAATGCTGGAATTTTCTCATTTTTACAATAAATTCTGATTTTTGGAACAAACCCTTAAATCTGAAAATATAAAACTTTGATTTTTGTGATAAACAACTGAAAATAGAGATTTTATTGGAACAATGATAGAATTGAGTTACAACCAAATGCAAAAATTATTTATGACACAACTGAACTTGAAAATGGAGAATTTAATCCGGAAAACATTTCCCCATGGTGACGTCAGCCCTAGACATATGGCACCAATCCTAGAAATGCTTCTAGAAGCGTGACGCCAACCCTAATATTGATGCCTAGCATAGATCTGGAACTTGCATGTTGCCCTAAATTATTTGATGAAGTTGATATTGATATAGACCAGATCTGAAGTGCATATGTAGTCCTTGGATGGAACCACCACACAAAACCTAAGGGTTTTCGCCCCCATGCCTTTTCCACTAGAGGGTTTTCTTCCTTTGATGCTCCACAAGAAGGTTTTCATCCTCTAAGGCTGGAAGTTGAAGCAAAAAGTTAAAACTCACAAATAAGTTGGATAATTGAAAAGTGATTCCCAAATGCCACTCTTATATCATTTTTCTACGATATTGTAAATTATCTATTGCTGCTTTTATTGGTTTCCCTGCACTTATTCTGCAGGAGTTTGATTAGTATGGATCCCTTTTTAACATCAATATTTTATCTTGAAATTTTATTTCAAAAATAAAAATAAAAATGTATTTCTTTATTTTGCAATCATATTGTGTTTTAGCACCGATGTAGGTTTAGGTTCTTTAAACATGTCTTATCCAATAAGGTTATAGGACTTACCTTTTGATTGTGCCAGTGTAGCTGACCTATTGTTTGCAGGAGCCTTACAAATTGATGGAGCTGTTATTAAAATATAAGGCTTAATATAAGGCTTTAGCGTTATGTTAATATTAGTTAAGTGTTAACTACTAAATGGTTTTAACCACTTCTACCACTTTGTAACCATCTTTCACATAATAAAATGATGGACACACGTTGATAATGTGTGCATTCTTGTTTCTCTTCATTTGTTCTTCGTACATTCTATTCTTTCTTTATTCTTTCTTCGCATATTCTAACAGCCGTGGGAGGTGACATTGCTTTCATTACTGTGGCTTGCACCATTCCTGTCCTAATTTACTATTTCTCAATGACTTTCTCCCTGGAGCGGTCACCTCCTCCTTTTGGATTGCATTTTAAGTAGGCATTTTTAATTCCATTCTTGCGAGTCTTACATGTTGTGTACAACGTTGCTGGCCTTTGATCCATTTTCGCAGCTTGAAACATGGACGGTAATGTTTTGTCCTCCCTCTCATGATGCAGAAATATATCAAGAGTTGAGTGTATAGGGAGCAGGTGAACTCACTCTTTGCATTAGTCTTACACCTTACCAGCTGCACATTAATTTTTTCGTCTATATTTGCCTATTTATACTTGGTTTCTTGTGAAACTACCTGAATATATTGTAAACACTAAAACATCTCATAGTTCTATTTTGTTGAAAAGAGTTGAACCACGGTAAATTCCTTAGTTGCTTTTAAAACCTTGTTAATTAAGGCATCCACAACAGCACATACTATTTACTAAGGGTTGCCAAATCTCCATGACAGCTATGCCCTAAAAATATCTCCCTCTGAACTTTGGAAAGGGACTAACTTACAATGCTCGGTCCCTCCATAAAAAATGAAAGACTGTATTTAGCAGATTTGCAGTAAGTTTGAATTCCTGTCCTTGGTATTAATAATGACCTCTTTGCCAAATCATACTTGATCATCAAGTTCTCATGAGATTGTGAATTAACTTCTACTATGGGCATAGTAACTTGTTGTAGCACACTAGCTTCCTGCAACGTAGAAAACATTCATGTGTTAATTCTATTTTGAAGTGTTGTCTCACTAGGTAGTGATCCAGCCATGTACGTCTGTCATTTTTTACTTTTTTTCTCATCTTGCATTGACATTGATTTGATATCCATTCTACCATCACTAATAAGTTTACCAGGGTTCGCCCCCACCCTCCCGTACCCCCTGGATACATACCCGGTACGCATACGTCCCACGTACGGTACTGATACATCCCGGGTACGTCTGGATACATACCGGGTACATTTTGACGTATCTGTGACGTACCCGGGACATACCCAGACGTACCCGGGACGTATCAGTACTGTTGGGCAGTGGGGGGCTCTAAATTTATTTTATTTTGACTCAAACAAACTTCAGTTTTATTGAGGACTCGATTAGGAGGGCATGGCAACCACAAGGAAATCTGGAGATTGTTTAAAATGCCTCTAGTTTATTGAAGAGAAAATATTCAAAGGATATCAAGAACGTTTGAGGTAATTATTTGGGATCCAATTGGCCAAGGAAAGAAGCTATTCAGTTAAATTTGGACATATATTTGAGCCTCCGTACAAGTTATTTATCAGATCAAATCTCAGGTGATCTTCAATACTAATAGAAAAATTTGGAACAGCAAATTGCATAGCTTGAAGTTTCAAAGAGCATCCTGTCCTAGAAACTATTAAGGCACAACATTGACTCCTTCTTGCATCCTTAAGGAGGATTAGAAGCTGATTTTGGATAATATGAATGCAAGAAGCAACCATTGGACTGACCTCTTTAGTTATCATTCGCAGGTTAGAGTCAGCCTAATTAAATAGGTCCTTCAAGAGCTCCCTATATACCATCTTTTATGGCCACTATTGCAACACAAAAATTAATCTCAAAGGAAATGGATGAAACACAAAGGATTCGGGAATACAATATTTATATATCATAGACAATGTAAAATCTTAAGTATATTGAATGTTTTGAACATTGATCGTACTATATTTTTCAAATTTTGTATTTCTTATGGACTAAAAAATGAGTAAATGAGTAGATGAATAAAATATATATATATATATATATATAATAATATATATATATATTTTATGTTGTTTTAATATATATGTACGGGCATATCCAAGATGTATCGTACCCAAGGGTTTTGTCAAATTGACGTAGCCACGTATCAAACCCGTACCCATACCCGTATCCTGGCAACATAGCTTTTTTCTTGGAGAAGTCAATAAAAAAACTAACATCTTGGCCATATGGTGGAGTTTTGGAGCCCATTTTGTTTTTTTCCAGAATTATTGTTTTTGAGCCTTATGCATTAGTGTAGCTAGATTGACACCAATTGTCAACATTTAGTGTGAAATTTGTGAAGAAGGTAATGAAGTTATAAATAATTTTGGTATGCTAAAAATCCAAGATAAGGGTGTTGGGATTGATATCTCTTGGTGTTTTTCAAATAGACACATTTAAGATCTGTACTAGTCTATAAATTCCTTCATGGTTGTAAGGTTGAAAATGAACTAGGTGTGCCATCCTTTCCATTTTCATTATTATGCATTTGAATGTCTTTTCTTGACGCCACTACTGGATTGGTTATTTCATTTCTATTCACCAATATCTTGATCAATATTTTTGGTGCGGTCACAAGCAGGATGTCTTATCAGCAGTCACCGGACAAATTTGTTGATTGGCAATCAATGGACATGGTCATCCACCGGCAGTTGTTGTTTGGATTATTAATGAATATGTTTAATTAATTGGTTTTCTTGCAAAGCATTATCACCAATAGTCACATCAGTCTACATGTGGCATCTATTCATAATCGCCTATGTCCCTAGTTGAAGTATTCACTACATCACTTGATTATGTTTGTTGGCCCCATTGATGGTCTATTTCATTAGGTTTTTGTTGTTCAGTGTATTGTTTCCTGTATCTGTTAGTGGTTACATGTTCTAAGATTGTTGTTGCACTATCTTGTTTGGCGGTTGCCGCACATAAAAGTTTGCTACTATGCGGCCTAAGTTGTATGCCCATTGATTTCCTTGTAGTGTATTCGACAGTTATTGGTCGCTGCTTGTTGTCTGGCAGGTGCCATTCGTGACAAATTTACTTGTTTCTTTCTAATTGTAAGTGGTACTATATCAGTAAAATTCACTCCTATGTCTCTTTGAACATGATATTGTCTAAGTTTTGAAGTGTTGGTTAATGTTTTAGGTCTTGTTCCATCTAGGTTTTCTACACGTATCGATCTGTTCTCAAAGATTTATAATATTTGGTAAAGGTTATGTTGTGGAGCCTGTTTTCATGTGTGGAAGTGTTGAAGATTGTACACTCTCCTGAGAATTATTTTGGCCTCAAAAGACGTGCCTGACACCTCGGGAGACGTGCTCTTCTCATATGGGAACTATTTTGACCCATAGGTTTATGGGGCAGTTTTGGCTGATGGTTTTTGATACCCACGGTATTGTAAAATTGCTTAAGTAGTTTCCTATTGATGTGCTTTTGTGCATATAGTAGGGGATAGGTAACATTGTAGATGTGTGAGTTCAAGTGTGAATTTAGGAGAGTTTGTTGAGCATCGCTCCAAACAGATCTGGGTATTGTATTGAGAGAAATAGGTGGCCTGTAATAAAATTTGAGCAAGTGATTCTTGGTGGACGTAGCCCAAATTGGTTGAACCACGTTAAATATTGTCTCTGTGTTGTGTTCTTTTATTTTCTGCACTTTTATTTTAGATCTGTGATATTATTTTGCATATTAGTTTCTACTATTGCGATTCTGTGTGGGATTGTTTCACATATTTTATCCCTTATTTCCTAACAATGGTCTTCCCATTGCATCTTCAGTTTTTGTCCTTTCTTTCTTATTTTTCCTTTGTATCTCAGTACTATTATCTCAGATCTAAATTACAGTCTTTTTTATATGTTTATCATACCAATATTTACATTTTTTCTGTTCAGTTTCAATGGACAATTGCGCCCATAATCTCTTTTCCTCTGACCTTATTTAATTAGAACAATTTGTCATATACATTTTCTTTATCACCCAATAGGTTCTCCACTGCCACCCTCGAGATAGGTAATCATGAATTCCATTGGAAGCACACATTCCTGTCTGTACAATAATTGGAATGGTGTAAATTCTGCTACTGTTTTGGAAGTTGTTCTATATGCCACTCTCAAGATAGGTACCATGAATTCCATTGGAACCACACATTCCTGTCTGTATCATAATTGGAATGGTGTAAATCCTGCTACTGTTTTTAAAGTTGTTCTACGTACCCGTTCTGCCCAATCTCCTTTTTCCAATACTACATGTTTTATTTATAAAGGCTTTTACTGACGTATTGGATGCAACGATTTGTCCATTTTATCATTCCCTATATTTTCATTGATAAAATGTGTATCTCTATTGCTGACTATGCTCATGGGGCATCCAAACCTTGTTATAATGTTTTCATAGAGAAAGTTTTCTGTAATTCTATTTGTATTAGAAGGTAATGCCTCGGCTTAAACTCACTTCATTAGATATTCTATTGGGACTAGTGAGTATATACATCTTCCATTCCATGATGGATGTTTGAATGGCTCAACCATTCCTCAAACAATTCTTGTGGCAAGGTTGGATTTGGTGGCTGAAAATTAGTCTTGACTGGTCAACCAGTTATTTGACATGTGTCACAGGAGTTGACTTACCACAATCTTGCTGAATTCTTGGCCACAATAACCCTGTCAGTAATATCATTCTTGTAGTTGTCTCAGACTCTCAACACTTGTGTCCTCCAGCCTCACCCTCATGAGCTGCTTTCAAAATTGACTCTACATTTTCCAAAATATACCTTTGAAAAATCTAGTCCTTACCCAAGCAATATAATAAACCATAGATCAGTTGCATTGTTTTGGATTTTAAAATGATTTCTCTGTTGTGCAAGTGGTACATCTGCCTCAAGATTTCCCGTAGACACATATTCCCCTATCTCCTTGTACCACTTATGAAGTAGAGCTATTTGGAATAGTCATGAATCCAGATGGTCATCATAAGTGGTCTATGGGTATGCAGAACAACTTTCAAAACTGCAGTTGATTCACCATTTCTATTTTGTTATAAGTAGTCTGCAATGACATGAATTTTTCCCTTTCTTACCATGATTAAGAATTTATATTCTTGTAGGAGTAACAACCATCGTTTTATCCTTCCATGGATGATCTATGTAGCAGTTTGGGACAGTCTTTTGGGCAGAATACTGAATGCATTGGTATATTTGCTAGCATTAGTGTTTCAAAAATCGATTCGTCTAACCAGATTGGAACCGGTTTTAGAACCTGGCCGATTCGATCTAACAGTTTGGGATTGGTTTGACCGGTTTTAGCCCGGAACCGGCCGATTCGATCTAAGCGGATTGGTTTGACGGGTTTTAGCCCAAACCGGCTGGTTCCATACGGAATTGGCCGGTTTAGGTTAAAACCGGTCAAACCGGTCCGGTTTCGTCTTAAACTGGCTGGTCCATGACTGTTTTGCCTTATACGGCAGCGACTTTAAAAACACGTTTTTTTTTTTAATTGTTTTTTTGTATTTTTTATTGTCTCTAAACCCTAATTTGGTGTTATAAATACACCCCCCCCTCTATTCACTTCACACCTCTCTCATTGAGCATTTGTGAGCATTTGTGAACATTTGTGAGCATAAGATTGAAGAGTTTATTTTTTGTAGTGAGCTTGGAAGTTGGAGGCTTGGAGCTTGTTTGGCATTGCTTGTGGGCTCTTTGTGGTGATATTGGCATCCATTTGTGAGCACCTTACCTCTATTTGTACCTCTCTTGTTTGCAAGGATTCAGAGGATTGGGGCAGCATTGAATAGTATTCATTTGGAGTGAGTTTGGGTGTTGTTTGGCATCAAGTGTGGGCTCTTTGCGGTGGCATTTACATCTACATTTGGAGTGTGGGCTCTTTGTGGTGCCATATTGTTGGCTAGATTTTCTGCATAGCTGAAAACCTAGGTAGTCATGAGATAAATCTCCCTCATTTACCGGTGAGGCTCCCGTGTAAGATTTTGTCAGTTATATATCCTAATATCTATTTGTGGGTATTACTTTAACCGCATGCAGCTCATGAACCATAGCTGTATAGTTTTGCAGCAAGTAAGCAGTTGTAAAAGAAAGGAAATATGTGCAGAAAGGAAAATAATAGGAAACAGAAGAAAGTAGAGAGGATGTGCAACCCAACCAATAGTTTACAGAGTTGATTGCATGCACATAGATAGAACAAATAGATTTTGAAATACAGAATTAGAAGCAAAGGAAACTTTCAGATCTAGATCTAGAATAACACAAAGTTTATGAATAGATCTAGAAAGAAAAAAGAAACAAAATGCACCGTTGACACAAAGTTCTCTAGAAATCTGCCTCCTTTCTATTCCTTTGCTTTCAAAAAGCTATCAAGGGTTTCAGCTCAAAGTCTGGAACACAAGAATGCTGCTTACAAATTCTAATCTTTTAACCCGTAGGTTCTTCCTCTACTTATAGCATGTAGAGGGGAAATTACAAATAGGAAGCCTTTAGTGAACTCCCACATGTGGAAGTATGAAAGGAAACAACTGACAATCTCCCTCCTCGAATTCCTCTTTGCATGACATGCATGATTTATAACTGAAAATAGAACCTTCTATTTTGCATGTATGCCACCTATTTCCAAGTAATTGACTTCTTCAAGTAAAGGCTTTTAAACCGATCACTTAAGTTTTATAATTTAATTGATCGCTCAATTACTTTGTCAGAGAAAATAAGAAAAAGAAGAAGAGGAAAAGAGATTAGAAGAAAGCTGCAACACTCCCAGTCTTGTTCCTTTTTCCATATTCTGCATGCAGTTGATTCTTTTGCCTTTGATTCTCACCAAACTGGATCTGGAAGCTGGCTGACTGTGATTTTGCTTACAGGTGTTGCCTTTGACTTGTCTTCCCTCTTATCCTTGAAGCTTTTGCAGTTATTCTCCAGTACATGCATCAGTGCAATGTTTGCTGTAAATAATTCAGACAAAACTCATCACCTTTTATTTTTTTAATTGCATATGAGCAATTAAAAATTTTGGAAAGCACTCTGGGTGAAGCAAAGTACAAGTAAATTCAATGGAGGCTTCAACTGGAAGATTGGGAGCACATGCACAAGATCCTGGAAGGAATTCTCCATGCACTGACTTCTACATGGGATGCGTCAGAAACAAGAGGATGAATTTTTGCCGGAAGCCTTTGCAATTGGATCGATTTGTGCAGATCTACCAATTAAATCGGTGATAGGTGCATTCTATTTTTGTATCATTGACTTTAGCAAATCTGGAAGCTATATATGATTCAGAGCCTACTTTCATGATTTGCCATGGCTGGAGCAATCTTTGTCTGAACAAGTCTTTTTCTTTTTATTCGGTGGAATTTTTTGCAATTGGTGTAGACCTGGGGATTTCTTTAGATTCGGAAGATATATTCAATGTATTTGACATTGATTTAAGCTCTCTTTCTCTTATATAAGCACTTGTAATGAATACCTGCAATTAATTCAGACAAAGACGGCAACCGGAACATAAACACTTGATTTTTATCATAAAAATCTGCATATAAAGCTTGCTGCCCTAAAATTTGAGGCTTTGCTTGCATGCAAAGCAAACATAAATATTTTCAACTTCACCTGAGCACTTGTACCAATATGCAGATAATTACATAGCATAAAACAAGCTCATTCCAATCCTAGGCACCAAACTTTGAAGCTTTCCGGCAGTGAAAAACACTTTTTTGAGCAAAAATCCTTTCCTTTGGGCGCCAAAACCTGTCCGGGCTGCACTCCTTTGCTAAAAGAATTAATTAATCCATCATTATGGTAGCCCCATGCTTATATAACCTTCAACATTCTATTTTTAATAATTGCCCCTCCTATTCCTGACAATTAATTAATAAACAATGATGTTTATTCACCCAAATTGGGCACCTATTTTTGCATGCTGCTGGCTGCCATTAAATAAATTTAATTTATTTATTTTTAGCATGCTACCTTTAGTTCACTTTGGCTTGTCTTCATGCATGGACTTTCCTTCTATTTATGGCGCCAAAATTGGGTGAATAAACATTAATAAATATTATTAAATGCATTGTTATTCACCCAAGGTGGGTCGCACTTTTTGGCAAGGGTGAATTCTAAAAATAAGAAGTCAACTTTGATGGGAATTTTCACCCTTCACTGCAGCTCTAAAAATCCCTTCTTCCACTTAAGTGATTTGACTTTCATAATGAGAATTTTTACCCTGCAAGGTAGGTAAGAAATTCTCGCCGGTGCTTTAAGTGATTTTTCTTTTATAATGAGGAATTTTTACCCTGCAAGGCAGGTAAGAAATTACCGCCTGCCTGCCACCTCTAATATTCCCATTGCAGCTTAAGTGACTTTGACTTCATGGGAAAAAGTACCCTGCTAGGTAGGTAAGAAATTCCCGCCTGCTTGCCACTGCCAAAATTCCCACTTGCAGCTTAAGTGACTTTGACTTAAAAAAAAAATGGGAAAAAGTAGCTCTTTGCAAAAGTGCGACTTGCATTGTGACTTCTGCCTTTAAAATTGCGTGAGAATTCGTCACTTAGGGCAGCGTGGAAACTGGATGCAGAAGGCATTCCTTGAAAATTGCGACTTGCATAAAAACAACATTTCTTTCCTTTTTTGGATTTTTGGTGAAGAAAACACAAGCAAGGTTAAAATTTGCCATTTTTGGAAAGGGTATGGGAAGATGTAGCAGCAAAAACTTGCATGTGTTGTAACTTTCATTATGTAGCTCCGTTTTAGGTGTCGTTTTCTCGAAAAGTGCATATCTTCAGAAAGCTCTACGCATTGATGGCAATATTTTTCTTATTTTCATAAAATCCATTTAAGCCAAAAAATAAAAACTTGCCTAGGAGAAACTTTTTGCCAGACTTCGTCTGTATTTTGACCAGAAGCTTGCTTTCTGATGCTGATTCCTGGTGCATGGCATTGTAGATGATCTCCAGATACTGGCAGGCAAGAAAACAGACTCAACCGAAGGAATTGACCTAGGGGAATTTCACAGAGAAAAATACGAGAAAAATAAAAATTTTCCGCAGAAAAACTTGCCAAAAGTCATAGACAAAGCCCGGATTGGGTATTTCTGGTGAAAACCCTATTGATATATGTGAATACTAACGCATGCAAAACTTCAGCAATATTCAACCGGAGCACAATTTATTTCAAAAGGGGCATTATTTATTTAATAAATAATTAAATAAAAATTTCTCATAGGTGAAAACTTGGGGAGTGATAAAATGAGTTTTCATCTGGGTATTTGTCGAAATTGGCTCATATGATTTGGAATATCTTTGCAATACAGGCATCTTTTGGCAATAAAAACACAAAAAAGACCCGTTGATTTGGAAAAGTTTGGAAAATTTTAAACATGGGGTAGTCTCAGATTTCACAGGTAAAATCTTGGAGACACCACATATACAAGCTTGGAGCATTTCTTCACCTCATTTGTGTGCACATTGAAAGGTATGTTACATTTTAAACTTGCCCCTTATTTGTAAATTTTATTAAATAAGAAATATGAAATTTATTTTGTTTTTTATTTGCATTTTCAGATTTGTTTGCATTTGCAATGGCCCCCAAAACAAAAGACCCTGCATGGACCCATGCAGACGTAATTGATGATCAAGTTTTTTGTAAATATTGTAAGAAACACATCAAGGGGGGGATTCATAGGTTGAAACAACACTTGGCTAGTCAAAGAGGCCAAGTTACCCCATGTGATGCACCTGATATTGATGCCATTAGGTTGGAAATGAAAAACATGCTTGAAAAACATAGAGAAGAGAAGGCTAGGCAAAAAGAGACGGAAGTTGAAATAGGGAGGAGGGAACATGCCTTGAGTGTTGAAGGATCTTGCTCTGACCCTTCTGTGACTGTTAGAGACCCCTTTCAGTATATGCCTCCCCCATCCACTCATAGTCAAGAAAACCGGCCTCAAAAAAGAAAGACCATTCAAAGATTTTTTCCATCTTCCACACCTACTACTGCTAGTGCCTCCATGCCAATAGAAAATCAGCCCACCTTGGATAACCATTGGAAGAAGCAATACAAAGAAGCAACTTTTGAGTACATTGTTAGATGGTGGTATGATGCAAATATCCCTTTCAATGCTGCCCGCTCACCTTATTACCAGCCTATGTTTGATTCCATTGTTGCTGCTGGTAAGGGCTTAAAAGACCCTAGTATGCATGACTTGAGAGGATCACTTTTGAAGAAAGAAGTTGCATCCATAGATGAATATTTGAAAGGTTGCAAAGCTTCATGGGCCAAAACAAGATGCACTATCATGTCAGATGGGTGGAGTGATGGCAAGAACCGCACAATAATAAATTTTCTTGCCTCTTGTCCACAAGGTACAATGTTTTTGAAATCAGTAGATGCATCTGATAGGGTGAAAGATGCAAATTTATTGTTTGAGCTTTTGGATGAGATTGTTTTAGAGGTGGGGGTGGAAAATTTTGTACAAATCATAACAGATAATGCCTCTAACTATGTTCTTGCTGGTAAGATGTTAGAGGCTAAACACAACAATATTTTGGACTCCATGTGCTGCACATTGCATAGACCTCATGCTTGAGGATATAGGGAAAAAAGATTGGATCAAGAACACTGTAGAGCATGGCAAAAGCATCACCAAATACATCTACAATCACTCATGGGTATTGAACCTAATAAGGAAGAACACTGAGGGCAAAGAACTTGTTAGGCCAGCCATCACGAGATTTGCAACAAACTTCCTCACGTTGCAATCTCTTATTTCCCAACAACAGAACTTGAAAAAGATGTTTTCAAGTGATGAATGGAATGCATCAAAGTGGAGCCGCAAAACAAGATGGGAAAGACACAGAAGAAACTTTTTGATAATTTTGGAAAAAAACAGCAGAGATTGTGAAAGTTGTTGAGCCTCTTGTTAAGGTGTTGCGGTTGGTGGATGGGGAAAAAGTAGCCATGGGCTATATTTATGAGGCTATGGATCAAGAAAAAGGAGCCGATAAGGGCAACATACAAAGACAGGGTAACTAAGTATGAGCCTATATGGGAGATTATAGATAATAGATGGAACAATCAACTCTATCGGCCTATACATGTAGCTGGATATTTCTTGAACTTAGAATATCATTACAGAGCTCATCTTGTAGAAGATCAAACTGGGAGAAATAAAAGATGGTTTGTACGAGTTCCTAGAGTGCATGGTCCCTGATGAGATGCAACAACATGATGTTCAATGACTGATCAACTTCTTCAGCAGAGCCACAAGTACCTTTGGGAAAAACCTTGCAAATATTACAAGAGATGTGGACCAACCAGATAAGCAATTCTAAGTTTTTTGAAGTTCATTTGATTAAACTTTTTAATGAATAATCATGAATTTCTAGCATAAGACACAATCTAATTTGTTGAAGTATGCTTTAAGTTATAAGTTTTACTTTTAATTTTTAACTTTGTGTTTTTATCGTCATTGTTTAATAATTAAACATTTACATTTTTTATTGCAGCACATTGGTAGGATTCATTTGGTAGTCAGTGTCCTCCATTGCAAAAGTTTGCAATTAGGATCCTGAGCCAAACTTGCAGTGCTTCTAGGTGTGAGCGCAACTGGTCCATCTTTGAGCGGATTCACACGGAGAAGAGAAACCATTTGGATCAACAACGATTGAATGATCTTGTCTTTGTGCAGTACAACCTTTGGCTAAGGCGTAACCAGTTGTTGAAGTGAAGACCTGATACATATCACATTGTCTTGGATGATATAGATCCAACCTCAGATTGGGTAGAGGAGAATCAACCAACAGAGTTTGATCCCGATGACTCGGGGTGGATGGGTTTGGATCAGGATGATGAGCCATTAGCAGCACCACCGCCACCGTCACGAGACATAGCAAGCACTAGTCGCACTCGTGCTACTCCCCCCCGTGCCAATACAGTTGTTGGAGATGCACCTGAGGATGTGGATGGGTCCGAGTCAGAGCCAAAGGCCGGTGATGATATTGATGAGGATGACCCCGAGGATCCCATTTTTAGCAGCGGTGCAGAGTTTGATGATTGATCATTGATGTCATCTAGTTTATTCTAGAGTTTTGTAACTTGTAGTCTCTGTAACGTATCAATGATCATAGCGTGTTGTTTTTTTGGAGTCTCAGACTATGGAGGCTAGTTAGAGCCTCATTGTTTATGCATTTTGTTTCGAAATCTCATATAGGATATATGTATTGTGTATTGGAGTTAGAGTTCGTGCCATTTTGCTATAAACACCTTTCTTACATATATACAAAAGCAAACTTTGTATATTTTGTTTGTAATTGTTGGAATCATCGTTTCTAATCTTTCAAATTTATTGTTTTCATTAAAAATATAAAATTTTATGTATTTTTTAGTAAACCGGTTCATTAAGTTTGAACCGGTCCAGTTCCGGTTTGGTTCCGATCCGGACCTCGGCCAGTTCCAAGTCCGGTTCCGATTTTTAAAACATTGGCTAGCATGTCCTCATGCCGGGGCCATATCTCCTAGACCATTACTCATAATTGTTTAGGACTCACTAGGACTTGGTTGACACAGAGCTAATGCTCATGAAGTCCAATTGTGCAACTGTCTCTGAAACTGCAAATATTATATTCTTTGGCTTTATGAATCTGTTTAAACTTGATATTTATGTTCCTTTTTTTATCATTCCAACGTGTACAACAGATGCTAGGTCTGATAGGAAGCTCTCTATTAAGTTTTCTTCTTATTTGTCTCATGTATTAGCAGAATAGTAGTCAGACATGCATTTCTCGTAGGTATTTGCTTCTCTTTTACAGCCTGGGACTTGAATGCAATTGCTTTATCTACAGATCCCTTACTCAGCCCCGTGATTCTGTTTTCTAAACAGACAGCAGTTTTTGCAACTTCTTCTATATATAATATATTAACCTCTTTTTGAAAGTAAAAGTCTCAATATGTGTTCTACTCAGAATAACTATTGGGTAGATCTTAAATTTACTGTATAATGGTGCAAACTCCATGTCGTTACAATACTTATTGTTTCAATGGTTCTCTTTGGTTTTCCTAATTGCTTTAAATTATGTTAACAATATAGATGACTGTGTATAGAGAAACTACACTGCTGCAAAATATCAATCACAGACTAGTCAATACGTACCACATTACAACACAGAAGATTATGATAGTAGTCAATTCTTCATTCATATGTAGTGTTCAATACAAGCTGTTCAGTAGAGGGGGGACCTGGCACTTGGCACCCTCTACCCGACGTACATCATTCTTGTTAAATGACAAGAAGACACAATGGATTGTCAGTTAACACAGTTGTCATCAAACGAACGTACTAACAAGAGTCGTTACAAAACTACATAAGCCTGACAGTATAATCATTAACCACATGATTGCCAGATACTAAAAGATGTAACTCCTCTAATAAGTAATAACAATCACAATACTGATGCGACGCTCTACAATGACAACCCTTGAATTATTGGAGATAAGAATCTAGTTGCTAGAGCTGCTAGATATGGGATTCATTTGTCTTAATGTTTCTCTTTTGGGATTCAGTGGTGTTGTTGGTAGCAAATAAATATAACTGTTAACATATCACAATTGTGCAATTGGTTATTGAAACCTAAATGAGGCAAGAACCAAGAATTGATACCTGCTCCCAATGACGGTTGGTCATTCACCAAGGTTGACTCAATGTTGGATATTGTTAGACTTGCATTAACTATTAAGCATGAAGACATCCACGGAACAACATTGACTAGATATGGGCACTTAGCATTTTTAGTAGTATAACTTTTCCAACTAATGTCCCAACAGCCTTCATGTATTCAATGCCTATTGTGCATACATTTGGTATTCTTGGATTATATATTGGTTCATTCTCAAAACAAGAATGACTAACATCACTAGATGGTTTTACTACTAAGAAGGGATCAATATATGCTGAAGTTGGGAAAATGCGATCATAGTAAGTATATTATTTGTGACTTAATATATTGGAAGAGGGAATTGCAAGTGGGCCCAAAAGATCATAAGCTACAGTTTAATAGCATGCTTTGGGGAATGTTCCCGAAGTACAAGGAGCTATATGGGAGTTGTAGGATACTATCAAAGATATGTGAAGGGAATTCTTGGAACCCGCCCATCCTATTACTTTTAAAAGGAATTTTTAAAATGGACAGAAATATGAAGGCTTTTAATGAGATTAGTGTTTGCTTTTGATTACATTGTTCCGGCAAGTATACCTCAATTAAAGATTTCATTATTTTCTCAAACGCATGCCTTGAAGGTTTGGAAGGAATACTTATATAGAAAAATAGTCTCTTCAGATTCCTGAAAATGTGGAACATGATCTGAACTAAGTTACTAATTCAACTAATGACTTAGAATTAGCAATGGTAGGTCATATATTTATAATGTGGTGAGACTACCTTACAGTAGGAAATAAAACCTATTGGGAGGAACTACTATATTTATTCAGGAGGATGCAGTTGAATGAAAGGTAGAGAAGGTAGCTCGAATTGAAAATGATTGTGACATCAAGCATACTTAAGGAACTGTTTTACAAATACCCTCAATAAGAGAAGTCATCGGTTTGTCATAGGTATTATTCAAATAAATGTCTTGTACAGTCAAGCTAAATGACCTTTAAAAGGAATGTCAGGAGGAGATATGAAATGAAGAAAGGACTGGCCAATATTTTGATAAGGGTATACTATATACATCAAACTAGAAAGAATACAAGATGATCGTTAAAACAAGAAGTGTTTATAGATAAACTACACTACCAAGAATATCAATCACAAACTAGTAAATACATACCACATTACAGCATAGAAGAATATGATAATAGTCAATGCTTCATTCATAGGTAGTGCTGCAAACTGTTTGGTACAGGGAGGAACTAGTACTCAGTGCCCTTTCCCTGATGTGTATCATTCTATTTATAAATTTTACATGACAAGAAGACCCAACGGGTTGTCGGTTAACACAACCATCAACTACTGATCATACTAAGGAGAGTCATTTCAAAACTACCCAAGGCTGACAGTACTATCATTAACCACATAATATGTTGGCTACTAAAAGATATAATTACGCTAATAACCATGATAATACAAATGTGACTGTCTACAAGAAGTCCAATGTATCAATATATGGACAACTTAGTTACAGAAAGTTTGTTACAAGTTACAAACACTCAGAAATCACTTCATGTGACCTAAGTCTAAGGGAATTATCACTGTGTAGCAAAATGGTATGAATATATAATGGTACAAGTGTAATGCCAAAGATTGTAGTCATATTTCCTGCTTGAAAATGGGAATAATTTGTATTTAATCACATGCTTTCCTAAAGCAGTAGGAGGGTGTGATAAAATCCTTGCAGTGATTGTAAAGCTCATGAAGGAATTAAATTTATTTAGACTGATGGGATCTTGTTCGCTAGGGAGGTAGTTTTACAGCATTAATTGCAAAAGTGTAGTATCTCAAATAGAGACTCCTGATTAACTTTCCTATTTGCGAAGCGACTATCCAAAGATTGGGGAATAAATTATACAGAACAGATGGGAAATTAAATGGCTAAACCATGTGCTTGAAGGCATGTTAAGGATGTATCGTATTGAAAGGATGACAATGTGGAAAGACTATTTAAAGTTAGCCTGATGTGCATGCAACAATGGATATTTTACTTGAGCATGTTTTCATTTCAACACTTTATGGTAGGAGGTGTAGTGCTCGATTAAGTTTGGAGATCTTGGAAGATAAAGCAACTAGATCAGTCCTCACTAAGAAATTGAGTAACGTCAGCATAACTCCTGATGTTAAACGCCTGTCTGAACAAGCAACATGGTTTTCTTTCAGGTGTTAATGCTTACAGTGAGATATAGATCCCCGACAACACATTTTCCTGTTGGAGCTACTGGTCTTTTATATTGAAAAGTGAGAGCAGGATGTGTTTGACGATTCAAAACAAGCAATAAGTGCAAAGTGGAAGGAGCATACCTTAAGTAGCCAAAGAGTGCGAATCTGGAAATTTCTTGGGCCTGTAGAAGCACTCTGTAGAAAGAAGAGAAAGTAGACAGAAAAGAAAGAAATCATATTAATGTCCATGAATGGCCAAAATTAGGTCAATGAGACTCGAGACTACAACCAATTATAAAGGAAGTGCTAGGGTCAAAGGACACAAGGATCAAGAGCTAACTAAAATAAAAAAAGAACTGAAGCACTGAAAATATACTAGAGGGATTAATCCCAAAGCAGTAAAGCCCCAACCCAAGCGGTTAAGGTATCAAATTACCAATACAAATAGCCATGTGGGGGGGAGCAAGACCTCCCAAAGAGCATGGGCCAATCAAAGTCATAGAGCTTCAAAAAGTTTTGTAATGTCCCTAGGTGGGGTGGAAAATTTTGCGTTAACAATAGACCATCTGCTTAGACAATGCTCAGTTGCCAAGGTGTCATGCATCTAGGTGGACTACCAACCATATGAAGCGAAGGTGCCGTGGGAATGCTTCCATTGTTATGACTTATGGAATGACTTTTCATAGTCACTTTGTAATACTAGCTCAAGGGAGATGATTTCGTGAAGAAGCTATTGATGGGTTGCATGCAATTCTGACCCACTTTGGGATGCTTCACCAATTGTTAGAAGTTAAGTGCTGGGATTGAAACTTGTTTGTATACTAAAAGAACTCAGTTTCCTATTAGAATTTCTTGAGCAGGTTTTTCTGATTTATGACACTACACATAGTAGAAATGGACATATTGAAGTCATACATTGGCTTAAGTATTGTCATTTGGATTTTTGGACTTTCCCATATAAATGTTTTTTTCCATATTTGACATTGGGATGTTGGTAGATCAAGGACTGTCCTTGGTCAGTTATAGCATTATTACCAAACAATGCCCACACCATAATTAGTATTCAAATGTATAAAGGGCATTCTGCCAAACAAGAGTGGTCTATATGCTGATTTACTTCACTCACCTATATTTGTCCTGTGCTTGGATTACATTGCCCCATTGAAGGAATCGTGGAGCCTAGCAAGAGAGTGGGTAGTGTCAAGATGAAAACATTAAGGGTGTGAAATAGAGCAGAAGGGTTCTGGCCAATTCGTGCATTGAAATGAAATTATTGAGTTCGTGACAGAGGTCACCACAGTTGAAGGATAGGAGTGATCCCTTCGAAATTTTGAAGGATCAAACTGAAGAGAAGATCCACCAAGGGATACTTATTTGAATGTTTAACTCATACATTCGAGGTAAAGTTGCTACCCTATTGTATTTTTAGCCTACTTTTTGGGGTTTTTTTGTGGAAACTAAGATTGATGAAGTTGGAAGTTATCTTCTTGGTAGAAGTTGACTTTGATATTTTTTATTTTTATTTATAAAAAAAACAAATATTTTATTTCATAGGAAATAATATTTTTACAATTACAGCGATGCCAAGCTTGAAAGCTATTTGTCCAATCTGAGCATTATAAAGGAAAATAAACATATCATGAAATCATTAAGGATAGTCAAGTTTAGAATAGCTTTCATATCTTCCTGATCCCGTTGAGGCCACCAAAGAGGAGGATCACCATAGCAGCTGATATCATGATTATCTAGAGCCCAATTTGCCAATGCATCTGCCACTTGATTTCTCTGTCTAGGAATGTGTGCGATTTGGAAAGTCTGAAATTGTGCTTGCAGACCTTTGATTTTATATATTTCTCTCGCAATCTGCCAGTTTGAGCTCCTCTGACTCCCATTAATAGTTAGCATCCTAACAATGACCTTAGAATCAGATTCCACCTGCACTTGAGTCCACCCACACTTAATAGCCTCTTGTAGTCCCCGATAAATAGCTCTGACCTCAACAATATTATTAGTAGTGATACCCAGTTTTTCAGCAAACATAAATGCAGCTTTCCCATCATGAGTTCTTCCAATACCCCCATCGCAGCAAACCCTGGATTTCCCTGGAAGCCCCATCCGTATTCAATTTTTCAAATTGCATAGGAGGAACCCATGGTTGCTTTTTGTCCTCTCTTCTTGGCAAATTAAAAATAAGTAAAGTGGAGCTTTGAGCCTTGGAAAGAAAGCGCCTTACATATATTAGCCCACTCCGGAGTAAGAGTAGAGGGAAGGGAAACCTTTTGCTTGATAGTTTCTACCATATTAATTGAAGTTTTCTGCCACACATACCCCTATCTTTTATCTCTTGCTGGAAAATTCTTTTATTTCTTTCCTTCCATATATTCCAAATTAACAAAGAAATGCATGTCCATAGAGCTGGGAGTAAATTTTGTCCTTTTGGTAAGACGTTCTTGCCAATCTTTCATCAATTGCTCAAAAGATTGAATGCCATAGTAATGCATATGAAACATATTAGCAAGAGATTGCCATAAAGGTATCACCCACGAACATTGAAAGAAAAGATGATTTCTAGTCTCCTCATCCTGCCAACATAAAGTGCATCTAAATGGTCCATAAAAACCTCTTTTCATAAGTCTGTCTCCTGTTAGAATTCTACCATGGACCAAGAGCCAAATAAAAAAACTGACCTTAGGCCATAAAGCTGGCTGCCATATTTGCTTAAACATTGCTTGGAAAGGGTGAGAAATACTTTTAAGTAAAGCCTCATATCCTAAATGAACAGTATATTCTCCCACTGAAGTATTTCCCCATCCTATTAAATTTGATTCATTAGATGAGGAAAGAGGATACTTTTGTAACAAATGTTCAATCAAAACTTGATCTTGTTGCCCAATCTGAATAGGCCATTCATGAGTAGGTATCCAGCATCTACCCATATCCCAAGGTAGGGATGATTGTCTAGTATAATGCATAACTCTTGTCCATCCTTTTTGATGCATTGCTGCCATAAGATTATGTAAATGGGGGAATTGCTGAATTAAAGGAGGCTGGCCATCCCATGAGTCGAGCCAAAAATAAGCCTCATGCCCATTATTCACTATCCAAAAAATCCTTTTTTTAATAATGCCTTCCCCCATTTTGAGAACAACCAGAATAGGAGATCCTCTTCTCGGAAGGGACAATCTAATAATATGTTCTGGTGGATAATTTTCCATATATTTAGCTCTTATATTAACAGCCCACAATTTGTTTGGAGATGTAATCAACCTCCAATAAAGTTTGCCAACAAGAGCCTGTGCTTGTTTAACTGTTGATCTAAAGCCTAATCCACCTTCCTTTTTAGGGCGACATAGAGTGTCCCAATTCACTAATGACCATTTGTGCTGGTTTTGTGTTCCATTCCACAAAAAAGTCTGACAAATAGCATCAATTTTTTTCAAAATTGATTTAGGAATATTAAGAATAGATGAAACATAAACTGGAACAACCTGAAGGACAGCCTTAACCAGAGTCATTCTGCCTGCTGTAAAGAGCCATTTATTTGTCCATTTTTGTATCTTACCATTTATCTTTGCTATTAGCCACTCCCAATCTTTATTTTGTTTAGCAACAAGAGGAACTCCTAGATATTTAATAGGAAGAGAACCTTTTTTGAAATGGAAGATCTTGAGAATTTTCTCTTCCTGTTGTATAGAGCAATGAAAAAAAATAATACTTGATTTTGTTTCATTGATAAGTTGACCAGAGGCAGAAGAAAACACATGGATGATTTTAGCAAATTGTTTAGCTTCCACTGGGGTGGCTTTCCCAGCCAAAGTAGAATCATCTACAAACTGCAAATGGGAAAGAGGCTTTATAGATTTGGCAAGTTGCACACCTTGTATTCTTTTTTCTTGACAAGCTCTATTTGCTAGTCTTCCCAGACATTCCGCCAAAATAATGAATAAAAAAGGCGACAAAGGATCTCCCTGTCTTATTCCCCTGGAAGCTCGAAAAAGATTGTAGGAGTACCATTAACTAACACAGAGAAAGAGACTGAAGTTATACACGCCTCTATCCATTTAATCCAATCATCAGAAAAACCAAATTTAGCTAAGACCTGACTAAGAAACTTCCAGTCCACTTGATCATATGCTTTGGATAAATCCAATCTGATAAACATATAAGGTGATTTCTAGAGATCCATAGAATGCAGGATTTCTTGAGCCAAAGCAATTTCATCATGAATCTGACATCCTGGAACAAACCCTCCTTGTTCAAGGGAAATAATCTTATGTAGAAGAGGTTTTAATCTTTCCGCCATAACTTTTGTGATAATTTTATACAAAACATTGCATAGAGCTATAGGTCTGTAGTCTGAAATTTCAGCCACATCCGCAGATTTCAGAATGAGAGTAATGAATGTTTTGTTTATTTCCTTAAGCATAGCTTTTGAAATTCTAGCCTCTTCCACAACACTAAGTAAATCATACTTAATTATATCCTAGAAAGTCTGATAGAATTCAATGGGAAATCCATCTGGCCCTGGTGTTTTACCTTTCGCCATATTGAAGACAGCTGTATATAATTCCTGTTCAGTAACTGGTTGTGTAAGATGTTCATTTTCCTCTTGAGAAATCAACCGAGGCAAAACATCTAACACTTTTTGTTGGTTCTCTAAATTAAGAGGTTGAGCTGTGAATAATTTTGTAAAAAACATAACAACCTCATGCTTCATTTCATCCAGAGAATATATTTGTTGTCCCTCTTTGCTCTTTAGAGAATTAATATGATTATCGACTCTTCTATCTAGTAATGATTTATGGAAAAAAGAAGAATTTTTGTCTCCTTCAGTTAACCATTGAATTCTAGATTTTTGCTTCCACATTATTTCCTCTCTAATTTCCCATTCTGTCAATTTAGCTTTTAAAAGTTGTTCTTGCTAAAGAAAATCACTTGAATTTCCTTGTTGGCGCATTTGAAAATTGATAGCTTCCAGTTGTTCCAGAATACCTATTTTCCTAGCCTTTATATCTCCAAAATCACTCCAGTTCCATTTCTTAAGTTTGGACTTAATGATAATCCAACCTTTTAACAAAGGAATACATCTGAGTACCATACCTTGGTTTACCCTCCGCCCACCACTATTGGATAGAGTTTCTGATATTCTCATGCCGCAGCCACATCAATTGGAATCTAAAGGGCACATAATGCCGATAAGATTTTCCTAACTCAATAGACACAGGCCAGTGGTTGAAACCAATATTATTCAGAAGTTTTGCCTTAGGAACAAAATCTTTTAGCCACCATTTTTCAGATACTAAAAATCGATCAAGTCTTTCCATGATACATTGTTGTCCTTGTCTTCTATTATTCCATGTCATAACACCATTTCCCGTTGGAACATCCACTAAATGGAGTGACTGGATTTGTTGAGTCATAATTGAAGAACTAGAATCCAATCTGCTTATTTCCACCCTGTTTTTCTTGTAGATTGAGAATAGTATTAAAATCTCCTCCTAAAATAAGAGGGGTTCTTGTAAACAGATTATCCATACAGGATATCTGATTCCATTGTTTTTGTTTAGCATCCACATCCATAGCGACATAAACATTTATCAATACAAAATTTTGGGCATCTACTTTAGAGTACACATGAATTAGAAGCCCTCCGTGAATAGCGCATGAATTTAACACTGTAACAACCTTTGGATCCCATAAAGTAATAATACCGCCAGAAGATCCTTGCGAACTCAAAGCAAGATGAAGGGCTTTAGGCTATATTCTCTCAGCAATGGCTACCATAAGATCTATAGAAGCTTTAGTCTCTTGAATGAAAACCACAAGAGGACGATTAGTGTCAATCATTCGTTTTATTTCCTGAACTTTAGATGGGCTGCCTTTTAGCCCCCTTAGATTCCAAGTAATTATCTTCATGATGGAGGAGTTTGGAAAAATTGGGATAAATCCCATACCATCCCAGCATGTCTCAACTTCTTACCCTCATTTTGAAGAGATATTTGAGTTGATTTACGACCTGGTTTTATATTTTCATCAACTTTTAGTTTTTCCATTTGTTCCTGAGCAACTCCTAATGAGGATTCATCGATTTGTTTGCCCTTATCATGATTAAAAAGAACCAAAGCTTTGTCCATATTTTTCGTTGCTTGGATGTGCGGCTCTACATCCAAAAACTTATCTTGATATTTGGTCTTCCTCTGATAGCTCTTTATGTTTTTCCCTATTGAATCTGATATAGGTTGCTGCTAAATAACCACCAGTTGATTTTGATTTTCTTTCCTTTGCTGATCCATGTTTTGTTCGTGTTGAGTGGGCTGATTAAGTTGTGTTTTAGGGACTTGGGATTCCATTAATTCCTCATTTCCTTCTTTCTCTTGAACCTGTTGCAAACTAGCAAATCGATTATGATTACTTACTTCCGGTTTCGCTTTAGGATCCTCTTTGGCTGTTTTTTTTTCCTTCTGGTGTGATAAATTCCTCCTGTTTTCTTCCTTCTACAGTGGTATATGGTATTTTGAGAGGACAATCTCTAACTAGATGCCCATATTCATGACAACTACGGCAACTATGTGATTTTTGCTTAACAACCCATGAATATTTAAGGCTCTGTATTTTGGGATCTGTTATTCATATCTGTGCTTATTGCTAAAAATATGTGGTTGTATATTTGGATCCATTATGACATGTGATTCGTTTAGTTGCATATTTGGATCCATTATGTTTGAAAGCATTGTGCACATTGAAAGCGAATTATATGGAGTGGGAGCAGTTATTTTTGGTCACACTGTCATTTTGGGGCAGACTGATAATCATGTGTGCACATCATGTGTCCCTGCAATACATGCTAGTCTCTTTAGAGATTGGCATTGTTTGAGATATATAATGATATTTGGTTTGAGGATCAATGCATTACCCTTGCTTACCGCATCTCGGTAGTAAGAAAAGTTTGGCTAAGAAAGGGAGAAACGCTGATATGTGTAAACCCTAAAATCCTTTCCCTTTGAGGTAAGAAGCTTCAAGGCACTAAGGTTACTGTCTCATGGCGACAATAATACAGTGGAGTCATACACAGGGTTTTTACCTATCAAGAAGGTAGTTATGATGTTGAAAGGGGATTTCAACCTATCAAGAAGGCAGTTATGATGCTGAAAGGAGGGGAGGATTAGCGGAGGTATGGCTGACATTGTTTTTACTGCATGCATTTTTTCCCGTTATCTGCATAGTCATGCTATACTTAATTATCATTTCCTAGTTGATTGAGTAGGTATCCATGGATACTATATTACATTTTGCTTCATGTGGGAAGGTGATCCATAACAGTTTTCCTACATCATACAATTCCAAAGGGATACAATTATAATGTATGATATGGAGTATTAGGTTATAGAATGTGGAGGTTCATTAGTTCGGCTAAGGACTGAACATAAATGTGACTAAGGAGGGTGCAGCTAGAGTAATAAATTGCATTCTCAAGAATGATTCTACTCTTCAACATTAAACTCACAGAAACTCGTTGTTGATGGGAACTGTACAAAAATTGGCATTCAACCTTATGTATTTGATGAGACAAGTGTGCAGAGTTTCTGACTAGAGAAAATTTGCCTTCAAGTATCACAGCATTGTGAAAAAAAATCATGATGGTTCTAAATGCAGCCAATTCTCCAAGGGTAATAATAGCTTAAATCAATCCTTGTGGGTTTGTTAGGGGGAGAAAATTTGGCTTCATCGTCCAATTGAGTCAGTTTGTCCAAATGCAGTTTACTATGCTTTCTAAGTAATATTGACGATTTAACTTTCTTTAGCACAATTTTCCTTCGTCAGCATACTTCATTGTTCTCTCTTTTAATGAATTGTTTTTATTGAAGTCCCTAGTGTTCATTGTTACTATATATTTCTTATATTAAGGATTTCCTTTTCTTTGAGGTGTCACTATTCACTAAGTATAGTTGATGAAATTAATTTGCAATTTATTTCATGCAATTTTCTGCATTCCAGGTCACAGGAATACCTATTGTATTTATATCAGCATTGGAAGGAAAAGGGAGAGCAGCTGTCATGAGGAAAGTCATAGAATCTTATGATAAATGGTGTGTAAGATTATCCACTGCACGACTGAACCGTTGGCTTCGAAAGGTAATCCACTGCAGCCTTTTTCTTTTTAGTTATCATTTTATATATCCATCTAAAAACTTCTGGAGTTAAATTTTGAGCTTCAAAATCTTCCATTCGTGCCGGGTGACCTGATCCCATTTTAGTAAAATTGTTAATCACGGAGGCTCCCACACTTGGAAATTTGATCCTTGGAAAGCTTCCTTCCAACAGGTAATGGCCAGGCATTCGTGGAAAGATCAAGCTCAAGGGCCAAGAGTGAAATATTTGACCCAAGTGAAGGCTCGGCCACCAACTTTTGTTGCATTTGTAGCTGGTTCAACTGAACTTTCAGATACTGATTTGCGGTTTTTGACAAATAGTTTGAAAGAAGATTTCAACCTAGGTGGTATACCCTTAAGGATCCTGCAGCGAACTATTGAGAGGAAGAGAAAAGACTCTCCTAAAATTTCATCTCCAAAAAAAGTAAAACTCTCAAAGGCTTCCTCTACTGTACCTTCTGATAAAAGGGATTCTGTCAGCTCTCTTTAAGTGTAATCTAATTTGGAAATACTTTTACTCAGATTAGTGAACCACTCATCCACTCATTCATATATTTTATAGTGTTTTTGGTTCTTGTGTTGTTTTGACATGGTTATCACTTCAGTGCTGAAATTCCTTCAATTATAGAATGTGTATATTTTTGAAAAGAAAGGTTGCTTGCAACATACTACTGCATGCAAATTAGGTGGCATTTATTGTAAATTACTTAATTTCCTCAGTATGACTGTGAAAAGGAATATCACATTTTATATTAGCGGGCATAAGACAGATTTTGATACCAGAAGTAAATATACTAAAGTCTGTGTAGTGAAGAGTGTTCTTCATTGAGAAAACCTACAAAGGCAGGTAAGCCTATTACATAATTAGAGTAAGCTAAAAGATGCAAAAGGTTACATAAAAAGATCAGTGTCCAAAAAGCGTAACTTATGTGATTGCAAATGGTCATTATGAACATGGTGCCATGTCTAGTAACTAGTAATTATGGGATGTAGATCTTGTACTTTGTTGAGCAGCACTTTGCTCGAGATTCTATGGTGTTTGGAGGGTTGATGATATTTGTGTGCCAATATGTCTAATTTGAAATGGGCTGATAGTCTGCCATACTGTTTTGGGTGTTACACTATGGTCTCACTGGATTTTGTTGCTTGGCATCTGTTCAAGGAAGGATCCTGTTGGTATTTTGTAAAGTTAAATTACAGAGGAATAATGACTAAACCAAGACTTCTATACATTTTTTTTCAGCCCATTATGATAGAATTTTCATGTTAAACTCCAAGGTTAGTTTACATCATGAAACTAAAGAAACTCAAATGAAACATTACTCTGAAGTATAAGACATTATTCATATGTGATCAGCATATAAATGATAGTTATTAGAAATGAGTTGTAATTCATTGATCGTAAAAAGATTGGAATTTTGTAAACAGCTTAAAGTTGGTCATAAACTTTGTTTCTTAACCAAATATGTGCATGGAGATTTGCTTATAATGGACTTATTGGTCACCAAATTTGCTTTAACATCGAGATGATAGCTAAGAGCTTATCCAAAATTTAAGGAATATCACAAATTATCACTTAAAAATGAAAATGATAAGAGATATCCAAAATTTTCAGCCTTAAAAGAACCGTAAATAATAGGCTTTGCTAGTTCAACCATTTCAAACATCAAGACTGCATTTGGATGGATTCCTTCTTTAGTATTGAGTGTATCCATTGAGAAAGAATAAATAATACAAACTTTGTGAGGGTCAAATTAATTGCATAGGTTTTCTCTTGTAAGTAAAAGTGATCTAGAGACCCATGGTGATGGGAGTAGAGGATTAAGAGCATAACAGTTATACTGTTGTGTTTCTCCATGCATCATTTGATTTATTGGCATTTCTGTTAAGCAGGGGCAATGTTGGATTGCTTCCTACCCCCATTTAATTTTAATTTACACATTCAGAAAGGGAGGACGACTAGGCTGCCATGTAATTAGAAGGGTGAGAGGGATTGCACTTCAATTTCCATGGCTTATGAACACCATCAAAGAACTTAAATCTATGGCTAGCTTTGACTATTATATTGCAATTTAAAAAAAAAAAAAAAAAAAACACATACAACCTATCAGTTACCATGCAATGCTTAAATCTACTACATCTTTGTGCGAACTTAGCCCTTGCAGGAATTATCATGCAATGGGTGTCCATTGAGGCCGGTGGGTGTTCATTTAACATGATATTGTCTGTGATTTGGTATATGCATGAGGCTCATATGTTTATGAAATAGATGTATATGAGTTTTTTTCTAAACAAAAATATAACATGTAAAAGAAAACGAGCAACTTAGAAGTCTTGGGTATATGAGAAGCGTCATGATAGTATTAAAGACGATGCACAAGGGCAAGAAGATGGTTATCTAAAGCAGGTATGCAATCCTTTACTTTTGGGTGTGTTGGTGCTCCTGTGTATATTTTGTGTAGTGCATTCTTTTGAATGTTTATAACCCTCCTCTCTGTAGTGCGTCTTCCAACAAATATGATATGCATGAAGTAAAAAAGATTTCTCAACTTCTCTTTGGGGGTCTCCCCTTTTCATTGAGAAATTTTCAATTGATGGAAATCTATTTATGGAAAGAGAAGAAGAAAAGATGATTGATGCTAGTCATGAGCAAGTGTTCAACTCAAAGCTTACCCCTTGGAAATTAAAAGGAAGATTATTATTTTGTCTTACATTGGCTATAAATAATTTTCAACGAGGGTTCTCTACCTTACCACAACTAGCATTGGACATCTATGTAAATGGCAATTTCAATTTCAATTTTTTCCTTAAATCCTTAAACACATCCATGATTTCAAGGTTAAAGTAATTAACATTTCATATAAAATTATACTCAATGGGGTGAATTCATCCCTACCACAAGTGGGTAACGAATACACGATAAGACTAGATTCTCTTTTAATTTGAGTGTGTGTGCGTGCGTGTGTGCGTATGTGTTTCATTGATCCAACTAGGAAACTTTGATGGGATAAACCCAAAAGGGAAACTGAGGATAAACAGGGGTGGGGTTTCATTCGTACCCGTATATACTATTGGGGCCGGTTGGGGTGGTAGGGGTTGAACAATAACTAGAAGCCTCTTTGTACCTTTTCTTTTTTCACCTTTCCCCTCGTCCCAAGTCCTCATACTTTACTAAACAAAGTTCAATTTAGAGGGGCAAGTGAACCGAGGAAGCTCGCCTTAGCTTGGAACCCTCGGGTTGGTCGACCAATTCCCCACATCTACCTACACAAGGCTGTTGATCTCAAGTGTATCCAAGATGTTGCAACTTATGCCTCGTGTAAAGAGAGTAGGAGGGGTTGCGAGGCGTAGCTCTCTCCCCTCTCCCTTCTTCTCTCTCCCCTTTCTCAACTTTGATCAACTCTCATCTTGCCACCATCAGAGGTTGAGGCGCGTAGCAGCGAGAAGTCGTAAATCTAGAAGGTTCCAAAACTGGGATCTCTACGTTCTTGCCTTGGCGCTACTACTACTACTACTATTGGCTTATGTGCTCTATCTGAGGTCTCAATATTCTCCCAATGGCACCAACAACGAATATCCCAACTCTACAGAGGGAGTGGGTGGTATCGATCACCCACCGAAAAAGTAAAACAAAAACAAAAATATTATATAGACACACATACACACACACACACACACACACACACACACACACACACACACACATTGGTAAATGAGAAATAAAAATTTACCTCAGATAGCTTGGGAGATTTACCTACCATACCTTATGTGGAGGAGAACTAATTTTATTGAATAACAATACTATTGATATTAACATTAGTGTTATCGATTTACATATGATTTTTAAGTTGAGTGCCACTTTGACTCATGAAGAATAAAAAGAATACATAAAATTATGCACAAAATATCAATGCATCTTTGTATAGTCTTACATGTTCATATACCTAGCATATCTACTTTTATTACGGTGCACAAATTTGTTGTAAACCCATATACCAAGCCTTTAAAACAAAAGATTATAAATCACATGGTGGGTCAAGGGAGGTATTATTAACTGGATCAACTTACCGGGCATTAGATTATCCAATGTGTGAGGTCATGCCAGGTTAGGTTAGGTCATGTATACACCCTTATATCTATATAAGTGTGCAAATGAAAAGCTTTGAGAACCAATGGGAGAAGGGGAAAGGGCTATGTGAGAATATGGCATGAAAATTCAATCCAATTTTCATGAGACTTCATCTAATTCATATTTAAGAGCTAAGTCAGTTTAATGTAAGCTAACTTTGTTAGTTAAGAGAAAAAATATAGAAATTGTTTGTTGAGGGTGTTATTAGACCTTTTGACTACTCAAAGTGGATTTCTAATATTGAACCAATTGGAAAACTAAGTGGGGGCAGTGGTGTATAGACTGAATGTCAAGATATAAACAAGGAATGTTTAAAGGATTATTTTCCAATACCTAATACATATATGTTTGTTGATTATATTTGTTGAATATGGGATGTATTCCTTTATGGATGGATTTTTGGGTCATAATAAAATCAATCAAAGTGAAAAACATAAGAATATATATATATATATATATATATATATATATATATATATTGGTGCACATTTTGTTATGTGGTTATGACATTTGGACTTAAGAACGTAGTGCTACCTAGAAAAGGGATATGACACATATGTCATGATTATATGCATGAATTTTTAGAGGATTGCATAGATGATATCTCAGGTTGCTAAAAATAAAAAATCGTGTGTATGACTTGAGAAAAATATTTTAAGGATTAATGCGATACAAAATTCAACTAAATATTAAGAAATGCCTTTTTGGTGTGACTTCTAGGAAATTGTTGGATTTCAATATCTCCATAAGATGCATATAAGTTGATCCAAAGATGTCACAAGTTGTTGCTGATATGCCTCCAAAGAATGTTAAATAATTAATAAGTATAATGTCCATCTGGATGATATTGTCAATGATGATTTTTTATTGAAGACCAATGAGAATAAGACTTGGAGTATGTAATTTGATGGTTTTGATTCCTAGGGTGCAATACCATGGGTTATACTTGTTACTCTTAAAGGTGATACTTCCATTAACATATAGATTGGGTTTTCCCTATATAAACAATAATTTTGAATATGAAGCACTTATTGAGGAATCTATGCAACACAAACATTAAAAATGGGATATATCAAAGTGTGTAGTGATTCCCAATCGGTGGTTAACCAAGTAACACAAAGTTATCAAACCAAATAAGATAAACATATTCCTTAATAAAAAGCCCTACATGCCAAATCCAATTTCCCAATTTGAAGAGTTTGAAATTGATAATCCCTATAAAGAATACTAAACATAGTGATGCTATGAATAGTGGTATGGCTTGTGTTGCTTCTTTAGTTTCTATTGATATTAATGATTATCATACAGAATAATGCTTTTTAAAATATTACAATAACCCATCGCTAAGATAGAAAAGACTAAGGGAGTACTTGTGAGGGTTTGGAGAAATTGGGAGGAGCAATGGAAGCATTAGGGTTTTGGGTAGAACAAACCCTGAGGGCATGCGACAACAATGGCGAGGAGAAGTGGGAGAAGGTGAAGGAGCTTCGAGAGGTGGTCATGCTGGACCATCTTTGTTCTTCCTTGGCCGAGCGTTGTTTCAAAGGGTTGGAGTTTCTTTTTGGTTCGTTGGAGGAGAAATTAGCTAATAGCCTTTTGGAGATAGGTCGCCAGAATGTTGAGTTTCTCATTAGTCGGGTGGTGAAGGATTTTTTGGAAGCTCTCAGGCGAGGATCTGGAACTATTTCGATTGATCCTTTTCTGGTTAGGATTTTTGTCTCTTCCTTCGTTGAGTCTTTTCCCAGTCTACATCGATTGCTGGAGGTGTTAGATGTTGAGCCCCGTTCGGATGGAGTTTCACAGGATCCTGAGATTCTACAGGGGTTGGAGGCGCAAGTGGTGGAGGTGAAGCATTTGGAACTAGATCTGCTTCCGGCCTTGGTCTTATTAGATTCTTCGCTTGATGGGGGTTTTCACATAGCAGTTTGGCTTTGTCTTGGGCAAAGGATTGACATCGGTGAAGGGTTTTATCCCCTCGAAGGCTTGGCTCCGGTGGGGGTTGTATTTCCCATCTTCAAGCCTGTTATCGATTGGCTTGTTTTTCTCCGAAGGGGTATGGAAGAGATCGGGTTGATGAGCTTAGGGCTTGACTTGGTGTTTCTGTCAAGTTGGGAGGTTATTCCATTTTCCTTGTTCTCCTTTCCTAGGGACAAGTTTTCCTTGTTTCCTAGGCCCCGCATAAGGATAAAACATGTCTTTAGAGGCCCTCCTTCTAGCTTGACGCGTCCAAACAATATGCAAGGGAGACTGCAAGATCGTTGGGTTTGTGTTGATTTTCGTGGTTTGTAGTTTATGAGTGGTTAGTCTTCTTGGGTGTTAGTCAAATGCTTTTCTCTCAGTTAGGGTGTATCTTCAATCTGAGAGCAAGGTTAGTTGCTGGTGCAGGGTTGGTTGACAACGACCGTAGTTATTTTTCGTTTTGTGGTGTATTGTGGATGGGACGAGCTTGCTTCGACTAGTTTTATCTTGATGGTTTGGTCTTCGAGCGTTTGGTTGTGACTCGAGCGGATGGGTTTTCTTCCTCCGATTTGGTCCATCGGTAGTTTATGGGCTATTTTTACGTCTTCTGGCCCTCCTGCATGATCCCCGTTTGGGGGTGGTAATGTGTGAGGGGAATATTGGTAATTGTGGTGTGAGTCTCGCTTTGGTTAGTATGCTCAAGGGGTGATGGCAATCTCTGTTGTTGGTGTGTTTTCGAAAGTGATCAGGTCTGGTTTGGTGTTTGGTTCTCAAAGCTTATATTTATTGTAAATGGGGTGGGGTCTTGCCAACCCCCCGATTCTAAGTTTCAGTTAAAAGTGTTTAATCATCCAAAAAAGATATAAAACACATAATCACTAGATGTGTTTGTATTCGAAAGTGGTACACATAACCCATAATGATATAATTATATTTTCAACTATTTATTTGAATAAATAACTCCATATGTTTCAATAAATGATCTAGGAAATATATATATATATATATATACTATATATATATATATATATATATATATATATATATATATTATATATATATTAGATGCATTAAATATTTTATTTTCGGAGGTGTATTATTTAAAATATGTTTGATGAGAAATTTCATAGATGTCGTGGTTATAAATAAGTTAGGATTACATTACAAAATTTTTATGATAGTGAATGTGGAGGAAAATTGATGTAGAGAGGGATAGATATTACTCACACAATTAAGTTTACTACTTCGAGAACCCCAAATCTCCTTACTAGTGCAAGTAGTTTCTAGATCAAATTCTTGACTCAGTATAAGCTTCAACTATTCAAGGCAAAAAACTAGATTTATAATCCTTTTTACAATCTCCTGGAGGTTTTTAACAACCTTCCAAAAGGTTTACAATTAGACTACTACCCTCAAGACAATCTAATTTTTCAACTAATCCTATCACAATCCTTTTAACCCTGAAACTCCATTCTATTATGATTATTCCTGCTCCAAAAAAACTTACAAGACTAATCAAGAGGGTTTTGAACTACCCATTATCCCTTATTTGACTATTTAAGAAATTTCAAGTCTCCTTGGTTAGTAGAAAACACACTTCTTTCCTTACTCCCCCTTTTTATTAGGTATCTCAACTGTTGAGAGAAAATTTTCATGAATATATGGTGAAGGACAATGTGGTTTGATCTAATTCTTAGAGAATCTTGAAGACGACTCCAAGGTAGAACGTTCTTCAAATTTGCAAGAGTTTTTGATGGTTCGTTCTTGAGATATTTGTGTTTCCTTTATCGAAACCCTGGCTTGAGGGTTTTTACACCTGAGCAATCCCAAGAGGGAAAAATTTATTGTTTCTCGAACATGATTCAATAGTCCTCAAAACTTCCAACTCCCCAAAGGTTTGTGCTAGTTTATAGAAACTCCCCAATGTCCAAATACTCCTTGAACGATTTCCTACACTCCCAACAACTCTTGTTTGACAATGTACAATAGTTGTGTTAACCCGGAACAAGGAAGGTCTTCTTCAATCCCACAATGAATATAACCAATGCTTAGAATGAATAATTTTTATTATAAATAACTTGTACCAACACAAGAATCTCTCCTTCAAATATTTTCTATAGAGTTTCAACTTTCTCAACCCTACATACAGACATGATTGTCAAGAAACACCTTCCTCCACAAAATATAACTTCCATTCATCCAAAAACCCTAGGATCATAACATTTAGGGAAAAATCATGTTCTTGTTACCATACTATATATTCAAAGGGTTGAGCACAATGAAAGTTTCAGAGTATTAAACCTCATTCACATATGTTACAAATATAATAACCCCTATTTCTTGACACAAATCACAGATTGGCTTGAACACTAATAACCTCTCCTTAAAAAATACCACTAAATATTAAGATGTAAAGGTTTATTGAAGATGTATTAAGTCTGATTATAACGTTTGGACTCTTTCCAAGCATAAATTATACCTCCTTGATCATGTTCATCCACCTTTTTTTTACAAGACTCTCTTACCAATGAAAACAACTTGATCTTAATGATTCCCTACTGACTGTCACAGACTTGTGCTATGTACCATAGCTTCTATCACTCATAAAAACTATGAATCTCTCAAATATCATTATAAATTCACATTTATATCTTCTTACCAATTTTTAACCTTCTTGTCTATTGCATGCACAAACTCATTGATCACATAAATGCACTAAAAGTAGTAAATACTAACACATGAACTGTGTATACACAAAATTCCTTTCTTAAACTCTCTTAGGATCTCTCTCTTACATTAAATGGCCATTCGAATGATGGTTCCAATTAGTTACAATGAGGCTTAAATATGCCTTCAAATGCCTCTCCAACCGAATCTTTCCCCTTATGGCCCTTAAATTACATATTATTTTTCTAATTACATTAATTTGAAGAGCCTCTCATGGATAGAACCCAAATATTGACTTCTAGATTAAAATTATGATTTTCAAGTCCTTAATAGGACCATTTACAACTTTACCACATATTAGATACTCCAAGAAACACACATAAATGCTAGGAGAAGTCCAAAATTGCATTCAAGATTCAAATTGCTAGTTTTTGAGGGAAACTGACAAATTCAAATTTGTGAAGGTATTACACCAAACCAACATACCCAATAGACCCTAAAACCTATAAACACGCTCTTGAAAGCCAAAATTTATTTTGACAACCCTATGTACAAGATAGGAGTGATGCTCCTGCATCGTACTCCCAAGGGGAAAAGAAAAAAATCCCTATACTCTTGCTTACATGATTGTAACTTAATGAAATTATTCATAGTTTAGAGTGCCTTCATCTCAGCATATGCATTCCCTCTGACTCCTTGTGCTCTATCTCCTCCTGGGTCCCATATCATGCTCTTGTTTCTTCCATTTTCTTCTATAACATAACTTATTTTCTTGTCTTCCATCTATATCTCTTGCATTTTCAGATTTTCAATACCTTCAAAAACAAAAAAGTATAACAACAAATAGAAGGTCTTCTTCATGTTTCATTTTCTTCTCCACCTTTGAGCCATACTTTTCGCTTGATGTCTTCACTATTTGTCTTGCTTTGTTGGTTTGCTAGCTGTTTTGAGCCATCTATCTTTTGTTTAGCTTCTTGGAGTTGTATTTTTGTGTTCATCATCATGTAAACATGCTTCATATCAATCCACATCAACTCAGTCTTTTCCATACACAACTCTATCCTCTCAACTATACATTGCTTATTTTCCTCTTGATTCTTGATCTCTAACACCCTTCGTAGAAGAATTTCCATATTTTATTGCTCAAATTTGTTTTGTGCAATCTCAATCCTTTCTTTTGTGTTCTCACAAGATTCATGTTCATCTTCATTCATCAACAATGTCACACTACCTCTTCCCTTGTTTGTTTTAAAATCACCATGTTCTTCTTCTCCATTCTTTCCAAGAACTTCTCTTGTTTGATTTTTATCATTCTCTGAATATACACCTGCAATGAGCCCATGTGTAGGCGTAAATTTTCCTCTAATCAAATAATTAATCATTACCTTTCCTTGTTATTCTTCTTTGGACTCATCCATGAGTTATTTTTTCTATTGCTTGCCTTCATACTGTCTTTGCATGGAGTCAAATAACTCTTCAATTTTATGCAATTCTTTGTTCAATATAATAATATCCTCTTCATTTATTCCTTCATCAAATTTTGGGCCATATTTTCCTTCCTCTTGTACATTACTTTTTTTCTCCTTAGTCTCATTCATTATCTCAAAATCAGCATTACTTAAGTCACTACTTAACTCAATATCTTGCTTACCTTTTTCTTGTTCTTCATCATAATGTTTTATGCTCCTTGGCTGCTCCATCATCTTCTTTCTCTTGACTACCTCCTTCATGGATTCTTGTTCTCTTTCTTTCCTCTTGTCATCTTTATTCATCTTCTAATTACCTCTCATTATCCACACTCTTCTTTGTATTTTCTTGGACTGAGTTTTTAGACCTTCTTTGGCCTTCTTTTCTTGATTCACAAACTAGGCTTTGTTCCTTGGCTTCTTCTTTCCTTTCCTTACTAGCCATTGGCTTGAATTTCTCCTTTTTATTGTTCTCTAAACTTGCAATCACCTTCTACTCATATATCATTTATATGTCTTCTTTCTTCGTACCTATATACACACATTCACACAAGTTATTAGAAACAAAACATGGAGCTTCTTTGGCTCCTTCAAATTATTCTTCCTTTTTTACTTGTACTCTTCTCTTCCACAGTATGTATTCTTCATCCACTTAGGCACTTTGTACCCAAATATCCTTGATTTTTCTAAAATATCTTCACTATTTGTTACTCTCTTATCTTTTCTTTCATCTTCTTTATTTGACTCCATCTTCTTCATCTCTTCCTTTTCTTTGATGTTTTCCTCAATAAGAACATGTTTTTCAACTTCTTCACATTGCTCACTAAACAATTTCATCCTTCTCAGACCTCTATGGTTTGTCATCTATCTTCCTCTCATCACTCCTCTTGTTTCTCTCCAATATCCATCTATGTGGCCATTTCACCTTCTTCTTGATCACTACTCCAAATTGATGTGGGAGCATAACTTGTGGAGGCCATAACTTTTGATCCGACCGTTGGATCGTTTTTGAAATTTTACAGGGTGGTAGATATTAGTCAATAAGATGCCATGAAGGAAATTTTTGACAAAGGTTTTTTCCCCTTATGGACATATTTTATAGGTCATATTCCTTCATCTAGTGGTCTAAAATTAGCTTCTGAACGTTTTTTTATCGCTTTTGTCTAGGACTTAGAGGTTTTAATAAATTTTGTTATGCCTTATAGAATAAGCCAATATTTGGTGCATGATCTTTAATTTTTGAAGGCATATTTGGCACAAGAATTTTAGGGCCCCTCCGAGGTATTTTGCTAACTTAGGTAACTTTTAGCATTTTAAGGGTTGTTTAGAGTTATATGTGAAATAAAAGGAAGATTGTAATGATCTGAAAATATTAGTGTGGATTCTGGAATGGGAAGAAAAATATTTTTGAGATTGTCTGGCTTTTCTTTGTAAATTGTTTTTTTGTGTGTTTTAGAGGTATTTCAATCTCTTACAGTTGGATCCACATCAATTGGTATTAGAGCAGGATCTGGATCTTATGAGAATAGTTAAGGTAATATATTACATTTTTCTATGTAATTTAAAGTCTTCTATTTTATATAAGCATTGCTAGATGCATGGGAGGGGAGGTTATACCCAGATGAATAGGAATATTCATAGACCTATAGAGATAAGTTGCTAAGATCATAGGAAGAAGTTACCCACCTTAGAAGGAGACATGCAAATGGGGATGAATACCCAGATTAGTGATATTTAAGAATTACCCTTCGTTAATGAATGAAGGAGGAAATGAGGGAATAAAATGAGAGATATGAAGACACCTTGAATGAGATACAATTTGAGGAGAGATTGGTCCAAGCTTTAGAGGGAAAGAATGACGACATCAAGATTAATGTTCTTGATTATGGTGGAGGGTTATGAACCAAAGGAGTTGATTGACTGGTTGAATCGCATGGAAAAATTAATTGAGTGGAAAACCCTTTCCGAGGAGAAGAAGGTTATGTTTGCATTTACTAATTTGGTCTGGACGTGAATTTATTTGGTGGGACCACCTGAAAAATGAAAGACAAAGGAAAGGAAAGGAAAAGATCTAAAATTGGAATAAAATGGTGAAAGAAGATGAAAGAAAAGTTTCTTCCTATAGATTGTGCTCAGACACTGATTTAAAAGGTTTCAAAACCTAAGACAGAAGGATCTCAGTATTGAAGAGCATGCCAATGAAGTTTACAAATATATCGATCATGGGTGGAATAAGGATATTCTAAAGAACATAAGGCTACAAGGTATGTAAATGGTTTGAGTTATACCATGCAAGATGAACTAAATATGCTCTAGATCCATATCATGGATGATGCTGTATCAAACTCACATCAAAATTAGAGGAAAAGAATAAGAGGAATAATTTGAAAAGATATTTTAAGAGAGCACCATCATCATATCCAATGAGAGGCAGAGGTAGGTTTGATTCTATAAAAGATGAATCCTCTAATGCAGAAGGGCATTGAAGAATCTATTCAAAAACCATGGTAACTACTAAAGAGGCGGGGGGTTTCAGAGGGGAAGAGGTTATAATGGAGGAAGGGGTTGGAATAGCTCCCCAAAGGTAGTATACATGTTACCAATGTAGTGAATAAGGGCGCACAAATATTTTTAGTGTCCACTCTATCCAACTAGAAAAAAGATTTTTAACTAGAAAAACCACAAGTAAACCTAGTTGAAGTTGAAGAGGAAGAATAAATGGAGGTTACTGTAGACTTGGGTGAAACCCTCATGATAAGGAGGATGATGATCATCCCAAGGAAGGAGAAATAACAAGATGTTGTTTGTGTTGATCCTTGGCTACGGAAAAATCTCTTTCGAGCAAGATGCACCTCTAGAGGAAAGGTATGTAA
Organism: Taxus chinensis; assembly: GCA_019776745.2. NCBI lineage: Eukaryota > Viridiplantae > Streptophyta > Pinopsida > Cupressales > Taxaceae > Taxus > Taxus chinensis. Next base: position 801,945,724 of record CM034146.1, read on the forward strand.
AATTATTATTGATGGGGGTAGTTAAGAAAATATGGTCTCAATTCTGATGGTTGATAAGCTCAGTTTGAAATGTGAGAAGCACCCATGTATCCCAATAGTATATCATGGTTCAAGAAAGGGAACAAGGTAACCATAGATAAAATATTTCTTATAAAGTTTTTGATTGGGAATACCTAAAAAGATGAGGTGTTGTGTGATGTTATCCTGATGGATGCGTGTCATATATTACTGGGAAGGGCTTGGCAATATGATAGTAAGGTTACACATGATGGAGGGAAAAATACATATAAGTTTTTTTAAGGATAGTGTAAAGGTGGTCTTCTTACCCTTCAAGGAAGAAAAGAAGAGTGAGAAATTATTGGATACAAAAGAGTTTGTTGTAGAAATTGAAGAAGCTGGTTTTTGTTATGCACTGATGTCAAAGAAGGTCCCAAAATAGAGGCCTTTGATATACTCGATGTGGCAAGTAAAGGTACTAAAAGAATACGAAATATGTCATACCAGATGAGCTACCAAATGGGTTACCAACGAAGCAGAGATATACAACATCATATTGATTTAACCCTAAGATTTTCCCTTCTAAAGTAGGAAGCCTACAGGATGAGTCCAACACAGAGTGGGGAGTTGAACAGGAAAGTGACAAATATAATACAAAAAAGGTTAGTGTAGATAAAGAATGAGTCATATGTGTAACACCTACGCTATTAAATCCTAAAAATAGATGGAGGTACTGGAGAACATGTGTGGAAAGTAGAGGCCATAAATAAATTTACAATTAAGTATCAGTTATGAATTCTAAGATTGGATGATATGATTGACGTGCTAGCATCAGCTCAATAATTTTAGTAAGATTGACCTATGGAGTGGGTACTACCAGATCCAGAATCCGTGAAGGGGATGAATGTGAAATGTACTTTTTTTTTTAAATATGCATTTTATGAGTGGATGATGATGCCATTTGGGATATCTAATGCACCCAATACATTCATGACAGGTTGATGAATAGAGGACTGCTGAGAATATAATGGTAAATTTGTTCATTGTCTATTTTGATGATATTTTGATATTCAGTAAAATAGTGGAAGAACACTTGTTATATATGAAATTGGTGTTAGAATTGTTATGACAAATAGAGTTTGTATCCAAACTTAAAGAAGTGTAAATTTCTTCATAAAAGTATCTAATATTTTTTTGGTTTTTCATCTCAGGGGATGGAGTGAGGATGAATGAGGAAAAAGTTAAGGAACTTTTAGAATGGCCTATTCCAAGGAATGTGAGAGAGGTTTTTAGTTTTCATGGATTGACATTTTTTTTATAAAAAGTTCATCAGGAATTTTAGTAGCATTGTCGTAGCCATAAAAAGAGTGTATGAAAGGGAAAGAGTTTGTATGGACCAAGGTAGGAACCATATAGTTTTGAATTGTTTAAGAAGAAAGTTTTAGAGGCACCTATTTTGGTATTGCCAAATTTTAGCAAGGTCTTTGAGGTTTATTGTAATGCCTCACACATCGATATTAGAGTTTTATTGAATCAAGAAGGGAAGACCTATGGCATTATTTAGTGAAACATATAAATGAAGTCAGGAGGAAATTTTCTACTTATGATTTAGAAATTTTATGTTATTTTTCAAGTCAATAAGGCATTGGAGACATTACTTAGTAGCTAAGGAATTTGTACTCGTTATCTGATCATGATGAATTGAGGTATGTTAACACACATAAGAAACTAAATAGTAGGCATGCCAATGTGGGTTTCATTTTTAGAAGATTATTTTTTTTTCTTAAAGCATAATTTAGGTAAGAAGAATCAAGTTGTTGATGCCTTGAGTAGGTGTGTAACACTTTTGACAATAATGGAAAATGAGGTAGTAGGGTTTGAGGTAGTTAAGGAATTGTATGAAGGTGATCTAGATTTTGGTGATGTTGTGAAACAATGTAAGGACCCTACAATGTCGTAGTGGTTCTTCTGATTATTTGATGCAAGATGGTTATTTATTTAGGGGAAAACAATTATGCATCCCTGCTTGGTTCAATGAGAGAAAATATTATAAGAGAATTGCATAGTGGGGAGTTGGCTAGAACACTTTGGTGTAAGTAAGAATAATTTCTCTTGTTGTAGGAAAGTATTATTGGCTAAAGGTAAATAGGGACATAAGTAGGATTGTAGCAAGATATAGAGTGTTCCAAATGGCTAAGGGCCATGCACAGAATACTAGGTTGTATATATGCCATTTCTTGTCCCTACAGGGCCATGGGTTGATTTGAGTATGGATTTTATGTTAGGAATTTCTAACACACAATGAGGGAATGATTCTATGTTTGTTATGGTTGATAGGTTATCTAAGATGGTACATTTCATTGCTTGTAAGACAATCAGTGATGCTTCCATGGTTGCATATTTGTTTTTTTTTTCAGAAGTGGTTAGGGTGCATGGAGTTTCAAGAATGATCACTTTAGATCGGAACACAAAGTTTTTGAGTCACTTTTGGAAGACCCTGTGGAGGAAAATGGGGACACAACTACAGTTCAGTAGTGCATATCACCCCCAGACTGATGGGCAGACAGAAGTAGTGAACATAAACTTGGGAAATCTCCTATGTTGCATAGTTGGAGAAAAGTCCGAAATAATGGGAATTGGATTTACCATAAGCTAAATTTACTTATAACGGCATCGGTAAATAGGTCAACAAGGAAGGTATCCTTTCTATAATTTTATATGGTAGGAACCCTAAGGGGGTCCTAGATTTGATTGTGCTACCTAGTGAAGATAAACTTAGTGATGATGCAGAAGCATTTGAAGAACACATTCTACAATTGCAGGAAGAAGTGAGGGAAAATTTGAAAGTCAGTAATGCACAATATAAAGAAGTTGTAGATGTCGAGTAGGAGAGTAAATGTATTTTAAGAAGGAGATATGGTGATGGTTCATCTTAGAAAAGATAGGTTTCCAAAGGGTACATATAATCAATTAAAGTATAAGAAGATTGGGCCATGTAGGATTTTGAAGAAAATTAATGATAATGCTTACAAGGTGGAACTACCTGATAGCTTTGCTATCTCACTAGTTTTTAATGTTTTTGACTTATATAATTTTCCTGGTCATGAGGAAAATGTCGTGGAGGATGAAGAAACAAAATGGGGAGCAACAGATGCCGAAGAAGAAAAAGGAAAGGGTAATGCGTGTCTTGGACCAAAAGACAGTTACTACTAGACATGGGAGCTACAACAAATATTTGGTGTAGTGGGAAGGTTTACAGCAAGAAGAAAATACTTGGATTCCTGAGTGGGAGTTTAAGAAGATTGAAAGTGAAAAATTAGATGAATTTTGTTAACTGAATTCGCATGACCTGAATTCTTTTCAATCAGGGGAGAATGATGCGGGAGCATAACTTGTGGAGGCCATAACTTTTGATTCGACCGTTGGATCGTCTTGAAATTTTACAGGGTGGTAGATATTCATTAGATTATTCTATGACTATTTTTTGTGAAAGGTTGTGTCCTTTTCGACATATTTTCAAGGCCGTATTCCTTCATCTAGTGGTTTAAAATTGGCTCTGAACATTTTTTCACTTTTGAATAGGTCTTAGAGTTTTAATAAATTTAATTACATTTTAGAATAAGTCAAAATTGTGTGTGAGACTTAATTTATGAAGGCATATTTGGCACGTATATTTTTGGGCCCATCCGAGGTGTTTTTCTATTAGGTAATTTTTGGCATTTTAGGGTTTTTTGACAATTTAGGGTTTTTAGAGTAGACGTGAAATAAAAGGAAGATTGTAATGATGTGAAAGTTTTAGTGTGGATTATAGAATGAGAAGAAAAATATTTTAAAGCTTCTGGTTTTTATTTGCAAACTATTTGTGTGTATTTTGGAGGTATTTCAACCTCTTGTAACTGGATCCACAACAAATTCTTGATGATCATCATCCCTCATGATTCCCACCACTATTATCAACTGCTCCACATCTCTTGTCAAGCCTTGTATCTCTTATTGCATGTATATCTCTCTTATTCTTATCATCTCTTTCTTCTTTTCTTCTCTTTTTCTCATTTGTTAGCACAATAACTCAATTAATCCCTCTATTATCTTCACTTTGTCTTCCTCCATTCTATTTCTTGACAAGTCCTTTCCACCTTACCAATTCACTATAATTCACACATACACATGTTTTAATACCAATAATGATGTATAGAGGGAGAGAAATTACTCACATAACCAAGTTTTCTACTCCAAGAACCCAATTCTCCATACTAGTGTAAGTCATTTCTAGTTCAAACTCTTGAATCAATATAATAAATTATTCAGACACAAAACTATATTTATAATCCTCTTTACAATATTCTAGAGGTGTTTAATAACCTTCCAAAAGGTTTGCAATCATATTACTAACCTCAAGAAAATCTATTTGTTCAACTAATCCTGTCACAGTCCTTTCAGGCCTAAGACTCCAGTCTGTTATGATTATTCTACTCCAAAAACACTTACAAGACCAATCAATAGGGTTTTACACTACTCATTATCCTTATTTGACTATACGATAAATTTAAAGTCTCCTTGGTACGTAAAAAAAAACTTCCTTCTTTACCACCCTATTTTATCAGGTCTCCCAATTATCGAGAGAAAAGTGTCATGAATATTTGGAAAAAGACAATGTGGTTTGATCTAATTCTTGGATAATATCAAATACGACTCTAGGGCCAATTTTTTTTCAAATTTGTAATATTTTTTTATGCTTCATTCTTGAGATATTTGTGTTTCATCTATCGAAATCCTAGCTTGAATATTTTTACACTTGAGCAAGCCCGAGAGGGAAAAATTTGTTGTTTCTTGAACTTGATTCAATATTCCTTGAAACTTTCAAATCCTAGAGGTCTATGCTAGTTTATAGAAACTCCCCAATGCCCAAATACTCCTTGAACGATTTCCTACACTCCCAACAACTCTTGTTTGACAGTCTATAATAGTTATGTTAACCAAGAATAGTGAATGTCTTCTTCATTCCCACAATGAATATACCCAAGGCTTAGAATGAATAATCCTTATTAGAATTAACTTGTCCCAACATAAGAACCTATCCTTCAAATATTGTTAAGGAGTTTCAACTTTCTCAACCTTTTATGTAGACTTGATTGTCAAGAAACACCTTCCTTCACAAGATATAACTTCCATTCATCCAAAAACCCTAGGATCATAACAATTAGGGAAAACTCATGTTCTTGTTACAATATTATGTATTCAAAGGGTTAAGCACAATGAAATTTTGGAGTATGAAACCTAATTCATAGATGCTATAAACATACCAACTCTTGTTTCTTAACACAGATCACAGATTTTCTTGAACACTAATAACCTCTCCTTAACAAATACCATTAAACATTAAGATGCAAAGGTTTATTGAGGATGTATTAAGTCTAATCATACCTTGTGGACTCTTTCCAAGCATAACTTATACCTCCTTGATCATGTTCATCCAAATTTTTTACAAGACTCTCTTACCAATGAAAACAACTTGATCTTAATGATTCCCTACTAACTGTCACATAATTGTGCTATGTACCATAGCTTCTATCACTCAAAAAAATATGAATATCTCAAATATCAATAAAAATTCATATGTAGATCTTCTTACCAGTTTTTAAGCTTCTTGTCTATTGCATGCACAGACTCACTGATCACACAAGTGCACTAAAACCAGTAAATACTAACACAAAATTATGTATACATAGAATTCCTCTCCTAAACTCTCTTGGAGCTCTCTTCCATTGAATGAACATCAAAATATGGTTCCAATTATTTACAATGATACTTAAATATGCATCTGCAATCAAATATTTCCCCTTATGACCCTTAAATTACATATTATTTGTCTAATAACATTAATTTGAAGAGCCTCTCAAGGCTAGAACCCAAATATTGACTTCTAGATTAATATTATGACTTTAAAGTCCTTAATAGGACCATTTACAACTTTACCACACATTAGATACTCTAAGAAACACACGTAAATGCTAGAACAAGTCCAAAATTGCCTTCAAGATTCAAATTGTCAGTTTTGGAGGGAAACTGACAAATTCAAATTTTAGAAGTTATTACACCAAACCAACATACCTAATAGACCCTAGATGACCCCTAGAACCTATAAACACAATCTTTAAATCCAAAATTGATGTTGACAATCCTATGTACAAGATAGGAGTGATGTTCCTGCATCAAAAATAAAGTGGAAAAGCAATGTCACATAAAGTTCTTAGGATGGGTTATTATTGTAATACAATAGAACATGATTGTCATGAATTTTTGAAGACATGAAAAATTGAGAAGACAATAATATTACACATGTAATTGAGTTCCTAAGAGTTACGTGGAATTTATTTAACAATATTTCTTATGCCAAGGGTTACTGGTATCATGTATTTGACTAACATATATGTGTATATATATGCATGTGTATGTGTATGTATATATAATCCAGTCAAATACATGATATTGATATATAGACACACACACACAAACACACAATTCTAACATATATTATTTTCATTTTGAGAATGAATCACATAATATGATTCACAACATCAATTCAAAAACTTTTACCCACATTGTTTAAGAAATTCAAAACTTTTATAATCCTCATTACACTTCATTATTGCAGTATCCATAACTACAATGTATTTTGCATTTATATTGTCCATGAACTCAAATAAATTGTAGGGTATATGATGGATATGCAATTTTTTTATTGAAGGAATGTCATTTATAATACTTAAAATATAAAGTACATTAAAAAAAATTCCGATAAAAAAATAAAGTGGTATGATATCATACCTCAAGAAAAATCACTCTAGGAGTCAAACAATGTCCTAAAAACCCAATAAAACCAAGGACGAAGGCCAAAAATCAGAATTATAAAATTGCAATATCATCATAGCCATGTACTATAAAGCATTAAATGCACATATAAAAACATAGAAAGCAAGCTTAAATACACTTGTGATTCACATATAACCCACCCTGCAACAAAAATATGTTTTTGTCACCCCACTTTTGATTCACATCCTCACCTCTATTAGCTTTAATTTGCTTAGAAAAGCTTACACATATGATTTTGTAAAGACTTTTTACTTAAAAAGTAAACTCTATAGTTTTATTTGATTTTTCAATTAGAACCTACCACAATTGTAGCTGTTAAGGTATTTCCCTGGTGGTCATTTATGCACTAAATGATTATTCCTTTCTTGTGGTGAGGAGTTTTGGGTGTCCTTTAGGGTTAATTTTCCATATTTTAATACCATATGTAAATATTCCTTTTGTTTTTTAGATTTGTTTGTGGTTTTTAGATGGTGGCACTATAAACTCATGGTTTATGTTTTCCTTAAAGGAATTTAAAATGAGATGTAGGTATCACACTATTTTTTAAAAAAGGTCCATACGTAGTATTCATGGTTAGATCATTAGAGTACATGTCTTGTATGGTGAGATGAAAAAAACATAATATGGGGAAATGGATAGAAGATAATCATTGTAAGGATTTCTAGTGGGGGATAGATGGGTAGGGACAATGAATATAAACCATCACTTTGGTTTTCTCACCCTCTAGCCATCACTTTGGTCTTCTTACCCTCTTTCTCTCTGCAAGCATGTAACATCTTATAAGCCACACATGTTTCATAGTTATGACCAATCTCTGTTTAACCCAAATACAACTTGTTGGAGATTAATATTTATTTATCATATCATATGAATTTTAATTCATATACTTTGGGGAATATGAGGCGTTGTGTAGTCATCACCTATTTTCTTCGTTAGGGATAGTCCTCAATATAAGGAATATTAGAGTTACATTTTAAATATAACTCATTAAATTCCATTTCACACCTACTTTCTTTTAATGTAACTCCTTTTCCATTTTGTACCTACTTTATCTACATTAGTAGGTTAGATGGTGCAATATCATATAGGAATTAATCTTGAGTTGACTTAGGTTAGATTAACTATATTTAGTATGTCTTGTGCACATCTCTACAATTAGAATAGGATAGGCATGTAATTAATGCCACAATCATTAATTACCACCAATATTAATGAAAGCCACCTCTAGGTGGCTACTCACACGTGTCCAGTAAGTGGTCAATAGGGAAAGTGGAGTTTGTTTTGTACAAGCTATAATTTTTACCCCTATCTCTTTGTATTTTCTTTGGTGTATCATAGTATTGGATATGTTATTATTATTTCCTCAGTTACACAGTGTTTAAGCTTGGAGTGAGCAATAATTATGGATATATAATCATGAGGGTTAACCTTTATGTTACTAGAGCTTGGTTATCCATAGTTTGAGTTATGGATTTCTTCATTTTAATCAAGCTTAGGATTCCCACATTACTTCCCAATTAGCATCTAAGCACATTTTTTGAGCCAATACATGTTCTAGGTTTACAAAATTACCCTTCGGATAGATTTTGTTTGAGCCAAAACTAAAAATTTAGGGATTTTTTTTCTATTTTTAGAAAAAAAATAGATTTTTTAGGTGAATGCCATTATGTTTCTTGAATAATACTCAAAAAAATATGAATTTTAAAAATAATCACATTTTTTGGAGGTCCTAGTGAGTTGTTATGAATTTTTGAAGTTTTAGATTTGAAAGAGGAACAAGAAGCATAAAAGAAGATGGTCCATTTTTTACATTTTCTTGAAAAAAACATGTATCAAGGCACCTTCACCTTTATCCATCTCATTGAGAGTTTTTTAAAAGGTTCTCATTTCTAAAAAAAATAAACATTCTAGGAACCTGTGACAAGCATTCGAAGTTTTCATGGCATTTTAAGGTTTTATTTGGTGAATGACATTATTCAATAGCCCTTGAATGCTCAACCTTTGTTCCTCCATGTGATCTACTACTATGTATATCCCTTGTATAACTAGATATTATAACCCATGTGACATGTAGCTCAACATTTTTAGCTCCCAAGAGTTACTCTACACCAGTGTGCTTCTTTTTTTAGCACTAAACTTTAGAATGGATTAAATTTTTATCCACAAAGACTGCGAGGGTCATCTTTTAGATTTTTACAATAATTTCATTAATGTTTGACATGTAACAAATATATTTCCCAAATTTTAGATTTTCTTCCTCATATCATGCATAGTTTTTCATTCTTGAACTTTCTAAGGGCTATAATTTTTAATCCACTCTTCAAATTGAGGTGTCGTTTTAAAAAGTGCTTATGTTTTTTCACTCTATATATCTATAACATTAAACTAGGTCCATTCAATCACAAAATTATCTTTCTTAGTTCTTATAAAAATATCAATGTAAAACAAGTGCTACATAAAGTGTCGTCTTATTCTACTAGGGATCATTTTGTGCTAAATAAAGATTATGGAAACGCCTCTTTGATATAGGTATTCATGATAAATCATATTTTCGGGTAATGATTGGAAAACTATAAAATTATAATGAGTTGGGGGATTTTATGAATGTATATAATTACTGTCTTTTCTATGCATTTTTTCGTTGACACTTTTTTAATGCCTTCAAGCCAAGACCTTCACACCCTCACGTAGGAAAATAATTACTTACAATTAAAAAATAAAAAATGTTATTTTAAGAAGTTTATACACTTTTGGAAGACATGAGTAATCATGTTAAAGAGAATAAGAATTTCAAGAAATAGAACGCCTTGTTACACACTAATTTCTAACAAAGATAATTGTTGCCCAATAAGCACTTAGGCTTGTTTGGAAAGCATAATTCAACTTCTAGACTTAAAATGGTTTCATAAAATGTGTCACAAATTAAAGAAATAGTGTATCGCAGAAATTAGAAAATATGCGTGATCCGTAAACACCAGTAAAAATCCATCACTATTTTAACTTTTTACTAGGATATCTTTAATTTATTAGTTCTCAACTTTTTATGACCTTGAAATGATCAAAATATAATTTATTTATGATTCAATTATGTGTAAAAACTGATTACAAATTGATAAAAAAATATCCATATCAATTATCCCTTTGAACCATCTAATTTTTCATTTTACCCGATTTAATCAAATTCTCATAAATTTTCAAACTGATTAAATATTGCATCCAACTTAAAAATCTTATTTTAAAAATATGCAAATTATTAAAAAATGAATTTAAAATCAGAAATGCATGACATAGGAATTTTTTATGAGGTTTGAAATTCCTACGTCCCAGGGTTCATTTAGAACTGATCCATTAATGTTTAGATTTGTAAATACAGATAAAATATTACAAATCAAATAATGAACCATATAAAACCTACCAAAAGACCTTGAGAACCTGTTAGCTCTGAAAAACTTTAGTGTTTTCTCTCTGTGTTTGTTCCCAGCTTTGCAGTTGATTGTCCTTGAGTTCTCCATCAAAGCTACACTTTTTTTTTTACAAAAATAGCATATGAACTCCAAAATGGAAAAACAAATATATCACCAAATTCATCTTTGAATTTTGCACAACTCCCTAGTTGGCTCCAAGACCTAGTTCGACTCCTAAGTGCTCCAAGATCTCTATTTTCCGAAACTAATATGATTCTTCTCAAACACAATCATGTCAAAATATTGTTCAAATATAAACGAGATCCTTTAGTAGCTCGTATAGATATCTTGGCGTAGTGGTGAGTTCATATTTTTGGTAAGTGGGATGTTGGGGGTTCGAGCCACCCCAACTCCCACAGATCCATTTTGTGCCAAGTTAGGAGGATAATCCCACATTTGCAGGGCAAGTTTTTTTTAAAGCCTTTAAAAAGGCTTGAACCACCCACTATTACCGTGGCTTGGGCCACCGTGCTCCATTTTGGATCCCACGTAGGTGGCTGGCTATGTTTGGATGTTAGGTGGTAAGGTCGGTCGTTGTTTGTTGGCTGTGGATAAATGTGACCCGATCGAGCTGTGTTGGCGATGTGGCAATGTTAAGTATGAGAGGTCAACGAGAGGTTTAATCCAAATGACGAGGGTAGTGAGATGGTAGCTTGCTGAGCTGGCCAAGATGAGCTCACTGATTTGACCCAATATAGCTCAGTCCTCTAATGCAACATTATACTACAATATATAGTCCCACATTCACAACACAATTACAATATAAGGCATATATATACAAAATTGTGGCCATATCAATATGAAATAAAGGCGGCAAAGACACCTCTCCAATAAAAAATTGTGTTGACCCTGGTTGAGGGCCCCCAGCTAGTAAATTGTGGGGCCCACACGTCTTAAAATTAGCATCAAAGATTGAATTTAATTTAATTTTTTTTTTACTCTTGTCCCCTTTCATTTTGCCATGTGTTGCAGCGTGATTCACCAGTTGCCCCTATTTTTTCTCTTTCAACTGACATCTTCTGTGGGTGGTAACTTGCTCCAACAGATTCCGTTTTTCATGTTCAAACATGTGACAAAAATATCTCAGAGTCTTCTACCTTACTGTAGTGATCCTAGGAGATTTAGGGAAACTCTTCCCATTGATTTGATATTTGGATCACTCCTCCCCATTAGGAAGGATTTTTGTCCACAAAAATCTATTTTTACCCACAAATGTTGGTAATCATCTTCCTACATATCACAAACCCATACATGATCCATATAAATAGAATTGTGGGTTATATCACTGCAAATTATTGATTAGCTAATCACAACAAAATCGATCAGTTAAAATTAGAAAATTGTTTTCCAGAAGAGGCAACTGTCCATTGATACTCTGTGATTCTACCAATCTCTACAAAGATATGTGAACTATCAAATCCCAGTAACTATAACTGTCATCACAAAAAATCTATCAGAATAAAATAGACAATTGTTCACCAAAAGAGGTAACTACCCAATTGATAATGTAAATACAATTCCACCAAAATAGATCAATGTATAAATACATCTACATGCAAAAAATAGCTAGTGTCCACTATCCTTTTGAAATTGTCAATCAATACATATATCACAAATATGATCCAAAATGTTTAGACCACACATGCCAAAAATAGGTAGAGTCAAAAATGAATCATGTGAATCTATCAATGAAATATATATCCCAATATTCTGAACTGTAAATAGGATAGAAACAAACTGTCTACATACCAACAATGATGAAATTGCTATCCATTGTAAAAAATCACTAGGAAAAATTTGTAAACCAGTTTGTTAGTGCAATCAATGTACATGCTAATTGTAACCACATAGGATAGTTACAAATAAATGCCCAAAAAAATGGTCTTTAGGTATGTGCAAATACCGTGTGTGTACACAATAATTTTTTATATTAATCACAATACAAATGGTGCCCATACTTTTGCACAATAAAATCAATAAGAAATATACTAGAATGAAAATTTGCAAAAATAGACATTCTAAACATGCCCACTTAATTTGCATACTTTGCTGTCAAAAATCAAAATGGATTTTGTCAGCTTAAATGTGAGAAGTATAATTTGGGTATGATAAACTCATCCCTTAGCTCTTCCTTACTAGTGACACCACTATCATATTTCAAAATAAAAAATGAAATACGGGAAATTCCTTTCATCCTTTAGAAGAATCCCACAAAATGCTCTGAAAATAAGCATGCTAATCAACTATGCAAACATGAAATTAAGAAATTGTTTACACAATTTTTAATATTAATTTTTCCTTTTTTGGTGGTTCAATTTTCTCAGTGTATACTTGGGTATTTGCATGGGTTATATTTGTAACTATTGGTTTCACATTGCTTCCCTTTTCCACAAATCTCCACTATTGTTTTGAATCAAGCTGCCAACACATGTTAACCTCATGTCCTTTCTTGTGAAAATGGGTACAATATCTTTTGTCCATTTTTTTGGAAACTTACCCAGATTACCATTTTTACAACTATATGTATGAGAATAGTTTTTCAAAATTATTGTTATCACCAAATCATTGCACCTTTCAAATGGCCAGTTGATGGATAAGTCCTTTGGTGTGATTTGGTAACATGGGATCACCTCTCAAGTTTTGGGACTTGGGATTGAGGTGAACCTCCAGAGAAGTCCATAATCCTCTTCCTAAACTAAACACAACACTACTTCTAATGTAATAAAACAACTAACTAGACCTAGGATAACATTTTTCATGGAATTAGGGAGAGAAATTTGCAAGAAGTAAAACCTATACTAGAAGTGGTGATGCACCAAGAAAGGGTGTTGATAGACAAATTTATGATCTTCAAACAGAAAAGGGTTGATTTGAAGAGGGTAAGAAAATACACCACAGTCCAATTTCACCTATTACAACTTAGAGAGGGTAAACAAGACACCACAGACTATGACACAAATGTTCCCTTTGTTAAGCTCAATCAAACAAACAATTTTTTTGTCTTCCAGTGAAGAAGGATGAAACTGAGAAGGATGAGCAAGCATCACAACCCAACCACATACAAAATCCACTACTAGATAAGCACAAAACCTCCAAAAAACTGTAATGGAAACTTGAATTTTCACAATGTACCTGTAAGCATGAGAAAGTCACAACAAAGTAGATAGAATGATGAAAGGACCAATAATAGTCACAAAACACACACTTTTATTACTTCAATCATGTGCACATGCATCAATACATTTAGGAAGAGGCAACATTTGTCCATTACAATACTGGAAGAGAGGATTGAAAGTTCCCCAATCCACAAAACTACTAAAAAGAGAGGATTCTTGAAAAATGTGCACTTGTTCAATTGTCCAACTCTTTGGAATGAGCTTCCAATTTACATTTATAGAAAATCTAGTTGAAGAGAAAGGATGTAGAAAGCCTAAATTATAGGGCATCAATAATGGCATATGATGGCCACCATGTTTAATTACATCACTAATTAGGCATTTACCCATTATGCACAATAAATTAAAAAATTGAAATTTTCCTTATTTAATTTAAAATAATATTTTAAATAAGATATTTTACTAATAAAAATAATTTTATTAAAATATTTTTAAAAAAATTAATTCCACCACTAGCTTGACCCATTGAGTTGAGTTGACATGTAGCTTGGTTTTTATGTAATGATAACCCACTTTGACTGGGTCTCCTTGTCCATCATGTCGATCTCTCCATAATATAACCTCTAACCTTCCCATCGTGGATTGCATTGAGGGCTCAATGCCTCAACCGGGTCTCCCGATTTCTCATCCAAAATACTCGGGCTTAACTTTATGAGCATGCTCCCGCACTTTACTCCAACATGACCACTCGCCAATAAATCAACCATGCATATTTGTTGGCTTCCCCGATTCACTCGGAATACGTCATCTCCCAAACACGTCATTTTTGCTGAGTCCTCCTTGGATTTTTTGGCTCGGGAGCCCGAACATCATTTTTCCAAGCTCGACATGACATTTATATCAAGAAATTTCACAAGATAGGAGTGAGAATCCCAAAAATTTGAAGCCATTTTGACCCATACGCTGCTTTGGAAAATTAGTTCCTAATGCCCGCTTCTCCACGAGTATCGCACATTGTTGGCATGGTTCCTAAGTAGACCCGATCTCATGACTGAGCATGTTGGCACCAAGCTCCAAGCCTAGTTGTCTCTTTGTTGTGAGCTCCCCTCGAGCTACCTTATTACTCGCTCAGAGCTATTTTTTGCTTGATACACTAAGAACAAACTCATCTCCACCATGTAACCGCTGAGTCATTCCTACGAACCCATGTGACAAGCTCTCAACTGCTCGGTTGACACCCCATGTCCTAGTGAGCTTGCTCATAACTTGGTTCCCCGTATTGAGTAACTTGATAGTTAAGCATGATTCCAATCCAAGCTTGAAACTAAACTAGCTCCATCAAGCTCGAGCTATCTTCCCAGGTTAGACGATCCAATTGAGTGGTGTCACTCGACCTATTATCCTTTGAGTCATGTCTACCCAACACCAATGTGAAATTGAGCTCTGAATCGACCTTGCCGAGATTCTTCTTTTCCTCTTTGCAAGTACTTCACTAGGTGAATAACTCAATCATCGATCCATTGAGCCGAGTTGGCTCCTCATCCTGTGATTCAAGCTATGGTTATGGTTTCCCCAAACTCTCTTACAATGCTCCTTCTTACCCGAGATCGCATCATTCTCCATTTGTGCCAAGGTCCTTTGCTCATCTTGTTCTTTCTGGGAGAAATAGTCCTCAAACTAATGACTTAGCTCATCGTCAGAGATCCTTCATGAATCTACGTCCTTTGCTCTGCACAACTCACCTCCTCGACAAGCTCTTCATTCAGAACGAAACTTATGCAAACCATGTTGATTCGATGAAATTCCATTAAGCCTACTCACAAGCTTTCATTTCCCAACTTACATTTTGACCACAAGATCATCTGAAATGAACTTGACCTAAACCATTTGTACATGTATCCCCACAGGACGAGAGGTCATTGAGTTTTCTGATCCTATGACGACTCACCCAAACCTTGGAGTCGAGCCATCTCTTAACTTTGACACCCCTAATTAGCCAGATCTCACCCATCATCTCTTTCATGTCTGTGACTAAGTGCCGAGTTTCTTCACTTCAAAGAGTCACTCGCTAGTCTCATTCATTATTCGCTGACAAGCTCATCATTGAGATAATCCACATGTTTTGTGTTAACTCGGAATTTACATCACCAGGGCCATTCATTCTCCTGAAGCTTTCTGCTAGGACCCTTAAAAAATCTACACATTGTCGCCCTGGCCTCAACAACTGAGTTGAGCTCAATGACCCTCACTTCTAAGCCCATCAGGCTATCACCTTGAGCACTGCGACTAAGCCTTCATCATAATTTTTCATATCTTCTTAGCTTAATATAAGCCATTGCATTTCTCGTACAATCATCCTTGTCTCAGCTCCATGTCACCTAGTTTGTAAGCCTGCAGAACTTATCCATGACTTAGTTTGGAACTTAATTTGAGTGATGTGCTAGCTCAACTCGGAAACAATCCTATCTGAAAAATGGGGACTCCAAAATTTGGATGCCATTTTTGCCACATACCAATTCAAGCAAAATTGGCTCTCGATCTCCACTCTTGTAAATTTTCCACGTCAATGACCGAAGTACGGGATGTCGAGGCCATTTTTCCCACATGCTACTGGGAAATGAACCTAAAATTTCACAAACTCCCACTATCCTACACCTCAGCTCGGCTTGGTTGAGCGAGCTAATTCTTGCCAAGTTCTCCCATCGAGCTAGTTGCATAGCAATTCTCCCTCACTATGTTCAAGCTCGACCTTGATTGACGCATTTCACCTTGTATGACTCATGTATGAAGGTGAGACATCTCCTTGTGATCTCGCTCCTCCCTTACCTGATATGTTTGGCTGAGTTTCCTGACATATCATTGACACCAATCCCATCAGGACATCAAGTTTTTCCTTACTCACTCCAAACTACTAAGCTCAGTTTCAAGCCATTTCATTTTGAGCCCCTTTGTCTATGTTATATCCTTATCAAGCCCACGAGTTATCTCGCTGAATCATTCATGTTTGAGCTCCAAACATCATCTCCAAGCTCCCTCCACGTGACTTGACTACATCTCGAACTCGGATCCTCTTGTTGTGTGAGCTTAACCTTCTCTGTTATGGTTTTGGTTAGTTCATTTACTCCCCGCTTGACTTTATAATGCCACCAAGTTTGGCTAGAACCGATGAACTCTGCCATCTCAAAATTTTAAGCTCCTTTTCAACTACCAATTCATTCCACATATTGTCGAGCTACCATTATTCACCATGCACGATCTCACGAGTTCAGTTTTCTTAATGCAAGCATTCCTTCGTGGAGCCACTCGGGCCTTCCAACTTATGCAGTGTCTTTTTCTTCAAGCTTGGCTCATTGAGTAGTTCATCGAGCTACTTGGCGATTCATCCCTTGACTCAGCCCCCTAATGAGGATCCTCTCGAAGCATTATTTTGCTATGATAAATGACTTTCTTAGGATCTTTCTTGAAACTAGAAGGAAATGCAAGCACAATAAAACCCTTCAAGTTTGATTTACTAATTTTGATCATTTCTTCCTGAATCAATGAATATGGCCTTGCCTGGGGAAATTTCCTCACTCTGATTAGACCACGATTTTCCAAAACCTAGAAAAGGGGAAAATAAAACAAGATGATTCTGCAACCTCCTGAAATACCATAATGCTCCTTAAAAAAATTTAATGGAAATGACCCAGAATAATTATGGATGACTATTTTTCGGTCCCAAGATGAAATGGCCCCTGTTGTCCAATTTTTCCCAGGGGTAAAAATTGGATAACATTTTTGGTGACCTCTTGGGAATGATTTCCTGTTAAGCATGATTCAAGTAGCCT
Source organism: Taxus chinensis (assembly GCA_019776745.2). Classification (NCBI taxonomy): domain Eukaryota; kingdom Viridiplantae; phylum Streptophyta; class Pinopsida; order Cupressales; family Taxaceae; genus Taxus; species Taxus chinensis. The sequence continues at coordinate 801,963,001 of CM034146.1, forward strand.
TAAGTCATCCATTGGGCATGGAGTCAATGTTGGCATCCCAAAACTGATCTGATTCATTACAATGGATCCAAAAGTCTCCTTGGCATTGATGACCTTGGATCTTCTGGTAATGCTAAGTAGGAATTAGAGTGAATTTGATGAATTCTTTGCATTTATGGCACACTGTGGAATTTTGAATGAAACATCTGCTAAGTTTGGATATCATGAAACTCTCATTGAAACTTGAATTTTCTCTTCTCCTAAAAAAATTCCACCTTTGACACATTGTGCAAGAGTAACAATGGAAAAAACACACATTGAAACTGAAAACCATACATGCTTCAAGTGAAACATGTAGGGTGTGTCAGGCACTTATTCTACTGAAAAACAAACCTATGTCTACTCTACGTTAACTAGAGGCACATGTGAGTTAAATAATCCTTGCAACTGGTTGTGCAAAATAAATCCCTTTCCTCACAATGGGCAGCCATGCAAATGATTTGACAACAAACATGGTTGAGACTGAGAGTGGAAAACTGAAACAAGCCCAATTCTTCACTTGGTTCACCAAGGCATCAACTGGAAAGAGAAAGAATGCCTCTTTTAGTTACTCTACATTTGTTTCATAGAGACATTGCAAATGATCCTTGGGGTTGTAAAATTCATCCTCACATTCTGAAGTGAATGTGATTGGCTTTGGCTTATCCCCTAGCTTTAATGAATCCAAATACCTTATGGGGCATGGTCTAACTCGTTGAATATTCCTACTTCTCTGAACTTCAACTTTAACAAGAAATTCTAGCTGAAGACATCCTTGAAAAAGATGTTTGTCCATGATATGATTTCCCTCTTGTTGCCCATTTACAAACAACTGATTATTCCTTGTGAATCAATGGTATGAAAGTGATGTATTCTTCATTCCCATTTTCTTCCTTGGCAATAAGGAGTTCTTCCACAACATGCAGCTCCTTTGGATTGTTTGCAGTCTCCAATGTTGAACCGTTGCAAATGTTTAAAATGTGTTTCTCATCTAAGAATTATTCCTCCTTTGATTGACAAGCACTATTAATCTCCTTATTCAAAATAAACCTTCCATCATCACTGGTTCATCAACTAAGTTAGATTCCCCAATTGAGAGCAAGAAACTTTCAATGATGTCATCTCCACACAAGATTTTTGAATCTGACTCAGTCTTTTCCATGTGATCCTTTTCCTCTTCATTTAATGAGCCATATGGAAGATTCAATTCCTCCACATCTGAAAAATAGCTTTCTCCTTCATTCCCTGGTTGTGGCAAGGTTTCAACTTCCTTTACCATGGTGATCTCCAGATTGGAATTTTGTTCACCATGATAGTCCTCATTCTCAAACATGAAATTAGAAAGATCAAATCCATCTAAGAAATCATATTTTTGCAAAGATGAAGAGGGGGAAGGATTTGAAACCTCTAAACTTGCATAGGATACCCTTGAACCTGCATGGTCTTTATTCACAACCTGAAGCTCTTCATGACTAGCTGTAGTATGTGGTAATGACTTTGGAGGAATAATGCAACATTCCAAAAATTCTACAAGCTCTTGACATGCATGACAGTTGGGATCATTGCACTCATTATAATTACCTTGTACACTTGAGAGTATTCCTTCTTCAACTTACACATGATTTTCTCCTGGTAGATTTGGGACTAACTCTTGCTTCTTCTACAACTAGTTTTCCACTTGTGGTGATTTGAACTCCTCTGATGATATGGAACCAATATGGATACTAAATTCTGAATGGGTAGCTGTTGGTATTCATCCTTCATCTCTGGATTTGTTTCTGGTACAAAACTAGTTTGTTCCATTGTTCTTGAGCCTCAACTTTGGAAGAAGGTTTGGTCAGAAGTGGAGTTTTCTTGATGTTCATTTTTGCATCCCACTCCTTCAATTTGTTTGCAAGCTCTTCCTTACTAGTCTCCTCAACCATATACTCCTCCCTTTTTCTCATTTCTTGATGATGCTCCTCCCAAAATGGGTTTAGGACTACAAGAGGAGGGGCGGGTTGGGATTCAACTGATTCCCTCACTGTTGGAGGAAGTGGAAGAGATTCAGCTTCTTGTCTTGATGGCCCTTGTAGAAAAGAAGGAACTTTAGAAGAATGAGGCATGGAAGATACATGATGGGATGGAGGAATAGGAGATGAAGCAGTGAATTCCATAGTAGGGGTTGCAGCTAGAAGGTTAGGATTATGAGGCTCAAGTTAAAACTGCATGGATGGGAAACATGGGAAGAGGGTTGATAGGTAGTAATGCAGGGACCTCCCATTGACAGGATTGACTAACATTACATTCGTAATATTCTCTCTTCTTGATCCATTCTCCAACTTGAGTCATCATTTTGATTATGAATCGAATCTTTTGCTGAGGATTAAACTCACATGGTATAGGGCCAGTCCATGGGTATGGAATGTTGAAGCCAATCTGGGTTACCTTTTTCATTTCATTGATCCTTATTTACACCATAATGTTATACTCCAACTCTCGAACCTTCTTCTGCAAGTGGTCTTCTTCAGGTGTTGGATAGATTCTAAAATCTGCATGCCATTGTTCTTCAGTAGCCCCCCAGTTTGGTGGATGACCAAATTGATCTGCATCTTGCTCATGTGGACATGCATGCTCAAACTGGATATCCATCATGAAACCGGTCTTAAGGTGGATTATAATATCCTAAAGATGGAAAGAGTTGTTGTTGCTGTAAGTGGGAATCCCACTGTGGAAATGAACTCATGATTGCACCGCTTCATAAATGAGAGAAGAATGGAAAGATATGGAAGAAAATTGGATGGAAATGGGTAAAAAATGAAATTCTGCAACACAGAGAGTGGGTTACTTTGACCAATGGAGTCACCAGTTGTGCTTGGGTATACCTCCTAAGGCTGAAATTTCACTAAGAGCACAACAAATTAATGAAATGGAGTGAACAAAATACAAACACCTGTGAAAGATATGACTCTCATGGTCCCACCGGGGCGTGCCAAAAATTGTTATCGCCAAATCATTGCACCCTCTCGAATGACTAGTTGATGGATAGGGCCTTCGGTGTGATTGGGTAACATGGGATCACCTCTCAAGCTATGGGACTTGGGCTTGAGGTGAACCTCCAGAGAAGGCCGATTCCTCTTCCTAAACTAAACACAACACTACTTATAATGTAATAAAATATCTAACTAGACCTATGCTAACATTTTCATGGGATTAGGGAGAGAGATTTGCAAGAAGTAAAACCTATACTAGAAGTGGTGATGCACGAAGAAAGGGTTGTTCTAGACAACTTTTTGATCTTCACAATAGAGAAGAGTTTATTTCAAGAGGGTGAGAAAATACACCATAGTCCAATTTCACCTATTACAACTTAGAGAGGGTAAACAAGATACCACACACTATGAAGTAAGTGTTCGCTTTGTTAAGCTTTCAATCAAAAAAAAAGTTTTTGGTCTTCCATTGAAGAAGGATGAAATTGAGAAGGATGAAAAGCATCACAACCAATCACATACAAAACTCCACTACTAGATAAGCACAAAACCTCCAAAAAACTACAATGGAAACTTGAATTTACATAGTGTACCTGCAAGCATGAGAAAGGCACAACAAAGTAGATAGAATGATGAAAGGACCAATAATATTCACAAAACACACACTTTTATTACTTCAATCACGTCTCAATGCATCAATACATTCAAGAAGAGGAAAAATTTGCCATTACAATAATGGAAGAGAGGCTTGAAAGTTCCCCAATCCACAAAACTAGTAGAAAGAGAGAGGATTCTTGAAAAATGTGCACTTTTTCAATTGTCTAACCCTTTGGAATCAACCCTAGAATCATATGTTGAAATGAAAGATTCTCAATTTACATTTATAGAAAATCAATAATTGAAGAGAAAGGATGGAGAAATCCTAAATTATAGGGCATGAATAATGGCATATGATGGCCACCATGTTTAATTACATCACTAATTGCATTTACCCATTATGCACAATAAATTCAAAAATTGAATTTATCCTTATTTAATTTTAAATAATATTTTTAATAAAATATTTTAAAACTAATAATATTTTTAATATATTTTAATAAAAATAAAATTTACATTCGGTGGGACCCCTTGTATCCTCTATCAAGCCATTAGGTTGGTCTCTCACATGTCATATATTAACTCAGTCTCCACCACTTGCTCGAGCCATCGAGTTGAGTTGACACATAGCTTGGTTTTTCGTGTAATGATAACTTTCTTTGACCAGGTCTCTTTGTCCATCATGTCGATCTTTCCATAATATAACCTCTAACCTTCCCATCGTGTATTACATTAAGGGCTCAACGCCTTGATCGGGTCTCCCGATTTCTCAATCCAAAAGACTCGGGCTTAAATTTATGAGCACGCTCCCACACTTTACACCAACACGACCACTCATCAATAACTCGACCATGCATATGCAACCTACCCCACTTCACTCGGAATACACGTCATTTTTTCCACTTACTCCTTGTTGGATTTCTTGTCTCAGGAGCCTGAACATCAATTTTCCAAGCTTGACATGGCATTTTTATCAAAAAAGTTTGCAAGATAGGAGTGGGAATCCCAAAATTTCGAAGCCATTTTACCCATACGATGCCTTGGAAAATTGGTTCCTAATTCCCTCTTCTCCATGTGTGTTGCACATTGTTAGCATAGATCCTCAGCAAAGCCAAGCTCATGACTAATCATGTTGGCACCAAGCCCGAGCTGAGTTGGCTCTTCATTGTGAGTTCCCCTCGAGCTACCTTGTTACCCACTCAGAGCTAAGTTTTGCACAATAAAATGAGAACAAACTCATTTCCACCATGTAACCGAAGAATCATTCCTACGAGCCCATGCGATGAGCTCTCAATGGCTCAGTTGATACCCCATGTCCTAATGAGCTTGCTCATAACTTGGCTCCTCGTCCAAGTGACCTGATCATTAAGAATGATTTCAATCCAAGCTTGAAACTAAACTAGCTCCGTCGAGCTCGAGTGTCTTCCCCAAGTTGGATGATCCAATCAAATTGTGTCACTCTACCTATTATCCACCAAGTCATGTCTACCCAACACCAACATGAAATTGAGCTCTGACTCTGACTTCAGCCTTACCGAGACATCCTTCTTTTCCTCTTCGATGAGTACTTCACCAGGTGAGTAACTCAATCTTCATGGCCACCCCCCCCAGAAAGAGATATAGTGAGCATCAAGTTGGCTCCTCATGCTGTGATTCGAGTTATGGTTATGGTTCTGTTCAAACTCTCTTACAATAGCCTTCTTACCCGAGATCGATCATTCTCCATTTATGCCAAGGTGAAGTTGTCTTGTTCTTTCCCCAAAAAATCTCCTCAAACTAATGACTTAGCTCATCATCAAAGCTCCTTCATGAACCTGAGTCCTTTGCTTCAAGAAAATCACCTCCTTGACCGAGTTGTTCACCAAAATGACTCCTATGCAAACCATGTCGAGCCAAACTTCTATTAAACCTGATCACTAGCTTATGCCAACTATTTCAACCACAAGATCACTAGAATGAGCTCGACCTACACCATTTGTACATGTATCCCCACAAGACGAGAGCTCATCGAGCTGATCCTGTGACAACTCACCCAAGCCACGAGTCGAGCCATATCTCAACTTTTACACCCCTGACTAGCTAGATCTCACCCATCATCTCTTTCTACCTGTGACTAAGAGCCAAGTTGCTTCACTTCAAAGAGTCACTCACCAGTCTCATTTACTATTCACTGACAAGCTCATCATTGATCTAATCCACATGTTTTTTGTTGACTTGGATTTGCATCACCAAGGCCATTCATTCTCTTGAACTTGTTGCCGAGAGCCTTGAAAATTCTATACACTGTTGCCTCAGCCTCAACAACTGAGTCGAGCTCAATGACCCTCACTTCAGATCCCATAGGAAATCATCTTGAGCACTGTGACTCAGCCTTCATCATAATTTTTCATATCTTCTTATCTCGATCTAATCCATTACATTTCTTATGCAATAATCCTTCCTCAGCTCCATTTCACCTAGTTCATATGCCTGTAGAAATTATCTAGCGAGTCAGTTCGAAACTTAATTTGAGTGACGTGGCCACTCAACTCGGAAACCGTCCTATCCAAAATGGGTTCTCCGGAATCTGGATGCCATTTTTCCCACATACTTATTCGGAAAATTGGCTCTCGATCTCCACTTTTCCAAATTTTCCACGTCAATGACTGAAGTACAGGATGTCGACGCCATTTTTCCCACTTGACCGAGAAATGAACCAAAAGTTCCCCAAACCCACTATTGTACACCTTGGCTCGGATTGGTTGAGTGAGATAATTCTTGTTGATTTCTCCCATCGAGTCGGGTTGTATACCAATTCTCCCTTGCTATGTCGAGTTCAACCTTGATCGAATCGTTTCACCCTGTGTGACTCCTGTATGAAGGCGGTCATCTCCACGTGAGCTCACTCCTCCCTTACCTGATATGCTTAGCTGAGTTTCCTGACATATCATTGACACCATCTCGTCAAGACATCAAGTTTTTCTGTGCTCACTCTAAACTAATAAGCTCGAGTTTCATTTTGAGCCATTTCATTTTGAGCCCCTTTTTCTATGTTATTTCCTTGTGAAGCCCATGAGTTATCTTGTTGAATCATTCATTTTTGAGCTCCAAACATCATCATCTGAGCTCCCTCCATGTGAGTTGACTACATCTCAAACTCAGATCCTCTTGTTGGGTGAGCTTAACCTTTTCTACTATGATTTTTGTTAGTTCATTTGCTCGCCTGCTTGACTTTATAATGCCCCTGAGTTTGGCTAGAATTGACGATCTCTGTCATCTCAAATTTGTAAGCTCGTTTTCAATTACCGAGTCATTCCATAGATTTTTGAGCTACCATTAATTACCATGCACGATCTCACGGTTTGGTTTTCTTAATACAAGCATTCCTTTATGGAGCCACTCGTGTCTTCCAACTTATGCAACGTCCTTTTTCCTCATGGTTGGCTCGCCGAATAGCTCGTCGAGCTAATCAGAGAGTCATCCCTTGACTCAGCCCCCTAATGAGGATCCTCTCAAAACATTATTTCACTATGATAAATGATTTTCTTAGGATCTTTCTTGAAACTAAAGGGAAATGTAAGCACAATAAGATCCTTTAAGCTTGATTTACTAATTTCGATCATTTTTTCCTGAATGAATGAATATGGCCTGTTAGGGACAATTTCCTCAGTCTGATTAGACCACGAGTTTCCAAAACCTGGAAAAGGGGAAAATAAAACAAGATGACTTCGCAGCCTCCCAGAATACCATAATGCTCCTTTAAAAAAATTACTTGAAATGACTTGGAATAATTATGGATGACTATTTTTGGTCCCAGGATGAAATAGGCCCCTGTTGTCCAATTTTGTCCCAGGGGTAAAAATTTTGATAACAATAATTCCCAACAATGATTTCCTTTTCCATCATTTAGCTACACAGTGGTTAGATAATCCACAAAAAATTCATGGATAAATGTACCACAAATTATGTGTAGTATAATTAAAAGGAACATGGGAATATTTTCATTGCTTAAAATCAACACTTTTATATTTTTCCCATTACCATTTTTACCTTTTGTGGGTTGTAGTGGAGGTTTCTCCTTTGCATTCTTAGTTTTCCTTGAGAATTCACTTTTCTAATTATGACCACCAAATTTGTATCCCAAACCTACATGGTGAGGCCTATCCTCTACATGTACAGGGTTAGCAATTCCTTGGCCTTCTTTTCCAAGGATTTTTCCATTAAATCCCATTTTAAAGAGTAATTTTGAAATTATTCCCTTAGTGTGTTGTTCAAAATTATAGAAAACATTTTTAACTAATTTACAATGGGAAGATTCATTTATTGGCGGTATAATTACAGTGCTTGAATCATTTGTGGGAGAGGAAGGTCCTGATTGCAAAACGGAATTATTTTTCCCCTTCATATCACCACTTTATAACTTCTCCAAGATCTCATCCTTGGATTTCAATTCTACTTTCAATTTCTCACATTCCTCTTCTAAGGAATAATACATCAGTCTCAGGAGAACATTGTCTTTTTGGATCTAGAGGTTGAATGCCTCAAGTTCATCAAGATTTTCCTCTTTTGATAAATTTCCCATAGTGCACCTATACCTTTCCAATCACAAATGAACCAACTACACAATCTAAAGCAATCAAACTATCAAATCAGCCTACTCTGATACTAAACATGATTTGTAAACACCAGTAAAAATCTACTACTTGTTTAAATTTTTACCACGATTTTCAATTTATCAGTGCTCAACTTTTTATGACCTTAAACTAATTAAAATATGATTTATTTCTAATTCAATTGTGTGTTAAAAATGATTACAAATTGAATTAAACTAATAAAAATTTATCCATATCAGTTATCTATTTGAACCATCAGATTTTTCATTTTACCTGATTTAATCAAATTCTCGTACATTGTCAAACTAGTTAAATATTGCATCCAACTTAAAATTTTGACTTTAAAAATCTGAAAATTATCAAAAAATGAATGCAAAATCAGAAAAACATGACACATGAATTGTATATGGGGTTTGGAATTCCTACATCCCCAGGTTCATTTAGAATTGATCCATCAATGTTTAGATTTACAAATATAGATAAAAGATTACAAATCAAATAATGAACCATATAAAACATGCAAGATGACCATGAGAACTCGTGAGCTCTTAAAAAATTTAGTGTTTACTCTCCGTGTTTGTTCCCAACTTTGTAGTTGATTGTCCTTCAGTTCTCCATCAAAGATACACATAAAAATATTTACAAAAATAGCATACGAATTCCAAAATGGAAAAACAAATATATCACCAAATTCATCTTTGAATTTTGCACAACTTCCTAGATGGCTTCAAGACCTGGTTCAGCTCCTAAGTGCTCCAAAACATCTATTTTCCAAAACTACTATGATTCTACTCATACATAGGCCTATTAAAATCTGGTTCAAATATAAACGAGCTCCTTTAATAGCTCACCAATCTATCTTGGTGTAGTGGTGAGTTCATAGTTTTGGTAAATGGGACATTAGGGGTTTGAACTGCCCAACCTCCCACGGATCCATTTTATGCCAAGTTGGGAGGATAATCCCACATTTATGGGGTAAGGTCTATTTTAATCCTTTAAAAAGGCTTGAACTACTCACTATTACTGTGGCTTGGTCCATGCATGCTCTATTTTGGATGCCACGTAGGTGGCTAGCTATGTTTGGACGCCAAGTGGTAAGGTCGGTCATTGTTTTTTGGCTATGGATAAATGTGACTTGGATGAGCTATGTTGGCGATGTGACAATGTTAAGTATGGGAGGTCGGTGAGAGGTTTAAACCAAACAACAAGGGCACTGAGATGACATCTCACTGAGTTGGTCAAGAGGAGCTCACCAAGTTGACCCAATTTAGCTCGGTCCTCCAATGAAATATTATATTGTAATATATATAGTCCTGTACACATCTAAAATGTCAATATGATCAATTATGATTAATTTGTCCCGTATACAACATCATCACTATGCATATAATAATTAATCACAAGATTAATTATTGCTAATCCCTTTACAATTTATCTAATATCCCATTTTATCATTAATCCCTTTTATTTCGTAATTATATCCTATTATCCCACTATTAATCCCTATTATCATTTTAAAATAATTTAATATTCTTACACCCACCTACCCACCTACTCTACACCTACCCTACACTTATCCTTTCCATGTAATGTCTCCCTAATCATAATTAATCCTACCTAATCCTAAGCTAATCAAATCCTCTAAATCTAGATGCTTCTATTTCTAGAAGCCTCTCTAAATTCCCCTCCATATTTAAAAATTAAAATATATTTCTCTCCCTCCATTGAATTTTTAATTTAATGGAGGCTTCTTCTAAATTATATAATTCTCCAATTCTAGATCTTTCAACCCTATCATGGAACAACAACCATTTATATTCCATCTATATGGAAAGATATCAATCCTCCATTTTACCTTCCTCTACCTATAAATAAGAATTCCACCCTCCATGGAAGCCAACTTGGAAATCCATAACAAATCTCTACCATTTTATCTTCTTCAATCATTTAATCACTCCATCATTCATATACAATCTATCATCATTCAATCCTTCATCCTTCATCCTTCATCAAGCAATCCAAGGAAATCAAGGGGAGGTGTTGTCCAATTGAGTCCAAAAATATGAAGCAAGCTATCTAATCCTAAGCCAAAACCATCTACCTCAAAACCACATACTCTAACCAATCCAAAATCAACCAAATCTACTTTGGCCTCCAAGCCTAAACCATCCACTTTGGCCCTCAGGTCTAATCCACACCCTTCATCTTTTAAGCCACAACAATATAATCCAACTCACAAATCCAAATCAACTAAAGCATCTCATAATCCACCCAATCCTGCACCTTTACTTCCTACTCCCCCCAAAACATTTAACCCAAACCACTTCACTCCTTTATTAAAATCCTTGACCACCATCTTCCATCATCTAAAAAAATTCAACATGATCATCCATTCCATAATCAAATCACATGATCAAAACCTTACCAAACCATCTTGGTATCGGGAATACTATTATTTTTATTTCCATTGCACCCATGGACATTTGACCAATCGTTGCATGTAATCTAGGTCTTATGTCCAAAACCTCATTAACCAAGGGATTTTTATCCTTGTACCTCTTTATCCACCACCTTTCCATCCCAATCCTCTTCCTAAACATATTCCACCATCCAAATCCCACTCGATATCTAAATAGGTTCAACCTTTCAAATCTCATTGTACATCCAAACATTCATCACGAACCAAAAACCAAAAAAAATCTCACCTCCCATCCTTTGTTAAGTTTTCCCTCTTAGCGGATGACAAAACTACAACCCCTTAGTCTTATGATGAACCCATGGCATCATCTTCCCCATCCACTTCATATCCTATATTCAAAAATATGTTCACTAATATGAAACATTGAGGCAAAATCTCAGGCATCTATGAGCAAGGCATTTATGAACCTATCTCCCTTCATCAAAATCCAGGTCAATTTAGGCTTAGGATATAAACCTAACACTAACAACATCCCTCCCACTACTCCATCACAACACATTTTTACTACTCCTCTTATTTATCCTACCATCCCAACCAATTAACCTAATCACAAATAATTTAATCCCCATATAAATACCAAACACCTAAAATTGGATTGAGCACATAATTCATCACCTCCACATAGATGTTATTTCCTTCCCACCCATCCTCCTTCCATCGAACATCCAAATACTTTTGCATTTAATCCATTCTTATCATCACATCCATTCATATCCTCTTCCAATCCATTCAATTGAACACTTGATCAACTTGCTCACATGTGTTGTAAGACAATAGTACCTACTATAACCATGTGACCTTGGTCTATCATTACCTCCAACATTCAAGCACAATTGTCCTCCTAGAGATCCACACACTTTAACATAATTAATAAAATTATGGTGAATACCCTTGGGCGTGTCTTTTGACACTCTATCGAATTTAATCTTCACACTCATCTCCATCCCACCCATCAAGCCACTAGTAATTCCTAACCCCTTGAGAGTTCTCAAGAGAGTGGAACCTATTTATGCAAAAAGAAATCCAAATATTAAAAAGCAAAAAATAATATAAAAATTAAAAATATCAAATAAAATCCACTTCAAGACACTCTCTAGGGGTGTTTTCCAACATCTCTACCAGGGATATGGATGCCTGAGCTAGTAGTAGAGAAATGTTTGTGACAAGAATAAGATGCATCTCTGTCAGGGCTATGGACACCTATATGGTAGTGGAGAAATGCACAACTTAGCCTTCCATTTACCCTCTATCCACCTATTTTAATTAACCACTCCCTATACATTGGCTAGTTTGTCTTCACATACTACCCATTAATTCTTCACTTCAAGCAGTAATTAACCATCACAATCACACACACTTTGATATCGTAGAGACATAGGGCTCGCATATTATCATGTATTGTTTAGACCTTGGTCAAACTTTTGTTTTAGTATAACTCCTTCCTTACAAGATGTGTCATTATGATCATCTTTTGTTCATCACTAATGTCATTTTCTTTCCACCCATAACATCCAAATCCTTTTCCCCATGGATCGAACATCCGTGGGAAGACAAAAATCAATTTCCTTTTCATCCAATCCTCATCATGTTCCTTTTCAAATTTCATCATCATGATTGGGGGCAGCCTTATTACCATCCACTAGGGGAATTATCCATTTTAGACACCCCTCACTTCCCATTCACCCCTACACTTGGGATCCAATCGAACCCATCCATCCATCCATATAGGACACCCTACTTTATGCTTTGGGGCACACCACATCTATCTTATCATCTTCCATATCCCACCTCTTATCCTATACCACATATCTCATCCTATCTATCTATCTCCCATCCCGCATCCCATCTAATATTAACCTATCAACCCATCCCTATTCTATCCAACCTATCCAATTTCCCTCAATCCTTCCCTTTCATCCTACCCACACACACTTTGGGACTTATAGGAGAAATTTTCATCCCACCTTACATCCCATGGGCTATCCCATCCTAAATCCTTTCATCTTACCTATCCTAAACCATTCCCCCCATCCCAAATACAAAATATCAACATCCAACATAAAATAATCTAAACATCCAAAATCCAAAATCTAAAAAATCAAAATATTCAAAAAAATAAATTAAAAAAATACAAAAATGCAATGTGTGTGCTTTTTCTTGTGTGTGTGTTTGCTTCCTTGTTTGCATTTACATTTTTGCTGATGATATGAGGTCCCTTTTGTTTCTTTTTATTTTACACGGTCTAATGATATGAGGACCATTTTTTTACATTAATTTGTCCAATGATATGAGGACAAGGGAATTTTGCAATTCAATCATCATGGTCTTTATACCTTGGTGCATCTTACTTTATGCCATATCATTAATCACAACTGACTATTGATGATAACAATGGGAACTTTATGGTAGCACACCCCCTTATATAATCATATTTTAGCCTTATCATCATCCATACCTAATCCTCATTACCATGAAATTATCTAACCTCCTCACCCTCCTATCCAATCCATCCTTGATCAATTAATCAATATCCACATCCCAATCGTATCATCTTGCATTCAACATTCCAAATCCTCACCCCTTAGATGGGGCATATTCTAAACATCCTCTTATGAATCAAACTCAAACCTTATTTCTCATCACTTTATCAATCATCATCCCAATCCTCTCTTCATTGATGTCCTATCATCCAAATCGATCCAAAAATCAATCCTTATTCTCTCATCCAAACGTCCCTCAATCTTATAATCCTCTAAATCCAACATCCTATACCCTATCTTCCTATCTAGTCAATCAAACCTCAAATGTAACATCCTCAACTCCCACATCATCACATCTAACATTTTAAAATTCAGCATCCTCAAATCTTTGATCTTAACCCCTTGACATCCTATAATCCAAAATCCTCAAAACCTCTCACGCTTTGACTGGCGCATCCTCTACTCCAAATCAAATATCTTTTAATCCTAAAATATCATGTTCCTTTAATCCTCTAATATCCTACTCCTCTTATCCTATATCCTATATTCTAATCCTCTCATCATGCATCCTCATCAACAATCCTTCTATTCTCTCAATCCAATATCCTTAATCTTAGCCCTCTACTGGGGCATCCTATAATCCAACCCTTTCAATCAATCTTCTAATCCTCTAACCCTCTCTCATATACCAACTTGTGCCTATCCTCTTTTCGATTGGTAACCTGCCTTGTTCCTCCTCTCCTAACGCTTTGAGGGGGCATCATATCACCATCCTAACATATTTTCTTATTTTTCTTTAAATGTTCATTGCTCCGCAATAACCCTTCATAGAGGGGCAAAATGTAGACATCTAAAATTTCGACATGATCAATTATGATTAATATGTCCCGCAAATAACATCATCACTAATCCATATAATAATTAATCGTGAGATTAATTATTGTTAATCCCTTTACCATTTATCTAATATCCCATTTTATCATTTATCCCTTTTATTTCATTATTATATCCTATTATCCCACTATTAATCCCTATTATCATTTTATAAGAATTTAATATTCATATACCCACCTATCCACCTCCTCTACACCTACCCTGCACCTACCCTACACCTAGCCTTTCTATGTAATTTCTTCCTATTCACAATTAATCCTACCTAATCCTAAGCTAACCAAATCCTCTAAATATAGAGGCTTCTATTTCTAAAAGCCTATCTAAATTTCCCTCCATATTTAAAAATCGAAATATATTTCTCTCCCTCCATTGAATTTTTAATTAATTCAATGGAGGATTCTTCTAAATTCTACAATTCTCCAATTATAGATCTTTCTACCCTCTCATACAACAACAACCATTGATCTTCCATCTACATGGCAAGATCTCAACCCTCCATTTTCCCTTCCTCCACCTATAAATAAGAATGCCACCCTCCATGGAAGCCAACTTGGAAATCCATAACAAATCTCTACCATTTTATCTTCTTCAATCATTCAATCAATCCATCATTCATCTACATTCTATCATCATTCAGTCTTTCATCAAGAAATCCAAGGAAATCAATGGGAGGTGTTGTCCAATTGAATCCACAAATATGAATCAAGCAAACTTAATCCATCATCTTGATAACATCCAAAACATAAAAGGAGCAATATTGCATTTTGATTTGTAAGTGTGGGTATAAAATCTCTATCCTTTATATCCTTTTCTCAATCTGAAGTATTTGTTGGAAGGATTATAATAAGGGAACAAGTTGTAGTTTGTTTTCTTATATTTGCATATTAATATTTGATAACTAATACAAGTATCACATTCATAATGAAATTAAAATATGAGGCATATATATATATATAAAATTTGGTTTTGTGACTTTGTTCTTCGAAGCTTGTTTTCAGATGAGTGGGTCCCACTATTTGCTGCCTAGGGGCCTTTAGAGAGGGTCAATTTTTTTTTTATCATAGGGGTGTCTTTTCCATCATTATTTCATATTGATATGGCCACAATTTTGTGTATTGATATGGCCACAATTTTATATACACAAAATTGTGGCCATATTAAATAGAAATAACGATGGGAAAGACACCCCTCTGATAAAAAAGTGTGTTGACCCTCGCTAAAGGCCCCCAACCAGAAAATAGTGGGACCCACCCATCCAAAAACAAGTTTTGAAGACCAAAGTCACAAATCATTTTTTTTTAACTCTTGCTTCATTTCACTTTATCACATGTTGCAACGTTGCTAGTTGCCCCTATTTTTTTTCTTTCAACTGACATCTTCTATGGATGGTAACTTGCTCCAATAGAGTCTATTTTTCATATCCAAATAGGCAAAAAAAAGATCTCAGAGTCTTCTACCATACTGTAGTGATCCTAGGAGATTTAGGGAAACTTTTGCCACTGATTTTATCTCTGGATCAATGTGAAATAAAGAAGAAAGGCCATGGGGATATACTTTGTGAAAAGTAGTAAAGTCGCGTAAATATGTAGGATGATAAATGAATATGCTAGGAATTTATAAACTCATGAAATATGGAAAGGTCATGGGATGAAGAAAAATAATTGGATCCATGGTATAAGATAAAATTCACAAAAAGGACTCCATGAAGCAGTGTGGACTATGGAACAAGGAAGCGGGAAGATCATGTAATGCAGATCAAAGTCACATAATGAGAAGGAGATCACCGATAAAATGCAAGGTCCAGGAACACGATCATGGATCATATAGGATCCAAAAAATGGTGCTGAGATCCATGAAAGAAAAATACAATATTGTGGAAATTAGAAAATTTACAGAGTATATAAAAGTCGTTCCTAACTCAATCTGAATGCCCAACCACCCCAATAACCAACATTAAATCTTGAATGAAACCGAATTCATTTCTAGACATTTTGATGGAGTGTGATTTGAGAAACCACATGTTCCCATACTTGGTATGTAAAATTGAATTTTGATTGGTCCTTAGTGGTTGAAAGAGTGGTTGATTTCATTCATTGTTGGGCATGATTTGTTTTCTCTTCTTCCTTCTCTATTTTTCTATAAATACAAGTGTAAGGGCATAAAAAATGGTGTTTTCTACTAAGTTATATGGCTCTACCCCCTTAAGATCCAATATTTTACTTGCAAACCTCTGTAATTGGTTTGTGAAGTTTTCACGCACCTTGTCTCTATGGAGTTGTGAATGAATAATTTCTTGATTTTTGCAAGTGTGATATCTTTCCTTTGAATGCATACATGTTTAATGTTAATATCTCATTTATATTGTAATATTTTAACATGTTGTGATCATTCTATGTGGAATTTTAGTGTGTATTCTTTTGGAAATTCACATGCCAAGTAATATCTATATCTCTTAGAGTTAGATCTAAACCATGTTTTAGTTTGGTGCATCAAAACTAGTTAGTAGTAGGTTTCAATTATGGTTAGATTTAGTTGTAGTGAGATAGAACATAAGGAACTAGTGTTCTCTGGAGATTGAATTTAAAAGTACCATTTTCCCACACCTTGAATTTCATTCCATGTTTCACTGATTTTTTTAGCTCGACCTCAACAAAGAATGAAATCTCATGTGACATCAATTATTGGCATGCTTGGTGGGACAATACAGTTTGAATCACTTATAACTCACTTCTGATCATTTATCACTAATATTGGTGTGTATCGTAGTGAAATTTATCCTTTGGAGGCATAACAACAACACATCTAGTGACTCCCAAATATATATCTAATCTTTCAAGAAGTACAATGCCCATTATTAATGAAAAAGATATAAATAAGAAAAATATTTGATGTTAGGAAAGGTATGTAGTACAAAATAACAACAAGTTGTTATGTCCTTATATCAAATTATAGTGTTATATTTTCATGGAGTTATAAAGACCTTAAAGGTTTAGACCTAAATATTTCCTAACAAGCTTTTATCTCCTTATATCAATGTTATAATGATATATTTTCATGTGTTAAGACCCTTCGTCTTATCTTTCTCCTTTCATTAGTAATGCAAAAGATGTGACAAACGTGTATGATTTGTAACTTGTCCCGTAAGATATTAAGTATTATCCCACATGTATGGGTAGTAGTAATTTTTATAATATAACTAGTATATGTGGACACAAAATCATACACTTTAGAAATTATTTAGTCTCGGTCTCATACTACTAAGAGGGTTTTTGAGTGAAGAAAGTACTAATTAACCCACGTCTCTTGGACATTTTTATTTAATTTCTATCATCATTCCCAACCTCCACCACACACATGCCCTATTAACTTTTGTCATTTCCTATAACTTTATCTGTGACTTGGGCACCCAAGCTTGTACTAGGGCACCCATTTTTGGACTTTCCCGCCACTTTTTGGGATCTTTCTAGCATTTTGAGGTCTTTATCATTTTAGTGGTTGGCCATTTCGGGGTTAATTATGAAATTAGATCAAGAGAACCCTATAAATATAAAGTTATGAGACCATAATGAGTGATCAAGCACTATCACTACTATCATCCACCTAGAGTTGCATCCATCTATTGCATTGGAGATCATTTTCATCCACATAGCTCCATCACAAGGCACAAGGCTAGGACATATACATCACATAAAGCATAAGGGGGAGGATTATATTCTATTCCATCCACCATTCCATTACATTTTATACACATAGTTGGCTCACTACATCACAAAGTGTGACTGTCACGAGAGCAACATAGGGCGTGTTTAACACACACAAAAAGAGAACTACAGTTGGGTCTAGAATGTAATGCAATGTTTAGTTAGTAAGACCACCATTGTGGTAGCTAAGGTCAATCTAAACCTTGTATATAAATTTTAATTTTATAGGGTTTGATGTTTGTTTAGGGGTTTTTAGGTATTTCTATTCATCTTGGAATAACAACAACATCTGAAGTAGTGCAGGGAACTTGATGCAACACATAACAAGGGTTTTAGACCATTTGTCAAACTCGTGAAAAATAGTATTGAAGATTTTTCACAAACCAGGGCACCCAATTTGCAAACTAGAACACCCGTAGGCATCCATGTCCCTTTCCAAGTGCCCCAATCCAGCCATACTACTTAGATCCATCCTTTTTAGGGGCACTGCATACTCTTTCCTACTTCTTGATTTTTTAGTCACCTCTGCAACACATTCCCACGATCATCTGTTATTAAGATGAGTTCTTTCCTCTTCTCTCTTGCACATTAGCGTTTTTATTTACATTTGTTTAGTTGCTTGGGTCATTTACATATTTATTTACTACATTTATTTACTTTATTTATAGTTGTGCATAGATTAGATTAACTAATGCACATATTACATTTTTATTTAATCGTTTTAGTGAACTCGATGTTTCAACACTCCCTTCAGTCACACTTTTACTTTCTTCATTCATTTCCTGTCATCCTAGGGTTTCGTCATCATGAGTATCTCAATCAATGATTATTTTCTTGTAAATTTTGATTTATTACATAGAGTCCAACATATTTTTATTACTACTCGCATTTGTGTTGACATGCATCCAGATGTAGTTTATCAAACATTTTTTGATGTATTATCTTCACACATAGTATTCAAGTTTAATCTTCCCATTGATGTTCATAATTTTGATAATGATCTGCCTCTCCATATCAAATTTCGTATTCATAATGTCGGTGTTAAGAACACTTTGATTAATAATGGGTCTGAACTTAACTTGTGTCCCATGTCATTCCTTGAAGCTTTAGGTCTTTCCGCTGTTGATGTTAGTCCATCTTCTATTTCACTAAGTGCTTATGATGGTGTTTTTTTCCCATGTCTCCGTCACGTTACATTACCTATTACTGTTGGTCCAGAATCTATTCACACTATTTTTTCATCATTGATTTCCCAGTCTCCTACAACTGTCTACTTGGTAGGCCATGGATTCATGTCATGCAAGTTGTCACCTCTCCTGTGTAGATTTGAGTTAAATTATTACATGAAGGCATTAAACACACTATTTTTTGTTACTGTGACCCCTTCCAATATTGTGATAGGGCTCCTAATACCGGTATTCCTATTCCGCGCATAGATATTATAGATGAGCCCCCAACCTATAGAAGAACCACCTCACTTACCACCATTTAATGGTACCATTTTGTGTGATAGATATCGTTTCTTCTCTGCAACTTGCTACTACGAATGCTATGATTCCTTATTAGGGGCATGTCCAATCTACAGATGTTGCCCTATCAAATCAAACTTCAACTACACCATCTACATCAGAATGCCCACCATTTACGTACACACTCTTCATGAATAATTCATATTGGGAACATATTCCCTTTGATCCTACATGCGATGATACTATATGTACACATGAGAGTTTGGCTCACTTAGGATTTGTTTTCGAGGAGCTCTATCCTACACCATATGCTCCGCATCTTTATTATGGGTATGTCACCATCACTTCCTTTTATGGTCTTTGTATCTTTTACCTCACAATTTTTCTCACACGCACTCCTTGATATTCACCACTTACATTAGGACAATCATGGATTGATTACATTGGGGGAACTCTAGATCCTGATCATATATACATTTCATTTCCTATGCCCTTTGGACGTTTTTTCATTTTCAATAGCTCTTTCCTAGGATACACTCAAAATATCACTCATTGGTATGCACACGGTTGTCCACTTACTCCATTCACCAATGAGGAATATGTTATGGGCATGTATAACTTACACCTTAATGGATCATTACGCGACCAACCAGACACTATTGCTTATTAATTCACCAATGTGTATCCATTCGACTGTGATCCTAAGAGCGATGATCTCCTCAATGATATTACATGATCACCTCTTTCATCACAGATACATTGGGACATAGTATTCACATCCCCCTCTCTCATCATCATAGGCACACTTTTTTTTTTCATTATCATTCATTCAAATTCTTACATAGTGTTACATCACTTGCACATACCTTCTCTTAGCATTGTTATTCATACATCTTATCATTGTATGCTATCATTATCACATACATGGAATGATGGACCTTCGTCCTTCATTATCATTAGTTAGTTTATTAATTCATATATACTTGGGGGCATCACATTTATTACCCCCCACTCATCTTCACATTTACACACCTATCATTTTCACATTCTCATACATTAATCCACTAGCATACGCATTCATAATTTAGCACTACCCAGTGACACATTCTTGTGCTTTTGTTCACACTTGACTGTTGAGGGCTTATTGCACATGAACTCCACACGCTACACTAAAGGGCTTACACACCGCATCTATTCACACATTACGCATCATACATATACCAAACTTCCATCATCTACACGTCTAGTATCTTACACTACTCATCCTACATATTACATTACTAATCTATCTACATAAATTACATGCCATTCTATACATTACACTTTACACATTGTACACATCTTTCATTACATCCTATACATTGTATATCACACATCTTGCGCATCATATGGTCATTTATTATCAATCACAAATATTACATACTCTTCTATGCACTACACTCACTACCCTATGATGCACTTTAAATCCTTAGTCCATACTCGAATGCCGAGGGTTTATAAATTCAATGGACCTTACATTCATCACACATTTACTATTTGACCTTTCATTATGTGAAATTTATAGTCTAGTGACATACGCTTTAGGATAAATCGTCATATATTCTATCATCTGGCAGTGGTATACACTTTATGCTAAAGCACCACCCCCTATTATTCATATTGTAGTGGTATACACTTTAGGCTACATCACCACTCCCTATATTCATCTAGTAGTGATATATGCTTTAGGTTACATCATCACTCATCCATTCATCATGTTGTGATATACCGTTTGGCTATAGGGTTCACGCACATACATATTTTCTAGGTTGCATATCATCACCATTACACACATACACTCATCACATCACATTATACACAACACACACTTTGACCATTTCCCAATGACGCACTCTTGTTTACGGTTCATTCTTGACTACTGAGGGGAAAAACCAAATGAACCTCACTACATACATTTCCATTCACTTGGGGGGCACGTGGCTCCTATCATTCCATCTTGCACTCCATTTCATCCATCCACAACATACTACATATTATGGTTGCTTTTACTCTTGCTTATGTGTGCTTGTTCATGGTCACTTTATTAAGCATACTAGCTAGATTACTTGTATGTCATTTATCTATATCATCCATAGATGTGTGCTCAAATATTTTTCTAGTGGTGATTGTAGATACATGTATCTACACGTAGTATGGATTCTATCCTTATAACCTTACTAAACTGGTTATTGGGGGCATCCACATTCATCTCTCTAAGGTGATATTGTTTCATTTTGTACTTAGTACTTTACATTACTTGGTTATTCATGCTTTTGACATACTAGTTTTCTTTCTAACATGCTAACGGGTGCTTCATGTGGAGCATTGGTTATGCAGGGATATTTGCTTCCATACTTGTTTGTTACATTGTTTATCATTTTTTTCTCTTGTATGTGGGATTTTCCCTATGTTGGGTGCAGAGCTGAATTAAATGTCAGGAGCGCCTTATGAAGTAACTGAATTGGACGCCCTTTTTACAATTTTTTGTTAATAATTTTTCCCATCAAATAAATAAATAAAATCTCCATACATTATCATATTTTAAATTTTTCATAAGAATTATAATAAATCACTAATTAGGAGAAATTGGTATATAAAAGGAGTAATATAGAGAATAGAGAGGGCGATCATCGGCCAAGAGTTAGGCCCTCTCTCTCTCTATATATAGAGAATTGTCGAGGGCCCCTATTACAAAAGGAGTAAAAATATCCTAATAATGACAAGTTCTAATAATATTTAAAAATATTTATATTTAGGCGCCCCCTAATTGTTGGTGCCCTAGGCAATTACCTAATCTACCTAGGGCTGAATCCCCCCTTGGTTGGGTGTGTACACTTGTGTGTTTGTATGTGGCCATGATGGATTTACGTGTCTTACGACATCATGAGTGATGTCCCATGTTTGCGACCCACTTTGTGTGGGCTTACTTTGTTTTATTGTGTGTTTACATTACTACATTGATTGGTATATTTTACAATGTTCACGTTGCTTACACATTATCTTTCTACATGCATGGTTTTTCATAATAACACTTGTTTTGGCTAGCCTCCTTGTTTGTGCATGCCTTGGTTTCTACCAAGTGATTTCCCATCCCCCTATAGGGCATAGTTTCATAGTACATGTGGTTGGTCCTCTTTTAGGGCCGCATTCTCCTATCCGCGACATTACATGTGCCTCTAAAGAGGGGGACATCATTTGGGGTTTTATAGTCTACACAACGCATTTTCACCGGTTCAGTTCAGTACACTTTTTTCCCTTGGCATTATGGGATACATAAAGCGAGTGAGTTCAGACCAGTCTACAAACTCCATACACAACAAATTTTATAGGACATGATAGTCCTTAGCATTCAGGGGATCAGTTAATGGTTGGAGGATACAACAGAATTCCTCCCAATACTTCTTCTACCACCAGTGTTAGATTGCCCAAAAATCTAAGAAAGTACAAATATCTCTTCACACACATTCAGGGAAGAAGTTAAATGTTGGAGGACACAGAGCATTTCCTCCCTATATTTCTTAAGCATATGGCATCGGATCACCCAAAAAACCCTAATAGTACAGGATATCCTTTTTACACTCTTCCTCTCGGCATGCATCAGGTGGACATGTTGCATTTAAAATTTTCATTTCACATACTTTACTTTTACATGCATCTTTTACATAACGTTTTTACACTTACATACATATATATTTGACTACTTGATCATTTTCTCCTTACAGGTCCAATCGTATGAGAAATAAGTAGTCAAATGGGGGTAGTGACCATAACAAACAATATCAACAACAACACTTCACGGTGACACACCTCGCAGAATAACCATGTAGGTACATACATCAACAACTACACCCATGTTTCCACCCTAGGTTTTCTCTCATCACTTTTTTGTGTATTTTCATATTTAGTTTCCATGCTCCATAATTTTTTATCATTGCACACTTTGTCTATTCCTTAGGCATGCCTTATTTGTCACTCTACATCGGCATAAAGTAAGCATCTCTATCTATTTTATGTTACCAAGATTTTCACTCACCAACATAAAGTGGGGGAAAATGAAGACACAAAATCATGCACTTTAGACATTATTTAGTCTCAGTCTCATACTACTATTTAGAGGGTTTTTAAGTGAAGAAAGTAATAATTAACACCCATCTCTTGGATTTTTTATTTGATTTATATCGTCATTCCCAACCTCCACCACACACATTCCCAGTCATCTTTCATCATTTTCCGTCATTTTAGCTGTGATTAGGGTGCCCATGCGCACCTTGTTCCTTTTTGGACTTTCCTGCCATTTTTTGGCCTCTTTCAAGTCGTTTAAGGTCTTTATCTTTTTAGTGGCCAACCATTTCGGGGTTAATTACAAAATTAGATCAAGATAACCCTATAAATATAAAGTTATGAGACCATAATGAGGGACCAAACACTATCACTACTATCATCCACCTAGAGTTTCATCCATCTATTGCATTAGAGATCATTTGCATCCACATAGCTCCATCGCAAGGCACAAGGATAGGACATCTGCATCACACACAACATAGGGGAAGATTCTATTCTATTACATCTACCATTTTATTACATTTCTACACATAGTTAGCTCACTACATCACAAAGTGTGACTAACACAAGAGTAACCTAGGGCATGTTTCACACACACACACAAAACTATAGTTGGGTCTAGAATTTAGTGTAACACTTTATTAGTAAGACCACTATTGTGGCATCTGAGGTCAGTATGACCTTTGGATATGCATTTTTTATTTTTTAGGGATTGAATTTTTTAGGGTTTTATAGGTATTTCTATTCATCTTGGAATAATAGTGCCATCTAAAGTAGTGCAGGGAACTTGACATCACACACAATGAGGGTTTCAGACCATCTGTTGAACCTGTGAAAACCAATATCTAATGTTTTACACAGACCAAGGTGCCCATTTTTTAGACCAGAGCGATCATAGGTGCCCCAATCCCTTCCAAGGTGCCCCAATCTAGCCATAGTGCTCAGATCCATCCTTTTCAGTGCCCCTGCACAGTTGTTCCTACTTCCTAATTTTCTACACACCTTTACGACACAACCCCACTAGCATATGTTATTCATCTGGTTTCTTTCCTCTTCTCTCTTTCACATTAGGGGTTTTATGTACATTTGTTTAGTTTTTTGGGTCATTTACATATTTCTTTACTATATTTATTTACTTTATTTACAGTTGTGCATAGCTTAGATTAACTAGTGCACACATTACATTTTTAGTTAATCAACATATTAAGGAGTTCTTACGCCAAGAAATGTATCCTTGAATATTATTGTATTGATATTTAAAGGAGGTTTCCCCCTTGAATTGGCCTATGATATAAAATTTATTTTCCAAATTTTATTTCATTGTTCTTTTATTTATATAGTTTGTAAATCTATGCAGAAGGATCCTCACATCATAGAGCTATGAGTACCTTAAAGGTTTCAACGTAAATATTTCCCAACATTGACCTTGAACATAAGGTCAAGATCATCAGATAAAAGTAGAGGCCTGGAAATCCTAAATTTGAGCCCCTTATGAGAAAAGAGTTATCCAAACTTGTGAAAACCAAAATCATCTTTCCTATTAAGTATTTCTCTTGGGTTGAAAACTTAGTTCCAGTTAGGAAGAAAATTGGGGAAATCAGGATTTGTGTGAACTTTAGGGACCTGAATTGAGCCTCCCTCAAGGGTCAATAATCTTTTCCCTCCATGGACCAAATTTTACACATAATAGAAATGGTTAAAAATTTCTCTCTTTTGGATAGATAGTTTAGGTACAATCAAATCAGGGTCAAAGAATAATATTAGTATAAGACAAATTTCACAACCAAATGGGGAACATATTCCTATGAGAAGATTCCTTTTAGTTTGACCAATGTTGGTGCTACTTTTCAAAGGGCTATGGATTCTACCTTTAAGGGATTCATAAACATGTTTAATCTCATTTACTTGGATTATATCACATTTTTTTCCAGGGTGGGTGAGGATCACATGAATCATTTTGAGAAGGTTTTTTAAATGTGTAGAGAGTTTGGGGTGTCACTCAATCCAAACAAATACATGTTTGTTATTCCTCAAGGAAATATTTTGGTCCATATAGTCTCAAAATAATATATTGCTATAAACTAGAAAAGGATCTCAACCATTCTCTCTCTTTCATTACCAGATCATTAAAGGAATTGCAGTCTTTTCTTTGCAAGATCGATTTTTTCAGAATTTAATTCCTAACTTTGCAGGACTAGTCAAACATATCACTCTAATTCTTAAGAAATATGTTGTTTTCAAGTAGACCAAAGAAGGTAGGGATAGTTTTGATAAGATCAAAAAATAAAATTCTCAAGCACCCACTCTCATCAACCCAAATTTCAAAAGGGACTTCATTATCGATGCTTATGGGGAATAAAACAATGTTGCAGTTGTGCTAACTCAGCAGAATAATGAAGGTTTGTAGAAATAAGTGTCTCTCTTTAGCCAAACAGTGAAGTAATATGAGTTGAGATACAACCACATAGAGAAACATGTTTTTTCTATCATGATATCTCTCAAAAATTTAAACATATGCTTTCTAATAACCATGTTAAAGTGTCAAGCTATCATTCTATTGTTAAATATTTCATCACGGGAGTTGAGATCAATGGTTAAATGGAATTATTTTCAAATGTGGACCTGACCATGTTTTACGCATGTGTGTAGGTGAGAATGAAGTATTTGATATACTTAGAGCATGCCATGATGAACCATCAGGAGGGCATTATTCAGTTCAGATGACCATTAAAAAATTTCTAGGAGTTGGTTACTATTGGCCTTCCTTGTTTAAGGATTTTAGAAAGTATGTATGGAGATGTGATCAATGTCAAAGAATGGGGAAACTGAAATTTTCATCTGAAATGCCACTCGAACCACAATTTGTCTTGGTAACCATTTGAAAAGTGGGGGTTAGATTTTATTGAACCAAGTGATCCAACCTCTCAAGGGAACGAGTACATCATGGTTTGTATTGATTATCTCACCAAATTGGTTGAAGTGCATGCACTACAATATGTAAGAGATGAGAAGGTTACATATTTCTTATATGAGCATATCTTTAAGAGATTTAGAGCACCAAGGTCCCATTATGTCAGATCAAGGACCACAATTCATGTAAGGGGTAATCAGTTATTTTGTGGTAACATACCATTTGAAACAAAAAAAACCATCTCCATACCACCCATAAAATATCTTAACAAAAAAATGGATATCTCAAGGAAGAATTAGGTTCAAAAAACTTCCTAAAGTAGGTACGGGCGTACAAAACTACTTGGAAAACAACCACAAGGTTTGCTCCCTATGAATTGGTCTATAGAAAGAATCCCATTCTCCCTATATAATTTGAGATTTAGACTTTGAGAATAGCTACTGATGTTGGAAGTTGACTATCTGAGGCACAACAAGCAAGAATTGTGCAATTAAATGAGATGGATGAATGAGACTTCAGGCATTGCATCAAAGTGAAATCATCCAACACCAGAGGAAAGTATGACATGAAAAAACACATAAAGTCAAGAACATTCCAAGAAGGGGACTGGGCTCTGTTATTTGATTCAAAATAAAAAATATTTTAAAGGGAAGTTGCAAACAAGGTGGATGGGCCCATATCATATTGAACGAGTATTTCAAGATGGCATTGTCCAATTAATTCCAATTTATGAAGAGAATAAAGTAATGTTGGTTGATGGGCATATACTGATGTTGTAACCATAAACATACATCAAAAGAGGAGTTTCAGAAAGAACTTCAAGAAGATTCATCTTTGAAGTATGTGGACAAAGTCTCTTTATAAAACATAACTCAGAACTGAGCTATCTTTTATCAAGGAATAAAGAGGAGATAAATAAAAAACTAGAAATGGGCGGTCATCATCCTCTGGAGGATTGGATGAAAACCAGAAATGGCAGCCATTGCTTCTTAAAAAAATTGAAAAAAAAACTTAAGTGACAGAAAACCAGAAATAACGGTCACCACCCCTGAATCTAGCATGCAATAAAATAAGGACTATGTGTAGATGGAACATTAAACCGGTATAGAAATGGCGGCAAGGATGTGAAAAATTCATTTGACGAGGTATGTGTAAATAATTCACTTCTCGAATATAGGAAAGTGTTAATTTGTGAGCTATTAATTATTATCATTGTGCAAATTGATTGTCTCTCCCATTTCCAATAATTGTGCACACTTTGCAAATCCCAACAAAATCCGTAATTGACTTCCACCATAATCTTCACATGAGCCTAATCAATGTCATCATCACTTTAGGATTCCATCATATCTTTCCCAATTCAGTTATATTCATTTCAAACCATTTCTACTCCACTATTAATTTCTGAATTTCACCCTCTCACTCTTGCACCACCATTCACTCTTGTGCTTACCCATAACCCTACAAACCCTGCATTTCCAATCATGTACCCATTTTTTATTTTCACTACTTGTTCAAACTCAGACATGGAGCCTCAATTGAGACATGAAACAACAAATTATGTGGAACTCTTGGACGATGCAAAGTTCGGTTGAAATATTTGAAAAAATCAAGATGGATGGAATTTCTATTGGCTTATGAGGAATTCAACATAGCAATGACTGAGGAATTGCTCATAGAATTATGGAGGAAGGAAACTCTATGGTTCAAGGTAAGAAAATCCCCTTTACTCCAACTATTATCAATCATCTTTTAGGAATACCTGATGAAGGGTTAGCAGTAAGTGATAGAACAATGTATGTTGAAATAATTAAAATATTTTTAGTTGGAAAGAAGGAGAAATTAGAATTAGTCATAGATAATAAGGGTAAAGCTAAAGGAATCAAGAGAATAACCCTTCCTGAACCTTGGGCAAAAGTGGCCAAATGGTTGACCAAGTACTTTACATGTGAAGGATAATATGAAATTTTTTGGGTCTTATATTAAGAATTTTAATACACCTCTGACATGGTGAAAATAAACCCTAGTATAAGATCAATTCACCTCATTTTTTATATGATTATATTTTTTTGCTACAGAAAAGTTTCATTGGGGTGCCTCATATTTAAATTTCTAGGGTTTAATTCATCTGATTTTCAAGAATCAATTTATTAAAAAGAAACATGGAATTAAGAAATGACAGAATTTTAAAAAGCAATGTTCCTTAAAGCCTGAGGTAGTTTTGGAGCAAGCACCCTCAACCTCTGAGAGACCTAAAAATTACCTTAGGACTTCTAGGCCTACACCTTCCCTGCATGAAACTCTAATTGAAAATCCTTATTCTCATGAAGAACAAGAGGCAACCACAATAATGCAAACCCTAGTAAAAACCCCACCTGTGTCTCCTCACATATCAATGTCACCATCTATTCCTGATACAAAAAAATAAATTGAGCATTCCATAGCCACAGTTGAAGAGTCACATGTTAAAGACAAAGGGAAAACACCTATAGTAGAGGGAGAACCTAGTTCTCCCTCAATTCCGATACAATTATTCCCCAAGTTTTGTCTTTTTCCAAAATCTAGTTTGACCTACAATTGGCTCAAGAAAGAATCAACCATCTTCAGTTACTTCTTGAGGCCAAAGAAGCCAATTTTTCCCGGGTGGAAACTGCTAAAAATCAAGAAATTCAATAGTTGCAGTAGACTATAACACAGCATAAAGAGGCAATTATTCAGCTACAGAAATCCCTGGAAGAGAGAGAGAAACAAATACAATCCCTTCAGGCCAGAACAAAGGAACTTAGCATATCTCTTACAGTCTTGCAAGAAAATAGGGAAGAACCAGAGGCTATGACCATGGAAGAATATGTTGCTCAAATTGACTTTTCCTTTCCCCAATTTTTTTTAAAGGGGATGGTTAAGTGGATGGACGAATGCTACAAGCTCAGGGAATTTTATGAGGAAAACACGAATTTGAAAGAGGAAAGAATTTTTTAAAAAGAAAATGTGGTTACTGTTAGTCGTTTATATGACCAAGTTCTTTCTTGTAGACCTCCTTCAAAATTTTATGCATTGTTTCTAAAAGAGCAGTTTTTCAAATGGAAGATATCTAGGGATCATCTCATGCAGGACATCGAATTTGATGATGATAAACATTTTGTGGGTGTAAATATAAAAGGGAATGATATTGATAAAAAAATTGTGTGAATTCTATGTGCACAAATTTCTTCTCCTTGATCAAATTGAAATTCCAATAAATTTTTATATGGGAGAGGTACAATTAAGAACATTCATCTCTACTCTCAAGCACCAAGGCGAATGGAGGGATCAGAGGGCCACATTTATTCAATAAGAATATACAATTAACCTCTTGATGAGACATGATTTACCTGCCCCAATTCAGTTCTTTAACATGTTTCGGTCACAGGTATATTGTGTACGTCTAGTAGATAGATACAAAAATATCCTTAAAAATTGTGTCAAGAATTTTAGAGAGCTAGTAAATCCAACATTCAATGTAAAATTCCTCACCTATCAGGTAAGATATCAAC
This sequence comes from Taxus chinensis, assembly GCA_019776745.2. Classification (NCBI taxonomy): domain Eukaryota; kingdom Viridiplantae; phylum Streptophyta; class Pinopsida; order Cupressales; family Taxaceae; genus Taxus; species Taxus chinensis. The sequence goes on from CM034146.1 coordinate 801,992,745, forward strand.
TTCTTGCAAAACCATATAAGAAGAAGGAGGTTATTTCAGCAACAAAACTTTGATGGTATTTAAAAAGAGTCAAAGACCTCTGCAAGATTATTATAGAGCTATAGGAAAAATGGATTGGCATGCGGTACATGCCCCCACTGGTCATTTCACTAGTACCAAAATGTAATTCAATAGATGATCATCCTAAGGCTAGTTACCATACTTGGAGAGATAATGTTGTTGATTTCTTTGGATTTTGTAACACCACATTGGATGAAACTTGGAAGACATTTTCCAATGAATATAATTGTTCGAGGATTGTAGAACAATTGAACAATAGGTAGCAAGAGGAGCTGTTAAACCTTCAATCTGGGGGAGTGATGAACCCCCATTTTGTTATGTTTAAACCATGTGAAGCCCCATACTATTTTTATATCATATTGCATGATGTATAATGTTAACTACTTATACTTAATGCTTTACTGTGTTTTTGAAGGAATTATTGTGCATATGCTTATTATTTTTATCTTGTTATTTCTTCCTAAAAATGGCTTAAAATGATCTTTTTATAAGTACTAACACATGAGTTATCACATGAGTAATGCAATAGTGCATGCCAATGGAGTTTCGGTGGACCATCTAAGATGGATGGTTGGGTCTGGATCCACCCATATTCAAACCCCCCTAGGTGCGATCCCCTTCAGTGGTGGCTGGTTGACACACCATTGATGGTTGTGACTAGTGGTCTTCTCTGGCAGTGGTGGACCTGGCTAGTGGCTGTAGGGATAGGATGGTGGCTCAGCAGTTGGTTGTGGTTGTGTTTGCATCAGTATGTTGGCTTAGTAGTAATTATTCATAGCGGTGGTGGTATTAGCACTATTGGGGTGGAGTTTGGTTTCTCTTCTCTTGGCAGTGGTAGTCTTAGCTTGGCGCGGTTGGTGGCTAGGATGGTGGTTCAGCAGCTCGTCTTTGTTTGGATTGTATCATTAGGATTGTGTTGAATTGTTACATCTAGTCATTGGACATTGTTAAGGGAGGGGACCTAAGAACCTCCTGGTTCTAAGCTCCGGTCAAAAGTGTTAAACAATCTAAAAAAAATTACAATAGCACATGACTCAATTAGTGCATCGGCAGGAATCAATTATTGCATTAGCGTAGGAATCACCTCCACATTAATATAGGATTTGTAGCACAACACCGAGCTCGTCCAGGTCATCAAATTTGAATTCCTTGAAATAAGGTATTTGCACAAGAAGATAGATAGCTCAAATTACTGGTGATACAAATGGTAGCATAAAAACATGAATAGGAAATGTGTGCCATTATCTCAACCTACATTCATGTCAATTTTGAGGTTTAGATACTCCAGTTGCTGGGAGACATGATGTAGCCAACACCTAGAGATTTAATATCACCATAATTCCCTACAATCAACCAAATATGTGAAGAATCTTCCAGCACTGATTGACTCCATCAAAGGATAAAATCACAGACCTCCTCCAAAGTTAGCAAGATTAATTCCATTTCAAACACCTCAAAGACTACTTCCACAACTGTATTTCTTAAAATAGATAGTCATTGTTTTAGTCAACAGTCAGTTTAATATATGTTATTTATTGTGAATAAACTAGTTCTCTCACAGAGGGACTAGAATTTATCCAGTATCAAAGAGTTAATGTATTTCAATTTATTGGTTCAGTTCAGTTATTTGATTCATTATAAAATCATACTCTTTCAATTTAATAAAGATTGTATATTCAGGGGAAAAATTTGTGTGAATTTCAGCCTTAAACCTAATTGAAGGTAAGGGGCAATGGCCACTCCTCCCCAATGAGAATGGAGATTTACTATTATTTCCTTTCTGTCTTTTTTGATGCATTTACCATTTCAAGCATTAATGTGTTAAAAATCCTTATATTTTGTCTATAATATTCTTTACTTTCCATGCATAACATTTTATAATTGTAGTCATTTATTATAAAGTGAATTTTGTTGTTAAGTACGTCCTGGGAGCAATTCCTATTATTCCCTTTGTTACAAACAACAATAGACACCGCCCTGGATTGACAGATATAATATCATCAAAGTATGAGTATCAATGCCACTCTTTATGAACTATTCTGACAATGTTGCACCATGAAAAATTGGGTGTGTACAGTGACTTCTTGCGCCAACCTTGTTTGTTTCTAGTTGTAGATGCTTTAAGATATCTTATTTCTCATCATGTTGCTCAAGATCATATTTAGGTGATTTTCCTTCTTGGTCATGTGACACAACTTATTAATGGTCATTTCACTAATGATTCATTTCTTACTATTATTAAATCTAAACAAAATGTGGCTATGGTTTTTGACTTCCTTGATATGTTTTGCCTTGCTTCTAGATCCACCATTCAGATGAACAAGACATTAGGTTATTAGCAAAGTTGATTACCTATCCCAAACTGGTTGAAATCTTACCCCTAGAAGTGGATTGGAAGATATGATCAATTCAAATTCTTGGGAATTCCTTTTTTTTTTATAACGAAACTACCACTCTATGACAATATGTTATTAGCAGAGTTGAGCATAAGGTTTCTTGGTGGTATTTGAAACCACTTTCTCATGTTAGAAAATTACAAGTGTATACTAAGATTTTTGTTGCCACTCATGTGTATTCCTCTGCCTGTGGTGCCCTTCCCGTGCTTCATTTTCCAAACTTGCTAAGTTTTTACGAGACTATCTTTGGTGTAAAATTTCTAGTTCACTTGGCTTTCATAGGGTGTCCTGGGAGGTCCATTGTCTCCCTCGCGATCAAGGTGGTATAGGAACTAGTGATGTTTATCGAAAAAGTGTGGCCTTACGTTCTAAATGGGTTGTGTGTTTTCTGTTGGGTGATTAAGCCTGGAAAATTTTGCTTCGGCATTGTATTGCTTCTGGTGCTTTGTATGGAAAAAAATGTTGGAACAATATTGGTTTGCACACCCTTATTATCACTAGGGCTTTGGTAATATTCTCTAACAATTTTATTGGAAAAAACATTTGAAAATACTTTGAGACAGTGAAACCATTGCTGCGTTGGATTGGCGATGGCTTTCACACTAGGCTCTCTTTATATTCTCAAAATATTTGGTGGTTTCCCATCATCAATGATGATAATATTCCACTTGTATAAACTCTGGGCATCAAATCTCTCTGGTTTTCTCGCAAAGGAATTCATACCATCCAAGATTTGGTCACCCACAGAGACTAGTTTCCCTAGCTCGATCTCAAGAAAAAATTTACTCTTGTCAATTTGTATCTCCCATCTATCTACAAAATTCAGGAATTAATGCCCAATTTTATGCTCCACAAGTTGGGGCTTAAACCTCTAGACACTTGGTGGCATGATTGGTGGTGGAATCATGAAATTGTCTTCATCCGCTATAGTTTTGGAACTACTTATCAAATTTTGAGTCTAGTCTCGCCTGTCATTTCTAAACTCAATTCCCATTGGGTTCTACATTTTGTGCATTCCACCTGGCTTCTTCGGCTTTCCCAAGCTTGTAATTCTCTTATTGAGCCTAAAATTGATCATTTCTTTTGGTGCCTTATTTATCAGGGTTTTCCTATCGAAGAACATCTTAGTCACATTGGCATCCCTAATCCCAAATGCCCCTTCTATTCTAGACCTGAATCTTTTAAGAATTTATTTTGGTCTTGTCCCCATTCTTAGACTATCTGGACTTGGATTCATTCATTTTTCCAACCTTACCATCTAGAACTCTTTTATTGACATCTGGCTTTGTTTAGAGATTTCAGTTCTAGGCCACATTATATTGATACTCTATGAAAATCGTTTAGATCTTGTATTATTTTTCATATATGGAAATCTTGAAATGCTTTGATATTCCATAATGATCAATTTGTTGCTTTCTTTTCCACTAATGATAAAGTGGTTATATTGTCTATTGTGCACATACATATTCAAGCCCAAGATGAAAACATTTCCCTGGAGTTCACTCATTTACATGAGTTTCTCACACACTTGGGGAGTGTGCTTTTATCGATGACTTCGGTCCCCCAGATTCTTTTCCCCCACCACCCTGGCCATCTCCGCCTCGGCAGTCACCACCTACGGGACCGCATCGCAAAATCTACTCTCATAGCCATCGCTTTGCCTCTACTCGGGGTCACTCTTTAGTGCCATCTTCCTCTGGACCAGGCTAGAGCCCTCCTCTGAGGGGGAAGGGCGTTGTTAGTTCTCCATGGTGGGGATCTTCGCCACCTAACATACAAACTCTAGACACAAAATCACATACTTAACACAATTATTATATCGCTAAGTATGTTGTTTTATATATGGATCTTGCATAAGAATAGTATTCATTGATGACCCATTCCATAGTCCATACATCTATCTTATTGGTCATTATTGTTTTCTATCTTGCACACTTTTCACTCACACACAAAGTTTCGGTCAGGTCTCATAGATCCCTGTCTATCATTTATCACTCATTTTTAGTCATTTGTCTCTTGAAAATAGCACCCAGGGCTGGACGGGAGCGCCGAGCACTCCTATCCATCATGGGTTCCCTTTTCTTCATTATGTTTGATCTTATTTTTTACATTTGAGGTCAATATTTTCAATTTTCCCTCCCATCTCTTGAGGTACTAGTCAACATGTAGGTCATTAGTGTTGAAATTCAAACAAGAGATCCTTATATAAACACAACATACATATCATTATATGGGCAGAATATTCTTATCAAGGGCTCACTACTCTATATTGTGATGTTAGGTAATATAAAGCAGTGAGCTCAATTATGGTCAATTATAGAGTAATGATACGGGTGGACTATTCTTATTATGGTCTGCCCATATAAAGCAGTGAGCTCAATTATGGTCAATTATCCCTATATAATTTAGCTCATTGCTCTATATCGTGATGTTACTATGTCGGATCATATTCAACAATAACTCTTAGCTAACAAATGTAATGTGCCTACTAGATTTGATAATTCTACTAGTGGCATTATTTCTAATCCACTGAGCTTCACTCATTGTACACCATGTTATAGCATTAGCCATGATTCCATTCTGAAATTTCTAAAGAAAATCAAGATGATACTCTCATTAATTTCATGCTTAGACTTGATGATAATAAACATGTGCATGTTGATTCTCAATCAAGTCAAGACACTACTCTAGCTACATCTCATGTTGCTTCTATTTCTAAAAATGCTTCTCACGATACATCGCATACTATTTCACATTCTCCCTTATAGTATGTTGACGATACACTCAATGAAATTCTTCTATTTGAGTCTATCTTTAATTTTGATGAAATAATTAATAGTCATGATTTTAATTCCTTGCATACTAGTGAGTGGGAATCCCCGGCTCCATTTTTATCTTCTTCTAAGGCTATATATAATAACATGCATAATTCTTCTCCATATGTTAGTTCATCTCCTTATATCACTTCATCTCCATCTCTTACTTCATCTCCTACTATTAATTTGTCTCCTCCTATCACCACATCTCCTCGGATGCTTCATCTCCTAGGTATGTTTCCGATGTTAGTTTTACTGCTTTTATGGATGTTCCATGTTGTTCCTCACCTATTACTCCTTTGGCACCACCTTCTAGTGTGCCCTTAGCATAAAAATATCATTTGTCTCATCTTAATATCCCTATGATTACTCATAATGGAAAATTACAATCGCTTAACACATTATTTCCATCCTCTACTATTCCTTCATAAGATATCTTGCACCTCATGCATATTTTTGGTCACTTAAAGTCTCAGGTCTAATCTCTTACATTATAAAGCAAGGCCTATTATGCTTTAATTGATAATAATTCATTACATGGTAATCCCATTCCCAAAAAGATTCAGAACTCAAAATTTCCTAAGGATTTTATCATGCGTACCTTTTCATGTCTCGATGCTACTAAAAACCCCTATATGCATCTCAAGCATTACCATATGGCTATGGCTTCATATTCTAATGATTGATTATTACTTAAGGCCTTTCACCACAATCTTATGGATGAAGCTCTCTAATGGTATACCCATCTACCATTTGGATCTATTAGCACTTATTGTGAGATGGAAGAAGATTTTCTCTGTCACTTTATCATCAATAATGACCCTCGAGTTACATATGATCATTTACCTAATTTGCATCAGGGTAAAACATAACCTATCATGGACTATATTTTACGATTCAATACTTGTATGCATCAACTAGCATTTCAACCTATCGACTTAGAGATGTAATTTGTCTTTTTCCGTGGTTTGATTCCAACATTAAAACAAATATTGCAATATAACACATGTGAATCATTCACGCTTCTATACTATTGAGTCATTGATCTAGAACAAGACCTCATTGCTACACATGTTATAGATTCCACCTATTGTTACTCCACTTCTCCACTTCATCTGTTGAGTGTCCTACATGATCTCCATATCCTCCTCATAAAAAGTTCAATCTACTCCATTACATATGCATCCACCATCTCCTACTCCAAGTCAGGCTACACCTCTGATTTCTACACCTGTTTCACAAGGACCATTACATTTCTCTCACCACGCTAGGCCTTATGATGTGTTGCATGCATTTATTGATAGGAACTTGATTTTCTTACCTTCTAACCAACACCATCCACAACACCACTTACAACTCCAACGTGATAGACCCTACTGTAATTATCACCGTATCAATGGTCATAGGGATAATGACTGTTACACCTTCCATGATCGCTTGAAAAAATTAGAAGACAAAGGTGTCATTTATTTTGGTTATTTCTCATGTGAAATCAATATAAATACCCTCTATTTTATAGGCATGTTGTTACTTCAGTTGAGTTATCTCCTTCGTCTAGTTCTAAGGTCATTATTCATCTACCGCCGCAGGTTGTTACTCATACGTGATTTTCATCACATCCATCCATCACTGCACCATCTCACCTGCCACATCATGCTATTGCTACACATTGGATTCCACAACCCTTATCATTTGCACTTCCCACCACCATTCACCCATCATTGGCACTACTCCACATGACATTCAGTTTGGCTCCTACACTCATGCTTTTTCCATTCCGCATGATTTCATGGCTTCATGCCTGACTTTGTCTTTGGTAGGTGATTTCTATCACCTTACCCCATGATGATGCACTCATGTTCTTATGGTTCTTACATGATTGTTGAGAGATCTATTACAATAAGAATCCTCTCTTCACGTGCTTTCTTGATTCATCTAGCCACATTATCGAATCATTTCCCGATGATGTACTCTTGCTTTATAGTTCATTCTTGAATGCTAAGGGGTATTATCTAAATGAACCTCATCATTTATACACTGGGGGTATAGCTAATCTCCCTCCTTCTATATCCTCATCATATTAACATGCGATCATCTCTTACTCTTACAAATTATTCATTTTTAGTCACAACCTTATTCATAAATACAATTCAACTTTGTGAAATCACATTACATACATCATCTTTCATCATCTATGCTATCTCATTATCTATATATCCATAATCACACTAATCATCCATTATTTCCTTATTTCAACATCATCAACGGTGCATTGCGAATCAAAAAACACACACAATATTCAACACATTACATATCACACATCATGACAAAAATCAATGGATCAATACATCATCATCACAACAACACAACAATATACATCAAATACCATACATCAACGACTCCCTATATATATATATATATATATATATATATTTTACAATCATAGTTACAAAAATATCTCATCATTGAGGGGCCAACTCCCTTACATAAAATACATCAATACAACAATACATATCATATCTCAACAGTGCTATCACTATCTACAAGTGCAAGATCTCTATAACTAGAAGCCTTGCCACTAACTCTGCATCATTGATCACGACCTCTATACCTCTCTACCTGCGTAGTAGTGTAACCTTTGTTGACTACTCTCCAAAGAAGATCGGTAACTCAACAAAATGTGTAAATACATCATGTGCTAGAGGACGACCACCAGTGGCCTATCTAGCTCATCGTGTATCCTCACGTGCCTCATCCCTCTCACCCAAAAACATGGTACATGTCACTACTGCTATTTCCACGTGCTCAAATAAAGGGGAATGATCACCCATAATATCATCTACATGCTCTAACGTGCCTCCACCCGCGAGTATATCGATGGGAACATTCCATGTCAATGTGAAGATAGATGTGTCCACAATTAATGAGTAATAACATCACCTACAACCATAAGGACAATACATTAGACAACCATGATCATTACACAACCAAATCACAAATTATACAATATCACACCATAAAAATTCTTACGCTCTGCTATTACTGCTGCTACTACATTATTAGGGCCATGTGCTTGCCCATTTGCTCCTCCTCCTGGTGGTAATCCCGTTGCATATACAAATACTAGATATAAACTTACCCACCGATGTGAGGCCCACCATGCTCAGTATGCCTTGGTATACCCTGTGTCATCCACATCTATTGACACAATCACTGCATCCACCTCGACGGGTCCTGGAGATAATAACTACTCTCCTGTGAGCCCTGGTCTAACTCCCACCCTCCTTGATGCCCTAACAACTCTTAACCATATATATGGCTCTGGGGGCACATCTTGGGCCATGTCAAAGTGTCGTGACACCTACTCAACCTAAAACAACTCATTCACCCTTGAAAATTGATCCTCTAACCACGTTGTCCACCATATGTATCATAACTCTACTGACATCTGTGAGGACATCCTCCATAGTCTCAATATGGCCTCCATACCATAGCCTCTGGCCCCATGTGATCTATCATCACCCTATAGGACATTGGTATCCAACCTCTTGCCACGTACACATACCCATCTCCCAATGAATATATCTGGCCTCACCCAATCTCCATGCAATATGCTCATAGGCCCACACTCCAGCTCCCAACATTAATCCTCCTGTGTTAATCTATATGATCCCTTATGTCACATGCATCGTTCCCAAAACAATATCAGGAAATATATCGAATCAATATGTCACCAACCTCTGAATAGGCATCCATACAGATCTCATAATATAGGGGCCTTGACAAGAACTTGAGTCCCCATAAAATACTGCCTAGTGGCCCTCATTTGTCTCTGCATATCCTCCACTATCCATAACATGAATTATAATCAGCAGTATGTGATACACATCCTCTAATGTCACTTCATCTCATAGGAAACCAAAATGTGTAAGTGTCTGCACACCATCTCTTCACACAAAGTTGTAAGCATAGCCATATTGTGGGGCACATCCCCTATCCTTGCTTATAAGCCTACATGGCCCAACACATCCCACTCCTCATTTCAACACCCTAATCCAAAAATACTCAAGTGGCGACCGTCACCTCGAAACTCCCTCGAATGGATATCCCTCTTGTAGAACATCATACATACACAACACTACCAACTTACAACATTCAACACACATCCACTTTCACATTTACTCTAAAATCAACACAATACTTTGGACATGGGTGCTCAGGCACATGACAATGGGGCACCATAGGAGCATGACATTAGCACATGTCAAGGTGCATCCTATCCCAATGGTCATTAGCACCTTCACCACATTTTTTCTACACATAATTTTCACAAAAATCATTCAAAGTGACTAGTTTCAACACATTTTTGTAAAAAAATCACGCTTCTCAACTCCGTCGCCATCATACTGACACCACAACGGTCACCACCATCTCAAATTCGACTCGGTCACGGAGCTCTAACTTACGCATCATCACACACTCAGAGCTCACTATCACACTTGCAACAAAAGACAAATGGGTTTCTTAATCATCACACTACTATTTATAGTAACTTTTCATTATTCACTGTACTATGGTCATTCTTCACACTCATTTTCCCAACTAATACACACATGTACGAATTCACACATATCTTGAGTGTTTACTCTGATTTATCCATCTATTATGCAGAATTTTTTAGAATTTGCCTCACTATCATACACACATTATACGCACATCATATTTCTATTTGACATCATTTTGAATCTTAGTATACACACACTTTTTTGATACCTATCACACATACTTTATCATGCGCTTACTTTCGGCTCAACGTTCATTCTCATTATCACTCCCCCTTTCGCTAAAAGGGGGGCATAAAATTAGGGTCATCCTATAATTCCCTGGCATCACTACGTGACCAATATACATTTATATTTCATCATTATTGAAAAATTACTTCATACACCATACAATATTTCACATCATTTTCTAGTGAATCCCCCTAATGACCTAACCTGGGGGAAACAATCGTAAAATCTCTCTATGAGTAACCTATTAATCAATCACATATATTTCAATCTCTAAACTAATAAAAATCACATCAACCAATCAACATGAACATAACATATTTATCCTCCGATATGAACTAACTTAGGAGTTACGTCACCATTTTCCCAGATGATCTAGCATGGGAAGTTATTCTACATTTAGCGATTACTTTCATATGACCTAACATAGAAGCCAAACACATATGCATTGTGGTGACACCCTATGAGTGGGGGCAATGAGATGTCATTTCCTTTCCTATACCACTCTTATATGGGTCAACATGTTTGACTGAAAAATTTGGATCCAAAATCACCAAAAATTGATCTGTGCCCATCTACAGCGGCTAGATATTTTGAGGATGTAGTTAAAGATTGGAGAGACACAATAATTCTCTCCCTACACTCTTCCTCTAGTAGCAGGATGCCCAAATCCCCAATTTCTCACACATACACATGTGCAAGTGGGTTGGGAATTGATCACTCCCTTCCCCATCACATCTCCATCAATGACGACAATCAAAATATTCAATCGTTCAACGCTACAATCATCAAATATCACTTGGACACTCTTTATAATGGTCTCACATATGTCGTTATGCCACATGAATCAACACGTTGATCCATGGTTCTCCACGCTAATCCATGGTTCACCATGCTATATGTTCTCGCTCTCCATGTATTTCTACTACACTCTTCGCATATTCGAGTGACATGGGCTTATTTGAAATTCTTAGGTATGCATCTCTATCTACTTTATGTTACCAAGATTTTTCTAACCAACATAAAGTAGGGGAAAATGTAAACACAAAATCACACACTTAACACTATTATTATACCGCTAAGTATGTTGTTTTATTTATGGATCTTGTATAAGAAAAGTATTCATTGATGATCCATTCCCTAGTCCATCTGTCTGTCTTGTTGGTCATTATTATTGTTTGTCTTACACACTTTTCACTCACACACACAGTGTCGTTCAGGTCTCAGGGATCCATGTCTGTCAGTTATCACTCATTTTTTGTCACTTGTATCTTTGGAAAATAGTGCCCATGGATAGAAGGGAGCCACAGGTGCTCCTTTCCAACTTAGGATTCCTTGTTGTCTTTGTGTTTGATCTTATTTTTGACATTTGAGGTTGGCATTTTCAGTTTTATCCTCCCATTTCCCGAGGTACTAGTCGGCATGTCGAGTCATTAGTGTTGAAATTTGAACAAGAGATCCCTATATAAACACAACATACATACCATTATAGGGGAAAACTATTCTTATCAAGGGCTAGCTATCTACATTGAGATAGAGACTGCATTTGGGATACTATTCTGCATACACAGTACATATGAAGGGGATTTCATTCTATTCCATGCACCATTTTGCATTTTATCTAGTTATTGCCCCCTATCTTGGCATCATTGGCGCTAGGGAAACCTAGGAGCACTATTGCATACAAAAACACACATAACTACATTGGGTTTGAGGTGTAGTGTAACACTCAATTATAAGACCACCATTGTGGTATTTGAGGACAATCTGACCCCTCCATTTCCATCTTTCCTTTCTTAGGTATTTGATGCTTTGTGTGAGGTTTTTTAGGTGATCCTTCATTGCAAGTTTATTACGACATCAATGCTTTGTGTGAGGTTTTTTAGTGTGATCACTTCATGGCAATTTTAGGTACGACATCATTACAAAGACCTAAGTGTGATACTCATGTGATCATAAGGTGAATAATTACGGAAGATCCCGTAGATACCAGGGTGATCAGAATTAGATTCTGACCTATCCCATAGACCCAGGGCACCTCAGGCATGCTCTCATCCTTCCCCAGGTGCCCCGATCTATCCAGATCCACCTTTGCTATAATTTTTTAGGATTCATTGCGATGCTATGTTCTGTTGTTCTATAGTGCCCAATCCTCTTCAAAACTTATCATACTTTTATTTTGATTACTATGGACTATAGAAATGGACTTTACTATGTTATTTTTGTTTATCATGATGATAAATGGTAGAGATATTCTGACTATTGATATGTTTTGATTCATATTATGGTTGTATGGATTCTTAGAGGCATGGATAGACATTCTGGATTGATGATGATGATGTGTTGATTAGCTTATATATATATATATATATATATATATATATATATATATATATATATATATATATATATATATATATATATATATATATATATATATATATATATATATATATATATATATATATTAGTCGTATTGACTATGTTTTGGTGATTGAACTAATTTGCGATCTCACTTATATTGATTAAATGGTAGAATTGAGATGTTTTTGAAATGTTAAAAATGATAGCATTGCTTAGCTTGGATGATGACTTCGTGATATGATGATGTTTATTGATGGATGTGCATGTATTTTATTATTTATGTATTTTATGCGGCCATGAGGATGAAGGAGGTATTGTTTGATTTTTGTAGGAGATTATATCACAACAAAAAAGGGGGAAATGAGACCAACCATAGTGGAATATTGGATGGATACAACGAAAGTCACTGTGGCATCTTTATGTTCAGTTGTATTTTTGTGTGTTGTTAGATTGTTAGGAGGTTCCCATGGGGGGGATGACCTCAAATTGTGACCATGGGCTATGTGTATTTTCCCCTTTCCTTTTTATTATGTTGTGAGTATGTGCTTTATTCGAGTAATGTGATTAACTTTATTATTGTTGAGTAATGTACTCTTATTTAAGTTGATTAACCATGTTTATTAAGTTAATTTGGGATGTGACCAAGGGGTATTTAATTTTGGTAGATTTTCCTTGATTTTATTTTGGATTTGAAAGGATTTTTATTGGTTTAAGTGTTTTGTACTCAACCTTGCATGTCAAATTCGGCTTTGGGCTTAAGGGCCATTTTTGGAGGCTTTTGGGACAAGTTAATTTTGTCTCACACCTCTTAAATTCATCTACCAACTATACATATGAGTTAAGGGGTCAAAAATAGACCCCATTATGTGATTTGTAAGGTAAAAGGTGATATTTATTGCACTTTATTACATGGTTTTTTAATTGTGTCCTTTAGAGGTGTGGGTAGGATTTTGTGCGTGTAATAAGCTTGTCATTTCCTCAACCACCAATTTATTAACTTTGAGTTTGATGTTTGACCTGGTGATGTGGAGTTGTGGAGAACTGATGTGGAATCCTACATGGAGCCACATCACCCCCCCTCTCATCTTTTTCTATACATGTAAGTTAATTTGATGGTTTTGGGGTTACTTCATTTTTTGTGCATGGTTATTTTGGAGTTTTAGCTTGAGTTTCTTGCTTGGGAGCCTTGGAGCTTGCTTGGATTTAGGCTTTAGCTTGGAAGGATCTTAGAGTTTTGATTTTGGATCAATTTTCTTGTAATGGCAAGGTAGGAACTCCACCCATGCAATTTATTTTTATATATGTGTGTGTGTGTATGTAAATAAATTAATGTTGTGTGTGCATATTTTTGGGCTTGGGTAGTATGGCCTTAATTATTTTGTAGGAGAAGGTTTATGGGAATATTTAGAGGGAGGCATAAGTGTATTGTTGCACATTTTGGGAGGGAGTTGTTTTGGGTGACCCACCTTTTAGATAAGAAAAATGCTTACTTATCTTATATGTTTTATTTGAGGGAGGCGTAAGAGATTGTGCGAGAGGCATACAAGATTGAGGGAGGCATAAGAGAATTTTAGGGAGGCATAAGAGTCTTGTTTTGGGTGTGTTTTGTGTTTTAGAGGCTTCAACATGGGAATTTTATGACATAAAACCAACATGTGACCTTCTTCGCACCCGACCTCTCGAAGGTCATGCTGAGACAATTGGTGTAGAATGAATGTGAATGTGAGTGTGGTGATGGGGATCAAGATAATTGGGAAATATTATATCTTCAACATGTAATATCAGGATCTGTGAGTCTAAGGAAAAGAAATCTCTCCTAACTTGAAGTGGTGTGATGGCTCGGTATTGAGATAATAGCTGCTTGAGAGACTCCAATCAATGTCGAGATCTGCCGAGATTATGTTTGTTGGTTGTTGTACACATGGAAAATGACCTGGGCGCCTCGTATGGATTTCCAGACAAGGTCATGGAAGTAAGAACAAGAGACATGGTGGAGCCACAGGGATTTATGGGTGATTTTCTGGTCTGGTCTAGAAATTCTTAGCCTGATCGGCTGCTATGTTCAGTAAGGAAAGTTGTGCAATAATGTCTGGTGGAAGTGGTGAAGATCTGAATACTAATGTATGAAAACTAGTGTCAATGTCTAACTGGTTAGCAGGCCCGTTGGGTTGTGGGACCTGAGGATCACAACCAAAGACTCATGGAGGTTGTGGCCCTTGTATGGTCATGCACGTAATCAAACCCTATTGCCAGGAGCAGTCCAATAATCATAGGCTTGATTAGGAATGATGTTTAGTGTATTTAGTTGTTCTATTTTCTCAGCAAAAGTTACAGGTGTGCGTAAGACTGTCAAATGTAAACTGGTATCAATGTCAGTTATCAATTCTGGCCCATTGGGTTGTGGGACCAAGGGATCACAACTATATGTATTTTCTTGTTGTGGACCATTGATGGTCATACATAATGAAATAAAGTAATTTTGATAAGAAAAATAATTACTGAAGGAAATATAATCTATGTTTTTGGAGTTTTCACAATATATTAGATCAAAGCAATAAAAGCAAACTAATCTATCAAAGGAAATATTTTGATCTTTTCTAATTTTTAAGCAATGCATTCTAATCTAATAAATAAAATAAAGACAAGTAATCAACTCGGATGTAGCTGGTTACTTGTGTGAATATGTGAATCTAACCTAAAACAAATAACCTAATTCAATAAAAAACCCTTCAAACCCTACCTCAGAGGTGAAGAACAAATCATGACCCTGAAAGGGCTATTGTTCCCCACAACTTCCCTAGTAATGTTAAAGAGAAAAATTTCTAATGATTTGATCTACTTGTGATTGCCTAACCTATTGAAATGAATGATTTTCTACTCTATTTGATATGTAATTGAAACTAGTGATTTGAAATTGACAATTTAACAAATAAAGAAAAACAAAACACAATTCCAACCTAGATAAGCAAGAGCTTTGGCAAATCTGGTTGTATCTGTATCTGTCCCCTCAGTATGTTCCTTTCTTTCTCTGAGTGTTCATATGAGTCCAAGGGATTGGGAATGCAAGAACAACAACAGGAGGATGGTGCTTGAGCAATGACAGCTTGAAGGTAGTCCAGATGCAATGCAAGTAGAAGAGAGATAGCACAAGAGATCTGAGCTTGGCTATGCAATTCCTAGCAAGATTGTGGTAGCAATACAATGCAAGATACAAAAAATTCTCAGGCCTTTTTCTTGAATACAAGCATGGAATATATAAGAATTGGGGCTAGGATGTGCCTTCATGCACAAGGCAAGAAGAGGCAGTTCCAACTAACTAAATCACATGCAAAAATAGAAGAGGGAAGGAGAACCAAACAATCAAAACTATTTTTAGACAATTTGGCCCACGGATGCATGCTAAAAGTGAAGTTAAGTGAATCGTCGTATGTCAAAACACACATGACAGAATATGGAAAAGTCTATGCTTAGGATGGTGGTTTCAAGACCACCGCCCTGTTTTGGGTGGCCTATTTTTTCAGAAACGTGGCACCTAACAGGGTGGTCACAGTCCTGGCACTAAAGGCCAAAACATGCATAGAAAGAAGCTAGAAATCTGGAAAAAGCATGCGGGAAGGCTAAGTAAATATGTCTAGGCAACAAATATACACTGTGAATGGGTTTTGGAGCTCGAACACCTTCTTGAAAGGACCTGAATCATCATTGGGGACTTTTGTAACCATTTTTTGACAATGTAGCACATGTAATTTTGGGTGCGTACATATTTCCCCCTCAGAGAAATGTCTTAGCCATGAAAGAGGTGTAAAATGTAGAGTCTGAGTATGGCATTCCCTGAAAAGGGGAGTTAGAAGTTATACCTGACATGCCCATGTGTCAAAATTTCACCGCCCAAACTCCCGCTACCTGCAAGAGAAAAAGAAGACTCAAGTGTAGATAGATAAAATATTGAAAAATAAACACTAAATCAAAAAAACAAGAGGACTTACCATTTGTGCGGGGATATAGAGATATACCTGCGCCAATGCTCCAGCCCTGTGAAAACATACACTCAAAACGAGGTTAAAAATTATATATATATATATATATATATATATATATAATAAATCAAAATGAACTCACTTTTCAATTCATTTGTGCATTCTGATTTGGTGAATTTGGAGCTCTGGATTCACGGTGACCATTTCCGATGAGAGTACAGCCAAAACGACCATTGCGAGATATCGATCATGCCTCCACATGTGGGAGATCGACCAACGTGGTCTAAGGTTGGTTATTTTCACTTTTGTCTTTTCATACCTAAAATGTAAAAATGTTGAAAAGTTCACCTAGGGGGGATTATTTTCAAAAAATTTTTTTTGTCTTAAATGAGTCTCTAGGGGGGCGCCCATAGGGCATTCTTTTATTTTGTCAGAAATGGTATTTTTTTTCATTTTTGAGCATTTTTTAGGGTTAAGGGCATGTTTGGAAAATCAGGCTTAGGTCACAGAACCACCGCCCTGCTTAGGCAGTGGCCCTGCCCTACACTAGGTGGTGGTTCTGAACAAGAATGACCAAAACATACATTAACTTGATTTTTTTGGATTTTTCATGTTTTATCATGTTTTTGGTGAGCTTTTCTTCTTGTATATGTTACTAACTTGCTCTTTTTTTCCATGTTTTGGTGAATGCATAAGAAGGAGGAGTACATCTGTTGGAGTCGAGAGAGGGAGTGTGATTGGCTCCCTGGGATTCTGGACCAGTTGAGCCAGGCTAAGAGGGACACCCTCTAGAGGGTAGGCATCTGGAGGATTGCACATGGGCATTCCCCATGTTGCCCCTGCTAGTCACATATTTGTGACTTATTTTCCTATTGGGATGTAGACCGGAACACTTTCTAGTTTCCAGGTGTCAGAGGTGAGTGGAACATTACTCTGGAGGATGTATACTATATTCTTGGGCTCCTGATTCTTGGGAGGAGACTGAATTTGGAGACAACAGGATCTAGAGGCTGAGATGACACAGTGGGCCACATATATGGGAGATGTCATTGTCTCATCTAGTTTGAAGAAGGGGATGAAAGTCTGGTCCATTGCTACAGCTCCTATTCCTGATCATTCAGAGAGCCATTATGGGTATCTTGTCCTCATGATTGATTGGGGACAAGGGAGGTGACACCCTTCTCTACTACTGGGCTCCTATTATCACACAGATTGAGGGACATGGCCATAGGTATGCCTGGGGAGAAGACATCCTAGGGACTACCTACCATGACTTATACAAGGGTAGTCCGATTGTAGGGGTAGTCACTAAGCCACCCCACTCTTGTTATGAGCTGGGTATATGAGCACATCACCCCCTATGGAAGGGGAGTACATGTATTAGATTCAGGGGTTTTCCGAGTAGTGAGGTGGATAGCTATGTCAGTTCTTAGGACACCTCACCAAGCTAGTGGCTTCTTTGACTATGGACAGACATGGTTTCCACTCCCTACCTAGGACATGACAGGGTTATGGGGATAGGAGGTGACCATGGTGGTAGCTTGTTATACCACAGGTTAGTTAGTTGATAGGGATGGGAGAGTCGAGACTCATCCATTTGATTGAGTTCCTCAACAGTTTGGCCTACCATATGCTGACATACTTCCCCTAGTGGTATCTTTCTATAGGAACCATTCAGGAGGCCCAAAGGGGCCCTAGAGGAGATCCCGACTAGATAGTGGTTACCCCAAGTGTGCCTATTATAGTTAGGCATGTGGTTCATGCTTGATGGGTAGCTGGTGCCCCTCAAGCACCTTTACTCTAGATTGCGGCTGCTTCTACTCACAGTGGAGAGGAGGATGAGCCTATTGATGTAGAATCTGATTCTGAGGAGCATACAAGAGACGAGACCAGAGGAGGAGTTAGTTAGAGAGGAGACTGAGGAGGAGGATGAGGGGGGTGATGCAGAGACTGTGAGGTAACCCATATGGTAGAGGAGGAGAGTGATCTTGAGTGGCATGACACTCAGGAGATGTTGAGAGAAGTGACATGAGGAGGCTAGTGCAGAGAGAGAGATACCTTGGTCTCAGAGGAGCCATTTCCTCTAGATGGGGAGGGGGATGATGAGTCCATGATCAGAACAATGTTTGGCCTCTAGATTTGGGGAAGGCCCCATAACCACCAACAGCATCGGCAATAGTAGTCACTGACCCTACCTAGATGCCTAGAGATCGAGTATGTTTAATACTCTTCTCTTGACTTTGTTAATTTGAAATATTAGTTTTGGTATTCTATTTTGATTTGCATGTTTGTGGTTTTCTAACTTATCTGTTTCTTCTTATTTCCTTGCTTGCATTGACTACACAGGAGTGGTGAGAGCTTATCTGATGGGTGTGTGTGGACACCTTGCTGATTCCCTTGGGGAAGACCCGAGTTGAGATGACTGAGGATTCAGGTCAGCCACTAGCTTCCGAAGACACACTGACGTGTTTTCTCCTATTTGGAGGACAACAGAGGTGGTGACCTCCCTTCGTACCTAGGTGGCCAGATATGAGGTTGCCAAGCATCTGATGAGGCAGAGCCATTCTTGTAGTGAGACCACATAGCCAGCATCATGCCACCATGAGCATTCACACCATTTGGTTCATTCCTAGCATCATCGTAGCCACAGTAGGATCCCTGGACGTGGCCGTGCACCATCTGAGGGATCCCACAGGGATTGACAGGCCATTGGGCCATTTATTGCTTTGTTTCCATTTTGTCGGGAACTATATGATTTTTTTGTATATTTTAGGCTCATTGCGAGTGTTTTGACCATGCCTTAGTGCGTGATGGCATTGTATACAAACTTGACTCACCATGATATATACAGAATTTTATTTTTGGTTTGGTAATCCATTGTATCTGAGTTGACTCTCTTTTGGTTTATTTCTCATGTGTACTCTAGATGTTTAGAATTTCCATTTTTCTATGCTTTTCAGAATGCATGCAGTGGATGTGAAATGATAACAGAATGATTTCTTTTTGTATTTTATAATGCTGATATATGATAATGTGAACACAATGTGATGTTTGAACTTTAGTTTATTTAAGTAATCTTTGATACTTCATATTGTTTTGGAAAAACATGGTGATATAATGATATGATAAGTAAATGTACTTTCCCCACTCCTGACTCCATGCAACCAGTAGGATGCGAGGGCTCAACACCAAGAGCCAAAAAGGGCACAAGTTAATGAAAGTTTGTTGAATGGTAATGATGAGGGAAAGACAATGGTTTGACAGGACCAAATTGAGACACTACAACCTCACCCTACTCAAGTCTACTTCATAGTTTAGAATGTGATGTACTTTCCAGTTTATCTAGACTTAGATCCATAGATGGCCACTTGGTTGACAAAATCTGGTTTTGAGGTTTTAAACTCTTTTGGAATTTTGGACATCTAACTCACTTTGTTTTTGACTTATGATTTCACAATATTTGAATGGATTGTTTCTAAATTTCAAGTTTATCAAAAATACCCCCTACACCTTGCCCCATGCCACCAGTAGGAAGCATGGGCTCATCACCATGGACAAGGAATAGGTGAGTAAGGGCATTTCTCTCCTTTCCCAACCCTACATCACCATTAAGAGATGCAGGCTCAACACTGAAGGTTGGTAGGGAAAAGAAATGTGTAAAATAATTTTTTTATGTGGATTTTCATTTGACTTACTCATCTAGGAAAAATGTTTAGTATGTTCTTATTTCCAAAGAGATATTTATGGGATAGATGTGACACCATGAAGCTTCTAGAATAGACTATAGGCAAAGACACCTAATCTAGAAAGAGACTATAAGAAGAACCAAGTATGTAGGCCTTGGTATGGTCATGGTCAAAAATTTTGTCTTATCCTGTTTGAACTGATGAAATGATTTGAAAACAATTGATGATACCATGAAAATTTGAAGAGATATGATTTGAATGTTTTGCCATTTTTTTTAGAAGTTTTTAGGAGTTGCTATAAGAATAAGTCCCTTGATCAAAATTTTACAGAATGAACTGGAAAATGAAAGTGCAATGTAGATGCAGTAATGTACATATGAAAATGCTAATGGATCATGCATAATACCTCTTTAGGTGAAGAGAGTTCACAGATTCATTAAACTCCTCACCCTCTAGTGTACACAGGAAAAATGCCCCATTTTTGTAGTCTTCTACTACTCGATATGGACCCAACCACCTAGGTCTGAATTTTCTTCCTTTGCTGGTCTTTTTGTCTATCCAGCTGTCAAGTCTTAAGACCAAATCTCCCTCATATATTTCATGCTTGTAAACCTTCTTGTTATATTTCCGAGCCATTTGGTCAGCATAAATGTTGTGTCGTTTTCAGCATTGAGTCTAACCTCATCAAGACTTTCTAACTGAGAGAGTCACACTTCTTGATAGCCTTCTTCTCCCAAGATTCCTTGCAATGAAATACGAAGACTCGGTATTTCAACCTCAAGTGGTAAAACTACTTCCGCACCAAATACCAAAGAAAAGGGGGTTTCCCCTATTGGTGTTCTAACTGATGTCTGATAGGCCCACAAGGCCGAAAAAATATTTAAATGCCAATCTCATTTGTTCTCCTTAATAGTCTTAAGGAGGATGGACTTTAATGTCTTATTCATAGCCTCAACCTGTCCATTGGCCCAAGGATAATAAAGAGAAGCCGTGTGATGAATTATCTTGAACTTTGCACACAATTCACATACTTCATCATTTTTGAAGGATGTGCCATTATCCGAGATAATGACCTGTGGGACCTCGTACCTACAAATGATCTGGTTTAAGATGAACTTAGCGATCACAGACCCAGGTACAATGGTAAGAGGCATGGCTTTTACCCACTTAGTAAAGTACTTCTGTGGCTGTGATTATGAAGTTATGGCCATCTATTGATGAGGAGAGAATTTCCCTATCAAATCCAGGCCCCACGTGGAAAAGGGCCATGGGGTTGCAATTGGTTGCAAAGCTTGTGTTGGTATGTGGATCTCATGGGAGAACTCTTGACATTTGTGGCATCTATGCAAAAATTCTACTACGTCATGCTCTAGAGTGGGAAAGAAATAGCCCCATCCAATGTATCTTTCGAGTAGTGGTGTGGCTGCTAAAGTGACCTCCACATACTCTCACTATGTGATTCATAAAGAATATTTTTGGATTCTTCTGCGTCAACACATCTTAACAACATTCCATTGAAGGCTCTACGATAGAGCACTTGCTCTACAATAACGTACTTAGTGGACAATGACACATAACCACCTTCTTTGTTGTGATGTTTCCCCTTCTGGATACGTATGGTCCACTATAAAATTAATGATGTCAGTATACCATGGACACGTAGAAATGGGGGGCCTAGTCTCAACGAAGTATACACACTCATTAAGGGAAGTCTAGATCTACCAGATTTCCTCCATCTAACAGATTATCAGCCAACCAGTCCACAATGATTTTTCCTTTGATGGATTTATGATTAACAAACGTTAGCTCAAATTCACCCATCAGAGTTATGAAGTGCACCCAACCTTCTTAGATAAGGATCCTTGTGTGAGGAATGTCTGCAAGTGATCTGACTTAACAATAACCCTCATTTCTTGATTCAACATATAATGTCTTAAACTTTGTCGTAAAGACTATGGAAAGGCATTCTTTTTCTACCTAGGTGTAACAGTGTCTCATAATCAAGAAATGTTCAACTAATAAAATAGACTACATGCTCTCGTTTATCATCATCTTCTTGAGCCAACATGTAGGCTAGCAAAACATCCATAGCTCATGAATACAAGATCAAAGGGCGATCTGATCTAGATGCGGAATGAGCGTGGGAGGGGACAATAAGAATCATTTAACCAACTCAAATTCCTCATCGCATTCATCTGTCCAATCAATGTGGATAATCCTTTTTCAAAAAATTGTTGATTGGGTGAATAGAAAAGGTCAAGTCAGGGATAAATCTTCGGATTGCCCTGAGTTTTCCAAGAAAAGATCTGATGCCAGACTCGTCCGTTGGTGGAATCATTTCCAATACAACTTTTATTTTGGATGGGTCTACATCAATTCCTCATGAAGATATGATGTACCCCAAAAAATCTTTGCCTCCTGTTACACCGAATACACATTTTTCTGGATTCAATGTGACACTGTATTCGATTAAGTGAGAAAGGATGATACGAAGCACCTCTAGGTGATCACAGTGCTTTCTGGCCTTAGCCAATAGGTCATCCACATAGGATTCCACAATATTATGTATAAGATCATGGAATATATAAGTCATCACTCATTGGTACGTAGCACCAACGTTCTTAAGCCGAATGACATGACAACATAACAATAGGTTCCCCAAGGAGTTATAAACATGTAGTTTTGGCCTGATCTTCTTCAGAGATCTTGATCTGATTATACCCAGAGAATCCATCCATGAGAGACAACAACTGAAACTAGTTGTTGCATCAATGATAACATCGATGGATGGTAATGGGAAATCATCTTTGGGACAAGCCTTATTTATATCCTAAAAATCTATGCAGATGTGGATCTTTCCATTTTTCTTGAGAACGAGGACTATGTTAGACACCCATTGTGAGTAGTCAACTGGCTTGATGAATCCCACCTGGAGGAGTTTCATCACTTCTTCCTTCACCATGAGGGCCACCTTTGGCTTCATGGGCCTTGAATTTTTCTTAATTGGCTTAGCATCTGGTTTGGTGACGAGATTGTGCACCACAATGTGTGATGCAATCCCCGTCATTTTTTTGTAGTTAAACGTGAATGATTTTTGATGCTCCTTGAGAATGTAGGTATGTATTTCAACCTCCTCAGGAGTTAAAGAGGACCCTAGCTTCAAAATATTTGGTTCTTCCTCGGTCCCAATATTTATATCGATTGTTCCCTCGATTAAGGAGGCATTGCCTTCCTCAAACTCAGGTGGGGCCGGAGGCAACTCTAAATCCCCCTCTTCTCCTACCTCACAAATTTTGAGTTCCCTCCTAGGGGAAGATTCTATCATGGGATTTCCAAAATAGGAAGAAGAGTGTGGAATTAGAGAAATATTAACCTCGTGATGCGTAAGATGTAATTCTGTGAGAGCATTTAGATATTCTAGAGTTGCTTTGTCAATGTCAACATGATCTGCAATGATAGACTCACTCTTAGTCTCTATGTATGTCAACATTGGAGTTACCGAGTGTCTTACAAACCAAAGGTTCTGTATGAACTGAGACCGTGAAGTTTGAATCTTCCAACTCACTTGCTTGGAGTAAAGTCGAGAAGCGAGAAGTTGCTATCGAGTCTGCAAGGAGATTCTGCTCTTGTGGAATTGCTTTAATTGATATGAAGTCAAATCTCTTTGTTAAATTCAACACTACTATTTTGTAGAGTTTGTAAATGCTCAGCTCTAGTCTCATATACTTTGGATACCTGATTTACAACAAGTTGTGAATCA
Organism: Taxus chinensis; assembly: GCA_019776745.2. NCBI lineage: Eukaryota > Viridiplantae > Streptophyta > Pinopsida > Cupressales > Taxaceae > Taxus > Taxus chinensis. The sequence goes on from CM034146.1 coordinate 802,016,594, forward strand.
CCCAACACCCTGATATTAAGAGCACCCATTCTTTTGGCCATGATGAGACCAAGTAGAAGGGATTCGTATTCAGCCCCATTATTTGTGCACTTGAAGTTTAATTTGAAGGAAAAAGGTAGAATCCTTCCCTCAGGAGAGGTAAGAATCACACCTGCCCCAACGCCAAAATGGAATTTGGCTCCATCAAAATGGAGATTCCAATAGTTACTTGGAAAAATGGATGTTGGATCATCTTTTGAATCTTTCTCCTTTACTTTAGTTACCTCAACCATACAAACCTCATTTTCTGGAAGAGAACCGAGTCCTAGGGTATGTCCCATGCCCATAGAATTGAAAGGAAGGAGAATGGGTAAATATTTCTCCAATAGCTCGATAATATTTGTCATAGTTCCTAACGATAATGTCTCTACAATGATGATTTCATCTTTAACTACCAGAATGCCTTCGATCAAACCCGTGACTTCTAATTCTGTTGTAGGAACCAAATTTTTCCTCTGGTACTTGAGCTTGTAGGTTTATTTAACTGATTTGTAGGAAGCTCAAACTTTGAGTGGATCCATGGCCTCTTTTTCAAGTTAGATAGGTGTATGTTGAAGGGTTTTGGATCACCATGTACCATAAAGACCTTCCCTAAATGTAGGAACCTAACTTCCTGAAATAAAGTGGAGGGAATTACCTTCATGCGATGAATCCAAGGACAACCAAGGATCATATTATAGTTGGTTTCCTGATCTATAATATAAAACTCAGGTTAGTACCATCTTAGGTCCAAGGGTGATTGAAAACACTATAGTTCCGATTGACATTGCTTTGAGGCTATCGTAGCCTCTCAGCGTATTTCATGTCGAAGAGAAATTGGTCTCTCTGTACCCTAGATTTTGAAGGAAAGAGAAGGGGACTATGTTGACCACTACTTCCTATCATCAATCATCACATGCTTTACATAGTTGTTGTAAATCCAGACTTGTAAAAACAACACCGGATTTCCTCTATGAGCTATTTTAGCATCCATGGGCATCTTGTTGATGTTGAATACAAATCCAACATCTCTTTTAAGCTACCCTGGAGGATAGACATCAAAGTCCACATGGTTTATTTATGCTTCTGGAGGAGGGGTGACATTAGTTAAATGACCAAGACCCATCGCTTCTAGTAGAGTGGCCCTATGAGCAAGGGAATTCTTTAACAGATCCAAGAAGGAAATGTGTGAGAAGGTCTTAGTTAAGTCGCTGATCAAATTGTAAGCTCCTACTAAATTGCTTAGCATATCATGAATGTCATCTAATGTGGTTGGGTAGATTGGGATAGGATGTGAAGAATAATCCTTGGTTCTAGTGGCAACGTTAATTTGAGGTTTAGTGTCTAACTCGACCAACCCCACAATTTTTGTTTGCTGGTGACCATCCAGAGGAGGTGCCACTTGTGGGTTTAGCGAAGTTGAGGCTTCGTGATCATGGGTCCCTATTAAAATACCTTTGTTTGAATATTGGGATCTATTCTACCATCCTTTAGACAGCATGGGGAGAGGATCATTAAAGATTCAAAGTGGTGTGTTTTGTGGAGATAATGGTCCCATGTAGGTGTTTTAAGTGGGTACTGTCAGGTTTTCCAAAAACATGTCAATAAATAACTGTCTTTGGTCCTCTAGAAAATGTTGTAAAAACTTGTTATAATTACGTGGCATGTTCTTGTATCATGCCCACGAACCCTATAGAAACCATAATATAAATCACGATCGTAATCTCAAGGCCTTTGGTTTACACCTTGTTGTGGTCTGGAAATTATGATTATTGTTTAGCTGTTGATTGTTATGGTTAAAATTTGGGAACCCTTGCCCTTGGTTTTGAAATTGGTTTGGATACCTGCTTGGGTATTGGTTAGGGCCTTGGGTTTGTGTTTGTCTTGATTGTTGAGGTTGTTGTTATTGATGGTTAAAATATACATCATTGACTGAGGGTGAGAAGTTATTGTTTATTTGATTGTTTTCATTGTTATTGTTGTTGTTTGAAGTGCCTGTATTGGGAGCATTAACAATGTTAGGTTTCTTAGGTTGGTCCATCACCCCATCCGATCGTGACTCCATGATTCTTATTGAGGATTTTTGGTCCTTGGTTGTTATTCATGTTGTTGGAGTAACTAGGGTTATTTTGATTAGGGGTGACTAACCTTCCATTAGCTCCATAAGTCTTACGACCATTGTCAATGGCTGTTTGGTCAATTCAAAGAGCACCCTCTAGCACCTCTTCATAGCTCCTTAGCGGGAAATTTTGAACCTCTTCCTTTGTCTCCCTGTTGAGAGAGTGGAGGAAAAAATCACAAAGCTCCGTCTGATCCATATTTGGAGTTCTTGTAAAGGAGTAGAGAACTTGTTGCCACCTTTGAATGAATTGGGTTGCAGACTCATTGTGCTCTTGCTTGATATGAAGGAATTCCCTGATTCCTGTTCTCAAATTTTGTTCATATCAAAAGCTTTAATAAATTTTGATATCGAGTTGCTTGAATGAGTGTATTGAAGCCTCTGGTATCCTATAGTACCAATCGAGAGCAATACCTTCTAGTTTCTTAGGGAAAATTTTGCAACAACAACGTCCCATGGGAGTAGCTCTTGAATGGCCATTGCATAAGATTTGATGTGGGCGTTAGGATCACCCTCCCCTTTAAATTTTAGAAGATCAGGAAAGGGTCTTATGGAGCATGACTATCCTAAATGGAGAATTCTAGAGGCTCCTTAAGATATTTAGAATAGGTCCCCATTGCGTATGTTTCCACCATTGAATATCCTTGTTGGGGAGGTGGAGGTTGCATCGGTTGCTAAAATGGGACAGTATAGACATTTGTTTGGGGTGTATGGCATCCCCTACGGTTGTCCATATAGACCTGGGTAGGTGTACATATCCCCTTGTGGAGATTTAGAATACATGTGTATGTAGGGGGGTTGATTACCTTGATATGGAATCGAAGGCACAAAGCCAGGGAACATTGCATTTCTGGCTAGTATGGCATTTAAGAATGCACTTCCAGCCAGTGCCTGTTGTAGATATCCATACGTGGTGTGAGGGGGCATACCTAAGGTGCCCATCCCATAAGAGAGATATCAAGGGTTTTGAGTACCCATATAAATTGGAGGATTCTGTGCAGTAGGTATTTGTTCGTAATTTTGTGGGTAGGGAGAAGTTTGTGCTTGCCCTGTGTATGAATTTTGAGAATTTTGGGAAAGCTCTAGCTCCTTGACTTTGTCTACCAAATGCCGAGATGACATCACCCATTGATGGGGTGGTGATTTTCTTAGGTGCTTTTTGTTGAACCCTCAGAGGTTGTTGAGGAGTATGGTATCCTGCTATAAATTATTCACTATGTTGTCACCCCTCATTAGCAGTATTTTTGGTTGGTGGAGGGGTAGCGTTATTATTTTGGAGTAGAAAATCACCTTGTCCTTACAACCTATCAAAACCTCAGTTCATGTTCTGGAATTTTTGTTCACTCCTATCATATTGTGCTAAATATTCCTCATCTAGATGCGAGAGTTGGTTCAACTGCATGCTAATGGGCTATCAAAACAATACCCAAGGAGATGAACTTTCTTCCCTAGTGAAAGTCATGTTGTTTGAACTTGATTGTTCATGAGGATAGGTTTGTGTGATTTGGTCAAGTTCCTCAATACGTATAGAGGAACCAACATTGGTTCCCTAAAGAAGAGGGTTTTGAGCAACTGAGCAGTTGTCTGCCCATGTTGAAAGTGAAGGTGATTGTTGTGGTATACTTTCTTGGTAGTTGTACATGTCAAAACCCAAGATGGGTCAACCATACTCGTTCTTATCCCAACATATTCAGGGGGTATAAGAATACCCACAGAATAAAGGATGGACAGAAGAAAGCAAGAAATGTTTAGAGACTAGCTCTTCACGTCAGGTTCACCAATTTGTACGACAGAAAATCAACACATGACCTTCTTCGCACCCGACCTCTCAAGGTCGTGCTGAGACAACCAGTGTAGAATGAATGTGAATGTGAGTGTGGTGATGGGGATCAAGCTAATTAGGTAATCTTATATCTTCAACATGCAATATCGGGATCTGTGAGTCTAAGGAAAAGAATTCTTCTCCTAACTTGAAGTGGTGTGATGGCTCGGTCTGATATAATAGCTGCTTGGAGACTCCAATCAATATCGAGCTCTATCGAGATTCTATTTTGTTGGTTGATTGAACATGTGAAAAATGACCTACAGGATGCACCTCGTATGGATTTCCAGATAAGGTCATGGAAGTAAGAATGAGAGATGTGGTGGAGCCACAGGGATTTATGGGTGATTTTCTGGTCTAGTCCAGAAATTCTTAGCCTTGATCAGCTGCTATGTTCAATAAGGAAAGTTGTGCAATAATGTCTGGTGGAAGTGGTGAAGATTTGAATACTAATGTACAGAAACTAGTGTCAATGTCTAACTAGTTAGTAGGCCCATTGGGTTATGGGACCTGAGGATCACAACCAAAGACTCGTGGAGGCTTGTAGCCCTTGTATGGTCATGCACGTAATCAAACCCTATTTCAGGAGAAGTCCAATAATCGTAGGCTTGATTAGCAAACAATGTTTAGCGTATTTAGTTGTTCTATTTTCTCAACAAAAGTTGCAGGTGTGCATAAGACTATCAAACGTAAACTTGTATCAATGTCAGTTATCAATGCTCTGGCCCATTGGGTTTTGGGACCAAGGGATCAAAACTATATGTATTTTCTTGTTGTGGACCATTGATGGTCATACATAATGAAATAAAGTGATTTTGATAAGAAAACTAATTACTAAAGGAAATCTAATCTATGTTTTTTAAGTTTTCACAATATATCAAATCAAATCAATAAAAGTCAAACTAATCTATCAAAGGAAATCTTTTTGATCTTTTCTAATTTTTAAACAACGACATTCTAATCTAATAAATAAACTAAATACAAGTAATCAACTAGATGTAGTTAGTTACTTGTGTGAATATGTGAATCTAACCATAAAACAAATAACCTAATCCAATCAAAAACCCTTCAAACCCTACCTCAGAGGTGAAGAACAAATCATGACCCTAAAAGAGCTATTGTTCCCCACAACTTCCCTGGTAATGTTAAAGATAAAAATTTCTAATGATTTGATCTACTTGTGATTTCCTAACCTATTGAAATGAACAATTTTACTACTCTATTTGATATGTAATTGAAACTAGTGATTTGAAATTGACAATTTAACAAATAAAACAAACAAAAACACAATTCCAACCTAGATAAGCAAGAGCTTTGGAAAATCTAGTTGTATATGTATTTGTCCCCTCAGTTTGTTCCTTTCTTTCTCCGAGTGTTCATATGAGTCCAAGGGATTGGGAATGCAAGAACAATATGGTAAGAGGATGGCACTTGAGCAATGGCAACTTGAAGGTAGTCTGGATGTAATGCAAGTAGAAGAGAGATAACACAAGAGATCTAAGCTTGGCTATGCAATTCCTAGAAAGATTGTGGCAGCAATAAAATGCAAGATACTCAAAAATTCTCAGGTCTTTTTCTTGAATACAAGCATGAAATATATAGGAATTGGGGATCAGATGTGCCTTCATGCATAAGGCAAGAAGAAGTAGTTCCAACTAATTAAATATATTTGAAAATAGAAGGAGGAAGGAGAACCAAGCAATCAAAACTATTTTTAGAAAAAATTTCTCATGGATGCACGCTAAAAGTGAAGTTAAGTGAAGTGTCGCATGTTATAAACACACATGACAAAATATGGAAAAACTATGCAAGACCCCCACCCTGCCTGGGCACCGGTTTTAGAACGACCACCCAGGCAGGGTGGTGGTCTTGGCACTAAAGGCCAAAACATGCATAGAAAGAAGCAAGGACCTAGAGAAAAAGTATGGGAAGGCTAAGTAAATATGTCTAGGAAACAAATATACACTGCGAATGGGTTTTGGAGCTCGAGCAACTTCTTAAAAGGACTTGAATCAGATATTGTTATTTTTGTGTTTTTGCGTTTGTTGAAAGATTGTTTGCATGTTTATTATGATGTGGAAGCATTTGTTAAATTTTCCATTAGTTGTATCAATTTATTATTTCTCTATGGTTGGGGCTCAGGGGGCAATGAGGAAGATAGCTTCTCCTCCTCATTGGACAATTGGTTGGGCGGAGAGCGTTGCCTACTCCCCCTTCTTATTTGTTGTGATTAAAGTTGAAGAAAAATAGTGGAGATCAAGTTAAAGATCCTGGACATAGTGTAATTTTATAGAAGAAAAGAAGGAAACCTACATTTGTAAAAAAAATTCCATGTTGTTTCCACTTAGAGTGGAAGGCTTGTAAATCTTGCATTTTAAAAGAAATCCTTGTAAATTCTATTTCGCAAGTTAAAATGTTGTAGTTGAAAGGAATACGCTTAATTGTATTTTTGGTTGGAAATGAAACTCTCAAAATTATGGATTTTATTCAAATTGTAATATGTATTCTTTGGAAAGGAATGATGTTGTTATAAAGAAAGTGTTGTTGAGTTCTTTGGATTGTATTATTGCAACTTGAAATGGAAAAAGGATTTATTTAAGTGTGTTGTATCTTATTTTTTCTCCAAATAGTATATGTGAAAAGAATGAATTGAAGTTGATGTTATACTCAAACTTCTACATTTTATTGCAAGGAAAAATGTTACAAATTTAGTGTTTTAATCAAGAAATGAGATTCGATTTTTTTCATAGTTACAGTTTGTTTTAAAATAGTTTAAAACTAGATCTTCATTATATATATATATATATATATATATATATATATATATATATATATATATATAATATTTACTTGGTATATATATTATTATATATATCCATTTTTATAGCATTCTTCCTTCCACAGTGACCAATACTGGTAGGCTTAACCGGAATCGGTAGTTCTTGTACCGACATCGGTCACTGTATAATGTTACCAGTTTTATAAAATTCAAACTTTCAACTTAAGTTTAAATTTATTATTTAGAAAACATGCTCAATGCATCTGTAGAACCTTACTTATCTATTTAAAGATTCATCTAAATGTTTAAACTCAAAAATATCAATAACTTAACTTATGTATTTTAAATATATCAAATCTACAGTAACTGGCGTCAACTACTGTACCGGTGTCGGCATCCTTGTGACCGACACCAGTCACTAGAAACTGTATGCAAATCACACTTTCAACTTTAAACTGTAGAAATTTTACTTTCTATGTAAACTAGAGAATTCAACGACTGTGATAAACTATAAAATGACATAAGAATGTATACAGATGAATATATCTGAGGATATATTCATTTGTATACATTATTTTATAAAATTTTCCAGATTTTCCAGGAACCAACACGAGTAGTGGAACAGTGTCAATAGCCAGTGCGTACCATGACCGGTCAAGTGACCGACACCCGGTCTCCTGTGTGTAGAAACAATTTTTTAAAAATGTGATTTTTGGACCAAACCAGTGGTTTTAAAGAAACTAAAACTTGAACAGAATGTAGATCTAATGATCTACAAGCATATATACATATATATACATATATTACACTCATGTATATATATGTATGTAATATGTATATAAATGTGTATACACTTAGATCCTTGAAATGGTATTTCCCCAAATGTAACTCAAGAAAATGAGAACCATTAAACAACTTCAACCAGATTTGTGGATGAATCCTTCCAATAAAATGAATGAAAATAACTACACTCTATAAGATCTATGCAAACAAATAAGTGAGCCAAATGGGGAAGGATATTTCCTTCCATTGTAATACTAAAACCTAGAGGAAATTCCTCCATGGTTTCTCTCATACTTTCATGGCTTCCTCTCCTCCAACCTACAAAACAAAGAAAAGAAAAGAGAACAAATGAGGAAACTAGGACAAGAAAAAGGTTAAAAGGATTCATAAGGATGATTAGGGTTAGAATGAAAACCTAAGATCTAAGGCCTAAAATGAATCAATCTAAGGGTAGGGAATCAATCCTACAACTTTTAGGTGAGGGTATTTTATGGGAATATATGTTTTAATTAAATGTATGTGTAATTTGTGAATGGGGCCACTTAGGGCCTTAGTGTTTTAAGTTAAAATGTAACCCTCTTATTATGGTTTAGTAAATAATTAAATGGAATAAAACTATAGTAACTAAATAATGGTATTGTGAATGGACATTAAAGCTAATGACTTAAGGGATTAATTTAACCAAGGGTAAATGTTATAAGTGTGGAGTATGGATATTAATTTGATTAAAGGAATTAAACTTAGACTAAACAAAGGAATTAATGGATGCATTGCTAGAAGATTATAACTGGAAATAACTTTAGAAATAGATTAATAATATTTAATTATTAATCTAGGATGGATCAACCTAATGTAATGTAGAAAATTATTGGTAGGAGTTAATTAAATGTACTCTAGGGTTTAACACCCTTGCAACCCTTTAAACAAAACAAAAAAAAAATTTGTAATTTCCTAAGTATTTATTTAATATTTAATGTGGTTTGGAATGTCAAAAATGTGGGCATTACACTTGGTATAAGAGCCGTGGGTTCAACACTTGGACCTTGGGCACACTTGGAAACAAACAGTAAACTTAGCACAACTCTAAAACTTAGAACACATGACATTGTGATAACTGAAAACATAGAAACTTAGAAAACTGAAACAAAACCTAGATGATGATGAACTAACTCTCACCTTGGTCTTTGCAAGAGGCACGGACTAGATGATGAGTTCTTGCACGTTGAGTTAGATCTACCACCTCCTAGAGTAAAATTGTTGTCGCTATACTACCACAGATTTTGCAGACCTTACAAGAGGTCAATGCAGCTATACAAGGTGGAGCAGTAGGGGCACGACCTAGCCAGCATGATAGGGAGCCATCACATGAGGCTCAACACCCTTCACATACACAAGTGAGGAGCATAGAGTAGAGAACTCCCATGTGGAGTCAACTAGACAGGGTTCACCTCAGAGGGGACATGGAGATAGGGCTACATGACATAGAGAGAGATCTAGGAGCCCTAGACAGAGAGATGACCATGATGAGAGACCTAGAGGAAGACAAGTCTACAACAGTAAGATCATATCAGGGAGATCTGAAGCTACGCCCATCTCATTTTTCTAGAGACACTAGGGGATTTCAGGCAGAGGCATGGTTGGTTAGCTTGAGTGGATGCTTCAAGCTATGTCTGTGTACCAGCAACACGAAGGCTCATGTTTTCCATCCACCTTCTGAGAGATGGAGCCGGGTTTGGTGGAGGAACTGAGGAGTAGAATCTCCATGTGGATTCAGAGATAGTTACATGGGAGCTCTTTGAGGAGCATTTCAAGGAGTCGATACTTGTCTAGACAGATTTATACAGTAGAGGATCGATGAGTTTCATGATCTGTGACAGGCTAACATGATAGTGGTGGAGTATGAGAGAAGGTTTTTGGATTTTCTTTAGTATGTTGACTACATGCAGGATGAGTAGGTCAGGATCCAAAAGTTCATCAGGGGCCTGAACCTAGATTTGGGAGGGGCAGTGTGCATTCATTGTCCGCAGACTTTAGTTGAGGCCGTAGAGAAGGCCTACATTGCAGAGGAGACCAAGGGGGAAGACACAACAGGCCAGAGATAGAGTGAGGAGCCATATTCAGTAGATGCAGGATAGTCGGTCGAGGGGATCAGATCCTCCTCCTTGTGGTGGACACGGTTCAACACATAGTCTTCTTTCAGACCTGCCATAAAGCCACAATAACAACACCAGCAGGCTTGTCCACCATATAGACCTCCATAGAGAGTTGATGCAAAGAGGGGATGGAGTATGGGGCCTCCTCCTAGGGACCCATCAGGACTCAGGCACCACCGAGAGCTCAGTCTCCGCTAGAGCTTCAGCAGCAGTGGCCACAACAGTCCATGGCAGGATCATCAGGATCCATGACACAGACCACTAGAGTACCTACAGGAGCCACATCTCATTGGAGGGGACCAGGTAGTTGTTACGGATGTGGTGTACAGGGGCATCATTGGAGAGAGTGTCTAGAGAACCCTAATAACAAGGGTAAGGGACCTATTTCAGAGCCTATAGTGGGTGATATGGCTAGGAGCCATAGATTTATGTTGTGGTTGAGAACCGCCAGGCTGAGCACCAAGGCACAATTATTGAGACTTTAGGTAGCATTGGTGGTATTTCTACCTCTATCTTATTTGATTCAGGATCCTCAGATTCTTTTATTTCTCCTTCATTAGTAGAGTGATGCAGGCTGGTGGCAGTTAGGCAGGGCCTTAGTTGGGATGTTGAGATGGCTTCTGGAGCCAAGCTCTCAATGGACTCCTTAGTCAAGGAGTGTGTAGTTGACCTAGGACCCTTTACCATGACTTTGGATCTTTGTATCCTTCCCTTGGGTTTGTATGGAGTTATCTTGGGCATGGACTGGTTATCTGCCCACAGAGCTAGAGTAGATTGTTACATCAAGGTTATATCTTGTGTTGACGATTTGGGAGTTGAGTCAGTGATTTGTTGGAGTTAGGAGACATGTATCCATTTGCACCATATCTGCTATGCAGCTTAAGTGGTGTGCACGATGAGGTTTCCAGTTGTATGCTATCACTATTAGTGACAGGTCAGAGGATGAGTCTAGTGGGCCATCACTTGATGATCACCCTATTTTGAGGGAGTTTTCTGATGTTTTTCCCAGGGAGTTTTCAGGTCTACCTCCCCCACGTGAGATAGAATTTCATATTGATTTGGTTCCTGGAGCGGAGCCTATCTCACACACGCCATATAGGATGACTACCCCTGAGCTTTGTGAGCTCAAGTTGCAGCTGGAGGGCCTTCTTGAGAAAGGCCTAATTCATCCTAGTGTATCTCCTTGGGGTGCACCAGTGATTTTTTTGAAGAAGAAGGATAGATCCTTGAGATTGTGTATTGATTACGCCAGCTAAACAAAGTAACGATCAAGAATCGTTACCCCCTTCCACGCATTGATGACTTGTTTGATCAGATGAAGGGGGCCACAATATTTTCCAAGATAGATCTTAAGTCTGGTTACCATCAACTGAGGATCACAGGAGGAAGATATTCATAAGACAACCTTCTGTACTCGATATGGCCACTATGAGTTCATGGTTGTGCCATTCAGTCTGATGAATGCCCCGTATAGTGTTCATGAGTTTGATGAATGGGGTATTCAGGACATTTTTAGATCACTTCATGCTCATATTCCTTGATGACATATTGATATACTCACGCATGTGTGAGGATGAGGAGCATGAGGAGCACCTTCGACAGGTTCTACAGTGTCTTCGTGAGCAACAACTTTATGGGAACCTAGAGAAGTGTGCATTCTTTCAGTCTGAGGTTCAGTATCTTGGCCACATTATTTTGGGGAAGGTATCCAGTCGATCCTTCCAAGATTAGAGCTATTATGGATTGGCCAGTACTGACTAGTGTGACCAAGGTGTGTAGCTTCATGGGGTTGGTAGGATATTATAGGAGATTTGTTTAGGATTTCTCGTGTATTGTGCATCCCATCACTTCCCTTTAGAGGAAAGGGAAGAAGTTTGTTTGGTCAGACAAATGTGAGTAGGCCTTCAGGACACTGAAGGAATGCCTTACAACAACACCTATTCTAGTAGTTGCCAAGATCCACAGAGGGATTTCTTCATGTGTACAAATGTTTCTTTGGTAGGATTAGAGGTGTTTTGATGTAGGATGGCCGTGTAGTTTCCTTTGAGTCCCAAAAAATCAAGGATTATGATCTCAATTATCTAACTCATGACCTTGAGCTTGTGGTAGTGGTACATGCTTTGGTGCATTGGTGACATTTCCTATTAGGCATGAGATTCATTCTCAGGACTGATCACTTGAGCCTATGACATCTCTTCACATAGCCCAATCTCAATGCCCATCAATGTGCATTGGATGGAGCTTCTTTGTGAGTATGACATGGAGATTGAGCATGTGAAGGGGAAGGAGAATTTGGTTGTAGATGCTTTGAGTCGTCAGAGGCATTTGGTTATGGCTACTTAAGTGGACACATATTTACGGAGCAGGATATTGTAGTACAACTTCCACATGACAGCTTCTACCTTTCAACTAGAGTGGAGATTGAGTCTTAGAGACCCCTTGAGGGGAAGTTTGATGGATTTACATTAGATTCAGATGGACTTCTCAGACATAGAGGCCAGATCTATGTACCTAGGGATGGAGGTTTGAGACAAGATATATTGACAGAGGCTCATCGTGCACCTTATTCAGCCCATCCAGGGGTGAAGAAGATGCACGCCACTTTGAGATAGTTATACCACTGGAGAGGACTTCAGAGAGATGTAGCTCATTTTGTGTCTCATTGTTTGGAGTGCAAAGGGTGAAGGCTGAGCATCAACATCCAGCTGGCCTTCTATACCCTCATGCCATACCAGAGTGGAAATGGGACACCATTTCCATGGATTTTATAGTAGGGCTACCTATGTCGAGATACCACCACGATGCCATCATGGTCATGGTGGATAGATTGATGAAAGTGGCTCATTTTTCTCTGGTAAAGACCACATATACAACTAGTGTAGTGGCTAGAGTGTACTTGGATGAGATTTCAGATTGCACGAGATTCCATGTAGAAGATCATTTGTGACCGTGATCCCTTATATACATCACACTTCTGGACTACCATGTAGTATGCCCTTGGGATGAGCATCAATTTCAGTACAACCTATCACCCAGAGACAGATGGACAGACTAAGTGGGTGAACCAGATTTTAGAGGACATGCTTTCAGATGTACGTCATGGATCATCAGTCAAGATGGGAGGAGTATTTTTACTTGGTTGAGTTTGCATACAATAACAAATTTTAGAGTTCTATTGGTATGGCTCCTTTTCAGGCGTTATATGGTAGGGAGTGCAGGACACCTTTGAGTTGGGACAACAAGAGGAAATAGTATCTCTTGGGCCAGCTATGTTATAGGACATGGAGCAGCAGGTTGTTTTGATCTGACAGAGATTGCAGGAGGCACAAGATAGATAGAAGAAGTATGCAGATTAGAGGAGAGTTGACCATAGTTATGAGGTGGGCACGAAGGTGTTTCTTTGTGTCAGACCTCATAAGATCCCTATCCATTATGGGAAAGGATCTAAGCTAGCTCCTAGATTTTTGGGTCCATTTGAGATCTTGGAGTGGATCGGTCCTTTAGCCTACCGTCTAGCCTTGCCACCCAGCTTGTCTCGTGCATGATGTGTTCCATGTTTATGTTCTTAGGAGATACATTCCAGATCCTTCTCATGTATTAGATTGGACCACATTGTAGTGCAGGAGTAGGGGCGGGTGATGATGGAGCCCATGTGCATCATAGAGCGTAGGACCCTGGGCCTTTGAGGCCACGAGATTGATCAGGTGCGAGTCCAGTGGGATAGGTATGATGAGACTACAGCTACATGGGAGGATGCTACTTTGTTACGGGCCCAGTTTCCACACCTATTTCAATGACTTCCAAGAGGAATTCAAGTCTAAGGGGAGGGGGATGTAGTTCCCACTCCTCTTTGACACTTATCATATTTTTGATTTTGATTACTATGGACTATAGACATGGACTTTACTATGTTATTTTGGTTTAGCATGATGATAGATGGTAGAGATATTCTGACTATTGATATGTTGTGATTCATATTATGGTTGTATGGATTCTTAGAGGCATGGATAGACATTCTGCATTGATGATGATGATGTGTTGATTAGCTTATATATATACTGACATTCTGAATTTCCTGTTGTATTGACTATGTTTTGGTGTTTGAACTAATCTTGTGATCTCACTGATATTGATGAAATGGTAGAATTGAGATGTTTTTGAAATGATAAACAAATGATAGCATTTCTTAGCTTTGATGATGACTTCGTGATATGATGATGTTTATTGATGGATGTGCATGTATTTTATTATTGATGTATTTGATGTGGCCACATGAGGCCGAAGGAGGTATTGTTTGATTTTTGCAGGTGATTATATCACAACAAACAAAAGGGGGATAGGAGACCAACCATAGTGGAATATTGGATGGATACAATGAAGGTCACCATGGCATCTTTATGTTCAGTTTTATTTTTGTGTGTTGTTAGATTGTTAGGAGGTTCCCATGGGGGGGATGACCTCAAATTGTGACCATGGGCTATGTGTGTTTTCCCTTTCCTTTTTATTATTTGTGGAGTATGTGATTTATTTTGTAATGTAATTCACTTTATTATTGTTGAGTAATGTACTCTTATTTAAGTTGATTAATCTTGTTTATTAAGTTAATTTGAGGATGTGACCAAGGGGTATTTAATTTTGGTAGATTGTCCTTGATTTTATTTTGGATTTGAAAGGATTTTTATTGGTTTAAGTGTTGTGTACTCAACCTTGCATGTCAAATTCGGATTTGGGCTTAAGGGCCATTTTTGGAGGCTTGTGGGACAAGTTAAGCTTGTCCCACACCTCTTAAATTCATCTACCAACTATACCTATGGGTTAAGGGGTCAAAAATAGACCCCATTATGTGATTTGTAAGGTAAAAGGTGATATTTATTGCACTTTCTTACATGAGTTTTTAATTGTGTCCTTTAGAGGTGTGGGTAAGAGTTTGTGTGTGTAAGAGGTTTGTCATTTCCTCAACCACCAATTTATTAACCTTTGGTTTGATGTTTGAATTGGTGATGTGGAGTTGAGGAGAAGTGATGTGGCATCCTACATGGAGCCACCTCACCCTCCTCTCCTCTTTTTCTATATATGCAAGTTAATTTGATGGTTTTGGGGTTACTTCATTTTGTTGTGCATGGTTATTTTGGAGTTTTAGCTTGAGTTGCTTGCTTGGGAGTCTTGGAGCTTTTTGGATTTGGGCTTGAGCTTGGAAGGAGCTTAGAGTTGTGATTTTGGATCAAGTTTCTTGCAATGGAAAGGTAGGAACTTCACCCATGAAATTTATTTTTATATATGTGTGTGTATGTAAATAAATGAATGTTGTGTGTGCATATTTTTGGGCTTGGGTAGTATGGCCTTAAGTATGGTGTAGGAGAAGGTTTATGGGGATATTTTGGAGGGAGGCATAAGAGTATTGTTACACATTTTGGGAGGGAGTTGGGTTGGGTGCCCCACCTTTTAGATAAGAAAAATGCTTACTTATCTTATATGTTTTATTTGAGGGAGGCATAAGAGATTGAGGGAGGCATAAGAGAATTTGAGGGAGGCATAAGAGTCTTGTTTTGGGTTTGTTTTTTGTTTTGGAGGCTTCAAGGTGGGCACCTAATCCCATTGGGAGGCATAAGTGATTTCCCCATAGTTCCTTGCTCCATTGGCTTAGAGATTTCAAGCCTTGTTTGGAAAAGTTGCATTCTTTGATATTGTTATTTTTGTGCTTGTGTGTGTGTGTTGAAATATTGTTGGCATGTGTGTTGTATTGTGGAAGCATTTGTGAAAGTTTCCATTGGTTGTATCCATTTCTTATTTCTCTATGGTTGGGGCTCGGGGGCCAATGAGGAGAATAGCTTCTTCTCCTCATTGGATTATTGGTTGGGTGGAGAGAGCATTGCCTACTCCCCCTTCTTTGTTGTTGTGCTTGAAGAGAAGAAAATGGTGGAGCTCAAGTTGAAGATTTGGACTTAGAGTATTTTGTAGAAGACAAAAAAAGGGAATCCTACATTTGTAAAATTTTAGCCATGTTGTTTCCACTTAGAGTGGAAGGCTTGTAATTCTTGCATTTTAAAAGAAATCCTTGTAAATTCTATTTATCAAGTTACAATGTTGTAGTTGAAAGGAATAAACTTAAGTTGTATTTTTGGTTGGAAATGAAACTCTCCAAATTCTAGATTTTATTCAAGTTGTAATATGTATTCTTTGGAAAGGAATGATGTTGCATTGTAAAGAAAGTGTTGTTGAGTTCTTTGGGTTGTATTGTTGTAAACTTGAAATGAAAAAGGAGTTTATTTAAGTGTGTTGTATCTTATTTTGTTCTCCAAATAGTATATGTGAAAAGAATGAATTGGAGTTGATATTATACTCAAACTTCTATACCTTATTGCAAGGAAAAATGTTACAAATTTAGTGTTTTAATCAAGAAATGAATTTGATTTGCTTTTCATAGTTGCAATTTCTTTTAAAATAATATAGTAAACTGATATATTATATATATATATATATATATATACTTATATATATATATATATCACTTATATATATATTTTATATATACCCATTTTTAGAAATTCTGCCTCACACAGTGACTGATACCGGTAGGCTTAACCAGCATCGGTAGACTCTGTACCGACATCAGTCACTGTATGGTGTTACAGTTTTAGAAAATTCATTTCCAGCTTAAGTTATACAATTTTATGCTTAGAAAACCATATACAATAACTGTGGAACTCTACTTATCTATTTAAAGATTCATCTAAATGAGTAAATATGAAAATATCCATTTTATACTTGTGTTATTAAAATATACTAAATCTTCAGTAACTAGGCGTCGGCTACTGTATCGGCATCGACAATCCTCTGACCGACACCGGTCACTGGAAACTGTATGTAAACTCACACTTTCAACTTTAAACTTAGAAACTCTTACTTTCTATGTAAAACCAGAGCATTCATGAATTGTGATAAACTATAAAATGACACAGGAATGTATACAAATGAATATATTTGAGGATATATTCATTTGTATACACTATTTTATAAAATTTACTAGATTTTCTAGAACCAGCACTGGTAGTGGAACCGGTGTCGGTAGCCAGAGCGTACCGTGGCCGGTCAAGCGACCGCCACCGGTCACCTGTGCGTAGAAACAATTTGTTAAAAAACATGTGATTTTTTGCCAAACCTAGGGGTTTTAAAGAAATGAAACTTGAACAGAATGTAGATCTAATGATCTACAAGCATATATATGTGTATATACATATATACACTCATGTATATATGTATATAAATGTGTATACACTTAGATCCTTGAAATGGGTTTTCCCCAAATGTAACTCAAGAAAATGAGAACCATTAAACAACTTCAACCAGATTTGTGGATGAATCCTTCCAATAAAATGAATGAAAATAACTACACTCTATAAGATCTATGCAAACAAATAAGTGAGCCAAATGGGGAAGGATCTTTCCTTCCAATGCAATACTAAAACCTAGAGGAAATTCCTCCATGGTTTCTCTCATACTTTCATGGCTTCCTCTCCTCCAACCTGCAAAACAAAGAAAAGAAAAGAGAACAAATGAGGAAACTAGGGCAAGAAAAAGGTTAAAAGGATTCATAAGGATGATTAGGGTTAGAATGAAAACCTAAGATCTAAGGGCCTAAAATGAATCAATCTAAGGGTAGGGAATCAATCCTACAACTTTTAGGTGAGGGTATTTTATGGGAATATATGTTTTAATTAAATGTATGTGTAATTTGTGAATGGGGCCACTTAGGGCCTTAGTGTTTTAAGTTAAAATGTAACCCTCTTATTATGGTTTAGTAAATAATTAAATGGAATTAAAACTATAGTAACTAAATAATGGTATGGTGGATGGACATTAAAGCTAATGACTTAAGGGGATTAATTTAACCAAGGGTAAATGTTATAAGTGTGGAGTATGGATATTAATTGATTAAAGGAAATAAACTTAGACTAACAAAGGAATTAATGGATGCATTGCTAGAAGATTATAACCGGAAATAACTTTAGAAATAGATTAATAATATTTAATTATTAATCTAGGTTGGATCAACCTAATGTAATGTAGAAAATTATTGGTAGGAGTTAATTAAATGTACTCTAGGGTTTAACACCCTTGCAACCCTTTATTTCCTTTCACTTATAAAATGAAATGAATTACCTAGCATTTATATTTCAGTATATTTCATTTATATTGCATTTATGTACTCTAAGATTCATTATAAAATACAAATTTTATAGAATCACATACTATGGCTAGTTTTTTGCCCTCTGGTTGGGGAATTATTGTTCTTTTGTGGATGCTGATACCTGACCATGTTGGTGGGCAAGTGGACCCTCCCTTGACCGAGCCGACTAGTGGAGTGTTTATCCCTCCCTGAGATGACCCTCCTCCTCCTCCTCCCCTTGTAGTGGCGGCTTGCGCATAATGTTTTTCTGATTTGGTGTAGTTCTTGAGCTCTCTGGTTGCCCTTTGGGCATTTTATTGTTGCCTTCGTGATGTTTTGTGGGATCGTGAGTTTTTCGGTCACCCCTGCTAATGTAACTCTCTTTTTAAGCCGAAGGCGTTACCCCTATGGGAAAAGGCTTTGTGGACATTCATGGGACTATGTCAAAGTTAACGGCCTAAATGATAGGTTTCCTTGTTATTTTTAGGAGTTTCGTTTTTTAGTTTTTTAATTTTGTTTTTCTTAGTTTGGTTGTTTATAGTTTTGCATGTTGAATATTTTACGGGGTATATTATGCATAGTAAATGAGCATTTAGCATTTTTTTTGGATCCTTTTCCTGTGACTATTATTTTTTCATCAATCTGTGGAGAAAAGTTCTATTCACGCACTCTTGGACCCCTGTTTTGCACGACATAAAGTGAGTTTCTTTATTTTTTATCTGTTTATCTTTTCCAAATTTCTACGCCACAATCCAGGTCACATGGTGTTTTTGAAAAATTATTGGAATATTTGTAGTTAAATGATGTTGTGGATTTTCTCATTTTCCTTTTCTCGAAATCAGTCTAACCAGATTGCATGTAGTTATGAGACTTCCATGCGTAGATTTGTGCGTTGACATCCTTTTTGCTTCACCTAATTTTCTCTTTTATCAGATCCATGACAGTCCTGTGATCATTTGGTCTTCCGACTGTGTAACCTATATGTTCTACCAATTTCATATGAATCTGAGCTCCAACAGTGCGGTTTTTTTGTAGTAACAAAAGTGTCTTCCAAGTTTAAATACATATCATCTCATATCTGCATGCTCCAGCTGATTATGTTCTACAGTTAACACCCCTCATGCATTTGATCTTTGTTTTGCTAAGCTCCTTTATCAAAAAATGGCACGGTGTTAATCAAAAGTAGGTATGGGATATGCAAGTCCACCACATGTTAATGTTTCTCCTTTATAAGTTTTGGGTGCTTAAACTCATCATAGACATTAAAAACCCATGAAATCTATTCTTTTAATTGGAGGTTAAGTGATTATAGGCCTATAAAAGTGTTAATTATAGTAAGTGGGTCAGTGTCACTCAATCGGTGTACAAAGTAATTACTCATTTAATTGTCTAATTGTAGATGTGGTTTTCTATGTCATTTCATGAATTTCCAAGGAACGGACAAACCATTATGATTTACTGTGCCTAAACCTGCAACGAATGCTTGATTTTCTCATTGCATATGCCAAGGATTTTCTGTTTCCACTCTTAGCTTGGCAAAAATGGTAACTTTTTTTTCTCATATCTAATTCTCTACATTCCCTGCTCTAATATTATAGATTGAATCGTCCGCTTTAAATCATCTGGATTTCATTATTGCTAGACAAATTTGGTAGTCACAAGTTTAATCCATACATTGTTTTCCCAATTGAAGAATTAGATACCTAAGTACCTTGATTTGATATTTATATTTGGGTTTGGAAATTCACAATTTACCAAAGTAATGGTTTGGCAATTATCATACTCATGACAAGGCAGAAGAAGTGGCATCATCTACAATCCATTCTCATACAATGTCGCAAACATCTACTTCAAAGCTTAAAAATCCCTTCTGGAGAAGTTTTTCTTATTATTTAGAATCAAACCATAAACATTTAAAAGGAAAATAAATATTCGCAAACCAAAGAGGTTCTAACAAAAGTGAGCTTAATAATAATATAATAAAAGTTACAAAACTACAATGTTTCTTTTAATTGAAAAAAAGCTTAATTGTGGATTTTTGTTTTAGCTAATTAAAAAAATATAAGCTCTTGCAGGTTATAGCCTATCAATATTTTGAAAGGTTTCTATAAGAATCTACCTTGTGCTAAATGTTATTTTAAGATATTACTCTTTCCTTTATTCATTACATTGATGAATTCGATGTTGTTCGCTTTGTCTAAAGGCAAGATCAGGGCACCATTGTCTATTGAAAAGATACATGGTTATTTTCATTGTGGAAACCATGTTGGATTTAAAAAAGATATAGGCCATCTACACAAAACAGGAAAAATAAAATTTAGATGTTTTTAAAGATAATTTTAAACACTATTAGTTTTGTGTTGGATATTTGTTTTGAAATTATGATTGTTGCAATGTTGTAGATGGTTTGCCATGAGGTGTTGTAGAGTAATCATAAATACCTAAATTTAGAGGTTTTGTTTTCTCATTTTTACAATTTTTTTAATAACATTTTTAATTCAAAATTTATTTGTTTGAAATTATTTGTATTGTATATTATGTCTTTAATAATGTAACTTATTTTTCACTTTATTGAGAATGCTTTCATGATTTTTGTTATTTTTTTAATAAAAATTATTCGGTAGTATTTTGCCAATTATGTGTATCTTTGTTTGTTATAATTTGCAGCTTCATTTGGATCTTTTTTATGTTTTTGTGATTTAATATTAGCTTTGATTTGATAAGATTTTGTAAAAAAAATTATCACAGCTTAATGCTCTCTTTTGAAAATTGATTGTAGGTTGTGTTAAGTGGATGTCTCCTTTAATTATTTTGTAAAAGCCTAAAACATTCAATACTTATAATTTTTTTGGTAGTGGATGTTAAAAGTTCTCCTTGGTTCTAGGATTGAACTATTATGTGAAGTTCTTCTTGGTTGTAGGATTGAACTCTTACGTGACACAATGGTTGAACAACTTGGGTGTTTAGTTTGTAAAGTTGAGCCTATTGATCAATTGCAGAAAGGTTTCTCAAAGAGCATGGATATTAGTAACTCTGGCTTTTGGAAAATAGAAGCTACCATGTTAGAGACTGGATCCTCTTCCGAACAAGTGTTTACCATCTCTCAGATCGCAACAAATTGTTGTCTTAGTAGTATCATTTTTATTCAAAATCATTCTTCCATATTGAAGTTAAAAGAATTTCTACTTTGTAATGGTATAATGTATTCATTTGTATCTAATTTTTATTCAAAAATAATTCCGTTTCATCTCACTTGTCTAACAATGTGTTTTTAGAGCTCTTACCAAACATTTGCTTAATTTGTCACATAATAGAACCAAAGTATTTGACATAAAAACCATTAATTTCTCCAATTCACAGTCACACACATTCAACAAAAACAACTGATTTGATGAGTTACACAAAAAAGTTCCAGACCAAGATATGTATTTATGGGACATAAGAGTTGAGGTCTAAAGATGACAATATTTCTCAATGAATCTTGTTTGGCTTCTTTCACAATGAGAGTTCCACATGAAGATACGTATTCATGGGACATAAGGTTTGAGGTCTAAAGATGACAATACTTCTTGACAAATTTGGTTTGGCTTCTTTTACATTGAGAGTTCCAGACCAAGATATGTATTTATGGGACGGTTCTAAAGATGACAATATTTCTCTTATCTAAATTCTACAGTTTGAATGTCAATAATTTAGATCATCAGGAGGTCCTTTGGTCTTATAGAAGATGGCTCTTATTATCCATTTCCTTGTGCATTATATGAAATAAAGAATATATCTCCCCTAAATTTCATATTAAATAGGAAATATAAAATAGAATGTTCCTCACTTTCAACTTTGCGGAGTATTCATAGCCTAAAAATCCAATCCTCATTGGGTATGTTGTGATGATTATTCTTAGTAATTATGCACAATAGTATTATTCAACCCAAACAGATGCAAACAATTTTACGGTTTTGATATGGATGTTGTTCATTGCATTGGTCCACAATTTTTTTTACCCAACATCATACATATCCAAGTTAGCCAGTATTTTGATAACAATAGAAGAAAGTCTCTAGAACCCGATCTATTTAAAAAACAACTAGTATTACTTGCATCAGTTAATTGTTGATATCCAAAAACCATAAGAAACAAAACTGAATTGGTTTGCAAAGGCTGCCCACATTCAACATCACGAAACATCTTTTTTGTCAAAACAATTAGCGAAATAATTTCCTAGAAACCCTTATATTTGGCCTGTACTTCTTTGTTTTTTCATGACTGTGCACTCACGTATGTTTACCCATGTTTGCCATCGTTACAACCCTTCATCCATCTGTGGATTTTTCAGTTTGTTTGAATGTGATGCAATCTATATATCATTTTAGATAAATACTTTGCATCTTAATTAATTCTTGTCAGTTGAATTTTTTCTTTCAGAAGTCTTTGGGTATTTCCATTACTCCTACACAAGTGGCTTGGGCAGGGTTCGATTTATGATCAGGTTGTAACAATTTTAAATGTACAAATATAACGTTTAAATGTAAAGCTTCATTTATATTCCTACACTTACACTATCAATTACACCCCTTATCAACATCAACTACAAAAGTACTAACTATCCCTCTAAATCAAATAACATATAGTGTTCGGTGTTCACATTACATTGTACAGATGCGATTGCTAGTATTAATATTAATATAAGGGCGGCTCCAATAGTAAATTAGTGTAGTGGTAGGCATAGACAAAATCTTGATCAAACCAATAATGTTAAAAAATAGGGAAATAAGTTTTGAAAACTAATCGTAAATAAGTAATAAGAGGCACTCAAATTATGAGGAACTTTATCAATTAGTTAACAACCTCGCGAAGTCTTAATTTATCACTAAATTGTGGCTGTAATATATCCATCCTCCTCCCTAAGCAAAATTATTACTAAATTTTTGCAGCCTTTTCGTTGAAGTGGTCGCATTTTCCTTTAACAGGTACAGGGCAAATTATTTGATGTATATGAAAAAGTAACTCTCTACACAGGGAGGGAAGAGAATGGAATGGTGGAAAGAAACGTGAATGCGAGCAGCTGAGGCGTGAGGAGGAGAAGAGGAACAGTGGGTGAGTGATGTATTAATCCCACACAGAGGCGAGGAAGGAGTAATGGCGAGTGAGGGAGGGTAGAAATAGACAAGGGAAGTGTGGAAGAAATCATACCTTTCTCGGCCTTTTGGCTAAGATCAAGTGTAGTATCTGTTCTTATCAGTTTAATATCTGATACGTGGTTCAATGAACCACACGATATTAAATTTATTTCTCTAGGGGGAGGTCTCAACACAGGTAGCTTGCAATCAGAGTCCTCGAGCGTCGCTTCTGTATTGCACTACTGCAGTAGCCTGGCGCACCCCACACCCCCAAATCATAATACCAAATATAATTATAGTAGCAATTGCAAATGAGTTGCAAGTTACGCCGGAAGGGACTTGTACATGTTTAATAGGTCACCTTCAAAACTACATACAAACATCCACTACAATTATGCTTTGATGATTGTCCATTGCCTACTCTAAAGATACCATATTGATGCAAGATAAGAAGATATTGGAAAAGGTCTTATTTGGACATTTAAAGTTTCAAAGGTCTTGTCACCACATTTTACATACAATTGAAATAGGGCACATTTAACTACTATATCCTGCAAAAACACTTCCTATTATGTTTGCCAAGATGAGCTAATCAAGTTTAATAACTTCTAGACATTGCATTTGAAGAATTAGTCTCAATGACTCCTATCAAGAATTTAGTCGAAAAGTTTGCATGACTACCGCAAGGATTCCTATGAATGCCTACATCGATGGCTTGTGTTGGGTGTTGGTTAGACAACGGTGGTAGGTCATGGCTTCCAACAACATGTTTATGCTAATGTGACTCAGCAAACAACATTGAAAAATGCTATGATTTAAATCTCCCTTTTTGATAGAAGTTGGGAGGATGCTAGAAAACGTCATGGGCTTTGGATTTACACCCGACAATTGAGTTTGTTGTTCCATGATGTATATGTCCCACAATCATTGTACTCCATAAGGTGCCATATCTATTATACATTTAGGTGAACAATTCCACTACTAAAATCAGCTATATGTTTACACCTTTGACATCTCTCATTGCTAGAGGAGTATGCAACTTTTTATATTAAATATGGAATAAAATTTGAAAAGAAATACCCAAAGTTTATTATAAAAATGCCAATCTTCATGTCTCCTCTCTGATCCCGAGGAAAAAGTTGTGTGTATAATAATGGCGGCCCAATCAATGTCATTACTGTGTTCTTTTGGTTCCTGATTCTGAAGTGACGACTATTGCAAATTAGAGATCCCCATAGTTACGTGTTTCATTGTAAAGATCTTTGATGTCAAGCTCTTACATATTGCAGCTAGCTTCAAATACAGATTTCAACACTACCACATTCTAGTTTGTAGCCACTGTTGCATCGGCATAATAAATTCAATACTTAGTGATTCCCTCCTGATAAACTTGAACACAAATGCAAATAGATTTGATACAAAATTGTTAGTATAAGTGTGAGAGGATCCGTGACTTTATATTAGTTATTTCTTGGTTTACACGGCCTGAAATCTGAACGGTGACATATTCCATTGTATAAGTATGTTCAAAGTCATTTGGATCAGATCTAATTCTAAACATGTGGCATCGAGCTTCTCCATCAGGTTTTGTTTGCAATATGGTGTGGCTCTAAGTATGTGCTGCCAATATCTACTGTGCCATATTGGGTAGAGGTATACGATCCACCAACATCAAAAATCTATGTCAAAGATATGCAGTTAATGAAACTGTAGCTCATTAAAGACCACAGTCAAATTGAATATGACAGCAAGACACTTGTCCACCTATTCTTTCGTTTTTTTTAATTTAATTTCTTTGTAAAGGAATAAGACGTCAATTTAGTCACTTCAATTGGATGGCAAGTCCAGAGTATTAAAGGGTATTTTTTACTCTAATTTTATGAAGTTTAAGTGGATATATATGCCCCTTAATTTAGGGTCCACAGACACTCACTGGATCCTTTCCCCTATATATCTATATTCCTTTCTATATCAAATTAAAAACAAAACGACCGTATTTTGTTTCGCCATAGTTGATGAAATTAAAAATAGTGTTCCTTTTTAATCATTCCAGATCCAAAAATTTAAAATTTCTCCACAATAAAATTTACAATAAATTACAACAAAAAAATATCATTTGAGCGGCATGAAACCGGAATTGAACAGCCTTCAAGAAGAGTGCCCTTAGTGGATAAAACCGCTGCACAAACAATTAAAGCATATACACATTGAATATGTTGCTATCGCACAGGTTAAAGCATATATACATGGAATATATTACTATCGCAGAGGTTTTATGGACAAGGCGAGTCCTCGGTGTCGACATAAAGTTGTGTTAATATCAGGGAATGTGTTGATGCTTTTTGTTTATCCATGTAAGGTATCTTTCAAGTTTAAGCAGTTTTTTATTATTTTCGCCACATTTGTTGGTAGTTTTGTTTACATGGTTCTGTCTTTCATTTTTTCTTTTTATAACAAAACATTCTGTTTTTATGCTATGTTTGTGTTGTACAACTGCTCTCTTGATACAAGGATCTATACAGATATACAACAGGAAGGTTGAATACCTGTATTCTCTTGTGCTGCAAATGTTGGATTTCATTGCCAACAAGAAGTAAGTGGTTATTAAACTTAAAACCTTTAGATTTTATGTGGGGTTCAGATGGAAACCATTTTTAGGTTTATTCATTGTTTCTTCATCCTAGAAAAACGATAGTCTGCCCTTTCAATGTTATATTCTCGGCTTGCATTCTTTTTCACTTGGCTGTCCAACCTACCAAGCTGGCAAAGATTGCCATGTCTTCTTATCAGCAATATGGTTGAATTTAGTAATTGGAACTCCTACTTTCTCAAGGACATGGTTGATCCAGGAGTACATTTTGTAAGATGGAATCCTAATTTGCAAGAAAGATGAATCCTTAATGCCTTAAGGTGCGAAGATAATGTGGTATACAGTTTCAATTAAGAAAATGTTAACCTGAAAATTGTGATAGTATATACTGTGGTTAAAGAAGATGATACGAATGGATGGGTTGAATCTACAATGACATCACAAAGTTAACCAGAGAATAGTATTTGAATGCTTTATTAGTGTTCAAGTGAACAAGCACATACAAAGTTACTTAAGCAATGAATAAATGGGATCCTATTCATGGTTTGTATTACAATATATTTTCATGCTAAGTTTTTGCTAACTTATGGACCAGGAGTAGGCCACAACATAAGGCTCAATCAAATAGCTACATTCAATACTTGCTCATGTACTTGTATTGGATGTTAAATAAAACAAATAGTTTACAACTTTCAGTAGTGAGAAGATTCTAGAACTCATGGATTTCTTTTATTTGCACATTAACTAAATGCACTACTGAAAGTTTGCAGAAAGAGTTGAATTTCTATAACTCGTAGGTGTTCTCTAGAATCTGAACCATATTGTCTACCATTTTGGGGAGTACAATGCTTCTTAAAGGAAGTTAATTTACATTTGTTTTGAAAGGGAAAAAAAATAATATCCAAAAATGGGACAAAGTGCCCTGCTGCAGAATTACATCATTTGATTGGGTTGGACATATCACCACACTCAGGAGAGAAACAAAACCATTACCTCAAATGCCCAACAAACGGAAAAAACTAAAGAGATCTCATTGTTTTTTTTTTTGAAGAATTGAGGATGGGTCGACCCCCACCAAAAATCTCTGATTTGTTTCTCGCTGTCCAAAATAATGTTCTTTTGGGAATCCTCCTCCTTTGTCTTTGCATTGAGGTTTCCCCTGTGTGGCTTCTTTTGCAAAAAGGTTTTTGGAATCACATGATTTTCTGCCATTTGGTAATATCATAATGTTTTTATCTCCAAACAACCCTACAAGGTCTTTATCAGAGTTATTGTTTGTCTTTGAAAGATCAAAGACAATTGAAAGATCAAAGAATCTCAATTGGTTAAGATTTGATTTTGAATACATCTTAATAATGGAGGGACCCTCTGCAACTGAGCTGCCAGCAGCAGACTCAGCTGGCCTCTTAACCTGATCAGACAGCTCCTGGCAAGAAGTAAGGCCATTTATTTGAGTCTCGGTGTCAACAGTTTCCTCCAAGGGATCTGAAGCTTGCATTATCTCTGTTCCCTCTAGGTCATCTGCATTAGTTCCTAAAATCTCAAAAGGATTATAACTTAAGTCATTCACAACTGGTTTCTCTAGATTTTCCCGCCGTCTTTCCAGCCGATCTCCTTGTGGTTTGTCATGTTGCTTCTGCACAGGAACATAAATTACATCCTCCGCCTGGCACTAGATAGGAACCTGAATTGCCTCCTTCTCCTCTTCCTCTTCATCCGTTGTCACCGTTGAATCCTCGTCACAATCAAAATCATCATCATCATCACGGTTGAAGAAATTAATGAAATCTGAGGCCGATAAGCCCGCGAATTTGAGCCCTGTAAATTGGTGATCTGCAACTCTCCACAGACAGAGGCGGTAACTGGAAAGGAGATCGGAAGATGTGTGCTTACGGCAACCCTTACTTTTTCTTCTTGATTTGCAAGGGGGATCTAAATGACAAAACCTGCACCCGGCGTGCCTGCACTTCCCTGTAAACTTGGAGTGGTTTGTAGGCTTGGAAGAACTCACTTTCAAGGGCAAACACTTGAATGGACCATGGGCATCGCCCTCACCATCGCCATGGCCATGATCTGCATCGGCAATATCTTTGATCCTCGTGCAGCTTCTCACTTTCCCGTGCAGTCGTCCCTCGCGCCTCATCCCTATTTTCTTTTTCTCTGCAAATTCACTCACTGATCTGTGAAAATAAATAATAATCTGCCAGGGATGTGGAGTCAAAGATGAATATCTAAAATAGTAAATATCTAGGAATTACAAAAATATCTAAAATCTGGCACCCTGTAAAGTTAAGCCACCAGAATTTGACACTTTCCAGCAATGCCTTCTTCAAAGTAAATGCCTCCGGCGAATTATATAAGAGTACTCAGTTTGGTTTCTACAGATTTCTTCATTTGAGCGCGCGTCGTCTCACACGTTAGATTATCTGCATGTAATGTTTTTCACTTTGCTCTCTAAGTTCCGCTCATTCCATTCCATTCCAGTGTTTGGAGGCCATTTATGCCGAAAACCATCATCAAATGACAGATAATTTCCTCTAGATTTGGTGTGCTCTACCATACCGGCACCAGAGGATTTCTTAAGCGTGGGCACCACTATACTTTTATTTGTAATATTGTTTTGTTCTACAAGTAGTGTTGTCTATTATCTATCCTCATCTCTTACAGTGCGACATGGGGTCGAGCCTCTCATTGTTAGTAACATGGATATCTGTTGGCCATTATAATTTTTATCTCCCACCTTCATATTATCGAGTGTTGGTTTATATTGTTTGTTGCCAGGTATTATTTTATGTAAAAAAATAATTATGACGTGACTACGAGTCTTGGTGTTGGTGTATTGAGCCTGGTGCAAATCCTGAATTCCTCTGCTCAAACGACATGTTTTAGCTTAGATCTCCTTGTAACTCCTTTGCAATATACCTCATGACCAGTTCAATTTTGGGCTTCGATCTCTGTACTCACTATTTTTTAATCTATCTTCTTCCATTGAGGCGGTAGTGACCAGTCTCTCGCATTGCACCATAAGGACTTATATACCAACTTTTCCATATGTATAATTTATCAATGTTGTAGGGGAGTTGGTTCCTTAGTATTTTGCTAAGATTCACATTAAATACTTTTTGCAAAGGGTGAATTCATATTTCAAAAAATACTTTTTGAAGTTTTTTTTTAAAAAAGGTGGATTTTTTTCCATAACCAAGTATTATTGTAAAAAATATTTTATAATATTGTGTAGGGGTTTTTTTCTACTCATCATGTCAAGATATGTTTCCCCTTTTGTTTCAGATGTGGTGATGGATCTTTATCTTTTTGAGCTATTGAATTCCACAAACTATCACTCTTGGAAACCCAAAATGCAACAACTGACCAATCTAGGGGATTATGACATGTTTTACAGAAAATCGTACCTATGTTCATTAATAAGAAGGACATGTATTTGTATGCTTGCAAGCATGATGGGGCACTTGGTTTGATAGCCTTAAATGTTTTGAACAACCTACAGTTTTATATCAGCGAGGCAAATTACCATAAGAGGTATGGGCAAAAATTGAGATTTTGTTGAATACTAATTGTAAAATTAAATTGGTTATGCCACTTCACATAGATAGTTAATAGGGAGTCTTCTTTATATGTTACACACTTATCCCAATATTACAAAGTTTCTAACCTTGTCTCTTAGTTTTCTCATGAGCCTCATAAAAGTCATTGGAAGGAAATAAAGTGTATTTTGCTATATATTCGTAGGACTTTAAATTTTGGCATTTATTACACATAACAAGGATCTTCTGAGATTGAGGGGTTCACATATTCAATTTGAGGTGGATGTCATGATATACAACAATCTACTTCTGGTTTTTTCTATCACCATGGCTCATGCTTGATTGCATGGGCACGCAAAAAATAAAATGTAGTTACTTTTTTTCATCTAATAAGGCAGATTATAGAGGTAGTGTCAAGGTTGTACAAGAGTGTATTGTGCTTTGTCGTATACTTGATGAGTTTGAACTTCCACTTAAGGCTCCTAATTTGATTTGGTATAATAATCAAAGTTCTATTAAGATTGTACACAACACTATTGAGCATCAAAAATTCATGATACAAGATGAATTTTTTCACTTGGAATTTGTACCTATTGGTGAGCATGTTGTCAACATCTTCACTCAGCCCTTACCTTCTCCTCGTTACCTTCAGTTTCTATCTCCAAGATAAAGGATTTGAGGTTGATATCTCTCAGAATCATTCATATATATGTATAAGACATCCATATGAGTAATAATCCTCTCATTTAAAAAAATCTCCCATAAGGTGCTACTAACTATGGGAGAGGAGTGTTAATGGATCAATTGTGTCTTCACAAAGGTAAGTATCTATAGCCTTTTTTCCTCTATGTAATTTTGTTTTTGACTAATTTATGATTGATGTATCATAGTTTAAACTAGGATTAAGTAACATGCTCTTGTTTATTGCATTATTCTTACTATTGGTCCTCGCATATATCCACCTCTTAGCTTATAATCTTATAACTTATATATTTGGAATGCAACTTGCCTCTTTATTTAATCCTACAACCTAAGCTCCTAGAAGAGGTTTCATCCCCCACCCTAGAAAGTATTTGGAACCCACTGCATTTGGTGGAGTTTGTATTATTGTATTATAGCTCCACAACTCATACACTACTTAGTATTTTATCTTGCTTGTGTGTTGGCCCTAGATTGGTCTTCTATATACATCCTAATCTATATTGTTGAAAAGAGAAAGAGGATAGCCTTATTGACCATCTTACCCCACATACAAATTTTTCTTGTATCAATTATCCCACTTATGGTTTATACACTTTGTGTGAAATCACATTGCTTGCAACCTTCTAGGGATTAACACTTACCTTTTTATGATATAATCAATTGTCATAGTGTTTGTTTCATTTGATTCAATCTTTTATCGAGGAGATATTTTGTATTGTATCAAGCACACTATTGTTTACATGTTCTATCTTTAAGTCCATCCAAGCTGATTATATACAAGATTCTTACCAAAAAATGTTCTAGGTCAAAGTACAATCTGATTGATCTTGTTAAAATTCTCTTGAATAAACTACTACCCACTAGTTTCTAACACTCATGCACTTGATGGATTCATTAGTGTGGTCATGGTCACTTCATCAAAGAGGGAGTCTCCTTCCATTTTGTTTTGCGTAAGTATAATATAAAATAATGAATCTTGCAATGAACCAATATTGATATTAAATCTTCATAAGTACCCAATTAATTTTCTATTCCATGCGATCTAAAACTAAATTGGTATAAAAAAAATATGGATAATCTTTTTTACCTTATCCACCTCTAGAAAACATATATCTTCACCACCAATTTTGGAATAAAAGTTACAAAACAAAAAATGTGTTAAAAGGAAAAAATTATACCACAGTAAAATTATGAAATTAAAAACATGTTAAGGCACAACAATACAAAATAGGAAAATTCACACGAATTGTAATTTCAAATGTTGGGATACACACATGTTTGTAATGTCATACAATGATAATAATTGAGCTCATGGTCATAGGGGTTCAAACCCATGCTAAAAGTACAATTAAGAAATCACTCATAAGAAAATCAAAATATAATTTCAAGTTACATAGTTTGAACAAAAAAAATATTATTAAAAAATGTCAAAAGAAGTTATTTTTATAAAATCACTTCAAACACAAGTGGTTGTACACACAAAAATATGGATGTAGTTCCATTACATTATGTCCCAAAGTATGCTATTATATACATGATTCTTAAGCAAGAAAACTAGACATTGATAACACTTGTTTTGCTTTAGTTTGACATTGTTTTGTCTTTCCACACTTTTGTCCTTTGTTTTTATAGAATTATCCCTTTAATTTTAGACATCGCACAATGTTTTACTCAGCTGAACATTTCTTGATTTATCTTTGGAGATTTTATAGACAGAAGTGCCCTGTAAGGGACAAAATCGGCCCGGCGTTGTCAACCCCCTATGGGTGCTCATGTCCCTTTGCTTGTGTTCTTATATTTTAAAATGGCATACCCCTTGTTATATTTTCTAAACTTGTATTAATTACTTTGGGTTGGCTTTTGGGGTTTTTAATGTCAAAATTCAAGTAAAGGAATTATATATATGCATAGACACACACACATGGACTACTTATACATAAAGGACAAGTAAGAGGGAACTAAACAAAACTACATACTAAGGACCTATCTAAAAACTAAGGAAAATATTCTCGGGCAAGGGACTGCATTTGGGTTGCATTATTTACTACATAGGAAGGGAAAAATTCTGAATTTCATGACACACATTACCTTGGGGAAAAGTAATTGTAGCATGTTATCTTGGTGTAACTTGCATAAGGGAAACCTAGCTTCAAGGGACACATTCTATCACACATACACTAGAACTACATAGGGTCTGTACTTTAGTACAATGCTTGGTGACAATTACATTGGGGTGATTGTTGAGATTAGTTTGACTCAAGCATGTGCATATTTTATTTTATCTAATGTATTCTTGACCCTTGTTTAGGTAGCTAAGATTTTGTTTGCAAGTACATGTATGACAGAAGAACCCTACAACGAAGTGGATGTAACACAAACAAAGTGAGGGTGAAATTGTTAGACATTGAAGGAACCATATCTACACCCATCACCAAGATAATACCGGCCAATTTGGACACCATCGCCAGAAGATACTATCCATACTTGGGCGATATTGTCCCAACATAACTCTCATATTACTATTTTCCAAATGAAGCATAGACAGTTTAGACTGATCATGTTCCACCATCAGTCTAGCCTAGATTCAATCCAAACAACCAAATATCAACTAAGTCACTCTGTATCCTCTCATTAATTGTACTTTATCGTCATTGTATGTTAGTATATTACATGTTTCAGATATATCTAATTTACTCCAGTCCTCTGATAAAGATTGAATTTTGTTAAACCAATGGTTAGTAATAATGAAATGACATTAATGGTGGTAAATGAAACTATTATGAGTTTTTGGTCATTATAATAATGTCTCCCTGTCATGTATCAAATGCCCTTCCCTTTCTTTCTTTCGGGCTTATTCAAACTCTTTGTATTTTTCCTTCTTTCTTAGTAATTCTCTAAATTACATCAAGGTTATGTCCCTCTAGATGTTGTGATTTTTCTTGCATTCTTCAAGTCCTCTAATCACATAATTTTCAAATGATTCAACCTATAATATATTAATTTATTAAATGACTATCTATTGTTTCCAAATTCGTTTGAGATGTATTTTGATATTTTTGTTATAGTTCAAGGGTTTCTAAAGAAGTTTAAGTTATCTATTGTGTACTCCAAGCTTGTTCGCTTGACACATTAACTACAAAATTTAAGATAAAAGTATAACCTCTTTTAGAAAATGGAGAATGAATGAATGATGTTTTATGGAGCTATTAAACTAATTCCAATATATATTATAGAGGCATTTCCAACTTGAGGCCTTTAGAAGATTTTGAATGAGTTTTTCAAGGATTATTAAGCCATGCAAAGGAGGAGAGAAGATTGACAAATCAATCATATAACCATGGAATCACTCATTCATTATGTTAGGAGTGCCACTATTTCCATTATGGAATCGCTACCATTGGCATAAGGGTCATAACATATTGGGTTTATATATTGTTGCAGACGAAGAGTACTAAGTAATGTGGGATCAATTGTTTGGAATGAGTACGGATTTTAGAGTTATGGAATAAATTCCAAAATGTATTAAGAGGAATTTTCAACTTGGAGTTAAGTAAGACATATAATTAGAGGCACTTGATTGAGATTTTTTGGACATTATGAAAGTATAAGAGAAAGGGGCAATACTGACCCAAAAAAAAAAAGAATTGTTTCTTTTCTTTAAAATATTGCACATTAAATATTATTATTCTTTTAAAAAGTAGATATGTTTTTTTAAATTTTAAATATAGTAAAAATTAGACAAATATATGCCAAAACCCTTGAAATTTTATCAATAATATCGTATCAAAATACTTAGAGGTAACGTCTTCTAAGGAATTGACTATCGAATACAATTAAGAAAACCCATGATAATAATTTGTTTTCTTTGACATGAATATAATAACACAAGTATAGTTCTTTGATTGTTTTTAACAAATCATAATAGTTTACAATTTTCTTTAACATGAATACAATAACACAATGTTATTTACAACAACCACACTGGTTGTACTTTCTTGACTAAGTTCTAAATAAATAATAGAAATAGCTCATGGATCTTTATATAGCTTAAAGCATGGTTGCATGGAGGGGCTTCAACTCCTTTTTTCTTGTAGCAAAAGCTCTCATGATTCTTTTTGAAGTTAGGTACAAGAAATAATAGAATCTATTCCGCTCCAATTTTTTTTACCCCCTAAACTTAAGATGTGGATGGAGAGGGGGGTTAACAATTCCCCCTATAGCTTAGGCTGATTTTTATCCATGTGGAACATAACATGCATTTCCATTAATATTTTTTGGTGATTTCAGAGTAAAATATTTTTTTTTATTTACCTGTAAATTACCATAAAACTACAACGAGATTCTATAATATCTCAATGAGTATTATTGAGGAAAGTAATTAAAAAAACAAGACTTTAAAACTACTAAAATGCTCTTAAATTTTCTCAGCAACACTTGCTAATATATGTTATGGAGCCCCCCCTCAGCTTGGGATTCATGGTAGGGGTTCATTTATAAAAAGTATTCAACCATATTATTAAAATCCTTATGAGCATTTATGATCAAAAAAGGAACTTGTCATTTTAAATATTGTAACACAGGGGAATAACGAACAAGTAACCTAAGAAGCATTTGACTAGTCTAGAATACAATGAAACTATTTAAGTTTATATTTTATGTAATAGAGATTGAATATAATACATTCAATCAAATAGATCGTGAAATATAAACTTAATATACATTTATTTTTTTACTCATCTTACTTTTTTTTGTTAAAAATTTCATTAGGAGAGCTTTGAAAAAAATTAATAATCCATGTTTTAAAAATATCGAGACCCTTCACCATAATTGAGTTGATAACTGATTTGATAGGTAATGAAATCAAGTTGGCCTAGAAAACTAGACGATTTTCCCTAGAACTTGCATCTCATATAAAAATCATTTGATATGCACTCCGCTACAAAATCCATACATACTCCTACATGAGATTGATCCTTAATTAACACCCACAAACTGGTAGGACCGATGTCTCTCCACCAATCAAAGAATTAATAATGTTTAACATTTTTTGGTATTGATTTTTTGATTGGAGGAGAGCATGGGCCCCACCATATTTTTGAGTGCTAGATAAGGTCATCTCTCCATGAGAAATTCATATTATTAACGCTAATGTAGCAATGTTCCAACTCTTGCATCACTAGTATAGAGAATCAACATCTACAACGAAAGCTTTTGCAACCATGAGGGATAAAGCAAGGATCACTAGAATGCTATGCTATATCCCCCTATACCACACCCAAAGATGTGTTATTTTACACGTAAATGATTTCATGACTCTTCTTCCTATCAACCAACTTCTCATATCTTTCACAAACTTCCTGTCTCATTACTGAAATATGACATTAAAAGAAATAAGAATGACAAATATTTGTTGCAGAAAAGCCTAAAATTTCTTTTACCCCTCTATACACTGCTAGACAAAATGTAACCCCTATTGATCAACAATTCCTCACTTACTTGGATATTCACCTTTATGAAGAAACTTGTACCTTTATGATCGCTTTTGTATTGCACTATTGCACAAGCCTAGCACACCCCACCCCCCACCCAAATCATAATACCAAACAAAATTAACTAAGAAAAAAACCGGTCTAATATTTTGTTTCTATATTAATTTTTTATCGATTACTTCTATTTGTGGACATTCCTTTAAAGAGAACATCTCTCACATTCGACTTTATGCATTTTCCATTTAGAATTTTCCTTGTTTTTATTGGTGACTTTTCTTGATAAATGAATCGATAAAATGGAAATTAAAAACACACTTATTTTTCAACCTACTCAAGTTCTTATTTATTCAAATCTAAACTTTATTTCTCATCAAGTAAAAAAATACATGCTCTAATCAAATGGGTTGTGGTCCAACTGTACATACGATGGTGTAAAAGGTGTTGCCCAACCATCCACTAGGGTTCCACTCCCATGAGATACCAAGTAATAAGGGATGAGAGTGGGATCATGCCCTGGGCAACTTTGGTGGAATGGAAACCCCTCATTCCTTGGAAGCTAAGCCTAAGAATTATGTGCAACTAATCCCTATAATTTTGGATTCAAACAAAAAAGCATGCTCTCGAACTAATACAAAAATATGTAAATAAACAACACCATGATATGGTGGATCTTGTCAAAGCTAATGCAATCTATCAATAAAATAGAAACTAATGTAGGTGAAAATGAAATATACGTAATAAAAAATATTTCGAGAGGAAAGAGGATATAGAGTGGAAAGTTGAGAATATTGTAAATAAATTTAGTGTATCATATGTGCCAACAAATGTCAATTATATAGGGGGCAAGTGCACCAATCTAGGGGGCCAAAAAGCAGGCAAAAAACTGAAAATGAATGAAACGTGTACGCATTTTGTAATAATGCCATCACGTTATGTTTCCTTAGGCTCACGCATGCACATACCTAAAATGTGCATGTGTTATAACGCATACATGTTTCTAGTTCTATGAAACGTATACTTGTTTTGAACTATATGAAGTTTAGGATGGCCTGAGGGAGCCATATTTACTAAAATAAATGTTAAGTATAATTTATTAATTCTTATACTTGAAATTTATTTTAGTAAATATAATAAGTTAGGGTCACTCTACACCTGATGGATGTGGTCCCATAGCTCTGACAGCTATAATCTATAACATAGTTTTAGGCATTAGGGTTTAAAGTTTAAGGGCTAGGGTTCAAGGTTTAGGCATAGGGTTTAGTGTTTAGGGTTTAGGGTTTAAGGTTTAGGGTTTAGGGGTTAAGGTTTAGGGCTCAGGGTTTAGGCTCACCCATTCTAAATAAATCGTA
Organism: Taxus chinensis; assembly: GCA_019776745.2. NCBI lineage: Eukaryota > Viridiplantae > Streptophyta > Pinopsida > Cupressales > Taxaceae > Taxus > Taxus chinensis. Next base: position 802,053,224 of record CM034146.1, read on the forward strand.
TTCAATGACATACTAAACTGTCAAAAATATACATATAATTTATAAATTGTGCACTATTTTTTGGGAACTGTGGCGGGTTTCAAACTTTCTTTGCGAACTCCTATCTTCTTCAGTTTACGTGGGGGCTCGTATTTCTGTATGTCTTCATTTTACCAACAGGATCAGGAGAAATGGAGCTTTGGGTGTTCTACACAAATGAGTACCTAAATACAACACCATATGCAAAAATAAGAATAGAAGTGTAGTTCCCAGCATAAAACCCAAACCACAATAATAATTTTAAAAATAATGAAGAAGTGTGTTGGAGGAAGTGGGTGGAGTTGGTGGGGAACTTATGGGGGAATTTTCTAATTACATGGAGACATGGGAGTTAGTGGTGGAAGTTGGGGTGGATTGACGTGTGGGGGTGTATTATGGCATGTAGAGGGCATTCTGGCAGGGCATGACCACCATTAACATCTTTTACAACATGTCACTTTCCTTGCATAATAATACAATCACTTTACTTGTTTCCCAAGGCTAAAACCACCCTAAAAAACAAGTCAACATTGTAATTTAGCAATAATTGGGTAGTTGCAACAAGGGTGGGACAGAGCAGTGAGAGGGGGTTGTGTTGGAAGTCACCTTATGGGTTAAATAAGCATGCACATGCAGCTAAATTTATCTCCTCATTATTTTCTTTACAAAAATTGACTGATCTGGATGTGGATCCATATCTGAGGTGGGTTCAATATTTTATGAAAGGAAAGACATCTTCTACCTACTGATGTTTTGTTTCCATGCACATAAGAAGGAAAAATATTGATTTTATGAGCTGCATATCGTTGGTTATTAGTTATATGTTGAAGAAGAAGAAACGATTGAGGAATGTGAGAACTTTATTAGGATCCAATGCCTATTTGTATTGATTCAACTTCTCCTACATCTAATCAACTCTATTAACCGCCCTTTATCACTATTCTCACCATGTTCCTTATTGTCCCTAGGTCTGCTTTGATTCACATTCTGAGTGAGCTGACTCAAATAAAGGTTAGTGGCTTCCTGCTGTTTCACCATGTTGGTGAAAATTTCCTTCATAAAACCCCCTTTGAGATCTTTCCAAACTGCCATATTTAACCAGCACAGGCTGGAGGAACAACAACTCTGATACCACTGAAATATCCCCAATAGGATATTACTTAAAAATGAACAAAAATATTGAAAATGTGCAGCCACATAAAATACTGATTTTACCAGATATTTATGGTTAGGACAACAAACTAAACAAACTTAATATTCCCCAAAATGACCACCCAAATTTACTTGGAACTACAAAGAGGGCTTGATATTATTATAAAGGACATAATAACATTGTTTTTGGAGGTTTACATAAATTAAAAGGCTGCCAGAAAAAGCACAGTGTGCCCTAGACAACTAGAAACTTCAGGGGTTCATGACCCTCTAAATACAAGAGAAAAATAAGGGTCTTTGGAAATAACAATGGCAGGTATAGGAAATAGTACTGCCACCTGTAGATTTGAAACGACCGACTGGAAAAACCCCCAAAATCGAGGCTGTAAGTCACCTCGCTAGTTATGGAGTCAAAAAATGAGGGAGGCATCTTCCACGTGCTACCACGCCCAACCTAGATGGCTGCCATGAGTTTGATCTAGAGCCCCTCTAATTGTCTTTCCCAAAATCCCCCAAACCCTTCCTCTGAACCCTCTGGAAATATCTCTGTAGTACGGCCCAGAAAACAAATACAAGATGACAAACTAGGGTAGATCTCTCACTACTGAATAATGCCCTGCTAGCTAGGGAGGGGTCTCTCACCACCCAAGCTAGGGTCCCTTTGGGATTTGACTCCACAAGCTGAAGAAAACACAACAACCACAGTTGCATGAGTAGAGGCTAAGAGTATGCGTCAAAAAGTGCCTTTTCTTCCTCCCACGGCTCCTTATATATTTTACCTTGGAAAATGAGCCCCATAACCCTAGGTGCATTTCATTCCATGGAGGGGCCAAATAAAATAGAGTAACTAAAGTTACTTTTCTCCTTTTTGAGTCGTCATGTCCAAAAGTGACCCTCAATGCCAAATTAGGTCATTGGAACCACGTGGCCCCTTCCCATTAGCTCTCAGTGTCCACAGCCCTTGGTTCTGACCATGGCTTGGACTCGACTTGTCCCTTAGGCTTTTGGTGCAAGAAAAGGGGACACTATAGTCCTCCCTTCCCGAGAAATGCTTGACCCCAAGCAATAACCTATCCTACTGCAGCAACTGAATACCACATCGTAAGTTTCTCCACCTCACCCTGCCATCCACCAAGGATCCGTGTAATATGAGGCAACCACAAAAGCGTGAAATAGAATTATACCCAAACCATCTCTCCACTGGTGCCCGCATCAACATTTCCAATCGGTCCAATCCCTGCCAATGCAAGGCTGTCATCACGGGAACACTCACGGTCTCTCCAACCAACTCCTAGGTATGAAATTCCACTCTAAATCCTGTAGAATCCCCCGTATAATCCTGTGAAACAACTTTTTTATGCATAAATGGTGATAACTCTCCTACCTGACTTGTACTCGTGTGAGAGTCAGGCTCCTCATACTACATCTTGATCTATCCCATGGAGGAAAGGTCCCAAGACTCTAGAAGACATTCAATTGATAATATCAGCTCCATATAGTCCACCTCCTGTGCCGAATGTGAACCTACTGAATAACCATGGGTCACATTCTTCTCTCCACTAATTAACATGTGGGTGAGGTACTCACCGAGCATAGAAGCATGAAGTGCATAGGAGTGTTGTCCCACGTTGATTCAAAAAAACATGGTCCCGTAAGCTCAAACTGGTCATAGTGAAAAACTGTATATGCCTGTGTAAAGTTGAGGAGATCCTCCCTCAACCTCTTCCATATGAACCTCTCAGACATGAGCCTGTAGGTCTCATCAAAGTTCAATCACCCAGTCACAGAAGAACAATCCACATGTCGCAATATTTCCATCCTCCACCATGAATCTGACACAAGGCTCCATCTTCCTCGAGAGAAGATCATTTCATCCTCCAATCTACAGCTATCATCCTATATGTGACCATCCAGAATCTCACAAGAGTGTTGGTTCTTGGAGCACTCAACAAGCAAATGAGATCTCTAGTCTACTAAAACTTTGAATGACCAACATAATGATAAACTCGAATGATCTGAACCTGTAGTCCCAATCTCTGTGACTGTCTCATGTGCAACATTGATGGTCACACCTACATCCATCATTCTCCACATCGATCCGCAATAATTAAACTCCTCACCAAGCCAGAACGTCCTCTCCACCTCCTCAGTTGTAACCACCCTAGGTGCTCCTGTAGGTAATCCCCTCAAAATCACATTCCTGCCCTCGGATTTAAACTTCAGCTCCATTGTCTGAAAGTTAGTCTGAAACTCACCAAGGGTGTGAAGTCATTGCACTCTCAGCACCATGTTGGTCTCTCCCATACCAATGATGTGGAGATCATCGGTAACTGTATAGTTACCCATCATGATGCTCACTTGGGGAACCCATCGTGTGCCCCTCATAGACTCTCCATTGGCTATAACCCCGTTGAGGCCCTCAAAATCCTTTGTTTGTAATCCTTGCCTCTCAACCAATGAGGCATCAATACAGTTGTGGGTTTCCCCACTCTCAATGAATACCCCAACTTGCTGAGCCTACATAACTCCTCTAATCCTAAATGCCTTGTACATAAGAGTACTAGACAATGTAGCTATAATTTCCTGAGGAAAAGCCTCCTCCTCCTGCCCTGCATCAAGACTATCCAACGCAACCCCATCTCCATCATCCATCTCGTGAGTCTCTAACTCCTCACCTTTATCACCCTTGCTCTCCTCAAATACCTCAATGAATTGGGCCTTCCCTCTACCTCTGCAATCATGTCCCGGAATCCACTGTGTGTGGCAATCGAAACATAGTTTCTTTCGCATGAACTCATCTCTATCCTCTCGGTAAGTGATTGGCTTCTTAGCCACCTCCTACCTCAATGGAGGCTCCCTCTACTGAAATTCATCTATTCCAGATGGATGTTCCCTTTGCTACACGCGAGATGGAATCCTCGACTTTGGAGTGGATAACTCCAAGTCCCGAGCTCTCCTACCAGCCATGAGCAAAGAAGAAGGTTAAAATGCCTTCACAAACCCATTGAAAGCACCATCAAACATGTTGCGAACAGTGAGATCAACCTCATCTCTGTGACATCAGGTACCATGATTGGTAATCTCTAAAAATCTGTGATGTACTGATCTAAAGGACTGGGTTTGTCTCAAATGAGTCCACTCCCTGAAATACCTGTCAGGGTCCCTCCTATCAAATCTGCTCACCAGCCTCTACGCGAACTCTGCATGAGTCGTAATGCATATGTGTCCCTATGTAATCAGCCTATGATGTGACCAATCATGAGCATATCCCTCAAGATGCAAGCTTGCAAACTTAATTGCATCTTCCTCACGCATAGGATTCAAGTTAGAGTATGTCTTCAACTTCTTGACCCAAGACGGTGCAGTACCCATCTTAGAACCATCGAAGTGTGGAATGGAGATCTTTCCCAATCTCCTCTGTAACTCTGGTACCTGTTTATGATGATCTCTCTTGGGTCGAATGCCAATCTTCATTCTACAATATTCTTGGAATGGCATGTTGTTACGAAAGCCCTCACTCCAGATCTGGTTCCTCTCCCAAAAAGGCTCCTCACCCAAAATATCTATAGGATGTTGTACCTATGAAACCTCTGGATCCTTCAAGAAAGAAGGTTTGTGAAGCCCTAAAGGCCTAGCAAAAGAATTGGGAGGCCGCTACCCTAATATCCACTCTCACCTCTTTGACCTTGTTGTCCCATCTTGCTACTCCTCCCGAAAAGACTCCTCACCCAAAATATCTACAGGCTACTGTACTTATGAAACTTCCGGATCCTTTAAGAAAGAAGGTTCATGAAGCCCCAAAGGCCTGGCAAAAGAATTGGGAGGCCACTGCCCTGAATGTCCACTCTCACCTCTTTGACCCTGTTGTCCCATATTGCTATTTTCTCCTCTCATTATGATTGTTGTTATACACCGTCCAATAGATTGAAGATGATTAAAGAATATTCTCTTACCCTTCTTAGCAATCATAGAACCAATTCTAGTACCTTGAGAGATACTCTCCCTTCTTGCACTGGAGTCTTCAATGAAGTAATCATGCTTGCCAACACTTGTAATCCCAATAGACACATTGGAATGCCTTCTTTTGCTTATGAAATCAGTCACAAAATTTTCAAAAAAAGACTCGATAGTTTTGGATAATGGCCACATATTACTAGGATCCTATAGCTTATAATGCCCATGAGCCTGTGTATCTGTTAAGTGAGCTAAAACTTGCCACCATATATCATCCACAAGATGCTCATATACACATAGTTGAAGCATCGGTCCAACAAACTCCATGATGAAGACTTCATCATCTACCATACCATGCATCTCATGATGGAAATAAATTGGAACATGCAACAATAAATAAGACACCTTATTGTGCTCTTCATACCTTTCAACGCCAACAATGTCCTCTGTGTGTTAAAGATAGACATATGTTGAGTTGCCCCCAACATTTTTGCCTAATTGCATGTTGAAAGTATCTGAAAGTTGTTGCTAGTTTGGAAATTACAGTAGGCTGGAATTTTACAAAAGTGTCCATGTGAGGCTCCTCCTCATGTGCTAGCTGCTCCATAAATTCTTCTTTCGTGGGTGTAGACTTCCTTGCATCAATTACCCCCCATCGTTTCCTTGAACTCTTGTATGTGTTGTCTTGCTTGAGTCCGCTATCAACCTAGCAACTCTAGCTCTACTATTCCATTCCTCACACTTTTTAAGAGTTTCCATTACATCCTCCTTGCTTGCATAAACAATTTTATTCTCCTGAGCTAGAATAATTTCTCTAACAATCAAAGTTTCACTAATGCAATTATTTTTCTCAATGGAAATCATACCCTTTGGTTTAGAAGCTTCTTCTACAAACGCGTTCTTTTGTGATTCAGGTACCAGCATAAGATGACTTCACTTGGGCTTGCTACCAATCTTCATCAAGCAATAATCTAGAAATGTCATATTATCTCTGAAACCCCTCCTCAAAGATTGGTACTTCCTCCAACAAGAATCTTCATCAATCACCTCTATTGGCCACCCTCTATCACTGTTCTCACCATGTTCCTTATTGTCCCTGGGTCTACTTTGATTCACATTCTGAGTGAGCTAATTCAAATAAAGGTTAGTGGCTTCCTGCTGTTTCACCATGTTGGTGAACATTTCCTTCATAAAACCCCCTTTGAGATCTTTCCAAACTGCCATATTTAACCAACACAGGTTGGCGGAACAACAACTCTGATACCACTGAAATATCCCCAATGGGATATTACTTAAAAATGCACAAAAATATTGAAAATGTGCAGCCACATAAAATAATAAATTTACCAGATTTTTACGGTTAGGACAGCAAACTAAACAAACTTAATATTCCCCAAAATGACCACCCAAATTTACTTGGAAATACAAAGAGGGCTTGATATTATTATAAAGGATATAATAACACTATTTCTGGAGCTTTACATAAATTAAAAGGCTGTCAGAAAAAGTACAACGTGCCCTAGACAGCTAGAAACTTCATGGGTCCTTGACCCTCTAAATATAAGAGAAAAATAAGGGTCTTTGGAAATAAAAATGGCAGGTATAGGAAATAGTACTGCTACCTGCGGATCTAAAACGATCGACTGGAAAAACCCCCAAAATCGAGGCTGCAATTCGCCTCACTAGTAATGGAGTCAGGAAATGAGGGCAGCACCTTCCACGTGCTGCCATGCCCAGCCTAGATGGCTTCCGTGAGTCTGATCTAGATCCCCTCTGATTGTCTTTCCCAAAAGCCCCCAAAAATCCTCGAAACCCTTCCTCTGAACCCTCCGAAAACATCTCTATAGTATGGCCCAAAAAACAGATCCAAGATGACATACTAGGGTAGATCTCTCACTACTAAAGAATGCCCTCCTAGTTAGGGACGAGTCTCTCACCACCGAAGCTAGGGTCCCTATGGGATTTGACTCCACAAGCTGAAGAAAACACAACAACAATAGCTGCACGAGTAGAGGCTAAGATTATGCGACAAAAAGTGCATTTTCTTCCTCCCCCGGCTTCTTATATATTTTACCTTTGAAAACGAGCCCCATAACCCTAAGCACATTTCATTCCATGGAGGGGCCAAATAAAATAGAGTAACTAAAGTTACTTTTCTCCTTTTTGAGTCGTCATGTCAAAAAGTGACCTTGAACGCAAAATTAGGTCATTGGAACCACGTGGCCCCTTCCCATTAGCTCTTAACGTCCACAGCCCTTGGGTCTGACCACGTCTTGGACTTGATTTGTCCCTCAGGATTTTGGCACAGGAAAAGGGGACATTACACAATATAACCTCGGCAACACGTTTTCCTTTATTTGCCTTCTATTTTGAGTAGTTGTTGCATTGATCAAGGCATTGGAAGTGCCATTTTCCTGTTGTCCCACATATGTCTACAAGGTTTTGTTTATTTCACCCTTTCTCTGCGTGAAATCCTCTGTTTTTCTATCTTCATCCAATTTCAATGGGGAGCCTGAAGCCTTGCAATATTTATATTTCCCCTATTGGTCTGATAATGTAGAACTTTGTTGCTTGATTATTCTCACCTGGGTTTTTCAGATGTTTTAGTTGTAAGTTCCCTGGAAGATATGACTACAGAATGTGGAATCATATTTAAGGCATGTGGAATGTTTTCAAAATTTCCTGAAAGAAACGTGGGCAACCTCATGACCATTGCAATTGTTTCACTAAACCTACAACCATTCAGAGCATAAAGACAAAAGAAAATTTTGTTAAATGTTGTTGTTAAGGCATTTTGTATGGGTTATGGACTATGCACCTCCAAATTTACGCTAGGGTATATGAGGAAACTTAAGCGCATGTGGCAATGAGTAGGTAAGAGGAATAAGGTTTGCGAGCAAAGTTGTTGGAGAGATAAGGGGTTTGCTTGGATTTTTGTTAGAGGCATTTCGGTGGGCAGTTAGAATATTATTGCAATGGGTTATAAGGTTTGACAGAAAAATGTTGGAAATAGAATATTTTATTCAATAAAAATATAATGGAAAAAGGCTATTTTATAGCTCCGCAACAGTGGGTGTATACCCTATTCCATGTCAATGAAAGAAACCTGAGTCGGTGATCGAGAATCTGGGTTAAGTGGCATGGGAACATATAAGATGGTGATGGGAAACCACTACCAGAAAGTTTTCTTGATACACCTCGGGTATAATCTTTGGAATAAAATGCAATGGTGGAATAGTGGATGCATGCAACTGTTTAACAAAATGCCTAACTATGACGTAGAACTGAGTCCCACAATTTCGACCGGCTTCATTCCTCTAGGCATGGTTCATCTCTCCTTATCTTTCATAATTCTCATACTTCATTTTTTCATTTGCAATGAAATATAATTTAAAAAAACCTTACGATTATTATACATTTAATTGTTTTATATTAAGTTATTTGCAAAACAATAGAATGTCATATCGTAACTCACGCAATCAAAATATTCGCTTTTGGTAGTCAACCATGAACTTAAACCCTCATTTTGAGGTGATTTAGAAATCTTCCTGAACCAAACTAGATTACTTCAATACCCCTGTTTATTGATAGGTTAAAGTTGAGTTCCCTATAAATATGTTGACCATTTCACTTGTTTAAAGCAGATAAATCACAATTTTCAGAAACTTGTAAAATAACCTCTCGTAAATCCAGAAAGGAGATGTTAAGTTTCCTACGTGTATTTTTTTATGTGAGGATTCACTTCAATTCTTTGAATCGACCTCAAATGATCGTATGTGATCTTTTTTACGCCCTTCTAGGAGCCCTGTTACACTCATTTTACACTTGTAGGACGAAGCTAAAATTGAAAAGTTGGCTTTCGTTGTATCATCTCGTCGTTTGGACCCTGATCATCAAAATGCTTATCCGCATTCGCAAACCTATATTATTTTTACTAGACAATGGTTCCTGTGATACCTATATTTTGGAGTAAAATCACATCCACTTGATATAGTTTGAAAAAGGCATTTTTCATAGGCCTCTAATCATTGTTTAACTAGGTCAAACTGGACTCAACTACGATCTGTGCGTCTCCATGAAAACTTGTCGATCGTTTGAAACTCAAGTTTACCATGTTCTCAGTCCCATCAAATCTGGTGAAGTTTTCCATTTATAGGGGAACTTGTAGGAAGTTTCTCATTGCGCTGTTCATCCATCGTACAATAGTTTTGGACGTGGTTTTCTGAGCCCTCTAGACAACTTGGTTGATCATGTGTACACCTATCCCAATTACGACCGGTAGCCTCGGATAGGACTAATTGCCACAAATCATAAATTGTTTGCCAGTTATAAATTCTGCCAATTCTTGTGAATTCTTGGTAGATAGGAGGACACGTAAAAATTTACTCGTAGTGTGTTTGCTCATCGGAAGACAACGTTTGAAAGTGGCTTCTTCGCCTCCGAGCCTAAATTGAACATTTTTGCAACTAGTAGGAAAACATAAAAAGAAAGTTGTAGGACCCCTGTCGGGTTGCCCAACCATCGTGGAAACTTATTGATACTTGTAAATAATTGTTTGAAACTCTGTCATGTGACTTGTTTTGTGAAATTGAACGTTTGGCAAAATAGTGTCTCTTTCTTCCATATTTTTTCTCTCTCCTTTGTTAAGAAATGAAGTGAACTGAAATGAAATAAATATGTGTCTCTAACCTTCTCCTTTTGAATGTAGATTATTATTAATGTTATTATGTAAATGGGAAACTAAAAATGTTAATTATGCTAGATTTGGGTGGATGCCATGCCATCGATTTATCATCTGATTTCATGCTCAAATGGTTTTGCAGGATGCAAGTAAAGATGGCGAAACAGGCGTGGGTGTGATTCATTTTATATTAGAATTTATGTATGTTAATAGAAATTTTTATGTTGTCATTGTTACATTAAATTTATTTATTGAAATTTGAGCAATATGAATGAGATGCTAGTTTTAGGGGTGCTTATGATAAATGTTATAATTGCAATTGACTATATGTTGTAATATTAGACAATGTGTTCCTCATGCATATAATTTCAGTAACTAAAGGTTTCCTTTTGATTCATATTTACATATGGAAAAAAGAGGATTGGATATATATATGTTAGATGAAACTGTAGAGGATATTTCAACATTTGCGAAGTATGAAGAGGTTTATGCTTGAAGTTCTATAATATTTTAGATGATAAGGGTTTAAGAGAAATGTTCCTCTACACATGGGTGTTATCTTGATCCTAAAATTTGGTAATGTAAAAAATTTAGATATGTATGCTAAATGAATTTGAATTTAAAATCATTGTAGTGCATTTCCAGTGTTCAATAAACGATTAATTAATTAGTGTGTTGTATTTTTACCTTGAAAATGTAATAAAGAGATCTAAACGAAACACTCAACCCTAGTATAAGACTCTTGTATAACCACCCTTCCTCTGTGAATTATTTTAGCATAGGAAACTAGAACCTTAGGATAAACTTCAATCTCTACACTCGATGACACCTTCTATCTTAAGTAAATAAGATCCCTAATTTGAGTTATCGTCATAGTCGGTATGTTTAGACGACATCGTCGTAAAACCTGACGGTTAGGAATGACATGGTCAAACTATTTCTGGTGTAAGAAGAACTAAGACTTCCTTATGATCATAGTGGACTACAAATTATTACAAAGTTATATCTAGAAATTAATTTCATCATCAAATGAATTCCTTCTGGGATCCAGACAAAACAAATGGAACTAGTGAAATAGTTGTATTATGACTTAAACTCTTGTTAATGATCTCTTTAGTTCCTCTCAGCTAAATGTGTTACCTTTTTTATTATTAACATATCACCTTGGTATTTCATGAAGGTTTTTTAGAATATATATGTAATCTCACCTTAAACTCATATATAATTGGGGTGTAGATACTTAGGTATAATTGGAGTTACAACAAAACCTTGGCTAATTAAGGGGTTGACTTATACATGGAAATTATACATAACTCTTAACAAATTCAATTGCATTTAAGATAATTTGAATGCAAGATAAGTTTAGACAAAAAAGGGGTCTCATTAACCCATGTTCCCAATTGCCCTTTGTTCCCTAGTGGGTGGCCCAAAACTAAACAAGGGTAGTAGGTGTTATTCCAATGATTGACCTCATGGAGGGATTTAAATGACACAAGATGGATGTCTTGGTTCGCAGCATGTGTTTAACACTACAATGTATAAAATCAAAGAAATAGGATATCTCGTACTAGGTTACACTCCTTGGTAGTAGCAAATCCATTAGTGAAAAGTATGTGTTATTTTTGTCTACGATTGTTATAAAAACAATGTTAATAACGAGACCATAGTGCGATGTAAGAGTAAAACATATAAGAGTACCAGGAGACTTTGAGGTTAGCAATAATGTCACTCGTGAAGTCCTTATAACTCAATTAAATAGTTTCATGTGTTAGAAAGAATATGAATTGCCTTAGTGAGGTCAAACTTTGAGAGAGACAAAACATATATATAAATCTAAATAAAATATCTTCACGTGAAAATGTTGAATGGGTTCAACAAGTTATTTAACTATATTAACTATGGTAGGGAAATAAAGATACTGTGATTGAAGAATGTTTATGGGAAAAATGTATCTTGAATCTAAATCTCCCTTAAATACTAAGATTTCTTTCTTGACATCACATCAGATTCACTTGTGTAGTAAGGGAAAAATTTAAACATTGAATAAACGTTTGAGTTCAACATAATCTTAACATAAGAACAAGAGATTTAGGAACTTTATATGCAAATTAAAATATGAGAAAATAATTATGTAAGTTATGGAGATTGTTGGAAGGGATAAAGATCCAACTTAAATGATCTAATTGTAAGTTGAACGCTGAAATGAATTTAAGAATCTGTAGGTGGAAAAAGGATAAAATTATCCTTGCACAATAATGTTCTTGGAATGTTAATCGTAACTAAGATGTAATCATGGTAATGATGTGTTGTGGGTTTGTCGATCCTTGGGTCCCTTTCTTGTGGTTGTGTCATTGGTAGCATTCGTTCATTGGGGAAAGTGTGACATCAACATGTATATGGTGTTTTCATGTGTCTATGTGAGTCGATGACATATGTAAGTGTCTTATGCGTTGTTGAGCTTCTCTACTTGGAGCCCTTGTAGTGTTGTGTAGTGAGAAATGTAAGGAAAAAAAATTATCCTTGTATTTTTACTGTTATATTTGTGTGTGTAAAATGTGGTTATTACAAGAAGTAAAGTTAGTATGTTATATGAAAAAAAAAAATATACATAATCTAATATAAAAAATATACATAAAAGAAAATGCCATTTTAGAAAGCTAATATCCAAGACAAATTGATGTATGAATAAATTATCTTTGGCGGGCGGCTTTAAAAACATCTACGCAACATAATCTACCACCCAACTATCGATGTGGAATCCTAAGGGGCAAGCCCCTTCAACACGCAATGATAGTTGGGCGTATCGATGTGGCATCCTAAGGGGCAAACCCCTTCAGCACGCACCAATTCATGTCTTTGTAGAGCCACTTACCCCCATATACCGAATTGAGAGTGAGAGAATGATAATAGTGAATTTATTTTGCTTCAACTTACATGATACATTGACAACCTTACAATTACCAGCATGTAACAACTAATGAACAAAATTCTCTATGCAAATGGTATATGCATGCTAACATTATTTACAAATATAATGAATACAGAAAAATCAAACTTATTCTAATGTTAAGAATATCAAGCTTATAGATAATATTAAGAAGCATCTCAAACACTTATAACATTAGTCACATTCATTTTGTTTAACTATAATTATATTAATGTTTGAGTTATAATTATATTAATGTTTGAGATACGATGTCAAGACACTTATTATTAAGGTTCGTGTTAACAAATATAAATACAAATATTAAGGTCATACTAGTGTGACCTAAAAAAATTAATTTCGTAAATGAAAACGTGTGGAAAACCGTCGTGTTTTTCAACGTGTTGAAAAACACACTGCGTTTTTCAGCATGATGAAAAACACATTGTGTTTTCCACATGTTAATCACTAAATATTAATTACCATTCAAATTTGAGAACTTGATTTTTGTGTGTAGAAGATTAGTTGTCATTGATGAGTCACTATGAAATTGATCTTGTCATATAGACATTTAGTTGTTAGTAAATGGAAATAGAACTTTTCTATCTATGTAGGGAAAAGGTCTCTATGACCATGATATGAACCTATAACCACGATAGAACATGTTAAAGAAGTACTTCTTTCAAAATAAAGTGGCATAAAGAGGAGTTCAATTTAAATTAGTAATAGTGTTTAACAGTCAATCACAACATGTCACATAGGTTGCATGTTATTGAGACACCATTCACATATTTTACGATGTTATAAGTCATTTAATTGGTACTAATAAATTTAAAATATACTTTTCACTGTAATCAAAGAGTTCCAAAATAAAAAATAATGACACAATAATCATATTATTTGATTTTTTAATACAACATTTAAGTATTATTTAATAAATTTACTAATCCATTGTGTGTTTCAACGTGTTGAAAAATACAGTGTGTTTTTCAACGTGTTGAAAAACATGGTGTGTTTGTTTTTTAAACGTGTTTAAAAACACTAAAGTTTTCCACACATTTTGACTTATGTAATTAATAAAAAAATTATTAAATAAATAATTATACATAATAAATAAAATGAATTTTTTTTTATTAGTGTGAATTACAAAATTTTAATTTTGTAAATGTCATTGTGTTTTCCAACGTGCTGAAAAACACACAGTGTTTTTCAACAAGATGAAAAACACAGGTTTTCCATATGCTACTTACTAAATATTAATTGCATCAGTCTCAATGGATATTAGGACTTCGATTTTTCTGGAGAGCCTATAAAATGGTTGTTAAATAGGTTTTGGGTCAAGTTACTAAAGATTTTGATAATTCTCATTTCCAACAATCTTGATAATATGGCATGGATTCACTCATTTACATAATCAAAACTACTAAGATTCTGGGCATCCATGTTAGTAGAATGGATAAAGAATACTCTAATCAAAACTACTATAATCTCCTTCCTTTATAATAGGTTGGGAATGTCTTACCTTTCGTCGATGATCAGACTGAAAACACAAAGATAAAAGTTTGAACGGGAAGTATTATAAATGCTTCCTAGTTGTGATACCTCATTGTGGAGGAGTACTAATTTAAAATAACAATTAGAAATGGAGATGGGCATCCTTCCTTTCCTGGTTTTAGCCTTGTTAGTAATTGCTAGTCCCATATGCACTAATCAAACTGCTAATATAGAGTATGCCTCAACTTATATTTTCCATGTGGATAGTTACTACTATGCATAATGAATTTTCCACAAACATTGGTATGCATCGAAATTTCAATAATATTATACATGTAACAATATTACAACTGTAATTGTTAAACGATACGTTAATAGTATTACATGTAACAGTAACAGTGGAATTTTGAATTGACTTCGTGTAACGTTGGAAACTAAACAATTAAAGGGTGTTAATAGCAGTTGAGAGCAAAACACATACCTAAGAGCCGCGTGTTATTCCCCGAAATTTCCCTCTGTCTACCTTCTATTCTATAAATTCGCCCATAGCTTTCGCTTCTCGCATATGGCGGTTTTTGGGTTAATGAAAACGCCAATGAAAACAGCTAAAGCAAAATAGAACATGGCGAAAACATGGAAAACATAGAGTTTTGGCGGTAAAGGCGCCTCCTCCGACGAACAGTTAATGCCTTTCCTACACCCGTCGCCATTGACAGTAGCCCTCACCGATCTGAATTGTCCTCTAAACACTCCCATGTAGAAGCACCAGAGAACTTGACAGGACCACCGAAATGACTTGCACCAACGCCGACGAAATATGACACGTCATGGGTATTCAATGGTGCATGGTATGTTGGATGGTGAATTTTTATGGGAAATGCACATACATGGGTGCATTTTGCGTGGAGGGTAGCTCTCGCCGACCGTTTCGCCCTATCATCCTTTGGACCGGGCTAGAGTCCGCCCCCAAGAGGGAAAGGCATTGCCAGCACTCCCCAATGGGGCTCTCCCCCACCAGCTATGAATAATCTTGCAGGATCTCCGCCCCCTAGGTGGGGAATTATGGTGCCTCTTCATATGCGGTTTCCTAAGTAGGAAGGGTTGGGAAGTGGATCCGCCATCCGCAGAGCCTTCTAGCGGAGCTTCCATCCGTCCCTGGGATGATTCTCCCCCTCCTCCTGGTGCGGGCAACGTCGTGTGCTTAATGTTTGTCTGTTGATTTCTGATTGCCCTTTGGGTGTGCTCTTGTAAAGCCCTCGTGGCATATTGTGTTTGTCCATGTGATGTTCTTTTGTTGCCCTCGTAGCGTTTTGTGGAACCATGAGTTGTCCAATCACCCCATACTATGTAACTTTCCTTTTTTATTAATATAAAACTCTGTTCCAATAGACAAAACCAAAAGTAAAAAAGCCCTAAATTTCTTCCTTATTTGCACATATTTAAGAGAGAAAAAAACATACACCTATGGGAAAGCCCTAAATTTATTCCTTATTTACATAAATATAAGAGGCAGATAACTCAAGATATACGCTTATGGAAAAGCTGCCGTCAATAACAGAATGTGTTAACGGATACAGACGGAGGACACGGTGGCAGGTCAAAATACCATATCATCATTGCCGGCCCTGAACGAGGCCGGCCTTAAAACTTTCAGGAGTCTCTGTCATATGCAACCTGTCCTGTCCACCTGCATACCCTCCAAATTCCTCCTACTATCCGTTACAAACAACATACCTTCTTGATTCCTCAACCAACCGCATTCTGACAAAAGTTTCAAAAAAATCGTTTTGTATACCCACTAGATTTCTATATAGATTGAAATCAAATCCAGTCCTCAAGATCTCCATAATCATTCTATATTTCAATAGCCTGCAAGTTGAATTTTAGGAAGGATGTCTTCAATTACAATGCCTGTGGCACTGCCAACTGTGGAAGAGGACTGTGAGCAGCTCCGGAAGGCTTTTCAAGGTTTGTAAATTGTCTCCGGCAGAATTCCCAATGTCTTTAAATTTATGTTTGTCAAGATTCTTGGGTTTTTATTTTTTCCTTAATGAAGAACATCAAAATTAACCGGAGAAGTATTTGTTTTGAAAATAGTTTGTACAAGACTTCTGTTGTAGATTAAAATTTTCAGTTTAACTGTAAATTTGGCGACTTTCCATCACAATTCCTCTTCTAAGAGGTTTTACATTATAGAGATAGGTGCAATACTGGAATACTGCACATATAAGGATTGAGGTAGTAGGGTAATTTATATATTTTTGGGAAGAGTGGATTGCTGTAATATTGTATAGATACATGGAATATTGTACAAATGTAAGGATTGAGGATATTTTTATAAATTTGTTATCAGCGTATCAGTTTTTATTATTATTATTATTATTATTATTTTTTTTTTTTTTGAGAGGTGTTTTGTAACGGTATCTGAGGGGGGTGGTGAGCATGTTTATTTTTAATTCTAACCTTAAATTTATGTCATTTAGAAGTCTTTATCTTAATCATAGAAATCATAGGATGGATTCAAGAGCTTTTTTTGTTACAAATATATTTTCCAAACCTCACACATTAGTGTATCGAGATTGAAAATATGTTATAAAGGAAATGAAGTTTTTTGATAAAAAGGATCTTATATTATATTAATTTAATATGATACAAGATAGCTTTCAACAAAAAGGTGAGCGGTACGAGAGCATGCCCCAAAACCACGAACAAAGTAAGAAGAACGACAAACTAGGCCGAGCCTAGGATATTACAAAAAGTAGGCATCGCCTAAAAACAGACAAACAACCAAATCATGCAACAGCAACAAACATGCTCGAAGTCATCCGGCCAACCTGAGCCAGGTAAGTCTTTGCCAGCATCTAGGATCTCCCAGCCAACAGCAACTTCTTCCTCCTGGTCTACCTCCTCGCAAGTAGGAATGGCGACGCTAAGGCGAGGGAACTTATTAGATGATGGCAGTGGCGGGGGTGGATTCCAACCATCAGCAGTATGAGGTGCGGCAGCAAGAGGAGAGCCCCATCCATTGTGGCGAGGCGGTGATCCCCAGCCCTGCTGACGAGCTGGTGAATGACTCCTGTGATGGAAATGAAATTTTTAATAATTATGGTTTGTAAAAAATCTAAAAAACTCTAAATATTTTTAAAATATTTGTACTCTAAAAGAACAATTTCTATTGTGGCATCATCCTTTTAAAATAAAAAAATTGTGGTGCATAAATATAAGAATTTGAGATATGTAAAAACAATTTCAATATGCATTGAACTTGAGGTGGTAAGGTATTTTATAGAAGTTTATTTAAGTTATGTTTTTAAAAAAATTTAAACCCCTGAAAAAGAGGAGAGGGGATGCCGAGCAAAAATATGAAATAAGAATATAATAAAAAACAGAAACATTATTAATTATGAGGTTAATGAGATGATGGAGATCATAGATGAAATCAGAAACAAAGAAACAATGAAGGAAAAAAATTATGCACAGTTTATTTTCCAAAGCTAATGAATTTTCTACATTGTCACTGAAGCTCTGATGAATCTAAGATATGTGCGTGTGTGTGTGTGTGTGCTCTTTATTTTTTGTTTAATGCATATGAATTCATTTTATTGCTGCTATAAGTCTTCTTATCACTGACAATGGGAGCCCATTTCAGTAGAGTGCAGTACAATTATTTGTAGTTGTCTCGATAGTTTAGGAACTGCTAGCAGTCAAAAATCGTCCTTGACTAATTCAATTATGTACTTATAGTGATTCCTCTCTGGCTTAAAAAATCGACTGGCAGTGGGAAATGCTGCAGAAGAAATGCATTGGTTCATTATTAGACAGGACACCTGTAGAAGTGGGTTTTGTTGTGATACATTATGATATGGAAGCCTCAAACTCTCTGAATACTAATAACACACAATTTGTTCACCACACAGCTTCAAAGATTTCTACACCATTTCATGCGTAGTTTTCCTTGTCTTTCAACAAATTCAATTTTACCCTTTCAATCCTGTTTCTGTCATGAATGTGGTTGGAAACCCCTCTTGCTGGGTATGTAGAGAGGAGACCATTAATATTTTACCATTTACTGGACTTTGGTGATTATTCCTGCTATTAAAGGTGTAACCTCTGCATCATCAGGATCGCCGAGTGCAATATCTCTGCTAACAAGATCTATGCAACATGACTTAAAATTTGATCCCTGACACCAGCTTAAGATCGATCCCTGCCCCCATCCACTTTTTTTTTATTTTTTTGGGATACAACCTAGCTATATATAGCATTTCTGCCCTTGGGTAAACCGATTAGAACATGCTGAGTAACCGTGCACCTAATATCAGAATCTCCTTCAGCTAAGCTGCCACAACTAGGAGGATCCATTCTGTCAAAGTCACCCCATCCATTTTTCATTTTTGGGTTCCCTTATTTTGTTTTTTAAACTAGTGAGGGTTTTACTTTTCAATCTACCACTCAACTTTGTGGACAAAAAATGTCTCAGTAAGAAGATCATGGCTGTATTATCACAGGGAGCTAGCTATCCAGTAATGGTTGGAGGTTTATGATAACATTTCTTAGCAGTTGAAGATCAAGTTTATAACAACAAATCCTCAACCCAGGATCCTTACTCAGTACTAACCTAACATGGAAAGCAAATAAATGTTGCTAAGTTATCTGAATCTTCTGATTGAATTTGGTCAACCTCTTTGAGATGAGTGAATATGTAGCGAGATTGAAATTCTATCAATTTTAATGCCAATGCTTAGTTTGAAATATGTTTATGAAGTGAATCTAATTATTTTATTCTTCACCCTATGTCATGCAGTGTGCTAAACTATATGTGATTTTGTTTTTTTTTTTACAGGATTTGGGACTAATGAGAAGGCAGTCATAAATATACTGGCCCATAGAAATGCATACAGGCGCAAATTGATAAAGGAAACTTATGAGAAGATGTACAATGAGGTTCTTCTGAAGCGAATAGAATCAGAGCTTACAAGGAAATTTGAGGTTCTATTGTTATCTCCTTATTATTTCTTCTTTCCAATAGATGAGTGTTTCTTTTTGCTGTAAACATTATGGATTTATTGTAACTTAAGTATAGTTGCTTAGCCCTTTTATTTCATATGAGAACGTAAAACTGACTTTTTAACAACCTAACACTAGATCTTGGTTGACTAGAAATTTCACAATATATTAAATTGGCTAAGGTTTTTGAGAGATCTTTATCAATTGCAAGAAAATTGCTAAAGGTCTCTCTTGTACCTATTAAGCTTGTTGGTTGTAAAATATCATAGAAACATAACGTCTTCAGTGTTCACTAATGGCTATTCCTGTCTACCATTACTTTAGCACTTCAAGTCATATATGAAAATAATCTAATGTTATTGTTGGTATGTGAAAAGAGAGCTATGCTTCTGTGGATGTTGGAACCTGCTGAACGTGATGCTGTCTTAGCACATGAAGCTATAATGAAATGGAGTACAAAGGACAGAGTTCTGGTTGAAATCTGTTGCTCTAGGTCTCCCGAGTGAACTACTGGTGGTGAGAAAAGCATATCATCTGCGGTATAAAAAATCTTTGGAAGAGGACATTGCTTCCCATATAAGCGGGGATTTCCAAACGGTACTCCTATTCTAGTTGTCTATGGCAAATATACATAGGATTTTTTTCAAAGAAATCAACCTGCTTAGATGTTTTTCTAATTTTGTTTTTTTCTTGGTGGTTGTTAAAAATGATACACTATGACACTTTGTGCATTTTTGTAAATATTGTGCACACTTAGAAAGCGATTGCCCAGAGTGCTAAAAACCGCATGAAACTGTTTCTTAGGACTGTGAGTGGATTAGATGAAATGGGTTTAGGATAGAAGCAATCATAGTGTATAAAACATGTATAGCTTATTCAAAATCAAGGAGAAGAGTAATCAAGCATTCAAATACTTGATGTAGTTGGCCCATTGGGGATCTATTGTAGTTGGTATGCCAAGGCTTCCGCTTTGCTAGGTCTTGTAGTTATTGACGCACTAGATCTATCCTAAAGGGAGATAAAAATTGAGGTATCAAAGATGATATTTATAGTTTCTACCTACGGTCTAAATGGTTAGAACCTTAAGAATCCCTTTCCTCAAAACTTCAGCACTACTATATTGCATATTTGCAATTTGAAGATGGATTCTCTCTAAAGATATCTTGTAACATCTGGCCAAAAACTTTCCTTCCACAATACTATGTTCCTGGAGGATTGCTTTTTTGTTTCACTTTCAGACCTCATCACCAGCTTGTAGATATATGATGAGATCCATAAGGCTTCGGAGGATATTATATTTTTCCCTATATTTTTTCTTGGATGCATGCCCATATTATTTTATGAACTCTTTTGGGTTTGTAGAGTTGTGTTCGCACTCAGTATTCCTTGCACTTTATTGTATTTTTCTGGTCATATGAGGCCAATTTTGGCCTCTTGTGAATGTTAATATTATTAATATCTTATCTCATGCATGCACTATGGATTGTTTAAGCTCTGTTTCATTTCTATTTGCAATTATGTTATGTTTTAGACTATAATATTTAATGCTTTCTTATAAGGATGAGTATGGCTGACATGGTTGAATGTCTTAATGTTTCAGCTGCTTTTTGCACTTGCTAGTTCCTTTAGATATGAAGGTCCAGAGGTGGATATGAATCTCGCCAAGTCTGAAGCAAAAAAGCTTCATGAAGCAATAAAGGACAAAGCTAAGACTCAAGAGATAATCAGGATAATAAGTACAAGGAGCAAACTCCAACTGAATGCCACATTCAATCAACTAAGAGATGATTTTAGCTTAAGTGTTAACCAGGTTTGATTAACTTCAAAGCTCTGTGTTATCATATCCTTATTTGGCTTCATAAATTATTTTCAAATGTTTTCATGCACTACTTCAATATTTTTTTTTCTGGCATATTTAGAATGGAAAACCCTTGTATCAAGGATCAAAATTTTGCTAACATGGGGTAAATTAACTTGTTTAGGTTTTGAAGAAAGAAAAGTCAGAAGATTTTCAGGATGCAATTCAAACTGCAGTAAAATGTATCCGTTCCCCTTCTAAGTACTTTGCAAAGGTATGAAGCACAAAATTAACAATAATTACTAGGAATATAAAAGTTCCACACAAATAGATTTAACTAAAGTATGTGGACCTTTTTCATGTGCTTATAGAACTATACCAATATACAATACCCATGCAAAATTAACAGTGTGTAAACTCATATTGTATATGGCTCTCTATTTCTCCTCACCCAAGGTATTTGCTCTTGTTTGTTGTGATTGACTATTGTAAATTTAGTGTTTTCTTAGTTTTGAGGTTCCTTAAGTTTATCTTCACAATTTTAGTAAGATGATGGGTAACAAAGTGTGATCCGAAATATTGATTCTAAAATCTTTCACAAAATTTGTAGATTTTACGCTCCTCCATGGAAGGGATAGGAACTGATGATGAGGTCCTCACCAGACTTGTTGTCACCAGAGCTGATGTTGATATGAAAGATATCAAGGCACAATTCATGTCAAGGACTAGCTTATCTCTCAAGTCCGTGATAGCAAAGGAGACTCGTGGAGACTATGAAGATTTCTTGCTTGCATTGGTTGGTGAATGAGCCTTTTCCAATTAGTTCAATACTCCATGGGAATAGTAGAAGTTAGATTAGTTCACTTATGTATCAAGTATATTACAAAATAAATTTCCTAGTGTCATTATTGTTGGTATAGTTTAAGAACATTTATTTTTTGATAAGCAAATTAATACAAAATTTGTTATTTGAACCTACACTGATCTTCTCTTAGCCGAAATAAAAATACATTTTATGTATAAGAACTTGCAGATGGCTTACTCATTTAAAATAAAATTTAAACTGAATTCAAGTCGATGTATTAATTAATATTTTTGTATACTACTATGAGTTTTTGAATTGATTTAAAGATTTCAACTTCTAGAATTATGTGACAAGTTAATTGTGAATGACATTTAAATATCAAAATAATTTGGAGAGTAGGATTAAATTAATAGTTTTAAAATTATTTTTAAGTTTTTAATTTAAAAAAAAATATATACTTTTTAAAGCCTTAAGTTTTCTCTCCAAAAAATCAAGTTTTGCAAAGTGAGGTATCTTTTTATAATTTGTTTAAATTATTAAAATTTAAAGCTGTAATAATATTGAGAGATATTTCAAAATGATGTTTTTGAGGTGGATGTGGGTGATATATTTGTGAGTGTGTTTATTTTTAATTTTGATTTTAAATTTGACATCACTCAACCATCATTATAAAATATTTTCTTTATAAAACCCATAATATTTTTCAAATAAATATATTTCAGATATTTGAACTAATCTTACATATATTGATAGTGGAAAATAAAAATACATATATTAATTTTAATTTTAAAAATAATGATAAATAATTATAAATTTTATGTTGACTCATTATTAAGTGCATTGTTATAAGAAAGTTAAGATCATATATTTTATTAATGAATTACAACTAGTTTTTGGTTTACATAGTTGTGATATTTAGCTTGGCAAAATGCTTGATAGAGTTATAATTGTGAATAACAAAAGTTAGCAACAAAAATAAAGAAACATTTGCATATAAAACACAATACCTCTTACCAACTTCTGTTATGTACCTTGGATCGGGCTATTGATACAAATGTGCCTGAAGATGGAGAGAATGTAGGTGTCCTGACATGGTATGCCTCTTATGCACGATCATTCCAACAATATTGTTTTTCTCCTTCTAAATTGCTTTGCTCCTTCCAAAGAGAGAGAGGGATTTAAGCACAATAAAATTTTAGGCTCGTGAGGACATGATGAGGGCTTAGGATGAGGGATTTCCACACGAAAAGGCTTGGTAATCAAAGGGGCATAGTAAGAGCTCTCATTAGGCGTGGGGAGGGGGTAGGGGAGATGGGGGGATCAGTTGGAGGGGGAAGTGAGGGGTGAGAATGGGGATGAATAGTGGTGAATAGTGTATGAATAGTAGTGAATAGTGTATGAATAG
This sequence comes from Taxus chinensis, assembly GCA_019776745.2. Classification (NCBI taxonomy): domain Eukaryota; kingdom Viridiplantae; phylum Streptophyta; class Pinopsida; order Cupressales; family Taxaceae; genus Taxus; species Taxus chinensis. The sequence continues at coordinate 802,076,461 of CM034146.1, forward strand.
TACATACACTTGAAAGTGGGGACTAGTGGACAAATGGCGAGGATAAATCGGAATATTTAATTTCGATGGTGGGAGACATGGAGGATATATCAAAATATTTAATTTTGATGGCGGGGGTCATGAGGATAAATCACAATATTTTAATGTGATGGTGGGGGATAGTGGAGAATTGATGTGGCAGGTGATGTGGAAGGTGATGTGGAAAGGTGGTATGGAGAATTTTATTAGTAATAATAAGTGTCAATAAAATGATTGACATCCATTAATCATTCATGAATATTTGTTGGAATTTAATGATGTGAGGAATTAATTGATTAATGGGGTGGAGAGAATCAAGTGTCTACATTTGCCCCTCTTTAGAAGGATGTTGCGATAGTGATGTCCTTTAAAAGAAAGTAGACAAAAGAGATGAAATGTGATGGGCATGTGGGTAAATTTGATTGAAATAGACAAGGACTTGGAAATGATGATCGATGAGCCACTTAGGAAATTTGTGAAGGGATCGATAGACTAATTTCACAAAATGGATGTTTCTTGGAAATATTGATCGATGAGCCACTTCAATGGGTTGTGAAGGGATTGATGGATTGGTCTCCAAAGGTATGACTATTTCAATATATGTTGCCCCTAATGGAATGGTTGGTGATTGAAAGGAATTCTTCTCAATGTAAAACTTTGGAATGAATGTTATGTTGAAGTTATTGGATGAAGATAAGAGTATTCTCTAAGCAAAAAGCAAAACAAAAAAAAATCTTTTTAGAATAGAAGATGATTGATGATGGATGTTATGGTATCCTCTAAAACAAAACATCATAAATACAGTGGTTAAAGGTGGATATGAGGATGCCCCCTCAAGAGAGCTAGCGAGGATGGAAGAAATGACTAGTCTCTTGAAAATATGAGATAGATATTAAAAGGAGTCGAGAGGCAAGGGTTTAGCTGACGAGGAAGAGAATGGAGAAGTAATGAATGGATGAGTTATAGTTGGGGGAGGGGGGCAAGGGTGTTAGGGAAAGGGAGGCTATATTTATAGGATTTTCGAAATGAGATTAATTAAGGGAACTTAATTAATCAGTATTTTGAGATAAAGGATGAATAGTGGTGAATATTGTATGAATAGTACATACACTTGAAATTCAGGGCTAGTGGACAAATGGTGAGGATAAATGAGAATGTTTGATTTTGATGGTGGGAGACATGGAGGATAGATCAGAATATTTAATTCTGATGGTGGGGGTCATGAGGATAAATCGCAATATTTTATTGTGATGGTCAGAGACATGAGGATAAATCACAATATTTTATTGTGATGGTGGTTGATAGCAGAGAATTGATGTGGCAGGTGATGTGGTAGGTGATGTGGAAAGGTGGTATGGAGAATTTCATTAAGTGATAGTAGGTGGTTAATTACATGATTAACATTGATTCATCATTTGTGATTTTTTTATGGGAATTTGATGGTGTGTGGAATTAATTTATTAATGGGGTGGAAAGAATTAGGTGTTTGCATTTTCCCCTCTTTAGAAGGGTGTTGCGATAGTGGATCCCTTTCAAAGAAAGTAGATAAAAAGATGAAAGTAGATGCCCCTAGAGGTAAATTTGATAGAAATAGAAAAGGATTTGGAAATGATGATCGATGGGTCACTTCAGAAATTTAGTGGTTAAAGGTGGATATGATGATGGCCACTTCTAAAACAAAACATCATAAATATAGTGGTTAAAGGTGGATATGATGATGCCCCCTCGAGCGAGCTAGCAAGGATGGAAGAAATGATTAGTCTCTTGAAAAGATGAGATAGAGATTAAAAGGAGTCAAGAGGCAAGTGATTAATTGATGAGGAAGAGAATGGATAGGAAATGAAATTATTGTAGCGATCAAAGGGGAAATGCATTCAATCGACCTTGATGTGAGGTGAGAATGATATGAGAGTAACATGTATAATAATAGTGATGATGTGTTAAGGGACTTAAACATATATGGATAGAGAGAGGAGGAAATGAATAGGAGTGGTCGATGAAGCTGAAAAATGGGGCTGGGGGGATCAACCTTGATGTTAAGAGTGATAGAAAGAGGAGTGTGGTTGGGAGAAGAGAAGATATGAAGGTAGTGGAAAAAATAAATGGTAGGTAATATAGAACGGATTGCATGGAGATGCATGTAGGGACCATATGGGGAAGAATGAGGGTGGTGGTGGAAGATGAATATAGGTCTAAATGAAAGGATGGGAAGGTTGGGGAAAGTGGGAATAGTAGTAAAGAAACAAGTTAATAGAGAAAAGAAGATGAAAATGAAAGGGTAAGAAAGAGAAGGCAATGCGAAAAAGACAAAAACATGGAACAAAGATAATGACTATAATATAGAACAAACTGCATGGAGATGCATATGGAAAAGATAATATAATGTGATGACCATATTGGAAAAGAATGAGGATGGTGATGGGAGATGGAGATAAGTCTAAAGGAGGAAATAAAAAGGTTGGGTAAAATGAGAGAAAATAAAATGATCAAAAGGAGGATGGTCAAGTAGGATTTACAAGTTGAATATGGTAGGCATGAACTGTGATTTGATATAATGATGGGAAACAATCGGTGGGGGAAGGGATGGTTGGGAGGTGAGATGAAGAGGAAGGAATGGTCAAATGAAGGGATGAAACGTGGGTAGAGGGGGAAGCGCAGAAAAATAATTTGATCTTAAGGGGAACCCTTAAATAAGATTTCCATGCCACAAGAGTGATTAAGTAAGATTGCCAAGCTGAGGATGGTGATGATAAAGGATGTGATAGGAGGATGCAATGTACATGGTAATGTGAGGGCTGATTGGAAGAGATGATGATGAGGAATGATGAGACAAATGAAGTGGAGGAGGTGTGGATGGCAGAAGATATGCAGTAGGTAATACTAACTATGAGGGGTAACCTCAAGTAAGATTCCCTTGTTGTGGTGGTGATCAAGTAATATTCCCAAGTTGAGAGATTAAATATGATAATGGAATATGTAAGAGGATGATTAGAGGAGTGTCGTATGTGGCTTTCCAGGAGGTCTCTTATAATGACAACTACCTAATTCATCTTTTTCCATGAATTCTAGGTGGTAAAGCTTTAGAAAGGTTCTTACACCTACCCAAAGGCTCCGTCACAAATTTCCCAGACCTATATGAGAAATTTGTGCAAAATTTATCTTAGAAGTCATTATGATGGATCTTTACAACACTAAACAAACAAGCAATGAAACCTTTTCTACATTCTTACAAAGATGAAAAGGTCTTGCAAGTTGTTTCCCTTGCACCCTCCTTGAAAAAAAAAACTCATTAGAATTTTTGTTGCTATCTTGAATGCATAAATTGCATTTCATTTTCAAATGCATTATGTCACAACATTCAAGGAAGTTATTGAAAAGGGCACGCACATTGAGAAATCTCTTATTACCAAAGGCATAGTCAAATTATTCCCCCAAGAGCATCAAGAACCCGAACCCTTGGAGAAGCCAAATTTTTTCAACAAAAACAAGAATGTATTTGGAGATGGTGTCACTAACTCTAAACTAGTCCAAGCAATTTAATCACCACCCCAAATCACACTTCATCCAGACCTCCCAAACGATATTTCTGACAATGAAAATACACACCCCTTGGTGAATCCTTATCATTTGTAATGTGTCATTTGGAAAAAGCATGCATAATTATTTTCCCAATCACAAAACCACTCGATGAAAATTGACTAATACCCACTTGGTATTATGAAAATGAATACTGCGACTTCCATCGCATCAAGGGAAACTCAATTGATCATCGTATTACGTTGAAGAACTATATTCAAGATATAAGTGATCACGGTGACATTGAAATCAATGGAAAGAGTCCACCAAAGTCACCAAATAGAAAATTGGGCATATATTATAACCCTTTCCCTAGGCTCGATCAAGCTAATCCACCACTTGACAAGGGTTAAACCTATCAACCGGAAACTACCAAACATACTGATTTTTCTAACATTATTGGTTGTATTCTTCTCACTCACAACCATTTCACCACCATAAAAATAAAAAACACCGAGTGTACAACTCAGTGAAACTTGATCAGTGTCATACCAACTCCCTCATCTACTACAAAATGCCACTATGACCTTCTCAAACAACTTGAGTAAACTCCAATGCAAATATTCATTTTAGACCTTCTTAAAACCTCCATGGTGTATAAAGATATACTTAATCATGTCCTACAAGACTCAAGAGTCCAGAATAACATTAACCCCAAATAATTTCAAGCGATGATAGGAAATTTGTCCTCAAATCAACACATTACTTTTATCCCCAATAACATACCAACTTTCCGTTCCTCTTATAATTCCCCATTGTATACACATTGTATATTGAAGCAATTATAGCCAACTCCACAGTTAAACGGGTCCTCATAGACCACGAGGGGTTCTTTTAGTAAAATTATGGTATAGCTCGTTCATTCGAAGGGTATTACACAATACCCTTAATGTTAGTTGTAACCTCCAATTGTTCAATTGATAATACCCCCTCCTGTTATATTATTAGAATGAAAATACCCCCTATTTTTTCCATGTACCTTACTTACTTATTTTTCTATTTCAATTTTATTTACCCCTTTTTATTTCTATCCTAATATATCAAATAGAAATTATATCATGTTTTCCACTCAATTATTATTTTCATAATATGCCTTTTCTCTAGAAATATATTTCAAATCCATTCAAGACATATTATTAATTGCGGTAATGTTAAACTTTATTCATTTATCAATAGATCTTAAAATAATTAAGATGGTGAAATAATATAATTTGTGTTGAAATTATACTCAATCCTAGTTTTCTACAATATTATTATTTCTTGGTTAAGAATCTACTAATTGATATTTCCTTATTCAAAAAGATATTATAATTTAACTTCATGACAACACTCCTTCAACAATTTTAAGGTATTTAGTTTTAAAAACTAGGGGTCAAATATTTTATTTTAATGTTAAAATTAACCCCACCCCTTCTTTGTCCCACCTCTCTAACCTACCCCCAATACCTAATTCAATATAGTAGTAAATTAAACCCTTTCACCTCCTAATGTCTACCGATATATTGACTTTGATTTCATCAATTTTAATTACCTCAATATGAATGAACGTGCTAGGATATTACCTAGTTAATGAACCCCTCGTGTCATAGACAATGGTTCTTATTTGAATATTTGTAGTCTGCAAATCATCAAACCTCAAGGACATTCTATTGAGTCCTTGACAACTAACACCATCACTATCAAAATATATGGAAATGCATAACAAAAATCATCAGGAACTATCCCCTTATAGCTTGCCATAGGATCTGTCACACGCTTCACCCTATTTCATGTCATTGATCTTGACTTCCCATATAACTTGTTACTTGGCTGCCCGATCCATGCCATGCGGGCTGTTCCATCCACCTACCATCAATGTATCAAATTATTAGATGATTGATAGGAGATCACAATTCCAGCTAATCCTCATCCCTTTTAGTATTGTAGTATGCCACAAACCCCATATCCACAAACGCTCTCATGTCCCTTTTCTAAAAATGCCCAAGCATTTCCATTTAATGTTTGGCCAACATCGTCTACCTGCATTCATCCAAATGAACTTCGTTCCACCTCTAATCACCCTCCTAATACTCGTGTCAAGATCATTAATATTGGTATCGGGGAATACAAAATTCAAAATTCCTTCCATATAACAAACCTTCTACTCTCACCCACAGCTATGACATGCCTAACATGTGTAAGTAGAAGGAGATAGTTCCCTATCAACTTGATGAATCTACTTTCCTCATTGACAGACTTATGGAAAATGAAAATATTCATGGTTCTTGAGGATTTTGGTTATCTAATAATGACTTCCCTTCTTGTACGACTTGAATAAATACCCTATTGGTCTTAAAATGATGACACTTGTGGGATATAAAGGAAAATGACTATGCACCACCGAATAAGGCTTCCTTGAACTCATATCCATCTTTGAAAACCCCTCTCACTATGGTCTATGATACAAATTGTCTGGTAATTTTCCCACCCCAATCGACAATGTTACTTCTGATAGTGAGGACTCTTTTTATGACATCGAACTAGGAAATCCTTGTATCCTCTATGAGGATCTTGCCTCCTCCAACTTATTCCACAATACCTTTATTTTGACTATTAATTTTGACCTACAACACCTCCATCCTCATTTCATGGGACTAACAAGACCACATACCATTAGACATGTTTTAGAATGATGAGGCTATCAATGAATTCTTAGGAGATAGATGGGATATTCTATCAAGGGATCAAAAGAAAGGATTTGCGATTGAATTTGATCCTATAACCTACTTTAGATAAGAAGTTATAGTACTTTGTCATGTAATATATAGAAAAATAATAAAAAGACAAATAACAATTTATCGTTCCCTAGTAAAAACCTCTCTGAGGCATTGCTGGACACAAAAATTAAAAAAGTCAAGAAAGCGACATGTCTATTGGTGAAATCCTCTTTGACGTGCTCATGGACGAGGACCTCAACCTCCCTTCTGATCCTTCTCATATGCAAGATGGATCCAAGATCCTTGTAGACGAAACTATTGATGTCAATATTTGTATAGAAGATAGTTCCAAAATCATTCAACTTGGGGCTGCTCTTAGTGCTCGAGAATAGAAAACCTTTGTCGTACTTCTTCGTGACTTTTCATATGTCTTTACCTGGACTTATAATGACATGCCTGGATTTGATTTTTTTAATTATTGCATCACTTAGTTGTACATAAAATGCCACACCAGTTAAGAAAAAACTTAGGAAAATACATCCTAAAGTCTCCTTACTAATCAAAGAGGAATTACAAAATCTCTTAGATGTAAACTTTATCCGCCTAATTGACTACCCATAGTGGATTTGTAAAATTGTCTCTGTTTAGAAGACATCATGCATTAAAATTTGTATAGACTTAAGAGATCTCAATAAGGCTTTTCCCAAGGATGACTTCCCCTTGCCCAATATTCCCATGTTAGTCAATTCCACCACAAGGCATGAAATGTTATCTCTTATAGATGGATTTTTGGAGTATAATCAAATAAAAATTACACTCGAAGATCAACATAAAACTTCCTTCACTACACCATGTGACACCTTTTTCTATCAAGTTATGCCATTTGGCCTCAAGAATTCTAGTGCCACATACCAACGAGCTATGATTGTTATCTTCCATGATATGCTCCATAACATATTCAAATATTGTGTAGATGACATATTAGGAAAATTGTGTACTCGAGAAGGTCATCCTACCACTCTAAGAAAAATATTTGAGTGCATACGGGAATACAAGGTGTGTCTTTGGTGTCACATCCAGAAAGCTTCTGCATTTCATTATATCTCGATGGGGCATTGAATTTTACCCCTCTAAAGTCACAGCTATCAGAGACATTCCTCCTCAGAATATCTCTCAACTTTGCAGCCTCCAAGGAAAGATACAAGCCATACAAAGGTTCATATCACAGTTGGTTGATAAATGTCACCCATTTACACATTTTCTTAAAAAGAGCACAATGTTATAATAGACTGCAAAATTTTAGCAAGCCTTTGATAGAACAAAAAAATATCTAGAAAATCCACCAATGTTGGTTCCTCCTACTCCTAGAGATCCCCTTCCTTTTTATATCTCAGCCACATAAGTTGTTATAGGAGCACTCTTCACTCAACACAACTCTCAAGGCAAGGAAAAAGTTTTCTACTATCTTAGTTGCACTTTAATTTCCTATTATTGTAACTTAAGTAAAATGGAGAAGGCATGTTTAGCATATGAATTTACCACTCAAAAGCTTAGGCATTATCTTATCAATCATAAAACAAAGCTCATAGCCAAAGTGGATCCATTGAAATATCTCCTATTAAAACCAGCTCTTTCAAGGAGAATGGCCAATTGGTTAGTTTTGTTAAGTGAATTTGACATTGAGTGTGTGAATCAAAAATTTATCAAAGGATAATTCATTTTAGACCAGCTAGCTGAGGCACTGCTACCAGACACAAAACTTTTGAGCATGGAATTTCCTGGTGAATCTATTATGACAGTTGGAGAATCACGTGAATAGAAGCTCTGTTTTGACAGCTCTTTTACTACACATCATCATTATTTGACAACTCTAAGTATGCTCTAATTATTCTTTATTTGAAATCATTTTTTTATCATTTTTTATTTATTATTCACTTCAGTCGTTTTGATTTCAATGTTGCATTTTCTTTTCCTAGAGACCATCCCATGTCCACATTTTGTGACACACAATGATCTTCACTAAGGGCATATGCATACACTTAATTTTCCACTCTTACCACATGTAAGGGAATTTGTATACACGATGATCTTCAGTTGAATTTTACTCTTCACAAACACTATTGATGCATTAACTTCACCAAAGTAATGTCCTTGTGGATATTTCTAGGAGTAAGGGTAACTGAAAATGATTACAATATACTAGTTGGTGATTGTACTTAAGAGAGGGCCTTGATGTGCATTCCATGTTATGACACCTTAGATACCTTTTATAACATTTAAGACATCCTTTAATAGTCTATTTATGACATCACCTTGTTATCCTTTTACGGTCACCTCTATATCTAATTATAACACACACATACCTTTTTTATATATCACCTTTCAGTAGCTCTAAATTTTTCCACCATCCTCTAATACTTATTTCCCTTTGATAGCACATTACCTTGAGTCGTTGGTATTGACCATAGTCAATACTATCTGGATTTTATTTATGATAATTGATTGTATCGACCATGACTAATGCCATTAGTTAAAATAATATATAATGTTTAATCATGATCCTTACATATACGTGGAATTTGAGTGCTATATCCATCACATCATTATTATTAATTTATTTTTCTTTCACTCATAAATCTTCCCTTGAGGTCTTAAAGTTATTGAAGTTAGTCTTTTTGATCTTTTGGAGTCTAGATTTGGAACATTGGGTACTTAGGACTCCCAAGCATAGGAACTACATGCCCCATGATCTACACATCTTTGCTATATCCATCACATCATTATTATTAATTTATTTTTCTTTCACTCATAAATCTTCCCTTGAGGTCTTAAAGTTATTGAAGTTAGTCTTTTTTATCTTTTGGAGTCTAGATTTGGAACATTGGGTACTTAGGACTCCCAAGCATAGGAACTACACGCCCCATGATCTACACATCTTTTTGAGTCTTTAGGTTATTAAACAAGTGAATTTTTAAGTTTTCTTCTATTCATTGTGATCCCCACATCAAATATCTCATAAGATGTTGCTGACCCTAAGGGAAATTTAATGCCCCAATGATGTCTGCATAAAGATAAGTGTCTCTAGCCTCTCATCTAATTTGTGTTATTTCAGCTTCATTTGATTGTTTGATTAGTCATGCATGGGTTAGAATAGAGTATCATAATCTTAATCTATTGCATTATTAATTATTTGTATTTACCTTTCAATATGCCATAAGGTATTTACAACCTATTAATACTTAAAATTCATGTTTACAACCTTTTTACAATCAATCTATTATTGAGACCTACTTAGACACCACTCTCCTATTATAGATTTAGTCTTTGGAACCATATATCTTTCACAAATTTTGGGTTATCATCTTTCTTAATCTTTGTATTTAGCAATGTACAAGCCTCTTGTGTGTGTTGTTAGAATAGTCACCTTATTATCCTCGTTTATATTACCCAGAGAGAAAGAGGATATTCCATTAGACCATTATTGACTTGTATACAACTTCTTCCATAAGCTTTCCACTACATTTTCCTGGTCTATATTAGAAGATTCAAAGAAAAGTTTTATCAATAAGATTCCACCATGTGTTTCTTTGGGTTGTATTATCTAGAAACACATTTCAGTCCTTTATTTTATCTTCTACTATTCAACGCTTCTTCCTCTGAAAAAAAATATCTTGATGGATTTACTCAATGGTGAGTTTATTTTTATTTATTTGAGTTTTGAACATCCACTAATGAAGGCTTTTTGGTTTGAGATAAAGTCCTTGTAGGATTTAATCACTAACAAAATAGAAGTAGACATTATTTGTACATTAGTTTATTTCATTATCAAAAATAATTTTGTTACTTGTACCTTAATATTCATCTCCGCAGAAAGAAGTGATAAAAAAGGCTTCTATATATTTTACTACTCACTACAGCAAAGAATGACTCTACCTTGTCATCTCTTTGTTTGTTGAATCTTTTGTTTAACTTTGATTTTATTTTAATTAATCTTTAAATATATGAAAAAAATAAAAAACAATTTTGTTTATTTATTTTATTTTTTATTTTGTATTGATAAGGCGGGTTGAAGGGACACGCTCCCTATTTACAAAAGGAGGCTTAACCTCAAATGTTTCAAGAACAACCACAACCAGGTCACACTGGCATATATAACAAAAACCAGAATTTATTCTATATACTAATACTAGGACCTGAAAAAAAGATAACTAATTAACATCATCCACCGAGATATTGAGCCCCCCTGCAGAATGGCCTTGATCCATCCCGAGCTCCATTTCATAGTCCACGTCAGCAGAGATATCTTTGAGCCAGCCCCACCAAAGGTGTTTGAAGGCGTCACCTGCAGAAGCTCGGAGCTCCATCCACCAGCACGACACCGGCTCCAAAGGCAAACCCAGAGCCCTCACATTCGGAAGCTTAATGCTGGCATGCCCAGACTTCTTATCCCGCGCAAAAACCACCAAGGACTCGAAAAATCCAACAGATATCTGAAAATGCTTCTCCAAGTCCGCCATTCCCGAATTGTTACCAACCAGTGAACACAGAGCCCCCACAGACACAGGCCAAGACACAAGATTAAAGTTAGTGACCTCTGAGGCTAGGTTTCCACAGAAAGAGGGCACCAACCAGTAAGCAACAAGTTTAACCACCTCCGCCTTTGAGGGACGAAGAACCAACAAATTTTCAACAAAGATGGAAGTGCAATTCCGCTATTAATCCTCGGCCACCCTTCAATGCATTCAGAAAACCAGCCCCAAAACCAATTTAACAGCCTCCAGATCCTCAGAGCAAGAGATACTGAAATATTTTCTTCAACCTACAGTCAGAAACCTTGTTACGAAAAGCCATTTCCCTCATATCGCAAGACAGAGCCAATAGGGGAGCCCGAGGTGGATCCATAATAGAAACAAGAAGAAACTAAACGAAAAGGAGCCCCCCCACCGCCTTAAGTAGCAATCCCTCCCTTCACACGCGGGGAAGAACTACCGTCGATTCCATGATTGGGCGACTCCTTCGAGACCATCATATCAAGGCCCTCCCACGCAGAGCAATTACTATCTACCCTCTCATAAATATTTTTCTCTATACCTTTATTTGCTAGCCAGTCGGCACACTGATTACCCTCCCTATACACGTGCATGATGCTCCAATTATTGAATTTGGAGAGTTTCCATAATACTTTTTGAACCCCTAAGTCCAGTTTCCATGAAAGGGCTCTTTTTTTGATAATGGCATTAATGATTACCAAGGAATCACCCTCAATTTCTAGGTTCTCAATTTTAAGCGAGGCCGCTAAGAACAATCCCTTACTAAGCGCTTGAAGCTCAGTGGAATTACAGGTACCCACTTTAAGCTTATAGGAAGCAGCTCCCACCATCTTACCCATAGAATTTCGAATTAAGCACCCTGCGTGCCAGAAACTCCGGGTTCCCCTGGGCAGCCCCATCAAAATTCAGTTTGAAAAAACTAGGGGAAGGGGGGGACCATTTAGCATTTTTCCTGGCCAAGGAGGAAGGCAATGAAGATTTCAGGGCTCCATCTCTAGGTTTGATAATCAGAGGCCAATTCCTTTCAAGCATCCTGTCTTGAGAAGTAAAAGGACAAGATCGCAACCAGTTTGAGGACACCACTTCCGAAATGGCACCTTCCAGCTTGTAGAGAACCACTTCCACAGAACTAAAATCCTCCCGAAAGAGTCGTTTATTCCTTTCCCACCATATATGCCAAAGGAGAAGCACAAGACTGCAGAGCCAAATGGAGGACATGGTCCCCGAGTGGGAATAAACCAGCCAAGCCAAGATGGTTGCAGGAAGGGAGATCAGTTGAACCCAAGGGAGATTAAGCTTGGCACACAACCAATTCCAACACTCCACTGTAAAGGGGCAGTGCAATAACAAATGATCCCTATCTTCCTCTTCTTTTTCACATAAAATACATCTAGTGGGGCCCTGAAAACCAAATTTTTTCCTTCTCTCTTGAGTAAGTATTTTACCCTGGAAAGCCATCCACACAAAAGAGACCGGCCTTTGGAGGGCAGGGTGGTTCCAAATAGTCTTTCCATATGTTATTCTCTGCAACTACGTCTTCATGAAGCAAAAGATAACCAAGATGAGAGGAATACGACCCTGAGGAAGCAACAGTCTAGACAATTTCATCTTGCTTGCAAGAGATCAATACTTGCCTCTCCTGCAAAGCAGACTTAAAATTCTTCAATACAGCATTCGAGAGACCCAGATGATCAATCTCATTCCAAAGAAAAACTGAGGGAGGAGGTTCAACCATTTGCCCATAGTTCGAGACAAATGGACCCCAATCTTTAAGCAACCTCTCTTTAATTTCAGCAAAATCTGGGATGTCCCCCAAAGTAGGGAAGCCATTCCAGGGATCATCCCAAAAAAGGGATTTTTCACCATTCCCCAATTTCTAGTCCACATTGTATAAGAACAAAGACCTGCATTCCAGCATGAAATTCCAAATATGGGAACCCCTGGGCGGGTTCATAATACGGAGAATAGATTCTGGAAGGGGGGCTCCCAGGTATTTCTTTTCAAAAACCTGACTGAGAAGACTTCTGGGTTTTGAAATTAAATTCCACACCATCTTAGCACCTAGTGCCAAATTTTGCAGGCCTAGATTAAGAATCCCTGCACCACCAAGTGCCTTGGGTTTAGTTAGAGCATCCCATCTGATCAATGGAATTTTCTTTTCTCCTCGAGAGACCTTGCCACAGAAAACTTTCTCATCATCACCTTCAGTTTTTCCAACACACTTTTGGGAATTTTGAGAACGGAAAGAAAATACATAGGAGAGGCATTGAGAACCGATTTGATGAGCTGCATTCTCCCAGCTAAGGAAAGCCATTTACCTTTCCAAGAGTTTAATTTAGCATTCAACGAGGAGAGAAAATATTTCCACAAAGAGACCTTACCTGCACCTTTAAACAAGGGAATACCAAGATATTTGACCAGTAGGTGACCCTTTCTGAAATTGAAAATATTCAGAATATGAGCTTCAAGCTGAGGGGAGACATTGAAGAAGAAAATGCAGGATTTGAGAAGACTAACATCTTCCCTGCCGCTTTCGAGTATTCATCCAAAGTCACCTTTAGCTCTTTAGCTTCCCGAATGTTGGCCCTGCCAAACAAAAAGTATCATCCATGAATTTCTGGTGGGAGAGAGGAGGGACACCTTCAGCAATTTTCAAACCCCTAAGGCTACCTTCCACCATTTTCTTCTTAAAAGACCTACCTAGAGTTTCAACAACCAAGATATAGAGAAAAGAGGACAGAGGGTCACCTTGCCTAATGCCTCTGTTACTAACAAAAAAACCTTCAGCACTCCCGTTAATCAACACCGAGAAGGAAGGGCCAGAAACACAACTGAAGATCCAGTCACACAGCCCCTTGGAGAAGCCAAACTTTCTAAGAGTTCTTATGAGAAATCTCCAGTTGATCTTATCATAGGCTTTACTAATATCAAGCTTCAAGAGCATACCAGGGGAATTCGAAGAAGAAAGGGAGTGAGTCAGCTCATGAGACAAAATAACGCCTTCCAAGATTGATCTACTTGGCATAAACCCAGTTTTCTCTTGGGAGATAAGAGGATCCAAAACAGCTTTCAAGTGAAGGGCAATGGCCTTAGAAATAATTTTATAGGAGGTATTACAAAGAGAGACATGCCTAAAGTCCACAAAGGAGGAAGGCTGAGGCAATTTAGGGAAGAGGCAGATGAAGGTGCTATTCAACATTTTGAGCACCAAACGGGACCTCCTTGAATCTTCCACAGCCACCCACACATCATAACCCACAATTTTCCAAAAATTCTGAAAAAAATCAGCAGGGAAGCCATCCGGACCCAGAGCTTTATTCTTTTCCATGGAGAAGACAACTTTTTCAATTTCAAAGAAGGAGAAAGGCTTTAAAAGAGCAGCATTTAGGGTCTCCGAGATAAGGGAAGGAATACACTCCAAAAGGGAATATTGAGCCTCATCAAAGGAGGCCACATCACCAGCAAGCAAGGAGGAGAAGAAATTAATACCTTCATTGATAATATCCTTCTGATCAACCAAAAAATCCCCCTCGTTGTTCTTAATTTCTGAAATAAAGCTCGAATTCCTTTTGGATTTAACAGAGGCATGGAAAAATTTGTGTTCCTGTCCCCATCCTTGAGCCAAAGTTCCCTTGATTTCTTCTTCCAGTAGATTTCCTCTCTGAGAAGCAGTTCCCCTAGTTCTCTTAGAAGAGACTTCTCCAAAGAAAAATCCTCTTGATCCATCCCCGCATTGAACACTTTCAAATTAAGAGCCTTCAGATCAGCTTCAACCCTCGATTTTTCTTGAAAAATATTTTTGAAACACTTACATTCCATTCCAGCAAATCTTTTTTCAGCCTCTTCAACTTTTGAGCCAGCACAAACATCTTAGAACCCACCACTTGGTAAGAGTTCCACCAAAGTGCAATCCACCCTTCCAAGGAAGCATCTCTGAGCCACATTAACTCAAACTTGAAGGGGGATTTGTGAGGGGCATCATCAAAGCTGACCACCAGGGATACCGGAAAATGATCAGACCCAGACCAAGGAAGAACAAAGCTTTCCAAAACTATGTCTTTCAGAGACCAATTAGGACAAACCAGAAATCTATCAAGTCTTTCAGCAATATTACTAAAACCCTTTCTCCTATTACTCCAGGTGAACCATCCCTGTTTGGGCTCCAGATCCAACAAAGCGACTGTCCCTAATAAAGGAACATAAGTCCAATTGTGACTGAAGATTTCTGACAATCCCCCCTTCTTATCCTTACCATTGGTGATGGCATTAAAATTGCCACCCAGAATGAACAAATGATCCCCCAAAGAAGAAGCCGATTGAAGCAGATCCGCCCATAATTTTTTTTCCCATGATACTATTAGGGGCATACACATTAAATAAAAAGAAACTTAACTGGGAGCGACGAAGGCTAACACTTACTAGTTTCCAGTTGGGGGACTGAGCTTGCAGCTCCACTTTGACAACACCGTCCTTCCAAAGAATGCCAAGACCCCCAGAAGCTCCAGACGATCCCGAGAAGACCCCTTTCCAACCTCAACCTGAATTACTCCACATAAGCTCCGCTTCAACGACAAACTTTGTTTCCTATAAAAGAACCAACCAAGCCTCCGAGGAAAGGATATAATGCTTAAGCAAGCATTGCTTGTCAGAGGAGTTGAGGCCTCTAACATTCCAAGGAAAAAAGCTTCATTGAAAATAGGGAAGGATTTTCACCTTCCTGGATTCAACAATGTCAAATTTTAGGGTGCTTTGCTTCCCTAACTCAACCTCCAATAGCGCAAGCTCCTGTTTGGACTTTCTACCCCTCTTACTAGTGGAACCGCAAAGGAAATATCCAATCCTTCCTGGCTGAAGGCTAAATTAGAGGGAGTCAGATCAGGAGCTAAGCCATCAGGAGCAATTTCCCCTTCCTCCTTATCACCGGCTGAGGTAATGGGAAAATCCAAAGCCAGAATCTCATTATTTGAAATCCACCCATTAAGATTTTCCATCGAAGAGGCCTGCCCCTTCACCATACCTTCCTTGATTAGGGAGGCAAGCGCCCTAGAATCCCTATGAACCTCATCGGTTTCTTTCAAGAGAGAGTGAGGTGTCAAATTCATTGAAGGGCCAGAGATGGCCAAAACCGACAAGGACTGCCCCACCGGCATGCCATCTTTCACACCGAGCTGAGGAACAGTATGGATCGGAAGATTTATCTGGAAATAGTAACGCATCCCCCAGCTGGGAGGAAGGCATAGAAACTGATTTTTTTTTTAAATTAGTCGGGCAAGCCTTCCTTAGATGACCTAAAAAACCACAAGAGAAACATTTCAAATGTAACCCTTCATAGTCAATCAACTACGGTCTGGAACCCCTAGCAGAAGCAAGATTGACAGAGCTCGGGAGAGGGGAGGACAAATCCATCTCGACACAAATCCGAGCTGAAGAATTTCTCCATGCCAATAGAGAAGGGTTAAAAATAGGAACCCACGAGCTGAGGGAATTAGCAATAGCCTTTAAGGCAACCTGATTTCTGAAATCAGAGGGCAGATTATGGAAACTCAACCATAGCGGGGCACTTAGAATTTTTTTCCTCACGCGGATTAAACTCAGGGGACCAAGGGCACAAATACAAGCTCGAGGAATTAAGAAACCAGGGTCCCCCTTTGAAAACTTTCTCCAACAGGGCCTCCGAATGGAACAGAACTTGGAAGAAGCCATTCGGGAGAAAGAAAACTTTTGGCTTCCTCTCCTTGCCCCAGAACCAGTAAACCCAATTCAAAATTTTCCTTCTGGAAAACCTAGCCCCCACAAATTTGCAATAAATTGCCCTTTTAACACGAACATCCACAAAGCCCCGCCTTGAGCCTGAAGGGAGATTAACACACACCATATCCGTGGAAAATTTGAAACCAATCCCCCCCACCTTGATTTCCTCCACTTCCTGTGAACCGTTAACCTCGAGCTCAATTGGAATTGAAGGGACCTCCTAACCCGCTACCAGGGTGGACGAAACATTCCTTTGGCAGGAATCGGCTTCCTCAATCAAATTTTTTAGAGCCGAATTCCCTAACAACAAAGCCAGGGAATTGATCACTGTGTCGGGGCCAAACTTCAACAACAAAGCAGACACTTCTTCCTTCGCCAAAACCTCAACATCTTTCCCGGTCCACTCCACACCACTGCCGGAACCCAGCGGGATTCTATTCGCACTAGAGGCAAAAAACCACGGGCAATACACATCAACCGAGGCCTCCTTTCCTGCAACGGATACTTCCTCCAGTGTAGAATTCAAAATTTCACGGGATTCGCTGACTCGCCGCTCCATCCTCCCTCTTTGTTTTTCCATTTTTTATATATTTATTTTATTTATTCCTACATATTTTGTAGGATTATCCAAAAATTATCGTAGAGTAAATTTTTTTTGTTTTATTTAATTAGTCTTTGGAAATTGTTTTACTTTGAAGTAATTAGTAATTTAGGCTTTTTTTTGGCGTTTTCAACTATTTAGTCATTTAATTGCTAGATTTAATTAATATTTTCTCTTTTCATTTGATTAGTATTAGTTAATGTTAGTGTATTTAATTATCATATACTATTGTATGATTTTAGGATGTATTTGTAATATTATTTATCATTTAATATGCGGATATTTCACCCATTAGTGTATACTTATCCACAATCAATAATAGGAAAGATTATCAACCAAGTTATTGATTTGTTTGATTTCTACTATTTATGATCTTTTCTAAGACTTGCTTTGGAATCAACTATTTGCGACACCCTAACCCTAGCCTCTTAGCTTTTCTTTATAATAGCATAAAGCTAGTGTGTGTGGTATTTATTGTGGAAGAGAGTTATTCTTACTTCAGTGAATTTAAGTTAAAGCTTTTAAATAAAATTTTGGTGGTTATGTTACCTTCGATAAATATGCGTTGTGTTTTTGCTTTAAGCTTTGAAAGATTTAATATTTGCATGCACATGGGTGTTTATCATATGGTTGTTTACAATTATTGTGCAAAAAACATCAAACTTTAATAGTTAATCTATCCCAACACCTTAACTAATCAGGATCCATGTTGCCCGAACTTAGCCTTTGCATTTTTGCTAATTTGTCTATTTTTTAATACGTGTTTTTGTTGTTACATGACCATCCCTAGTCATACACAACCACATGGAGAGAATTTTTACCTAGGTTGATTACACTTGCTACCATCGACTTGATTCAAGCACATATTAATCAAGAGTTGATAGTGGTGGCCTTCTGATCCATGTTGCCTGAACTTGGCCTTTGCATTTTTGCTAGTCAGTATCCATGTTGCCTGAACTTAACCTTTGCATTTTTGCTAATTTATCTATTTTTTAAATACGTGTTTGTGTTACTACATGACCGACCATGGTCATACACAACCACATAGGAGAGAATTTTTACCTAGGGTGATTACACTTGCTACCATCGACTTGATTCAAGGGCATATTAATCAAGAGTTGATAGTGGTGTTCTTCTGATCTATGTTGCCTAAACTTAGCCTTTGCATTTTTGCTAGTCAGGACCCATGTTGCCCGAACTTAGCCTTTGCATTTTTACTAATTTATCTATTTTTTTAAATACGTGTTTGTGTTGCTACATGACCAGCCATGGTCATACACAACCACATAGGAGAGAATTATTTCCTAGGGTGATTGCACTTGCTACCATCAACTTAATTCAAATGGCGTATTAATTAAGAGTTGAGAGTGGTGGTCTTCTAATCCATCCCTCCTCCACATCTCATACTCAACCAACTCACAACATTAAATGAATACTTTGAAACTATCAAAGCCCATTCATATAAGTTAGAGCAACCAATACAACTATCCCTTATTTTTCGATTTTTTCAAATTAACTTAGTGCGAAAATAAAACTTGTAATTTTCCCTACATATAATCTAATAATTTTGTGTAAAAAAAATTATGTCAAAATCATAGATTATATCCTCTCTAAAACCAAACAAGAACAATATTGAACCCTTTTGATTCCATACTATAATTGAAAGTGCTTGGGGGGATATCACTCACTAAAATAAAAAATCGTTAAAAGGGAAAGAGAGTAAAATAAGCTTATGAATGAACAATGATGCAAGGTGACAGATGGGAGGCCGCCTCCATATTATAAAATAGCAAAATCATTGAACGTTTTTACAGGTCAAACAATATGTGGTGTGAGAATGATTCCACATTCATGAAGAAAATTATATTTCTACAATAATAATCTCAATACAAACTAATATTTTACTTATCCAACAAAGAGAAAATAATTGTGAATTAAGTACCAATTGATTTAATTAAACAAATAAAATATATTTTTATATGTTGTGGGTAAAGGCAACTATTTTGTATTCCTCGTGATAATAATAAGACACTCTATTTTATTGAATAAAATTTAGATTATATACCATCAAAATTTTATACTAGGTATATATGGTCATAGTTTTTTTTTTTTAAATAAAATGTTTATAGTATTTAATATGACTTGGTTTATAATTTTCATTAGATTAGATTTAGTAATAAAGTATATGATTAAGTGAGTAAACAATATAATTTATGGAAATTTTTGTTCCGAAGATAAGGTTATATACTAATATTTTACAATGTTTCCATCATTAATATTTTGTTTTGATGGAGAGTTTAGGAATATTTTTTATGATATCCACATGTTAAGATTTTAAAGAAAAATTTATCAATTTAATTAAGTAAATAATAAATTGAAAATGTTTTATGCTTTTTTTAATGAAATAATAATTATATTATTCAAAATAAAATAATACAACTATTTAAGAAAATATAGTATGAAAGCATACCATGAAAATGTCAAATTAAGTTAATAATTGTGGCTATGGCGCAAAAACTCGACTCATCCTTATAAAGTGTTATGTAACTTTTGATATTCATATCTTTTAAATTGTATTTCATTTACAAGAATTAAGAATTAGTTAAAGATTGGATATTAAGATCTCCTCTTAATTTTGAATTGGAGTGCTCTACCACCAAGTGACATGTCTATTGGTTCATGAGTAATTTAATTATAAATAGTTTCCATTACTCACCTTAAATAACATTTAATGGTTGTAACTTTATATTTTATTGTGATATCATTTTAATTTCATAGATAAATTAAGACTTAGACTTGAGACCTTTACTACCACTTAAATACTCAACATTTTATAGTTTATAGTTTAGAATGTAAAATGGAACAATAATAATTCAATAAATGTAAATTATTTTTAACACCTAAGTGCCCTATTATAATAAGATTGCACTACAGAGGTCAAATACTATTATGTTGATTCTTGTTATCAGAATTTGGAATCCTTCTCATGAATTCACTTTGAATTCATGATCTTGATTTTATTGATCACCCTTGCAAAGCTTTAATAGATACTCCTAATCCAAATTTTAAAAAGCATATCTCTAGTGTACATAGTTTTCAAACATGTATTTTCCCTTCAACGAATGGGTTTATATAATTTTTGGGGTATACCAAAATCTAGTTACCGTGCAACATGAGGGTCCCTCTTGCTCAACTCATAGTTTACTTTCATTGGTTTTACATGAAAATAGACTTCCAAATCTCTCAAAAGCATCATATTTTCTACATATATTCTTTCGACCCTGAGACCAATGGCCATTTTTATTTTCAAATCTCTCCTAATTATGAGTTAAGAGGATGGTTTTTTTGTCTCTACAGACTTTCACTAAACCAATCATGAATTATGAAGACCTATATACTTATGCCTTTTCTTTCTAGAGATGTTTGATCTCCGTCAATGGATTTCCAAACTTCGAGGCATACATTAGGTTAATCACTTCTTACTTTCAACCCTCTCACACCAACCACAGGAAGAGACCCCATGGCCATCTTCAAATCTCATATTCAAAAAAAATGTGAGGATCTATAAACCCAATAATTCACATGATAGCCTCACACATTATTTTTACGAATTTGAGTATTTAAAGTGCTTCTCTTTAATAATAAGCTTCATCCCATTATATGTGAGCCCTTCTTTTTAAATCAAGTCATTAATCTCCATTTTATTGCACTAGTGCTTTCTAACTTTGTTTATCTCTTTTTTACTTAAATTTGTGTATTTCTTAGAAAGTGGTAATTTTTCCCTCCTTTGTCTTATGTAAATACCTTTAATTGTACCATGAGACAATCTTAACCTTTATTCGATATTAATATATAAACTAAATTAAATTAAACTAGTTCAAATTTGGATACTTGTAACCCTTCCATCTTATCACACACTATTTTATTACCTTTTCTTTAATTTGTTTGTAAATTTACATGATATAACTTATACGTTTAGGCATAAGGTATTGTGCTTCAACAAATCTTTCTTGAATCAAGGGTGTACACATTCTTCCACAATTGAAATGGCTCTTTATTAACATAATGATTGATTGGTTTTGGGATGAGTATGTTCCCTTGCTCGGTCTTTCCCTCTCCTCCTTTATAGCTTCATAATCCCAAAAAATATTGTTTAGATGTCTTTAATGTCTCAAAATACATTCCTTATCATCCCAAGTCAAATACACCTCTTAAGTACATTTTGGAATTGTTGCTTCAACTCTAAAATCCTAATTCATTCAAACTTAACCATGTATTAGTTAGTAGGTTTGGTCCACAACAACATATATACCATAGTCTTTATGTCAATAAGGATGATGATACAAAGGAAGAGTCCCTCCTTCTAGTTGTAAACACTTAAGTTTTGTACGAGACTAATTATTTTTTATAAAATGCCATTATTCTAGTGTATTTATGTATTTTATTGGTCCAAATATGGCTTGTATTAGCGCATGTTCCCTACTTTTTGTCTTATGACACCTATTTCTAGGTTTCTCTTGTTTCTCCACTTCCCCGTATTTTCCATAATTTATGGCTTGTTTGTCATAATTGTACTTGTATATGGGCCCATTGATCCTCATTTGGGTCTCTATGGGATTTTGGCCATCATTTATCATCTTTTCCTACTTATTTTGTATCAACATGCATGCCAATAAGGTGTTAGTTTCAATTTAAAATTTCTATAAATACATATGAACACTAGTGTATTAAGACAATCAAGAAATGAATGAATTGTCTATTTGAGTGATAGAGAAGCATCTCCATGCCAAAAGTAATTCAAAATCATTTGAACAACATTCAAGCATTTAAAGAAATTTGAAGAGCCTCTAGTATTTATTGTTGTATCGATTATGTCATTGAAAGTGATAAGCATTAGACACTTGCATTATACTAGACTAATTGACAAACTTCATTATAGTTGGTGTGTTTTCTTCAAAAACTTTTTCCCATCAATGGTCCTAATAATCATATGAATGTCCCTCAAAACATCTCCATTTTTAAATTTTTTTTCTTCAGAGGTGTTGTTGCCACATGAAGGAGATCAATGTTTTAGATATTTGTGTGGAGTCCTAGAAAAGTGAGCGAGGTTTTTTGGAGTTCAGAAGCATGCGAACAAAGTCGTCAGTCATATTCACAAATTTTCATATTTTCCAAAAAAATATCCTAAGATTCTAATCGACTATACAATTATATGTAATGAGATCTAGTTACAATTATTTTTATAGGTCTTCTTCCTTACACTATCTAAACTTGTATTAGGTTCCCTATTTTTGACAATTGTCTCTAAAATTGTGGTGAATCCTATATTTTTTCTAAAATACCCTCTTATCAATTATATATATATATAGCCTTGCCCGGGGCAGGCGAGTGCCCCCCCAGCCCCTCACTCTCCAGAGAGAGTTTCCAGCGATAATGGTCATACCTATTTTTTCAAGTTATTTAGTAATTCCCTTTGGCTGCCACATTGTTCTACTTGATCTTAGTATATGTGTTTTTTTTTTGGATTGCCATAGGACCTTGTTCACTTTTTTTAATATACTATATTATATATTAGCTTACATATGCAATTAGTTAAATGCATTGTTAATGTAAAACCACTTTTCACATCATCACTACCATAATATTACAATTTCAATTAATTATAAAATGAATAGATATACTTGTTCAACATTTCCCTCTCTCTTATACTTAATAATCCAAAATACCTCTAAACCCTCATTCATTTATCACCACACTCATTTGTTATACTTTAATGTTAAAACCTTTTCTTTAGTTTTAAGTACATTTATAGAAATGAATAATAAACTAGTACATATACCATAAAGACAAATATTTGAAAAAGGTTTAGATATAAATTGCAAGACCTTTGGATTTTTAACATACTACAATTATTAATAACTTCATCATCATATTCATAAATTTCTTACTAAATGATGATAAATCATGTTAGATCTAACAACATTAATGTATAAGACTCAAAAAAATATTTTTGGTAGAAAAAAATAGGCTTCAAAATATTTTTGGTCAAAAGAAAAAAATAGGCTTCAAAACTCCAGCATATAGCCAAAATATTACGATTTTTCAAATGACTTTTAAAAAAAAAAAAAAATTCTTAACAAAACCAAAATTTACAACAGTTTTTAGTTAAATATATCAAAATTTATATCAAAAATTTACTACTACACGCATTTTGGAATATTACAACCCACCACCTTCATATCCCTTCCATGCACCCCTAGTGCCATTACAAAAAGCCCATCAACAGATTTTTTTTTTCACTCCACGAGTCCCACATTGTAACACTACAAACTTTATGAAACAGAGACCAAAATTTACAACAGTTTTTAGTGGCTCAAAGTATTCCGTACATGGCGGGGACACGTCGGCTAAATAAATTTGCGGCCACAATTCCCACAATTCCTTCAAATCACAGCCACTAAATCTCTTTCGTGCCGGGCTCACCAATACATCGTCCAAATGCATAGCAAATTACGGTTAAATGAAATGAAACTCATCACCGGCCAATAGGAAGGAAGATCGGGTCGGCAACGGAAGTTCTCGTCCACAAAATTTGTTTCGCTTTTACACGTGGAAGCAAATAAATCGAAATATCATCATACGTGGCATGACCGCTTGCAGCGTGTGTGTAACCTCTGACCCTCTCCTATGTGTAAGAAACGATCAAACCCCAACCTAAAAAACTAGCAATCGTACGTCGGCAGTACAATGCAATCGTACGAAGTTTGAAGTATTTGGTGTAGAATAGTGGAAAGAAAGAAAATAGACGTTGTTATGGAAATTAGGAATGAGGTGGATTGGGTTGGTGAGGGAGGTTGAAAGGAAGAGAACTAATTATTTAGTTGATAGGAGGGAAGATGTATTGGTTGTAATCATGGCGAAAGAGAGGGGATGAATGAGACAAAAAAAGAGTATATTGTTGTAATATTAAGGGTTTTTATAGAAACGAGATTGTAGTTCATTATTTTGCGATTGTCAGTACACAAATGTTATTGAAAACGAGGAGCAAGTATGTAAGATTGTATTTATTGAAAAGATACATACATTTTGAGGTGAAATTATACAAGGAAAAGTGAGAATAGAAGTTGTGGTAGGGAGAGGCAAGTAAAGGGTCCTTTTTAAATGGCGAGATGAAGTTGAGTGAATTCAATCTCAACTCTTCATTTCTATGTGTGCTTGAACCATAGGGGTGCGAGCCAATTTAGAGTATCATTGAAATGAAAAAGGGGGAGAAATGTGAAGATCTACAAGTGAGGGAACTCTAGAGATTGTTGTGAATGTAAGACCTTGTTTCTCAATGTTCTCAATGTTGATAGTTGCTTTATGCAAAGTTAGATCCTGAGACTTGTGGATAGTCAACACCCAATCCATTTTGAGTGGCAATTGTTTGCGATTCCCTCTTGCAATAGGGAGCACTGGAATATGCAATGGGTTGGAAGGATCCCAACACAACCCGGTGTATCTATCAAAATTGATTACAAAATAGAGTGGAAGTTCAAGTGGTGGCATGGATAAGTCGTAAACAATTTCGATGATTGTGCCTATCACGCCATTTACAAGACATGTTTCAACCCACAAATTGACGATGAACATTACTTTTTGGTGTTTGCAACAAAAAACTTTGTGTTGCAATTGATCATCATCAGGTTCCCCTGAATCATCTCTTCTAGTACTCTGAGCAATGGATCGAGCAATACGAATGTTCAATGTTTTCAACATTTGAAGGTTGTAGGAGTCGACCTGGTCATTCTTTGCAAACAAATGGGGTGGATCCTTGAAGTTGTTAATTTCATGTTGGGAAAGGTTTGAGGTAGTGCAAGACACCGATGCAACTTTGGTGATTCAAAGGACAAGTAAAAAAACCTTTCCGAATAAAATTTTAGAAGATATAAACAAAAAATTAATTTTCTATACATCCACAACAAAAGAAGGCATTTAAAACCATATCTTGTTATATGTATATCATTTCCAATTAGGCACGAAAGTAAAACATTTAAGATGAAGGCAGGGAGCTACATAAACCGATTGTTTCCAAAAGTGCATATAAGAACAACATTTTTGTAACCTTATAATTGTAACATTTTCCTAACAACAACAAAAACTATAACCTTGTATGAAATGTAACTATACTTGAAGCAATGTCAAAATAAATGTGAAACTTTATAGTTGATGCAAGGTATACGTGCAAAAATTTATTGCAAGCAATTACATTTTTTTTGTTCCCTTCAAATTTAGAACCATAAATCAATAACAAAAAAATGTGAACATGGAATGACAAAACATCCATTCTTTTTTATCGTACATTCCATAATATAAGCAAGAATATTTTTAAAAATGAGTTGCATAATCTAATCTATTTATAACAACAAAAATTGTGACCTCGTATAGAATTTTAATAAATTTAAAATTGTCCCTTTAGAATGTGAAGTTGTATAGTTTGTTTCCATGTTCATTCAAAAATAAAATCAAGTTCAAACATTAAGTTGAAGCCCTAAAGCAATTCTCTATTCAAAAATGAGAGAGGTTATACAAAGCTTTGGCTACAAACATCTATAAAAATTTATAGTCTATCATACATCATAGCTATAGTTGTGTGTATACAGACATAATGAAAGAGGAAATGATAATATATTTTTTGTTCAAATTTATAAGTGTTAAACAATAACAAATAATTATTAACATAGATTTACAACATTTCGAATTTTCCCATATGTCTTGCCATAATATATACATGAATTGGAAAAGGTGTGAGTTGCATATTCATATTTTGAAAGTAGGAGCATTTGGTAAAGAATTTTGGAAAGGAAGAAATGAGATGTTGTTGTGAGATAAAGGATTAAGGTGAAATTGGTTTATGAAGGAGGTTGAAAGGAAGACAACTAATGTTGTAGTTGCTATGGGGTAAGTTATACTGGTTACAATTTTGGTGAAAGAGAGGAGAAGAAGGAGAGAAAATGTATGTATATGTGTGTGTGTGTGTGTAGTAACATTATGGTTAATATGGAGACAAGATAGTAGTTTATTTTTTTTGAGATTATGTTAGCAAATGTTTATGAGAATGAGAAACAAGCATGTGTAACATTTTTATTTACTAAAAAGACACATAAATTTGTATCCCGATGAAAGGCTAAGCTAAAATGGTACAAGAAATGGTCAATCTAGAAGTTGTAGTTTGGAGAGGGAAGGAAAGGGTCCTTTTTAATATGGTGGGATTAGGTTGAGTGAATGTCGTCTTGACTCCTCATATTTGTGTGCTTCAAGCATAGGGGCATGTACCATTTTTTAGTATCACTGAAATGAAAAAGGTGGTGCAATGTGAAGATCTGCAGGTGAGGGAACTTTGGAGATTTTTGTGAATGTTAGACCTTATCTCTCAGTGTTGCCAATGTTGATATTTTCTTTATGCAAAATAAGACCCCGAGACTTGTGGATAGTTAAACCCGAAGCCATTTTAATTTGAATCTGTGATTCTCTCTTGAAATAGGGAGCACTAGAATATGCAACATGTTGGAGGGATCCCAACACAGGTCATTGTATCTATCAAATTTGATTACAACAAAGAGTGGAAGTTTAGGTGGTGCCCTGGTTAATTCATAAACAATGTCAATGATTATGCATGTTGCGCCATTTGCAAGGCCTATATCAACCCACAAATTAACTATAAGCATGATTTTTTTGTGTTTGCAAAGAAGAAATTTTTGTTACAACTAATCATCATCAAGTTCTCTTGAAACAACTTGTTTGTTACTCTAAGCAATGGACCGAGTGATAAGAATGTTCAGTGCTTTCAACATTTGAAGGTTGTGCGATTCTACATGGTCATTTTTTGCAAACAAATGTGGTGCATCCTTGAATTTGTTGATCTCATGCTGATAAAGGTGTGATTCAGTGCAAGACATAAGGAGTTCCCAGTCCTTAAAGAGAGGAGTTGATTTTTGAATGTGGATAATTAGTTGGCGAAAGGAAACTCGTAGTGGGGTGGTTCCTTGTTGACGAAATATTGTTTTCAAGGAGATGGAAGAATGGAATCCCTTCTATAAGCTAGCTCCATATGAATGGCTTGCATATAAAGGAATTTCCATGATTGATGGTAATTGCTTGAGGTCACCGATGAGGATGATAAATATGTTACCGAATTCAAATGTCTTGGAATGTCGAAAAGCTACTTGGAGGTGGTAGTCAATCTTGTTGAGAAAATTTGGACCAATGAAGCTCATTTCATCAATAAGGGTATACTCAATATCATTAAGGGACTCTTGAAAGGACGAAAATACATGGCTATCAAGGGGTTTTAGGTCTTTGATAGGAATCCAAAAGCACACATAGATTGTGGATGTAGAGATGTTGAATGTTAAAACCCCGATAGGTGAAAGTAGAAGGAGAGGCGAGAGAGATGTGGTGGGTGCAGTTGTGAATGATCCCCTAATTTTAGTGGTACCTTGAATTATTAATTTCAGTGTAGATAAATGGATTTTGTTTGAGTAGTGGTGTTGTATGGTATCAAGAGCCATTTGTTGTTCTAAAGACAGGAAATGTAGATGACGGGGCCGGCACCTGCATGTTGGTGGAATTTCTTTCATCTTTATTCACCTTCATGAAAGATGGGTCAATTATCTACAAAGGATGGCGTACATCACGGATGTTCCAATTGTGTTGGTTGTAAAATTCTTGGATGCCCAACATTTCAAGATTGTCAAGACCTATGGTGTTTTTGAGACATTTTGCCAAAATTTTCCATTCACATCGAAGAGTGTTCTGATGTTCAGAGTCATATGTACTATTAGAATAATGTCTAGTGTTTGAGGTATAACATGTAACATGTCATGGTTTGTAGTTGTTTTTGAACATGTTCCAAATACAACTGATTTCATGGGGGTTGAGCCAATTTTGGAAAAAATATTGTGAAAAGGCTTGTATAAAAAGAGTTCTAACTAGAAAATAAGGTCAAAAGACGTTGAATCCTAAGGGGAAACATCCCAAATTCTTGGGTGGACAAGAACATTTGTTGGAAATGAATGTAATTTCCATTTATCACCAGTATGGTACTTGTTATAGCTCTATTCTTTAGCAACCTGAATAAGAGATAGGGGCTCTATACTTGAAGGATGGACCCTATATGCATCCAACAAAAGGGTCATTTTTTGTATTTGAGACTCAGTTTTGGTGACTCATCTCAATATTTTCTTGCCAAAATTTAATGAAATAAAAGAATGGTTGCACATAATAAGCATCGATTTTTGGAGCATGTGGCAGGTTTCTTGTGTGTTAAGGTCATGTTCAATAACAGTTTTTATAAGAATTTTTTGAATGGCAATATGTGCTAGAAAATTAGGTTCACTATCTCTCGAGAATGTGGAAAGCATTTGGTAATAGGTTTCTGAACGTTGTTTTTCCTTTAAAACATATTTTTTAATGTACTTCAGGACTGCATGGTGAGAAAGCACGGGTTGGCAGTAAACATTGGCTCTCCATATAGATAACATAGTTTGGTTGTGGATGTTCAATATATCACCATTTCTAGAAGGGAGGTACTTAATTTTCCCATCTCTCTCAATGACCAAAGATAAAATAGGTTGAGTGTTCTAGGAGGCATTGGACTGACATTGTAGGTGTGACTATTTTTCCCGTAAACATGTGTGCTCAATACATTTAGTGTGGTGTTGAACATGATCAAGTAGTTCTTCAAGGTCTACAAGTGGAGAGGAAGACATTATTTGTGTTGTATCAAACAAGCAAGGATCATCCTGAAGTGACCTGTGAACAAACTCTAACTGGTTGCAAGCGGGTCGGGGGTTCTAGATAGAAACATACTTATTGAAGTATTGTTTAGTTGCTTCAATAGAGGTCATATCTTCCCAGTCTAATGCATCAACATTAGGAGCTTTTTCAAGCCACAAGAAACTATGGACATGTGCGGAGCCTCTATGTTACCATTCAAACCAATGAGAAATATGGTACATAAACAAAAGCAATATAGCTTGAAATATAGTTGGAAATAAGGGAATTGTGTTACATGTACCAATAGTCTATCGCCCCAAGGTGTTTATACAATACTTCTTCATTGAATATTTTAAATATGTGGTGCAAGTAAGCAGATACACGTTGAGCATTAGAAAAAAATTTAAGGGTCCTCCAACGTTATGAGACATGAGCATCTGTAGGTACATTTGTAGATCAGATAATGACTCTAGAGTGACATATAGGAAAGGACAATGAACATCATCCGACCCTATAAGAACCAGATCCATAGCATTTAGCAGGATATTAGTGCCTAGACCCGTACACTAGCACCAGGTGCTCCTATCCTTTCTTAGGCACTCCTGTCATGTACACTTTCAGAGTTCAAAACGTTCAGTGAGCCTCTGTGACATTCTTCAAATTCTATTGTTGTTATTCACTTTCCCAAATCACTCCCAAATTCCTTTGAAATCAGCTAAGTCTCCTTATCTCCCTCTCTTTCTTATGGTTTCACATTTACATGCTTGTTTTCTTGTGTCTTCTATGTATATTAACACTTGTACATCATTTATAATAGTAGTTACTCTACAATTTAGATTTAATTCAAATTTATCTTAAATCAAAAAGTAACAAAACCATGGGTGGGAACCAAAATGACCATCATGGTAGCACATCAAATATATAGTTCATTCATGCATGGTAACCTCTTTCATGTGTGATTGTTGAAACATTGCTTTCCTTTTTGGAAAAAGAATTGGGAAAACCGTGGAGAAAAATTCCCTCTGTGTTGTATCCATTTATTGGTGAAAGTCTAAGTTCAGGGCATGACATAGTTAATGAAGTGTTATCGCCATGAGAAAGAAATAATTGCTCAATTTCCTTGTCTTTACATTCCTTTATTGTGATTTTTTTGGCACAAAATAAGATGAATGAAAAAAAAATTCAACATAGTCAACATAAGAATCACTACCATTCTTTATAAAAGTGTCATGCATTTGGGATGGTTCCATTGTGAATGTGTTAAGAGAGGAAGCAACATTTACTGAATCATATGGAAGAGAGGAAAGGGCATCATTTTTTATTAATACACCTTTGTAATATGGATCATGGGAGATCTTATATTGTAGGGATTCCCAAACACAAAATCTACTAACGTAGAGGTCATACTTTGTTAGTTGGGCCTATGTCCTTTGTATGAGTACAATGTCCAACTATCCATGGCAGTGTGGAAGGTATTTTGCTACTTAGGAAATGTTTTGTAGGAAACTTATGGTGTGGCGTGAATATTTGTATTTTCCACCACGTGCTTAGGTGACTTGTAAGATTGGATTTACCTGTGTGATTAACATATCCACGACTTTGGTTGAATACATAAGACCATAAGGTTGATTTTCAAGGTCCATATTGTTCCATAAGGAGAAGTGATGCCCCTTTTTCAGATTTACATTTGTTACAAGCAAGTAAGCCTTCATGAAAGCTTGTTTTCATTTCGGAGTAATTTTTCAAATAGATCAATAAATTTTGGATGGTTGCTAACAAATCTAACCATTTTTCAGAACCAACATTGGGCTTTAATAGCAAGTGACAAGTATGGACATTCAGAAATGTGAGGTGTAGGGGAAGGGTGGAATGTTTGGTTTGAGTGGATAGTGGATGGTAAGGAGGAAAACAACTATAAGGAGAGGGTGAATATGTTATATGTGTATGAGGAAAACAAGAAAGGTTGTTATGTGGGAGAAAACCATGTGGAAAGTCAAATAAATGGGAAGTAGAGGAAGTAGCAAGTAGCGACTATCATGTACGTTTCTCTATGGATATATGGGGAATGAGGGTTGTTCCAAGGTGCAAAGGTAAAGAGGAGGGGTGGAAGGAGTGGGTAGGGTCAAGAAAATAGGTTGCCATGCAAGTTACATGTGGAATGTTGGCTGGGAATTATACACTAGTTAAAGTTGATGGTAAGAAAGGAAAGGTAGGAAATTGTAGGTCGTATGTTGTTGTAAGTCATCTGACACTAGTGCTTGCCATGTTTTAATGGTTCTAGTGATGTCATAGTTTCTTAGAAGTAACTATAGACACAAAATCTATGCGCTTGAGTACATTTCTAGTCATAAATCATACTAATGTATACCTGATTCCTAAGCAAGAAAACTAGTGGTTGATAACTCCTTTGGGCCTACTATCTTTTACACTTTAATGGATTTACACATCTTACAACTCTGTTGAAACTTAACTGATTTATCTTTTATGACCTCGGACACTAGCGCCCAATTACGACAGAAGCACCCTAGTGCTCTTGTCCCTTCTAGGTGCCCCTCTCCTTCTCTTTTTTCTTCTTACTCTTTTAGTACCTTTTCACCTTTTGGTCATCTTTTAAAACTTTGGGTCGACCTTTTAGTTGTCAATTACTGGATTCAAACAAGGGAATCATATATACTTAGTTATTACTCTCAAATAAGGGGCCAAAACACTATAAGCATTACCTATCATCATGTAAGCTTACACAAAGGCACACAAGCATTATAAGGCATACATCTAGCATATCTATACAAGGGACAAGGACTGCATTATTATGCATACACAACATAGGAGGGGATTTCATTCTATTTCATCACACACATCTTGCATACTCAGTAAAATCTACATCTAGCCTGATATCATCGTGTAACTTTTCACAAGGGAAAACTAGGGCATCATTACACACACAAGCACAAAGAACTACTACATGGAGTATGAGATGTAATGTAATGCTCGGTTGTAAGTTCACTCTTCAGGTGACCATTAGGATCCATCTGACTCCCCATTCTACATTTTTTATTATATTTGATTTGTTTTGTGGTCATGTGTAGGTAATCATCTATTTTTCGGGTTATAGGTAATACCGGTGACATCACAATGAAACTAGAGTGACAAAGAGATATCAACACCGAAGCTCCTCCAACCCAGAAAAGAACCAAACCTAAGGAGTTGAGCGGAAACATTGCACCCAGTTCAGTCATTAGCACATGGGGCACTCTTGTCCTCCTATGAGTGCTTCTATCCCTAACATTTCTAGGGTTTTGAACCCTAACTTGTTTGACATTTTTTCTCACCAAATTCAATAGATACTTAGTCTCGATCATCTCCAAATCACACAAAGTCAGTTAATCCATCATCCCTCTCTCATTTTCTTAGGTTTTTACATTGTTAAATTATTATTGTTTGTTTCACACTGTATATAATTATTAGAATATCATATATTATAGTAGTTACTCTGAAATTAAGGTTTAATTCCATTTAGATTAAATCATTTTGTGAACCTGTCTGATCCAACCCTCCCTTCTATACATGCACTGCATTATCTCTCCTTATTTTGAATTTATGGACCAATTTTCTTATCCATCTTATGCACCCACTAGGGTTTCTAGCATGACAATCATCACCACTGATTTTATGCAAATCTGTACCCAACATCTTCCCTGCTTCAACACTCTAATGCCTGATCCAACTATTAATGTGGTCACTACTCTATGTAATCGACAACCCATGGCTCCACCCATCTCTATTCCAACACATATCACCTCTATAGTTTTTCCAGAAACTTCTAAAGGCTATGATATCATTGAGCAACTAAAGAATACACCATCCAAAATATCCCTTGATGATTTTTTACACAATGCACCAAATTGCAAGCACATACTAATTGACAGTGGATCTTCCATAAATCTATGTTCCCTCTCATTAATCACACAATTACGAATTCCTGATAGTCAAATTACTAAATCTTCTACCCTTGATCGTGGTTATGATTCTACTACTTGAACATGCATTGGCACCATCACCTTACCTTTACGGGTTAGGCCCAAAACCCTTCCTAGTTGTTTCTATATCATTGATACATCATTTCAGGTGAATTATTTACTCGGTAGACCATGGATTCACACTATTCTTGATGTTTCCTCTACGGTTTATCAGTGTGTTAAATTCTTACGTGATGGATATGATCATACTATTTATTCCAACCCTTACCAATTTAGGTTCTGTCAAATAGACCCAGTCACTACCATGCCTATACCCCCACTTGATCTAATTCCATACCATAATATTGACACATACAATGTTGGTGAATCTAGTGCTTCCATTACTTCTTCTTCCTCCACATTCACCCCTTCCATCCCTACACATACCATTAATCTTATTTCCCATACCATATCTCCCTCTATCACTACCACTATTCCACCCTTTACTACTTCTCTTGGCCCTACATATGCCGCTCCTCCTAATATCCTTGATAATGCTATCAAACAAGACAATGTGCACACCGATGATTCTGATGATGAGGTTAATGTCATAGAACTTACTGATGAAAAATTGTGCAACCTCAATTTTACTCCTCTTGAGATAAATGAATCCCATTTCCGAAATGCCTTCATTGTTATTGGCCCAAGTGAATATCAATTCAAGCAGCCTCCTCCCTCTACTACAACAATGATTCCTTTTTAGACAGCTATACATACACTAGATCTTATGCCACCTCCTATATCTCCTCAGGTTATCTCTGCTCTGCAACTCGATCCATTCACATGCACCTTACTCATACATGACTCTTATTGGCCTCATATCCCATTCGATCCCACTTTTTATGACACTGTTTGCACACATGAAGTCTTAACACAATTAGGATTCAAACTTACAAATATTCTCCCCCTACCTCATTCTCCCCACCTGTATCATGGATATGTACTCATTACTATTGTTTAAGGCCTATGTGTCTTCCATCTATCAACCTTCCTTGCACATACACATTGTTCCTCTCCACTCACCCTCAAACAATCTTGAATCAACTATATTGGTGACACCCTTGACCCCAGTAAAATTGACATTAACTTTCCTATGCCTTTTAGTCACATCTCTATTTTCAATTATTCCTTCCTTGGCTATACCCAAAACCTAACTTGCTGGTATGCACATGATGATACAAAATCTCATTTTATTGATGAAGAATATGCTACGGGCATGTATAATTTATACCACACTATTTTTATGATCAACCTCACACTATCGCATACTATGTCTCCAAACCGAACCCTATCAGTTATGACCCTGACATTGATGACATGCTTGATGAGTTTACTTAACTCCCCACCCTGTGCATGATTGGGGGGAACTAAACTTCCCCCCTCAATAGTCACATCTTGTTGATGTCTCTGTAGACACCTAAAATTGGTTACTCAATTTTATGTCCCCCG
The DNA here is from genome assembly GCA_019776745.2 of Taxus chinensis. Lineage (NCBI taxonomy): Eukaryota > Viridiplantae > Streptophyta > Pinopsida > Cupressales > Taxaceae > Taxus > Taxus chinensis. Next base: position 802,110,875 of record CM034146.1, read on the forward strand.
TGTTCGCTTACCTGTTCTAGTCTCGGGTAACCCGGTGCACTTTTGTATCACTACTTCTCTCTTAGGGTATTAATTAATTATCTAATTAAAATGCCTATCCTAAGTTTGTTCCACCCCATTATATTTCACCCATGGATAATTAAACATTAACCATGTAATTCTATCTTCTACATTTATTTCAACTACTTATTCACCCCATATCACTTCCCAACCTCCTGTGTCACTATTATCCATCCATCCCACCTATTTCTCCTCTCCTGGAAATGTGCAGTGGGATTTTTCCCGTATTTGATTTGGAGGGATAATATTCTTATCCTCACAACTCATCCCTTTTCACCACTTTGGGAGTCTGTTACCTGATCTGTGCTGACTGTTCCTCGATCGACACTGATTTTTCGGAACGACGCCAATTTTACCTCGGTCGGCGTCGACTATAAATACACGACCTAAACTCAATTCTGGTTAGAGGGTAGAGACTTGAAAAATAGTGAAAAACTTGAGTGAATCTTGAAATTATCAACTGAGAGAGAGAATTATGTCCAAATCAATCCTTGAGAGGTGCACTATTATTCTTCCCACATAACATTGGTACCACTTAGGTTATTCAACCTCAGGATGACTCATTTTCTCCATCTAGCCAAGGCAGAACTCTGTCCACATCTCAGCAGCTCCTGCGGGTCTCCACAATCCGATCATCATCAGTCATTAGTCAATCTTTCTGTGATTTCTTCCTGGTTGACGACAACCCAGCATCAATCAACACCGATTTGTCTAAATCGGCGCTGTTCCGAACCATCAACGCCGATCACTGTCTGATCAACGCCGACCAGTCTGTAAAAAAGTATCGAATCCAGGGGACACAATTTCATCTTTATTTTTACATTTTTCTGCTTTCTTTCAGTTTCTGCTACTAATTTTACACTTTGTTTGCAACTTAAAATCAGAAAATATAAACATTTGCTTACATATTGTATTATGTACGTGTTTATTCTTAATTGAAAATGTGAACTGACATCCACCGAGGAAGCTAATCACTTCCCAGACCCATTTTCTGGGTAGTTCACCTTATATCTTCTAACATCATATTTTTCTGTCAAGTATTCGTGCATCACAGGTTTCTTGGATCTACTCCGCATGATTTCTCATGTGTACCCGTCTTAATTCCATCAGAATTTCTTTCCATCTATATCTTCGAATCTTGTCTAATTAATCAGGTACTAACTTTATTTGAGTTTTTCAAGGTTTTTGTGTTTATTTTGGTGCATTAACTTGGACAGGTAACAAGCACATAAATTCTTGATCTACATTCTGGCACAGCCAATGGGACCCCACCAAAGTCCCTTATTGATTGTTTATTTGTGGGATTGTTCGAGGGGAAGAGCTCAACAACACGCTTTTTGAAGTCCACACACCTTGGAGAGCTAAAACTACATGTATTTCTCTTTTGCGGTGTTTTCTCCTTTTTAAGAACTTAAAAAGAACTTGTTTGTTTGTTTTTATCACACTCAAACACTTCAATTTTGGTCCTTAATATGAATTAATCGCATTGGGAAAGAACTTGTTTAACTTGTCTTCATTGAAATCAAACATTTCGGTTTTAGTGCTTAAAAAGAACAATTTCTTTTTCATTTATGTTGTATGTTCTTCACCTAGTTTTCTAAATAGGTTGGAAAATTAATCAAAATCGGTAGTGACACTATTTGATTTTTTTATTTTTCACCCTTGCACACAAAGCAAAAATCACTAGGTATAAAGCATTTAAAAAAAAAACTCCTTCCCTGGCCTCACCTACTTGGAAGTGACATCCAAAAGGAAGAGCCTACGTGGTACTCGGGCCACGCTATAAATTCACAGAAGTTCTATTATATATTGGCAAAGCACCCGATTCCCTTATCGCAACGGTGTGTGAAGTGTGGGGGTAGGCCCCTATATCAAGCCATGTACTAGTCTTTTACTGAAGTACCTTCAGGACTCCTCACCAAAACATTCCCCAAACCATCCTTAGTTTGGCCAATTGAGTAGTCCCCATTCTAAAAAGCTTTCCCTAACATTTTTTTTTTAAAAAGCATGAAAATTTAAAAGAGATAATCACCTATGATGCTTGAATTGTCTGTGCATTAATTAGGTTAATCTCTTTCTGTGTTTGTGCTTGTTTATGACGGTCATCACCTGGTCATAATCTAGAAAAATGGCTCAATTGGCCTCTTCCTCATCTGAGACCCCCGCTAATTTGGATGTTTCGGAACCCCTCAAGTCTTCTTCGGGACCAATGTTATTTGGTTCCCCATCTTGGTCGTATAATCATATCTATTATCCTAAAGTGATCCCATCACGACCAACTTCCCCCAGTCTTTCAGAGGTGTCATCTGCTTCTGATGTAGAGTATGTTCCTCGTGGAGATCTTGAATTTCAAGCAATCTTTGACCACAACCCGGTAGCCCTTATGGATTACTGAGTGCATAAGTCTACTCGAATATCTGATCAGGGACCATCAATCCAACATGTTTACAATTATTATCATGAGCCATCCCAGGCTCTCATATAACAGTTAGCATGCTTCTTCTCACCTTGAACCATGAAAGAAGGTGGCGCATCTATGCCTCCTTTTTCTCTTCCACCAGCCATGTCGAATGGTTCTCAAATGATGCTGCCTATCCCTAGTGCAGTAGTTGCCTCGGCTACCCCACAACCTGCTTTCGAGAGGCCTTCTTCTTTATCTATGATGAGTGTGTCCACACTCCCACAAATTGTTGTCAATTCTTCTATGTCGTTTATTGCATCTTAGGGTCAGTATCTCTTTTTGAGCCAACCCCCTCCTATGAGTCAACCAGTTCCTCTTTCTCATCTTCCAGCTGATCTTTCTTCCAATGCTCCAGTGACAGTGGTTTTTACCCATCCCTTGGCATCAACACCCTTAATAACTAATCCAGAAGTCAAAATCCTCATTTAGAGTTTGTTTCCCATCATATCAAATCAAATCAACACCCACATTCCTCAATCCATTCCAATTCAGTCGGCAAGCGTAGGAACCCACCAATCACAGGCTCCATCTTTCATTCAACAACCTTTCTCTCAACCACTTGTCATCTCACAGCCTGTTTATACTCAAGCTCCTTCACACCAAATACCTCGCCAGGCGTCACCCAGAATGCTTAGTTATTCCTCTTATCATCCTATTAATCAGTAGATGAATCCCCCATTAACGCCTCAGCAAAACGTACCATTCACTTCTCATATAGGACATATCAACATGCCCCCTCCTCAATCTGATGTTGTCTAAATTATTTTCAAGAAAATCACAGAACTAGAAGCCTCCACCAAAGGGGCTCACCCTTCATACTCTTTTGAAGAAGTATGTAATGAACCGATTCATCCATCAATGGATTTTAAGCCTTATCCTCCCCAATGGGAACTTCCTAAGTTCTCAAAATTTCATAGTCGGGACGATCCTCAACAACACCTGGGAGCATTTAAACATGCTTGCTACCTTATAGTCCAGGACCAAAAGCTTATGCTCTTTACCTTTCCTATGTCTTTAGCAGGGCCTGCTTTAGATTGGTACAATAACATACCCCAACATTCTCTGTTTTCTTTCTCTCAATTAGCCCAGATGTTTGTTGAAAAAATCTTAATAAACATCGCGCATAAGATCTCAATCACAAATCTTTATAACATTCGACAATTCGATGACGAGTCTATTGCAGACTTTGTTACTCATTGGAGAGGAATAATAAATCAGTTGTCCTTCCCCCTCCCTCAATCTCAGCAAATCGAGTTGTTTACTCGATCTTGCGCCAATCATATTTCTTCCACTTTAAGGATTCACACCTTTTATACATTTTAAGAAGCCTTTACGATGGCACACAAACTTGAGTCTCGTGCCATCGAACAAGGAAAGTTAAAACTTCGCTCTAAGTATAAACCATATTTTTCTCGGTTTACAAAATCAAACCCTTCTTCTTCTAACAAAGACAAGAATTAGGGGTCCACAAATGCTATTGTATTAAAAACATCACGATCTGATAACACTTCTAATCAAACACCTCGGAGAGACTCTTCATCTTCTCAAAAAGGAACTCTGCCATCTCGGTCTTTTACTTCGTTGGGGGAATCATATGCTTCTATCTTAGAAAAAATGTCGGAAGTTCACATGATCGAACTTCCTCCTATTAGAAATTTTGATGAGAACCAAGAAAGACCATTCTGGTATCATGAAAATGACTTCTGTCGTTATCATAGAAGCAAAGGCCATGACATTGAACGCTGTCAAACCTTCAATATCTCGTCCAAAAATTCACTGATAGAGGCAGAAGCTCATTCTAGATAACCCAAATGCCCCCCAAATCAGGTGCTTTACATTTTTTAAACAACCTTTTCCAAATCATGCCTTGAACAATGACGCTTTTGGGGTCTCAAAAACCAAACATGCATACTATGTAGTTCCATTTCTAATTGATAGTTCTTCTTCTAATTTTGAGTCATCTACAACATGTCGACTTGAATCAGAACTTCCTTCTACTTCCTTCAAATTTGAGATTCCACCATCCTCGGATGGTCCATTTTTGGTCTTCTTTATTATTAGAGATAGAGTCCGTCTCCCCGCTGCCAATCTGTATCTGATCTTCCATTTATTCCTGAGACAGTGTCATCTTCATCTGCCTCGTCATCTAGACATCCTTTCGGTGCTTGAGTCATTACATCTCTTGAAATTTCCACTACGAATACATCTTCATCTATTCTCGTCTACTTCTGTCGCGCCCATTTTTGCCACGACCAGTCCTTTGGTCAACGTACCCATAGGTTGTACCAACTTCTATGCCTTCGAAAGTGTCTTCGATCTTGACTCTTCATGTCTCTTTTCCTACAGTAATTATAACCCACAATTACTACATCTGAAGTACCCTTCTCACAAGAGCCTACTTCTTCATTACCTACCCTCTTTCACCATCAAATGCTTCCTTTCCTATTAAGGAACCATCTAAAGAATAGCATCGACACCCATATTTTTGACTCCAAGAAGCAGACATAAACAGTTGGAATTTAAAGTCTAAGGTTGCATCATCAGCATCGTCTCCTTTACTTCCTCTTAAACGGTTACAATCACCTTATGCTGTCGAAGTTGTCACCATCCCTGAAAAGGGAAAACCAATATTTCATACCATCAAAACGCTTGGTTGCCCTCCCTCAAAAATCCTTTCTACGCCTCATAAAAAGTGGATTTATCCACTGAAAAGGCATCTTCTTCTATAACATCATCTTCATCGCGTGCCTCGTTAAGTGGATTTACCTACTGGAAAGGCGTCACCCCGCCCCCTCTTTATCAAAACCATCATCTTCATCACAATTACCCAAGTTGCACCCTTTTGTGCCTCTATCAAATCTAGTTTGAGAGATCCTCCCCCTTTATAATCAGTCTTATCTTAAATCTTCATTCTGTTTTAGTACCAAGCAACCTTCTTCATCTCGAAGACTAAAACACTTGTCATGTCTTCGGCATCTTCAAAATCTATCTTAGGAACTCCTCCTCCTCTAAAATCAATCTTGCCTCACTTGCTTCCATCTCAAACACCTAAGGCTACTTCTCCTAGTGTTTAGAAGAGCAAAAAGTCCCTAAAAATATTGTCAAACTAGATATATAGGCTCTTTTACCCTCGGCAGTCTGCTAAAAATAAAGAGGTGCCTTCTTCACCTCTATCCCCATCTTCGTCTACTAGATTTTATACTGAAATCCTTCGCCAACTTATCCAATCTTCATCTATATCGCTTCCTCCAATTAAACCCTATAATCTCAAAGGAGTAAAACCTTCATGGTTTCAACTTTGAAGAAAATGATCTCCTATTAGAGGAGGAAGAGAACAAGTGTCTCCTGTATTCCTAACTATGTCTGATCCTGAATGGTCTATTCAGGCCCCTAATTCTATTGATATCACTCCATATGATCTTCCACCCTCTCAAATCGACATGATTCGTATCGCCACTAGAACACAATGGTACGATAACCCATCGTCTTCTACAGCTCCCCAACCATGAGTCATTATTTTTGCTGCCCCCGAAGGAGCTCCTCCTTCCTCATCAGCCCCAAGAGCTCGGGTCTCTATTCGTGCTTCACCTCGGGCTCAGATTCCTGTGTCAGTTGAGGAGAGTGTTATGAAACAACTCACCCATGCTCCGGTCAAAATGTCTCTTTTTGACCTCATTCAGTCATCTCCATAGCATCACCAAGATCTGATTGATAATCTACGCCACATCACGGTGAATTTAGATGAGCCCTAGCCTTTCGAGAAGGTTGTTGGGTTGAATAGATCATTAGCCTCCATCTCCTTTAATGATTCTGAAATTCCTCCCCTTTCTCCTGAGGATTTAGAGGCTCCTCTCTTTATCACAGTTCAAGTTAATAACAATACGTTAAAACGCACTATGATCGACAGTGGTGCTGTACTCAATGTCATTTACTCCCACACATTTGAGCAACTTAAGTTACTAAAGAACGTAGTGTCACCACCACCTTTTTCCCTTCGATCATTTAATGATCAGCTGGCGGTTACCTTAGGAACTGTGGTCCTGCCCATTCGGGTAGGCAAGAAACTTCTTCACGAGATTTTTTACATTTTCGAAGGAAAATTCCACTACAATATGATCCTCGGACGCTCCTGGATCCATACAATGCACCACGTCCCATCAACCCTCCATCGATGTAGAAAATATCAGTATGAGGGTAAAATCTATACTCATCCAGGAGACCCTTTTCCATCCGCACAATGTGAAATGACCACAGGGTTTGTCCCTCCAAAGGAGAATGTTGATTCTCCTGATGAGGCTTCTTTGTCATCTTCCATACCAGCAACAAAACTACCAAATCTACAAAATCTGGAAGATACGTTGCAGCGTTTTTCACTATGAGAACTTCCTCTTCTCTTTTGATGCCCATCTCAAACCTAAAGAGTATGGGAGGCTAGACAAACAACCTGAATATCAACTAGGTCTTGGCCGCATCGTCACCATTGGTCTACTCAATCAACAGAATGACTTCATCTACGGTGGTCTTGATACACCTCACTATCATCCAGATTCTCCTCATAGGGCCAAACCTTATTTGATAGGGTTTGATTATCTACAGAATTCCGCGTTCACAAAAACTTATCTATATCAATGCACGTGGAAGGGATTTGGCCTGAGAAAATATGAACAGGGTGGAGCTCGCATCCATTCCAACTCTTAAACCACATCAAAAATTTGGTTTAGGGTTCAAACCTCTCTCGGAATCCACCGTCACCATTCTCGTTGAGCCTCTTTCCATTGAGGAACCATCTTCTCCCATCATGTCAGAAGCATCGCTTGATGTGGATGACACCATTTCCATCCCCCCTAACTTTTTTTAGTCAATTCCATTTCCTTAGGTCCACTGACTTATAAGACTAATGGAAAATCCACTTCCATACCATTGGTCTTCCCCGAAATAGTCGGAGACGACTCTCCTACTATTAATACTATCCACTGTTCGGATGATGATTTTTTCCTTACTTATCTAGGGGCAGAGGATTCTTATCTCCCTAAAACCATTCCTTCAGACACATCTACGCTTCTTTACGAATCCACTGTCGACCTTAATATAGGGACTTCTAAAGACCCTCGCATCATTAAGGTCGGCCAATCTCTTAACCCACAGGAGTTAGGATACTTTGCTGCCTTTCTTTCTAACCATCGCTAAGTGTTTACTTGGTCATATGAAGATATGTAAGGCCTTGATCCTAACATCATGGTCCACAATATCGTTACTCTTCCAGACATCAAACTAGTTAAACAAAAACTACGTAAGATGCATCCTCATGTAACTCTCCTCATTAAAGAAGAGTTACAGCGCTTGCTTTCCACCAACTTCATCCAACCCATTGACTATCCACAATGGGTTTCAAATTTAGTACCAATAACCAAAGCTACTAGGAAAATTCAAATTTGCACCGAATTTCGGGATCTTAATCTCGCTTTACCAAAAGACAATTTCCCTCGACCTAATATTGACCAACTCGTGGACTTACTTGCAGGCCACGAGATGCTTTCTCTTATGGATGGTTTCTCTGGGTATAATCAAATTCTCATTGCACCAGAGGATCAACACAAGACTTCCTTCATAACTCCTTGGGGGAATTTTTGTTATCACGTCATGCCCTTCGGTCTTAAGAATGTAGGGGTGACTTATCAATGACCTACATCTTCCATAACCTCTTACACAAAACTGTAGAAGATTACATCGACGACATCCTCAGTAAATCCAAACACCATCAAGATTATCTTCTCATCCTTGCACCTCTCTTTGAGCGACTCATTTATTTTTGTCTTTGCCTAAATCTATCTAAATGTGTGTTTGGCGTTCTCAATGGTAAAATCTTAGGCTTTATCATTTCTATCAGGGGTATTGAGGTCGATCCCGCAAAAATAAAGGATATCATCGAGATGCCTCCTCCTTCCAACTTAAAGTAGCTCCGTGGTCTTCAAGGATGACTTCAATCAGTGCATCATTTTATCTCATGTCTTTCAGACCGTTGTCAATATTTTCATCATCTCCTCTGTAAAAATGTTCATTTTGAATGGGATGAGTGTTGCCAAAAATCCTTTAATGATCTCAAAGCTTATCTTCTTTCTTCACCTGTGCTCACAACTCCACGAGAGGGGGAGCCATTCTATCTTTATATTTTTTTGGCTGACCATGTTCTGGGAGCTATGATCTCGCATCGAGATGCTAATGGTAAGGAACAAGTTGTCTATTATATCATTCACACTCTTCATGAGTATGAAACTCGCTATTCCAAAGCTGAAAATTTGTGTTGTGCTCTCTTCTTCACGACTTCTAAACTTCGTCATCACCTCCTTAATCATAAAACTTACATTGTTATGAGTGTTAATCCACTCAAGACAATGCATGCAAAACCTTATCACAATGATCGTATCACTCGTTGGCTTATGCTCATGAAAAAATTTGACCTCGATTTCATCTTGCAGAAATCTATCAAAGGTCAGGTTATCGCTGATCAATTAGTTGATGCCCCTCTTCCAGACACTCAAGTCCCCCTCACTCAATTCCCAGATGAGTACATCCAATAAATTGGTTTTGGTTCGTCTCCTTTTAAAGAAAAAATCTTCTTTGATGGGTCCAAGAGTCAGCAAGAGGGAGGCGCATGTTTCGTCATGATTCCTCCTTGGGGTGCACCTATCCCTGTCGCACACAAGATTAACTTTGAATGTACCAATAAGATGGCTGAATATGAAGCCCTCGTTTTAGGTCTTCAAAATGCCATTAATCTCGGTGCTCGCCATATCGACATCTTCGGTGACTCTGAGCTCATCGTTAATCAAGTCACTAGTGTCTATCAGTGTAAAAATGATACCCTTCAAAAATATCGCGATATCGTTCTCTTTCAGCTTCAATCTTTCAATAAATTTACTATCCAGGCTATTCCTCACACTACAAACTGATTTATAGATATGATGGCTTCTTTAGCCTCGCTTATTCCTCCATTCACTGAAGACTCGCGACTTTATGTGGTTGTTCAGCATTTGGACCAACCATCTCATCTCAGGAAATTGACTTCAATCAATGTCATCACGACTGACACTCAAGATGAGTGGTATCATCACATTTTCGATTACCTATCCTACTCAGTGCTTCCTCTAGATTTGACTTCCAATGGCAGAAGATCTTTTATCCAACACACAAACCGCTATGCTATTCTAGGTGGAATCCTTTACAAACATGGTTTTGAGGGTATTTTACTTTGGTGCCTCAAAACCCCTGAATCATCTATGGCCATTCAGGAGGTCCACGACTGTATCTATGGTGGAAACTTTGGTGGTTTAGCCATGGCTAAGTGCATCCTACATTTAGGTTACTATTGGCCTTATCTTAATCAAGACTGCTTATGTCAAGAAATGTGTCAAGTGTCAACAACACGCTAATCTTACACATATCCCTAGTCACGCTTTGCAGCCTGTAGTGGATTTGTGGCCTTTTTCACAATGGGGTCTTGATCTCGTTGGTCTTATCAATCCATGCTCTTCGTAGTGACATCACTCTATCATTACTGCCACAAAATACTTCACTAAATGGGTGGAGGCTATTCCTCTTTCATTGACCAAAGCTAAACCTATTGTTTATTTTTTCTATCAACACATCATTTGTCGCTTTAGTGTTCCTCACAAACTCATTACAGAAAATGGTAGTTCTTTCAAAAACAAATATTTGTAGAAACTTTGTGACACCTTCAATATTAAACTCATCTTTTCTTCTCCATACTATCCACAAGCTAATGGCCAAGTTGAGGCTTCTAATAAAACTTTGTGTAATATCCTCACAAAGGTAACTAGTTGAGCTGGTAGGGATTGGAATTTACACATCCCTTTCACTCTCTGGGCTTATCGGACTAGCATTCGTACCCCTATCGGTGCTACTCCCTTCTCTCTTGTCTATGGGTCTAAGGCTATCCTTCCTTTGGAAGTCCATATTCCCTCTCTTCGCATCTCTCTTAGAGAGTTTTTCTCTGATGAAGACTATTGCCAAAACCATCTAGCACAGCTTGAGTTGTTAGATGAATGTCATCTCAATGCTCTTGAACATCATCAATTTTATCTCGAGCATGTCAAGCATGATTATAACAACCATTTGTAGCAGCATGACTTCCAAGTCAGCAATCTTGTTCTTAAAGAAAACCAAAATGTCACTACTCTGGAAAGGAGTCAACATGGTAAGTTTGCTTCTAACTAGATGGGACCATATGTTTTCAGTCATAAGTATGGGTCTGGGGCTTATCGCCTGTCTTCCATGGATGGTATACCTGAACTGGAACCTCTTAATGCTTTGCATCTAAGGCCCTTCTACTATTAAAATCTATCTTACACTATCTTAGTCGTGAAACACGTCTTTCATCCATCCGCAACCAGTCATGCATTTCGTAGTGATTTGGAACTATGTGGTTCTCCGTGTTATTTCTTTTTATACCTTAAATATGAGTACCACGGCTCTACTCATAGTATTTTCCTTACAGATTTGTACCTCCTCATGGTAGGAATTGTAAGCCCACAACCAGATTATATAATGAATACACAGTTATAGAACTTCAATATATTATTTCACAGACTAATATTCTTCACTATCTTTCATCATCCGAGATATTACAAATATATAGGCAATGTTGTTCCTATAAACAAGGAGGTGGCTACAACCACTCCTCCATAAATAACTGTAAACTCACGTACACAACAAACTCCTAATATACATTATTGTTACATAACAATAATGTCACCAAATTACATTATAATAATACACAAACTATATTATAATGTGAAGCACTAAACAAGATATTCCTAACATTCCCCCCCTTAGTGCGAACATGGTAGAAAAACATCCACACACTCCTCTGCAGTATGCTCACCCCTGTGGCATGTCCAACTCTGTGACTCATGACCTTGATCCAAAAGAAAGGCTCTCTCCTTCCATGGTTTTAAACAGGCTTACCACAAACCTTGAAGTGACAGGAACCTCATCAACTGTCCACCTCGTGTGGTTTTCTGGATCCTCCCACAAACATTTTCAAGATCCATGAACTGACTTACTCTGGTGCTACTGTTCACCACTATGCTTATACATCAGGGAATTATGTAGGAAACACAACTTGCATATCACAAAACTACAGAATGGAAGAAATACTGAAAAAATTTCACATTACTTCCTATAAGAATTGTAATGTTCTTAATTGTAGTCTCTGTCTTTGATCGCTGCCACTCGATCTCGAACAGCATAGAAAACTGTCACTGCCACTGGAAGCTTTCCTTGACTAAGCCATTTTGGGTGCAGAATGGGAATGGAACATTGGTATGTATTCCCCCCCACAATGTGAAATTCCACTCATATAGATACTGAGAAGTAAACTGCATCGAAGAACATACTCCTAAATGGATCTTGCTAGTTAGGTCTTGCTGCACATGGTCACTAATGCTAGTGAACGTATTCTCCTAGCTGACCATCTTCCAACGAAGTACGGCAGTCAGAGGACCAAGTCAGTTAGAGGATCACTGACAGTCATCTGCGCTCCAACACAACTTTCTTTCCAACATCCATCAAATACCAAACAAAACAGGAACACTGCAAACTGAAGCACACTGAGAAAATGGAAACCACACTGAAAATCATATACTCACACCATACATATGCCACCAAAGCATTCTGTGCGGCCCCGTTGTTGGTGACTGACGAGAGGTCAATGTCTGACCTCTAGCCTTCGATGCCTCCTTCCTCCATCATATGGGTGCTTAACTCAGCCGGATGTGATCATGAAGCTCAAAAAATACCTTCAATAATTTGGACGTCGCGTACAAGCGAAAATGCGTCCAAAATTGAAATGCGGGCAAAAAAATTTTATTTTTCAAACTTTGGAAGACGACACTTTTTACAATAGCATTGACCCACAATGAACTTTTGACGACTAAACAAAAATCGACTCTTGACTTGACAATGACTGTTTTGAATCAGACAAAAAGACTTGACTAAATTGACTATGCAAGATGGTAATAAGAAATGGATGATAAAAAAATAACTATTAAAAAGTAATTAAAGATTACTTTTTATAAGACTCCACATTTGAAAATAATACTAATGACGCCTATACTTGGCTCTCTCGTTGACATAGAGTAATCCTAACCACTATTGAAAACATTTACATGCCTTTTTAATAAATTTTCAAAAAAACTTGCTCCACGTGGGCAGAATGAATTAGACCACAAAACTATGCAAACAAAAACTAAATAAGACTCACAATTAACAAAACCAACCTATTTTCTCCATTCGTGGCTGTGTGAAATCTACACGATTATGTGTATGTGGATTGAGTGCAAACCACGTTTTTTTTTTTTGCACAGGAATCGAACAGGATGGATATGCATGCGTCTTAGGTCTGTATACGTCTAAGCTGAACGCAAAAAAAAGAACTCTAAATGCTGATCTAGATCGATGCAGTATTTTGGAGGTCGATATGCAGAATACCACCAAACATTTTGTCCAATCTGATTCCGACACCTATCGATGCAGTCAAGTGAATTGAATTGTATAAATTTTCGCGTCCACACAGACGGAAGAGTGCAGGAGGAGAGAAGATGTCAATACAGGCTGTCAAGGGGATGAGACACATTTACCAGATCGACTGTATGCAATAGATCTGACAGATTTGTAAACACAATGAGTTGTCACTTGTTCGCCAAGTTTTATACAAACTTCAGGGAAATTTGTCTTGCTAATGATATCAACGCTTTTCCAATAGATCTGCACACGAACTGCACATTTGAGCAATAATACTAAAACAACAGATTTGATGGTTGATAGTATGGTGCAGGAGGATATACGGCTCTATAATTTGCAAATAAAATTCTGAGAAGTCATGAGAACACACGAGTCCCGAAAACTTAAAAAACAACAGATTGAAAATAAATATTCCAACTTCATAAACTGGGTCGATAGCTAAAAAAATATGCCCCTGCAAACAATTCACTTTCCCATTACAGGCAGTGGAACAATACGGCTCTGATACCAGATGTAAGCCCACAACCAGATTATATAATGAATACATAGTTATAGAACTTCAATATATTATTTCACAGACTAATATTCTTCACTATCTTTCATCATCTGAGATATTACAAATATATAGGCAATGTTGTTCCTATAAACAAGGAGGTGGCTACAACCACTCCTCCATAAATAACTGTAAGCTCACGTACACAACAAACTCCTAATATACATTATTGTTACATAACAATAATGTCACCAAATTACATTATAATAATACACAAACTATATTATAATGTGAAGCACTAAACAAGATATTCCTAACAGGAATACCTTAATCACTACTTCATCTGCCATAGGTGTTCATCTTAGTCAAATCCACTTGGGGCACGAGTACGTGCTTGTATACATTTTCTTTCCCTCTATTTGATCTATCTAGTCTAAAATCGGCTTCTTCTAAAGCTCAAAAAAAAAAGATGTTATCCTAGTCCCAAAAGATAGATTGATCCCTCGAAGGACAACTATCCATGCCTTATCAAAATAAATCAAAAACGTAGACCATTCCTCAAAGGATGGCTACCATCAAATTCAAAATACAAACTGCTCCCTTGAAGGATGACTATTTTTTTTATAGCATTTTGAGCCTTTGCAGTAACAAACTTCCTCTCTTAGCCAGTTTGCTCACTTGTTAGCATCTGTAAAAGACTTTCCGCATCGATCAGTCTTTCCATATCTAGCAAACTACCCACATTGATCAGTTTGCTTTTTTATCAAAAGAAAAATCATGAAACTGTGATATGAGACCTTTTCAATCATAGGGAGACCCTATTTTCCCCATATGAGCACGTATTTAATCCTTTGTGTGTTCTGACGATATGCATACTTATCTCTCGTCCTTATCTACCTCCTAGATTTGGTTTGCGAATAATTAGTGTCAGGTTTATTTTATCCATGTCTATGGCCTTGTGTGTATCACCTTTCGACTTACCATCAAGGTATCTATTTATGGTCGGTTAGGGGACTAACTTATCATTCTTTTTCCTATCTAGGTGTAGTGATTTGTATTTCTAAGGGATAAGATCATTGCATCGCTTTCTTTTCATCAAATCAAATAGACATTACCCGTGTTCATTTGTTATTTATCTAATTAAATTGACATCTAACATGTTAATTTAATCAATCAAATCTAACATCTATCTATGCTCATCTTATCTACGTCATCTAAAATCATCAAAGCAACACATATTATGTGGATCCATCTATCCCTCTATCTATAACATGTTAATTTAGTCAATTATTCATCCATGAAATATCAAAATTAAATCACATCTATCTATCTGTATCTATCAAAGTTAAAAGCACAAGTCCAATCACATAACAAAAATATACAAGGCTAAGGAAGGACCACTTACCCCTGGCTACATCCTATTCCTATCCTGACCACTCCCAGAAGCTTCCATCTTGCTCAAATTCAATTTTTGACTTTTTCTAAATTAATCGTCACAATGCAAATGAATCGTTACCATTCACATTTTCTTTATTTATAGGTTCTTGAGGTGATCGGCACCCATTCTTGGGGTCGACGTCAATTAGGTATGAGTTGGCACCGATTGGCTCCAATCAGGGCTGATCAGGTAGATCTTGGTATGTTTTCTCCTTTCATCACACCAGGACATGCTTCATTCTCGTCTGATTATCCTGTCTTTTGCATGTGCCACCCATAGCACACTTGTTCTACCTAGTCTAGCACCATTTCTATTGCAAGTCCACTATGGTGGCCATATGTCGATTTCCACAGTGGCTCTCCTCTCAAGGTCATCGTTTGATTCTTCTTGTCTAAACGTTGATGCATGGATTGTTTATTTGATCATTGTTATGACCTTATTTCCGCCTTTTGGCACATATTTTTGGTGTTCTCACCCATTCTGAGTTTTTTCCTTGTACATGGGTAACTCACATTTTTTGCAACCTAAAGATAGCGGGTTTGTAGGCACTAACATTGTCTCGTTCAAAGGCCATCTAGTTGTCCCTACCAATGTGTCACTCTTTTGTTGTTACTATTTTGCAGTCACCTTTAACTCACAAGTTCGTAGACACTAACGTCATCTCATACGAAGACCGTCTAGTCGACCCTACCAACGTGAATTCCTTAGGTCGCTGCCTTTTTTGTTTTTTACGTACGTCATCACTGATCAGATCTAATCTAGACATCTAGCTGGGGCATCATCTCTTCTTTTCTTTTTCATCTATCTTTTTCAAGCTCGAGATTGGTTGGCTTTTTTTTTTGGGCCACCCCATCCCTAATTTGAGGGGGAGCGCATCATCAATATTCTTCCTTTTCTTCCAACTCCTTGTTTTTGTCTCGTAACATTGCTTATCGCAAGTTACTCGATAAAAAGGGGAAAATGTAGACACCTAAAATTGGTTACTCAATATTATGTCCCCCATGTTCGCTTACCTGTTCTAGTCTCGGGTAACCCAGTGCACTTTTGTATCACTACTTCTCTCTTAGGGTATTAATTAATTATCTAATTAAAATGCCTATCCTAAGTTTGTTCCACCCCATTATATTTCACCCATGGATAATTAAACATTAACCATGTAATTTTATCTTCTACATTTATTTCAACTACTTATTCTCCCCATATCACTTACCAACCTCCCGTGTCACTATTATCCATCCATCCCACCTATTTCTCCTCTCCTAGAACCATGCAACAGGGTTTTTCCCGTTTTTGAGTTGGAGGGATAATATTCTTATCCTCACAACTCATCCATTTTTGCCATTTTGGGAGTCTGTTCCCTGATCGGTGCCGACCGTTCCTCGATCGACGCTGATTTTTTAGAGCAGTGCTGATTTTACCTCGGTCAACGCTGACTATAAATACATGACCTGAACTCAGTTCTAGTTAGAGGGTAGAGACTTGAAAAATAGTGAAAAAATTGAGCGAATCTTGAAATTATCAACTGAGAGAGAAAGAATTATGTCTAGATCAATCCCTGAGAGGTACACCGTTATTCTGCCTGCATAACATTGGTACCAATTAGGTTCTTCAACCTCTGGCTGACTCCTTTTCTCCATCCAACCAAGGTGAAACTCTGTCCACATCTCAGCAACTCCTACGGGTCTCCACAATCCGATCATCATCAGTCATCAGTCAAGCTTTCTGTGATTTCTTCCCGGTCGACGATGACCCAGCATCAATCGATGCCAATTTTTCCAAATTGGCGCCGTTCCAAACCATTGACGTTGATCACTATCTAATTGACACCAACCAGTCTGCAAAAAAGTATTGAATCCAGGTGACACAATTTCATCTTTATTTTTATAGTTTCCTTCTTTCTTTCAGTTTCTGTTGTATTTTTTACATTCTATCTGCAACTTAAAATTAAAAAATCTAAACATTTCCCTACATATTTTATCATGTATGCCTTTATTCTTAATTGAAAATGTGTACCGAAATCCACCAAGGGAGTTAATCACTTCCCGGACTTGCTCTCCGGGTAGTTCACCCTTATATCTTCTAACGCCATCTTTTTCTGTCAAGTATTCATGCATCGCAGGTTTCTTGGATCTAGTCCACAGTATTTCTCGTGTGCACCCATCTTAATTCCATCTGGCTTTCTCTCCATCCATGTCTTCGAATCTTGTCCAATTAATTAGGTATCGACTTTGTTTGAGTTTTTTAGGGTTTTTTGTGTTTATTTTGGTGTATTAACTTGGACAGGTAACAAGCACGGAAATTCTTGATCTACACTCTCACACTTTTTGATTCATGTCTATCTTTTTGAGCATTATCACATCTCTAGTACACACACTGTACTGTCATTATCTGATGATGCACTCATGTCTCAAGGTTCATGCATGACTATTAAGGGCATTAAATGAACCTTACTCACACACTTGGTGGCATCACACTTTCCCCCCCCTCCATCACTCTTGGCTATCTCTATCACGCTCTATGCTTCATAGAAAAACTTCCCTAACATCTACACTCACTCACATGCAATACCTTTCCCAGTCGATGACACACTCTAGTTCTACGGTTCATACTTGACAGTTTAAAAACCATTCCTAAATAAACCTCATCTCTCACACATCCACTAGGGGACAACGTAGATCCCCTCATCTGCACAACTTGCATATCACAACACACCATCACTTTCACACAATATCTGCAAATCTTTGTTCTACTTAATCTTGCTTGTTTATCCTATTTATATGTTACATTGGGTTTCATATGCTAGTTGGATACTTATTATGTCATTATATTTTTATATACACACATGCATGTTCACTTGGTATCTTGAGGTGAATGCATGACCTTTACAGATTCTACGCAGAGTTATCCCACACTTAGTTCATTTAATGAGCCTAATAGGATTCTACTAGAAAATCTTCACCATAACTTTGCCTCTGAGGATCAATCCCAACTCCCAAGGGCTTAAAAACTAGTAAAAATGACATTTATTATCATGAATAACACCATCATCTTCATACCCTGTCACATCATTTCCAAATCAAGTTCTTTCATGTTCCCAAGTCAACTACTTTCCTGAGGTCTTCTTAAGCACTTACCTTTCTTTGAATTACTTTTGGTTTCCCTTCACTAATTTTCACTCTTTATGGTTCAAATAGTTAACCATGATCTAATGGTCCTCTAACCTTTTGTAAAATCTTCCCAATCATGTTACATAACCTCAAACTAATTTAGTTCAATCACTCATTCAGTGGAAAGGACTAATCAACTAACCTTGCCTCTCTAGCTCAAACTGCCCTTGTTTGTTCTTGACTAGTTTTAGTCCAAAAATAATATATTATATTCTTCAAGCCTCGTTATAATCCAGTCACTCATGTAACCTACTTCATCCACCTCAAACATGTTTGAATAAGTTGTGAAATTTATACAAAGACATCACACCTCAAATTTCTACAATGCAAACTCACACTGCCTCCTAATCCCCTTAAGACAAGTATCCTGAGATAGTTGTGCTTGGAGTGATCTAGTATCACCCAGAAAAACTAGCCCACTTGATTAAGTCTATTATGTGACCTTTAAAATTCATGAAATTTAATCCTCCATCCGATTAATAACTTTCAAAATTAATTTACCTGATTCTCTGAAAATCTCATAATATGATAATTAATAGTTTTTTGAATTTCACCAATTGATTGATTAAATTGCGTAAATAAATTAGAACTTGGAATGAAAAATAAATCAGATCATAGAGACGACACCATATTTTTATGGTGTTTAGCAATTACTTGCATCTCCAGGTTCATACGAACCGAGCTATTAGAAAAAATTCCCAACAACAAGTACAACAACTTATCAAGACTGGTAAGAATAACTTGTGATACACGAATGAAACTTACAATTATTGCATAATAATGTATCCATAACCTACAATTTTGCGTCTTCACACCTTTGGAGGACCCTGATGAAGCACAGTGTTTTTCCTCCACCTTCCCAAAGCACTTGCAGAAGCTTATCCCTTCAGTTCTTTGTCTTCCAGTGACTTAGTCTACATAGAAAAATAATCTCACGAAAACTCCAAAATGGGAAAATAACATATGTATGAGGATTTTCTTGTACTTTTGGACAACTTTCTAGTTCACACAGAATCTTCAAAATGATCTAAAGTGTCTCAAAAACTTGGTTCTTTCAAAACTACTATGTTATGCCTTTATGCACAATCATGAGCAATGGTTATATAATAATCAAGTCTTGTATTTATATACTTGTTAACCACCTATGGCATGATGGAAAAAGGATTATTTTTAGTTCACGGGAAGTTAGGGGTTCGACCCTCCCAACCATCCATTGATCTCTTTTGTTTGTTTTGGGAAATAATATCCCACATTTGCGGGGTGACATAACATACAGGATTTTTTAAGCCTTCCATGCCGACCACATTACCGACTGTACACGTGACTTGGGCCACGCATGTAAATATTTTTCCAAGTTTGGAAATCACCAGGTGGGGGACATGGAAATTTTTGGCTCTATGAGTTGAGGTCTTAGGTGAGTTGGTGGTTACAGCCCGATCAGTGGGTGAGTTGGCTCGCAACTATGCCAATGTTTCTATGTCGGTAGTGATGGTTTGTTTGTCTAACCGAGTTGTTTGGTTGTTCCTTCTGATGTACATGAGAGTGGTGTGCCAAATATGATGAGTTGGGTTGATCCAATATAGAATGTAAGTTCAGTCAGTGGATGAGTTGGATCTCTAGAACTCACCCTTCAACTCGATCATGATCTCACCTAGCTTGGTCTCTTATCTCGATGAGCTACTTGGACTTTCAAAGTTTTCGGGTCCCCCTCCGAAATAAAAGTGGACCCCATAGTTAAAAGCCTTTTTTCAACCATTGAAGGCTGGTGGTAAAAACCAGGATCTCTTTTTTCTCCATGCCACTAAAAAGAGTGTTAACGCCACGTCGACCCATTTTCCATTTTTGTAACGTGTCTAGTCACTACGTCACATGTTCCTCTGCCTCACTCTACAGATTCATGTTCTTGCGCGGACAATATCTAGAACATACGGTGTTCCATTTGACCCGTTAAAAATACATTGGAAATCTAACTCCAAGCTCTTTCGTAAGGAACACATTCAGGAAAATCTCAAGAACATCTGAAGTGTACAAAATCCTTTGGATCATACCTCCCCACTAACAAGTATTTTGTTCCACCAAAATATGTTTTTTAAACCACTGCAACTTCTAATCATCTTCCTACATCTCACAAACACATTGGATCTATAGAAATAGCATTATAAGCAAAAGATTTACCGCAAATTTTTTATAACCCAAATCACAAAATGATCAATTCACAAAAATGGACATTCTACATACCAACAAGAGGCTAGAGTTGGACTGATTTTTCTTTGTTAATCTACCAATATCTACAATACCTAGATCATCTTTACAAGTTCAATACACATCTTAGATCATTTTAAAAATACAAACCAATGCCAATAATAAGTGAATTTCCTGTGAGATGGCCAATCACTGAAAAATACAATTTCACCTAAATATATATCAGTAAATATAGACACCAAAAATCCAATAGCTAATGTCCCCTGACCCTGTGAAACTTCTAAAATACTACAACTACAAATGTGTTTTTCATTATAATCAAAATTTTCTCTAAATTTGTTACCATATTTAGAAATCACATGTATTTTCCACATGGACATGTGATTTAAAATGATGGCCACGTCGATATTTCACATTGTGAGCACAATTACAAACACTTCCCAAAAATATGGGTCTTACTTAATGCATCCAACATTACATACCAAAAATAGATGCATTCCCAAAAACAATAGTTACTCTATCATGCAAGTATGAAAATTGAACAATGCCAATGTGCCCAACAACCTATGTAAAATGCTTTTACACTAAAAACCCCAATAGTTGAAACATGATTTTAATTCATTTGTTGAGTACCCAAAGTGTACTAGAAACTCAAAAGCTAAATAAGGAGATGTAAACTGAGTAATTTCAAATTTTTCAATGTAAGAAAATCAATGACCATGATGTTGGGGTTAGCACAATGTTGTAAAAATTATATATCATATCTAAGCATGCATGCAATATAAACGGATATTCTACCAGAAGAAATATACAAAACAAGAGATATAAATCAGCACCATATTTAACGTGGTTCACCCAGTGTGGGTTACATCCACCAAGAAACAATCCAATCTATTATCCAAAGCTGTTCAAAAGATCTACAATATTCCACACCTCAAAGATGTATAGTACTTTATTTTTCTCAATCTTCTCTTCTTCTCCAATAAATCTCTCTCACATAATTATTCTCACAATAATCATCAATTCTTACACTTCTCACATTTCTAACCCTAGCTTTCATGTTTTATATAGGCATATACAAACTTAGGGCACATAGCCACACAATTACAATCAATAGATCTGATTTAATAGTAAAATTAGATCTAATTCCCATGAGTTAAATAAAACACCCATGCACATGTACCCGACATCGGTTAGCCTTAATCAATGTCAATTCCTCCTTTCTTGACAGATGTCGGCCATAGGTGACCGATATCGGTCCCTCCATAACCGATGTCGGTTACTATGCTTTCCTGCAAGTTTAATATAGCATGTTAATCTGAAGTAATTGAGCTCCAAAACTCAACAATCTCCCACTTAGATATAAATTATTTCACTATACATGTACAGTGGTCATTCTTGGACCCTTTCCTTAGCTTTGTTTCTTCCTCTTCAAGTCTCAAACTTGAAGACCAACAAAAGTGGAGTGTAGCTCCAACTTCTCTTTTGTTAATGGCTTCGTTAGCATATCTACATGATTTTCACTCATATGAATATTCTTCAATTTCAACATCCTATCCTCTAATACATGTCGTATGAAGTGATACCTCAACTGAATGTGTTTTGTTCTAGAATGAATTGCTGATTTATTTTTCAAATGAATTGCACTCTGACTATCATTGAACAATTTGCAATCATCTTTCTCCTTTCCTAATTATTCCATGAACCTTCTCATACATATCATCTCTTTTCTAGCCTCTATAGCTACAACATACTTTACCTTTTGTATTATACAAAGCCACCACCTTCTGTAATCTCAAAATCCAGCTAAATGTCATGTCCCACCTACTATGAAAATATATCCAGTAGTGATCCTTCTACCATCCAGATATCTAGCCATATTTGAATCAACATAGTCATGTAAAGAAATATTTGAGCCTCTATAGCATAACTGCATGTTAGATGTCCCTCTCAAATACCTAAGTATCTATTAGATTACTTTCCAATTCTCTTTACCTAGATTGGCCATAAATCTACTCACAAATCCCACTAACCTATGCAATGTCTGGTCTAGTAAAAACCATAGCATACATGAGACTCCCAACTACTGAATCATATGGTACTCATGTCATGTATTTAACCTCCTCATGTGATGAAGGACACTGATATTTTCTCAACTTGAAGTGTCCAGCCATAGGTGTACTCACCGGTTTTGAATCTTCATGTTAAACCTTTCCAACACCTTATTTTTATAAGCCTCCTGAGACAAATACAATTTCTTGTTCTTCTTGTCTCTGTGTGTTTGCATGCCAAGGATTCTTTTTGCAGCTCCTAAATCCTTCATATCAAATGTATGAGCTAGCTTTCCCTTAAGCTCACCAATGTCCTACATACTAGATCTAGCAATAAGCATATCATCCACATACAATAACAAAATAATATAGCTCCCATTTTCAAGATTCTTGAAATAAATACAATGGTCAGATTCACATATCAAATATCCATACTCATGCATGAAACTATAAAACCTCATGTACCATTGCCTTGGAGCTTGCTTGAGCCCATATAGACTCTTTTTCAACCTGCACATTAACTTCTCCTTAACCTTGACTTCATACCCAAGTGGTTGCTGCATATAAATCTATTCATCCAAATCACCATGAAGGAAATCCATCTTCACATCTAGTTTCTCTAAATGCAAATTGTGTACTGCAACTATACTCAATATAGTACGTATGGAATTCATTTTAACAAAAGGAGAAAATATTTCACCAAATTCAATACCTACTTTCTATGCAAATCCGTTTACTACAAGCCTTACCTTGTATCTTTTATGTCCACCCTCTTCTTCCTTGATCCTGTAAACCCACTTGTTCTGCAATGTCCTCTTACCTGTTGGAAACTTAACCAAATCCCAAGTTTGGTTTTGTTCTAGTGATTCCATCTCCTCATCCATGTCATGCTCCCACTGCATGTGGGTCTTATCATACATTGCTTCTTCAAAACTTTTTGGTTCACCATTATCAGTCAATAATAAATAAGATAGAGAAGGTGTAAATCTTTCTAAAGGTTTACTTACCCTTTGTGACCTTCTCATAGAATTTTGTGGTATCGGAGGCTCATCCTGGACCTCCTAGACATTTGTCTTCAATTTTGATAGTGATCAACGTCAGTCACCTGTATATGACGTCAATTCTACTAACTAATGTCAGT
This sequence comes from Taxus chinensis, assembly GCA_019776745.2. Taxonomy (NCBI): domain Eukaryota; kingdom Viridiplantae; phylum Streptophyta; class Pinopsida; order Cupressales; family Taxaceae; genus Taxus; species Taxus chinensis. The sequence continues at coordinate 802,134,430 of CM034146.1, forward strand.
TTGGATCTTCTGAGCAGATATCGGTTTAGTTGACCAATGTTAGTCAGGGGTCAACTGACATCGGTTACTATGTAACCCTCTAGGTATGAATTTTGAATCCAAGAGTTTCATTTTCATTCACAAAATTCTCAACCGGTTCGTCCTTGGGTACCAAAATTTGATCCCTGTACATTCTATTTTTATTCCATTCAATTTCATGACTCCTAATAATTTTAGAATTCTCTAAATCCCAAAAACGGAATCCGAAATCACCAGATCCATAACCAATAAAAGTGCATCTCTTGGATTTTGCATCCAACTTTTTTCTCTTTTCCTTATCAATAGGCACAAAAGCTTCTAAACCAAAAAACTTTAAGAAAATTAAGATATATCTATTTTTCTAGTCCAAGCTTCCTCTAGTATTCTTCCATCTAGTGAACTTAAAGGCCCATGGTTAATCAAATAAACCATTGTATCAACTATTTCTTCCTAAAACTGCAAGGGAAATCTAGCATGTATTATCATACTTCTAGCACGTTTCATGATTGTCTTGTTCATTATTTCTGCAACACCATTCTCTTGTGGTATTCTTGGAACCATCATTTCTCTATGTATTGCATTCACTGAACAATAATCATTGAAATCCTTACTACATTATTCACCACCATTTTCATATCTAAGGCACTTTAAATTTGAATTTGATTCATTCTCAACAAGGTATTTCCATTTTTTTAAAGTCTCAAAAATATCATATTTACATTTAATACAATAAACCCATACCTTTCTTGTAACATCATCAATGAAAGTAACATAATATTGGGATCCTCCATGAGAAGATACCTCGGATGGTCCCCACACATCTGAGTGTACAAGCTCCAATTTCTGCTCCTTCTTAGTTTCCCCAACTTTGAGAAATATCACCCTCTTTTGCTTTCCAAAGATACAATGCTCATAGAAATTAAGATCTAAATCTTTCAAATCAGATAACTTACCCTTAGCCTTTAAGATCTACATTCCTTTTTGACTCATATGGCCCAACCGATTATGCCACATGCATGCATCTGAATCTAAAGTAGATAACAGAGAAAATGAATCAATAACACAGGTAGATAAAATATAACGTTCCTAAATGCTTACATATTGCCACAACAAAAGCACCTTTGGTGACTTTTTAAGAGTCTGTTGTGAATGTAACCATGCAACTAGCTTCACCTAGTTGACCTATAGAAATAAGATTCCTCTTTAGGCTTAGCACATGTCTCACATCTTTCAATACCCATGTATTTCCATTCTACAATTTTAGATGAATTTTTCCCTTTACCAGTATTAATGTAAGGTTCATCATCACCCAAATAAACATGCCCAAAATTGCCATGGACATAATTTATTGAAATAACCCTTATTATGAGTTGCATGGAAAGAAACTCCTGAATCTAAAACCCATGATTCTATTCTATTATCCAAAGAAAGAATAAGAGCATCTTGCATTCCCTCTGTTGCAATATTTACCTCTTTATTTGACTCTTTACCTTTGTTTATGTGTTGGTTTCTTTATCCTTTGACCAAAAATATTTCTTTACATGTCCTTTCTTTCCACATTTCCAATAGGTAATTCCCTTACCTCTGGATTTAGATCTTCCATCCCTTGACTTTGATTTCCCATTATTCTTACTCTTGGATCTCTCCTTCTACCTACCTTTGCTTTCGACATTCAAAGCATTCCCAGATGATGATTCTCCTAAACTTTTCCTATGTATTTCTTCATTTAGAATTATACTAATCACATCATTAAACTTCAAAATATTAGTAGCAAATGTTGTATTACTAAAATCCATTATCAAATTATCCCAACTATCTAGAAAATAACACAAGAATAAAAATGCTTTTACTTTATCTTCAAAAGGTGTAACGAACCGTTACACCAAAACCTTGAGGCTTTAGTGAAATACACACATGAGTATCATAACATCCCACCATGCTTCCGCAACCTAGACCCCGGGCTAGATTTATGCCCGTATAGTTGGACCACTACCTACCCTATACGAGCCCCAAGCAAACACTGCAATGCCAATGTAGCCACTCGTGTCGGGACTCGAACCTGGGTGGTTTCTCTGGTACCAAATGTAATGAATTTTTACACCAAAACCTCATGGCGTTAGTGAAATCCATACATGAGGATCATAAAAAAAGGGATATTAACCGATTTTAATTGATTTACAATAGAACGATAATCATTCAAATGATTAGACACAGATCCACCTTCTTGCATTTTAGAATTAAATAATTTCTTCATCAAATAAAATTTATTCAATGCACTTAGTTTTCATATAAATTAGCTAAAGCTTTCATTAATTCTATCGTGGTTGCTACTTCTATTATATTCAAAGCCACAAATGTTGTCAGGCTCAATCTTATAGATCTTAGAGCCTTTCTGTCAAGAATCTTCAATTCTTCATCTGTCATCTTTGCAAGCCTTTCCTTCTCATCCAATAGTAAATAAAGATATCTTTGATACAGATAATCCTCCACATGCATCTTCCATAGCTGATAATTACGGCCTTCAAATTTATATACTTTATATTTACTATCTTCTACCAGTGTTGTGGTCTCACTCAATCATAAATCCCTATGAGTAAATCTATCAACACACATAACCCTCAAACAAATCTCAGATACGATTCATTGTGGTTAGACCAAACCAGTTGTACAGATATATATCAGATTAAAGCATGCAATTAATAAACACAGAAATAACCAACAAAAGAACATACACAATATATAACGTGGTTCACCTAGTGTGTGCTATGTCCACTAAGAAACAACCAATATATTATTCCAGAGGTTGTACAATTGAAGATCTGTAATCTTCCACACCTTACACGATGTACATTACTTTTCCTCTCACAAGATTCTCTAAGCTCTCACCAAGAATTCCTTCTTGCAATTCTACCAATCTTCTTGATTCATTCTATTCTCTAACCCTAGTTTTCTAGCTTATATAAGTATATACACACTTTGGGCACTTTAGCCATTCATTTACAACCATTAGATCAACTTTATAAAAAAGATTATATCTAATTCTTGTGACTCAAATATAAACAATCACGCACAAGTAACTGATGTCGGTTACCCTAACCGATGTCGGTTAGTATGCTAGGTGACTGATGTCGGTCAACTAACCGATGTCAGTTATTATGTAAACCTGCAAGTTGTAAATAAGCTTCGTTGTGAAGCAATTTGGCTCCACAATATCAACAAATGATGGGTGTTTGTTTCCCACCTGGGAATTAGTGTCTTGGGGTTAAAATAAGATAGTTTCTTAGTTTATAATAGTGTACATCAGACTACAATATGGATATACAACATCAAACATTCAGTTTCAGTTATAGAATTAGGTCAATTGGCTACAATTTGGTTAAATCAGTTATAATTTGGTTAGAAATTGGGACGTGCCATATGTAGTGGCACTTATTTGACAACCATCGTGGATGGAGAGAAAAACATACCTCTCTCCTAAACACTCTTCTCTTGGCATGATATTTCCAAAAAAACTTGTTCTTTACGTGGGATCACCCAAAAAACTTGTCATTTTCTTGAGATCACCCAAAAAACTCACTCTTGGCGTGAGATTGCCAAAAAATCTCACCCTTGGCAATAGGATGCCAAAATCCAGCAACATATCCAAAGAAAATAGGACAACTTTATATACTTTACACTCTTATACATCAGGTACACTCTTTCCTTAACTAATGATTTCCATACATTTTTACTTACTCATACATACATTAATTTAATTTTTCACATACGGGACTTTGACTACTCTTTTTCTCTTCTTTTATAGGTTTGTCCTTATAAGAAGAAACTCACATCAACAGGCACAAGCTCCAACAACATGCTACTATGCATACAGTTCACCCCTAGGTTCTACCTCCCTTTCGTAGTTAACACACTTCACATTATGATCACTTCATGCTACTTTTTCACTCGGCACTATCAGATACACTTATCTTTGGATCACACAATACATATTTTCTATTTATTGTATGCTATCGAGTATTCAATCAACAACATAAAGTGGGGGAAAATGTAGACACGCAATAAATGCACTTGGGTACATTTCTAGGTCATATGGCATACTAATGTATACATTATTCCTAAGTAATAAAAATAGTGGTTGACAACTCCTTTGGGCATTTTGGTTACTGTATTTTACACTTTACTATCTTTACACGTCTTACAAATCTGTTGGAATTTAACTGATTTATCTTTCATGAACTTGGACACTAGCGCTTAGTTAAGAAAGAAGCGCCCTGGGACTCTTGTCCCTTTTGGGTGCCATTTTCCTTATCTTTCTTCTTCTTACTCTTTTGGGACCATTTCACATTTTGGTCATCTTTTAAAACTTTGGGTCGGCCTTTTAGTTGTCAATTACAAAATTCAAACAAGGGAATCATATATATACTTAGTTATTTCTCTCAAATAAAGGCCCAAGCACTATCTATCATCACCTAAGATTGCACAAAGGCATAAAAGAATTACAGGGCATGCATCTAGCACGTCCATATAAGGGACAAGGGCTATATTATTTTGCATACACAACATAGGAGGGGAGTTCATTCTATTTCATTGCACACATCTTGCATACTCAATTTAATCTACATTTATCCCACTATCATCGTACAACTTGTCACAAGGGAAACCTAGAGCATCATTACACACACAAGAATAAAGAATTACATAGATTCTGAGATGTAGTGTAGCACTCGGTCATAATTTCACTCTTCGAGTGACCGTCGAGGTCAGTTTGAATCCCCATTCTACGTACTTTTTTATTAGAGTTGATGTGGTTTGTGGGAATATGTAGGTAGTATTCTATTTTGTAGGTTACAAGTACTACTGGAGATATTACAATGAAACTAGAACGACAAAGAGAGATCAACAATGAAGCTCCTCTAACCTAGAAAAAGCTAGAACCTGAGCAACTAAGCGGACAAATGAGGCCAATTAAGTCACCAGTGCCTAGGGTTCTCCTGTCCTCTTGTTGGCACTTCTATCCCTAACATTTCCAAGGTCTCGAACCCTCATCGAGATTGTTTGACATTGTTTCTATCCAGATTCAACAGATACTTAGTTATGATCATCTCTAGATCACACAAAATCACCTAAGTCATCATCTTTCTCTCATTTATTTAGGGTTTTACATTGTTAGAATTCTTATTTCTTGTTTCATATTGTATATAATTATTATAATATCATATATCACAATAGTTACTATGAAATTAAGGTTTAATTTCATTCAGTTTAAATCAGTAGCATGTGTTCTATTTTCAAAGTAGATCTCTCTCCTTTGTTCTCATTTCATGAGAGTTGACATGAATGAGAAGGTAAAGCCTTGATGGGAATGACACATTTAAAACAGTGCATGTTAGGGAGTGAGAAATGATACATTGTTTGATAACTTACATATGCAACAATATACAAAATCAATAAAATAGATACATATCTTTTTATTTCCTATCTTCACATCTTGCACACTTTAAGACAACCAACATATTTAAAATGCTATAGGTAGTCATACTGCTACAATCACTAGAGATGATTTTAACACTATGTATTATGTCATGTGTGTGTGTGTGTGTGTGTGTGTGTGTGTGTGTGTGTGTGTGTGTGTGTACTATATATTTATTGTGTGTATGTGTGTGTATAATATATATACACACACACACACACACACACACACACACACACACACACACACACACACACACACACACACACACACACACACACACACACACACACACACACACACACACACACATGACATAATACATAGTGTTAAAATCATCTATAGTGATAGTAGAAATACGCCTATATATATTAACAAACTATTGAGGAATTTAATAGTGTAGAAGACATCATGGAGGAATTAAGGTTTTGGGTAGCTGATGAAGCAAAAGTTAAACAAAATTTAAAGTTGAGTTTACCTATTTCCCCATTAAGGAGAGGGATCAAATTTTACATGCTTTTATCAAACAATCTCTTTCGGGAGGAAAAATATGATCATGCGAATCAATCTCAGGTTCCCTTGTTTAGTATGCTCATGAAAGGAAAGAGACCTAACTTTGGTGAATTATTTGAATTAAATTTTTGATTGTGTAGTAATATGGCAGTTATAAGGAATAACTTTAATATATTGTCTTAGTTGGTGGTCATGTTTTTTGCTTTCTTGTCTTTTGATCCATCATTCCCAAATTGGTTACCTACACTTCTTATTTCAATACATGTTACTTTTGCTAAACTATACTGCTACAACCATGGACTAAATATTGGGGATATTTGTGACATATTATATCCCATTGTCTATCATGTCATCTATGGAAATGGAAATCCTAGAATCCTTCATGAACTAAGATATTCTATCAAGAATGTGGGGGCCTATTGGTATTATCAGGAGTTCATTGTGTTCATAATAGAAGGTACTTTAACCCCTCCTTGCAAACTACCTAGGCATGTGCTTAAAAGATTATCAACCACAAAATTGGCTCATAAATATGAGAGTGGGATACATGGCCAATACAAGAACATGAAGAAAATTGCATGGCTTCATCTTCCCTTCCATATATTGGAATGTATAGGTTTATTAAATATCCATCTACTCAAAATTTTGAAAGTCAACATTGGGCTTAAGCCAATCTTTATCTTGATACCTAAGGAAGTTGGGTCCAAATGGTCATGTAAGGGCCACATAAACTAGATGAGAAACAATCATCCCAAGTCTTACATTCATATATGTATGGAGACAAATAGAGTTAAGGCTTCACTTATATTTACTTGAATAGGAGAGTTTGGCTTCCACTTACTTGGTGGACTACTTACAAATCTTTTATTTTTCCCTTTCCTTTTTGGACACAATTTGAATGAGTGAAGTTGTTGGGATTCAAAAGAGGAATCTTCAAATCTTTGTGCTCTACTTACTCAAGTGAGTCTTATTTATGCAAACTTAAATAATTTATTCAAATCCTTTTAATTCTATTGTGTTTTTATGTGCATCATTATATGCAATATCGTCGTACTGATCTTCACAATAAATATTTGTATAAACTCTATGATATTGGTTTGCATTACCATGATTCACCCACATAGAACTCGTAAGATCTGAAGTGATATATTCTTGTGACGTTTGCATCCAATTAATATTTGGTTAAAGAATAGGATTTCAATTTCTAGAAATTGTCATAAAAAGGTGGGAAATACTTGTTAAGTATGAACTTTCCCCACGTTGGGTGCCAAAAAATTGTTGGTGTTAAAATTTACATAGAGGAAAATTATCAACAGTACATGAGACAAGAATTCCCTCCTCTTTGTTGGGGAGGTTCCCTTATTTAAAACCAAAAGGAAAAAAATATAATATCCACACTAATACTATCTTGATTTGGGATGTTGATTATCTTATGTAGATATATCATAGGAAATTTAGAAAAGAGAAAGAGTTGTTAGGATTTAGGAATTAGAGTCGGGGGAAAAAGAAAAGAGGTGACAACACTTTTGAGAGAGTGGAAATAGATATCTATTTACTTATGCATATCGATGATTTAAATAAATCACAATATTATTATAGACACCAATTTTTGGTATAGCGCCCCTCCATTATCTTGCGTTCATGCAATTTCCTTTCTCATCTTTAATTTTTTCTAAATTTCAATAAACCTCATCATCTATTTAACCAAATTTAATTAATTATTAAATGGGATACATATAAACCCATTTAATAATTGACTTTTGGCATTATCCCCCATCTCTCACAAATTATTCAATCCATGGGTATTAATACACCCATCTGACACCCCTTTCTAAATGGAATCTATCATCTCACCTACCATGTCAATCATGCTCCCCACTCCATCTAATAATGTAAGCCGTGGTCCCCACATGATCACATCATTTCTCTTAACTCAGGTTACTATACCCAAATCCGGTTACTTGTTAACCCCTAATATAACCTCACATCCAAGCTATAAATATGGGTTTTCTCCCATATTTCGGAGGAGGACATATTTTTTAGGATGGAGATAGATTTTTTGAGAACCCTGGAGATATATTTTTCAAGAAGACCTGAGAGGAGAAGAAAGAGGTTAATTAAGTTCTTCCAGTTTAAGGGAGAAATCTTTGCCATCGTTCATCATCTTACCATCTCGATGCCTAGTCCATCTCCATATCAGAGCGCAAGCTAAGTCCCCTCATCATTTTAATTACTTGTCATTTCATATTTCATTACTATTGTTCGTGATCTCTTATTATCTTGTCTAACATGGGGGTTAACATCCTCCAAGTGAGTTAATATCCTCTTGAAACCAGCACTGTCCAGGCAACCCCCGCATATTGTTGTCTAATCTTATCTATTTCAGTTTTGCAGATCTAGCTTCTTTATATCATGCACCTATCTTATTTGTGCCCATAGATCCACATCTACATCCAAGGTTCTAATCCCTCCATCATTCGAAGTTGCTAGTGGCTCCCAGTATTGGCCTTCACCCCGCTCAAGAACAAAGTTTCCTTTACAACATTTTGGCATGCCTGGTGGGACCAAATCCTAGCTCTGGTCATTTTGTTTGTTATTTCACTCATCTTTTCTAACTTGCTTGTTTGAAATATTTTAGTATTTTTTCAATTTCAAGTCAGTACGGTCACTCATTGAAATCACCATGAGGTACGTGCTCTACTTATTTTTTGTTGACATCTACTCGCATGGGAAGAAAATATGGAAATTAACCTTATCATTTGGCTGTGTTTTCAATTTTAATTACGTAATTAATTATTCTCCTAGTGGTCGTCATGTGATAGATTTTGTGAATATTTCGTTTGTAAGCTTACTCATTTACAGGATTTAATGTGTTCCCATCATGTGATGTCCTTTGTACATGTGGTCGTTTTTGCCATCTTCGAGGTACGTCATTATGTTGTGTTCATAGAATTGTCATTTGGTAGTTTCTAGTTAATATCAAGTTTGTTTTTATTATTAAATAAATAATATTAATAAAAATATATACACATAATTATTATTAAATTAAATTAAATTTTAAAAAAATTATTAATTAATTATAATTATTTTTAAAAAACAATATTATCCTAACTACCCATTCCCTTAGCATTTTACCTCACCTCCAACCCATCTCCTAACACCTACCTAATCCTCAACACCCCTCCGCTTACCACTCCACCCTAGCTTCACTCACCTCTCTTCTGAATCTGCTTCACTTCCATCTCCCACTCGGCCACCTCACATCTCGTCCCGCTCTCTACCCAATTCCTTACTCTCTTACTTCTCCAACTTGCTCCCCATCCTAACCACCTCCCTATCTAACTCAACCTCCTCTTCTTCCTGAGCTCCATCCTCCAAACCCCACTATATAGTGACTCCCTACTCACGAGCCCAATCTACCCCATCCCCACACACCACAAAACTCCACCGCACCCAATCTTGTTAACCTGATCTCCACCACATCTCCCACTGCCATTTTACCTCTCCGCTGCTCCACTCAGCTCATTCCACACAACTCCCCTCAACCAAGCTTCTTCCCATGCACCGAGCTCTCCACATCCACATCTAGCTTCATCCCCTTCTCCACTCCACTCTCCATCCAACCCGAGCCATCCTCTACATCTCCCAACCATTCTCCACGCACAATCCACTCTTCCTTCCCTCTGCCCATGCACTATCTCCTGTCCACCCGTCTCCCACGTAGATCCTTCCCTCTACCAAAGCTCCTTTCCCCTTCCACATCTCATCCTCACCCAACTCCACATAGCATTTTCTTAAGACTACACCAACATTCATTGACCCCGATCTCCATCTTCCTCTACCCAAACTCCTATCCAGCTTCCTCCCACGCAGAGCCTCTAACACAGTTACACACACACACGCATCCTCCCTCAAACTAAAGAGCTCCAATACGACTTTCCTCCCTCACGAGCTCTTCCAACCAACGCCCCTCCACTTGTAACTATCCAGTTGCCTTACCTCTCCCTTTTTCCTGACTATGTTCCACTCATCCCACATACAGCTCGACCCTATTCTCCACCCCCAACCGACATACACCGACCCACGTGGTCTTCACCTCTCTCCATGCACACTTTCCCCGACCAATAGGACCCCTCCATATGAACTCCACATGGCTCGACCACACACACACTACATCTTTATTTAATAATTTTTAATTTCGACTCTCCTAGTGCATTTCTTCTTTATTTAATAATTTACTTCATAGATTAGTCCTATAGTCTTTTTTTAGTTTATCATTCTATAGTCCATTTCATAACTTATCATTTTGAATCTATTGACACATTTTATAGTTTATCATTCCATCATCTCTCATTTAGGTATGGATTGAACATTTATTAATTTATCTTATACGTTTATTTCATAGATTAAAATTAAAATTTTCATTTTTGCATCGCAATTACTCTAATTGACTAGGAATGTTAAACTATGATTTTATTATTTTGATTACTTATTTTTCTATGACGACTCTCTTTAGACGTCAGCATTGTTTTCCTTAACAACGTCAACTAATTGTTTTATTTGTTTCTGCAGGTAAAGTTCACAATGTTGCAACCAAAATAATAACGTTGTCAAAGACCAATGTTTAAACCAAACATATCACACAAAATACTTTTACCGACCTTATTTGCAAACATAAACGGTTCCATTTTAGGGTACCCGGGCATTTTGGGCCACTAACTGGTGCTTTCAAAATACATCACTATCACACGCACTGAAATAACTAGAAAAAGTGATTCTCCCGGTATTCCTCATTTTTCTTTATTTTCTCTTTTCTGCATCAAACTTTCCCTTTCTTGAGTGTCTGTCTACATCGAATATCATATTTCATTTTGGTCTAAAATGAACCTTCTGCATGCTACTTGCTTACATAGATTAAGTAAAGGATTTAACTCTTTGCATTTCACTTATCACACACTACTTGAGACTGCAAAAACATAATTAACACATCAAAACATTCCTCTCACTTGGTTAACTGATTGGAACTTAAACACCCAACAGGAAACCGTCTCAGACATCTCCTAATCCATAATTACCTGAAACCAACCTTAGACTCCTTTAGGCACCTTCATTACCTACTTTTCTTTTTTGTTCACATCCTCTAAATTAAACATGATGATAAAAAATATTATGCTTGATTTGTTTTTCAACAACATACATAAACAGATGTTTCTCTATTTCAAACCTATTGTCGCTCTCTCTCAAATCAAGGAAAAAAAACAATCTTCTCTATCTAACGATATTACCTCTTCTGACGATCTTGCCCAACATGATAATAAACTCAAAACCATGTCATCAATCACCCAATCTCTAGTCTCCATGGTCTCACCTCATGACAACCATGTCATCTAAAATTGTCCCCACCTTGACACCAACCCGCATATCCCTTGTCAACCTTGTTTTCCTAAACCGATCGCACCACCATCTCCTTCTCCTCTAGATACATTTGAATCTCCTCCTAACCCCATATATGACTTCTTACTCCAAAAATATCCTATAATATCTCAATCCTCACAATCTCCAAAATTGATGTATCACATTCCACCCACCTCCCATTTTGACAATTCTATTTCATCCACCATTAATAGGCATGTCCAACCATCTCAACCTCTTCACACTTACATTCCTACACATTGTATGCTCCAACCATCTCAAAATCTTAACACACATATCCCAACTTATCATCATGCCCCTATTGCTCAACACTAGCCTATGCAGCAATCTCAACCCATGACACATGCTCCCCAAACACCTACATATCCACAAATTAATCAATTGTCTTATCAAACCATTCCACAAACATCCTATCCACAAACTTATCAACCATCTTATAAGACATTTCCCCAATTACCCACACATCCACAAACACATCATTCCCCTTATCGAACTACTTTTCAAACCACACAACCAATCTAATCTCAACCTTACAACACCTCAAGTGATTCAATTCACACCTTAATGAATCTGTTGGCTAGCTTAGAAACCCTTACTGTAGCACCCAAAAACACCTTATCCTATGACCAAATATGTAATGAACCGATTCATCCGTCGGTTCCAATTAAACCCTACCCTTCTCATTGGAAACTTCCTGCATTTGCTAAGTGCAATAACAAGGAATATACACAACAACATCTCCTTACATTTAAACATGCATGTTGTCTTATTACACATGATAACGATCTACTTCTTCGCAATTTCCCTATGTCTTTGTTTGGTCCCAAGTTAGACTGGTATAACAGTATCCCGCAAAATTCCTTATTCTCTTTCACTCAACTTGCATAGTTGTTCTTAGAACACTTTTCTATTAGTATAACACGCAAAACCACTATCGCTGATCTATATACCATTCGAAAATTTTAAGACAAGCCTATCGCCGACTTCGTCACATGATGGCATGATGTTATAAACCAACTATCCTTCACTATCCCAAAAACTAAACTCATTGAACTATTCTCATGTTCGTGTGCCAAACATATATCATTCACTTTGCAGATCTAATCATTCTAAACCTTTGACGAAGCTTTCACAATGGATCGCAAACTTGAAACCCATGCCATTGAGCAAGGTCATCTTAAACTAAGTTCAATTAAACCTAAAATTGAATCTACTAAACCATTCACACATAATGACGAGTTCAAGGTTGTGGCCAACACTATGGTCATTCAACCCTCATCCCCATCTATGTCTAGCACATAGTCTCAACGTTAATCTCCTCAATCAATAGCTAACTACACTCCCTTAGGAGAATCATACAGTTATGTATTTGATAAGTTGATGAGCATAAACTCTATCCAACTACCTCCCATATGACCCATGGACAACTTGTAAGCCAAGCCTATTTGGTATCATGAGGCCCACTATTGTAAATATCATCGAGTCAAAGTTCATGACATTGAGAGATGTTGTTCCTTCAAAGATCATGTCCAACAACTCGTAAATGAAGGGGATATCCAAATCGATACCTCAACTGCGCAAACTAATCAACCACCAAAAAATCACGTCACCCCCTTTACATCTCAACTATCAAATGCTTATATGATTGACACTATCAATAGAGATCCCATCTTATCACCAAATCCACATGTTCCCACTGTGGACATTATTCACATCCCTTATTTAGAGCCTGTCACACCTACATCAACTTTCACTATTTATCCTGAACCTGCACATTCTCTTGTCCTTATCACATCCTCATCAAATTAAACTATATCATCCTCTTATGACACTTCAAATACACCCCAATCTACCACATTAGATTCCTCCTTAGCACCCATTTCAGCCCCACTCATATCCACACATAACCCTACGTCTCTCACACCTATTCATTCACCGTCATCCTCATCAAATACACTTGTTACTACACCTATATTTCTCACAACCATCCCAACTAAAATCAGTTCTACTACATGCAACCTTGCAACCCCACCTTCGATGTGAACTCCATTAGCAAACATATCATTCTTACCCCTCAAAACATTAATGAAACAACCAGTCCCTTCTACTTCTACATCCAAAAATGCCCCTGCATTTACTATATTGTCCATACTCATAAGGTCCACTCCATCGGTCATCACACAACCCAAATCTCCACATATTCCAAATGTGCCTACATCCCTATCTATCCCAGCTACCCCTATATCTATCATACCAAAAAATACACCTATCCCTACCTTGACATCTTTACCTATATCTTTAGCCATGGCCACATCATCAGTTTTATCCCAATACTCTCTGCCTAATTTGTCTATCACAATAACCAAATCCTCTTGATCTACAACTATATCAAAGATACCCTTTGGATCATCTATTTAACCTACACATCCACCTAAATCAAATAAAGATGGTTTTCATTCTCCCTCTACAAAATCATCTCTTCCCATGCCAAACCTGAAACAATCCACATCTCACATAGATATCATTAATCACATCATACAAACACCTATCTCTCCATTAACGTCCTCATCTTGTTTTAGGATGTTTTCTCCATTAATAACCACACCACCGCTATCATATCCTCTGGTTGAAATTATAATCATCCCTGCTAGAGGTAAATCTTCTCAGTTGAAGTCTAAGGCTCGGGGAAAACATCCCTGATAGTCCCTTGCTCATCCTCAGAAATATTTAGGTTTTCCCTCTTCTCAACAATCCAATGCCACAATATCTATTTCAAGATCAATCTCTCAATCTACGACATCTTAAAATAATCAATCCACATCCAAACAGTATAATACTCTAACCAAATTTGATTTGTCCTCCAAAACATGAAATTCACCCATCTAATCTACATCCACTTTTTCTTCCAACTCCAAGCTGAGATATCCTATCAAAACCCACAAGAGTTACCTTCCCCATGGTACTTCAATGGGGTCTTATGCAGATATCCTTTGACATTTAACTCGAACATCTGCCATCAAAATTATTCCCATTAAATCCTTTAATCCCTATAGTCCTAAGCCATCATGGTTCAATCCTTATTGCACTTGCGCTTATCATCAATCCTTAGTGTCATCCCACTTACTACCTTGTGTGAAACATGGTTCTGAATGTAATTTGCACAATTCACTACTTTGGCCCAATACTGTAGAGGAAGAGACTTCGAGTGAATCATACAATTAGCCATCTCCTTTAGAGTATGGTTCTTTATTTCTGTGACTCCATTCTACGAAGGGCTATAAGCAACTGTATGTTGCAAAGAGATCCCTTCAGAAGTACAGAAATCCATGAACCTATTGTTTACATATTCACCTCCATTGTTGGTTCGAAGAACCTTGATAGACCATTCTACCTGTTTCTCAGCAAGAGCCTTAAAGTCCTGAAAATGTTCAAAGACTTCAGACTTAAGCTTAAGAAAATATACCCAAGTATATCGTGAATAGTCATCAATGAAGGTTAGCACATAAAGAGCTCTAGTAAACGAAGGAGAAGGAAATGGACCAGAAACATCATTGTGAACAAGAGACGATTGGCTCTCCAGGATTTTCCTTTGTCAAAGTTCTTTTCAGGATGCTTTCAAAGGGTACAACCCTCACAAAGACCCTTAGAAAACTTGACGCGAGGCAACCCATTGACCATTTCATTTTGGCTCAATTGTTTAAGGTAGTGATAATTTAGATGTCCGAAACACTCATGCCATAGCTTGCTAACCTCATTTTCATGAGTAAGCAAGGAAGTGGGTGTAGAATTAGAAGTAAAGTGGGAAAAGGTATATAACCGTGAACGGTGATCAACCTTTCCCTCAGCCACTGTAGTGTCATTGTTAAGCTCACAAATAATCACCGAGTTAGGACCAAATTCCACTCGCATTCCTTCACCAAGGTGAGTAATTTGGTAAACCGATAGGAGATTGGTAAAGAGATCAGGAACACTCAACACTTGGTTAAATGTTCCCCCATCCATCTCTATCGATCCACTACCGGAAACCGACAATGTCGTGTCATTACCCATCATGATTTGGGACATTCCACAAGGTTCGATGATGGAAAACTCAACATGCAAAGAACCCATGTGGTGTGAGACACCAAAATCTATAATCCATGTTGATGAAGGAGAAACTCTGGCTACAAGGGTCTTTCCTTTCTTCTTATCATTTTTAGCACCTTTTGCAGCAGAAGACTCAGCCTTCAAAGCACTTTGTTTTATGGATTCAAGAACACTTATTTTATTCTTCTCAAGTAAACGAGATAAGTGATCAATCTATTTCTGAGAATAGTGTTCCTCGTCGTGACCAGAATTCTTGCAATAGGAACACAAATACTTGTTTTTCTGTGCCTTAGGCTCAGAGGTCGAAGTGTTTGTGTCATTTTTGGGTTTGGTCTTGGTTTCTTTCTTAGGTTGATCCTTTATTTCTTTCTTCTTTTCAGTCTTCTTTCCCTTGCTAGTACTTGCTACAAGGGCATGTGACTTGGACTTGAGAGACCCCATTTGAATGAGTTTTTCCTGTTCTTGAATGAGATGGGACGAAAAATAGTCAAAGGAGGGCATAGTCCAAGTATCACCCAAGGTAGGTTTTGTAGCGTAGAAAGTTGACACGAAGACAGAAGATTCGAGACATAGCTTAGAGAGAATCGACAAGATCAGTTGAGAATATTTCTTCTCTACTTGACATCCTTTTAACAACAATTAATGTGGACAAATTTTGAGAAGAAGGCTTTTAGGTTTTCAAAGTCACTAGGATTTAACCCTAGTAGTTCATTTTCCAACTCATGCGCTCTCATGTCATCTAGTTGTCCAAACATCGCATCCAATGTTTTCCACAAAGATTTAGGTGTTTCAGACGCCTCAATGTGGAAGAGAAAGTAAGGAGAAACAAACATGGAAATAAGACCTAAAGCTTCATTACTACAGTTTAACCACTTAGATTTTTTAGGTTCGTCATCTGGTTCAGTCTTAGTTCCCATGGTGATGCGGAATAACCCTTTACCCCTTAGTTTCATTATTATTTTTGATCTCCATTTGAAAAATTTGAATGGCGTAAGCAAGGGAATTAAAAGTGCATCCATAGTGTGTGAGAGAGAGAAAGAAATGCAGAAAATAAACACAACCACTGAGGACAATAACAACCCCCTACTTTCGGCACTTTATAGTGTAGTGTGTTGATTACAATTGGGTCCGTGCGTGCGGTTGGAAACACTTGGTAACTCGTCTTGTAATCAGCGTAATAACACATAAGAGAGGAGACCACAATAGTGTTTCATGGAGAGAAACAAATAGGACATCGTAAATAAGCACAAGCAAAAAACAAGAAAGGAGGTGAAAGCCAACCCTGGTGGTGAGAAAAAAATGTCTCACGTCATAAAAGGAAACCCCCTTGCTGCAGACTGTGGTAGACGCGCTCACTAGTCGCAAGAAATAATAAGGGTGAAATATAAGGTTTTAAATGAACTCAAGGAGTTCAGAGAATCTTCATAACACTAGAAAAGATCTCGAAAGTAAAATAGGTGCTTATAGCCCTTCACAGAATGGAGTCGTAGAAAGAAAGAATCATACTCTGAAGGAGATGGCCACTTGTATGATTCACTCAAAGTCTCTTCCTCCACAGTATTGGGCTGAAGCAGTGAATTGCACAAATTACATTCAAAACTGTGTTCCACATAAGGCAGTAAGAGGGATGACAACTTTGAAGCTTGGTTTGGACACAAGCCTGATGTTGAGCACTTTCGAGTCTTTGGATCCAAGTCTATGTCTCGGATTCCCAAGAATAAATGCAAGGCTTTGGAACCACAATCCAAACCTTATATCTTTGTAGGGTATCCTAATGGCGTGAAGGGATATTGATTGATGAATCCTACTTCTCATGAGTTGTATATTGAGAGAAGTGTTAAGTTCGATGAGTCTTCTTTGACTTCTACTTCTCCACCTATTGAGGTTCTTCAACTCACTGATTCGGATCTTGACTCATCAGATGATGATACTATTGAGCGTGCTCCTCTTCCTAATCCTCCTGACCATCAAACCTCTGAGTCTTTTGATTCTGACAATAGTGATGACGAGGACTATGTCCCTTCTCACTCAAGTGAAGAATCTTCCAACTCTGAGCCTGATCCTCCTGGTCCTCTTTGGGCTAGGAAAACTTTGCAAAGTGTTGGAGATTTAGTTGGAGATACTTTGGATATGAGACGTACTCACTTAGATTTTGTTGGACCCCACTCTTTCATTTCCTCTGTTTCTAATCCACAGTCTTTCCGGGAGGCTTCTGGTATTCCTGAGTGGGATTCTGCCATGGATGAGGAGTATTCCTCTCTCATGAAGAATGATACTTGGGATCTCACCACTCTTCCGAAAGGAAGAAAAAAAAATTCAGTGTAAGTGGGTGTTCCGAACAAAGTATGGAGTAGATGGAGACGTCGAAAAGTTTAAAGCGTGACTAGTAGCTAAGGGTTTCTCCCAGATAGCTGGGGTTGACTATACTGAAACCTTTGCTCCAGTTGTGAAGATGACTTCTATTCAACTGACCTTAGCCATTGCTGCAGCGAATAGATGGAAAGTCCATCAAATGGACATTAAGAGTGCCTTCCTTCATGGTGACCTAGAGGAAGAGATCTGTATGGAACAACCTCCGAGTTATGTCCAAGATCCCTCCCTCGTCTATAAGTTAAAGAAGTCTCTTTATGGCCTTAAATAAGCCCCTTAGGCTTGGTATGCCAAGATGGACTCCTTTTTACTTACATCAGGGTTTACTAGGTGTCACTCTGATCCAAATGTTTATATTCTACGGTAAGATGACTCCATACTCATTATTTTTATATATGTTGATGACTTGTTGATCACAGGCATCTCTTCCTCTATTATTGAGTCTATGAAGATCACCTTGGCCAACAAGTTTTCCATGACTGACTTAGGTCTACTTCATTACTTCCTTGGGATCCATATTTCACAATCTGACTCAGGAATCTTGATTTCGCAACCTAAGTATGCTCTTGATTTGTTGGCTCATTTTCAGATGTTTGATTGCAAGTCTTCTCCTACTCCTTTTCTTTCTGGGGATAAGTGGGTTTTAGATTGCTCTACTCCCATGGTTGATGGTACTCTTTATCAACAGTTGGTGGGGAGCTTGATTTACTTGACTCATACTTGATCGGATTTATCGTATGCTATTGGGATCATGTCTAGATTCATGCAAGAGCCACATGAGCTACATTGGAAAGTAGCTAAACAGATCCTTCACTATGTTCATGGCACTTATATTGATGGCATTCACTATCATGGAGGGGTAGATATTGACTTGATTAGGTTCACAGATTCTGATTGGGCCGGTGACTTAGATCATCAGAAATATACTTCTGGCTATAGTTTCTCTCTTGGTTTGGGTCCTATTAGTTGGTCTAGCAAGAAGCAGAATGCAATTGCGATATCATCTACAAAGGCAAAATACAGAGGAGTAGTTAACACTGCCATAGAAGTTATTTGGCTACAGGGTATTCTGACAGAGTTTGGCATCCACTTTCGGTGGCCTACCATTATCTATTGTGATAACACAAGAACTATCTCCATTTGCAAAAATCCAGTTCAGCATCAGCGGATGAAGCACATTGAGATCCTTATGCACTTCATATGAGAGCTTATTCATGATGGTATCATCGACATTCAGTACATTCAGACAGCTGATCAGATTGCAGATTTATTCACCAAGCCCTTCACTGAGATGAAGTTTCTTCATTTACAGTCTCTTCTTGGGGTGAGGTCTTCTGTAGCTACCCACCTTCTTCAGGCTATGTAGTCCTTCTATTCTTCTTCTTCTTCTAGGAAGATTGTGTTTGTATATGGCCACCTTATCAGGCCTTTACTTGTCGAGCCCCATTGGCACATATTTCTTAGTTGTTTAGGAGTGTCTTCCCTTTCCGTTTGACTCATCATAGCTGCTACCCTAGTTTCGATGAAGGGGGGTGTTAGTGTGAGTTATCTTATGTGTCTTCCTCTCATATTGGAGAGTCATCTCACATGGGTTAGGCTTAGGGTTAGGTTTAGGGTTTCATGTGTGTCATGCACTAGGGTTACTCAACACCCTATATGTACCCATTTACTATTGATTTATGAGCATGCCAAGACACTCCGTTGTCTTTCCTTTATGTTCAAGATTTGTTTCTGTTGAGCAAGTTCTTCCATTACTGATCAATTCTTTCTTGCAATTACGCTGGAGCTATCATGATTCCATTGGAGTGGAACTACTTCATGGTTCCTCATTTCTGATTCGATTCTCGCAAACTCTTTTCAATGACATCAAACATTGTAAGGCATTTTAGTCAATTGTCCACAACCTTATTGAGAAAGATGATTTTCTCATTCAGGGGAAAGTTTCTTCTCCATATACCTTGAATATAATTCATATCCCATCTGTCAGTTCTCCCATGATTCCTTCATCCACATCATCCCTTAATATCCCTCGTGCACATGACATTCCTTCTAAGGAAGGCCATTCATTGTTCATCAATACCACTTATCTTACTAAGCACACTTTTGGTCTCCGATCGTTTACCCCATCCAAATCTAAAACAATCTCATATAATCTCTTTCAACATCCTTTAACTCCTTCACATTTAACTTATTGGGGGAACAACCTTCCCTCACCCTTGAGCATCCCATCCGTATAACTCCCTTGTCATTAGGGAACTTCACCCCTTGACATTGTTTCGTTTATCCCATCCAAATCCAAACCAATCTCATCTAAAATCTTTTGACATCCTTTAACTCTTTCCGTTAAGGGACCTTTTTACCAAATTCCACCATTATGGTTATATTTGTGTCTCTTTTGGGGCACCATCTATTTCGAAGTTCACCATTGTGGCTATATGTGTGTCTCTTTTGGGAAATTTTTTATTTCATCAAGTCCTCCTTTGAGGCCATGATTGTCCTTCTATGTTTATGTCTCTCTTGGGGCATCATTTATTTTCATCTAAATCTACCATTCTGGTTATATGTTTGTT
This sequence comes from Taxus chinensis, assembly GCA_019776745.2. Lineage (NCBI taxonomy): Eukaryota > Viridiplantae > Streptophyta > Pinopsida > Cupressales > Taxaceae > Taxus > Taxus chinensis. The sequence continues at coordinate 802,154,890 of CM034146.1, forward strand.
TCCTTCATCACACAGTTTTGTTTCCTGCTTGGCTATCATCTCATCTTATTACAACTTCACTGTCTCCCCTCTCGTGGTGGTAAACCAGAGACGGATCCTCTTAATGCATTACACTTGTGATCAGTCTACTATTAGCATATATACCAATGAGCACTTAGTTACATCCTTAGATTATTCCACCATCCTTAGCCCTTTCCATTTCTCATTGTAATGATTTGAATTATATGATCCACCTTCACAACTTTGATGTGACCCCGTAACCATTACATCTGTCACCTTCTCATTCTCCTATTGCAGCCATACAAAGGGTCCAAGGTGTCTCTTGTACATTCTTTATCCCCTCCTAAGTCATCTACTTCAGCTATCCCTAGCTCTCCCTCATGTGAAGCTCAAATTCAAGTATGCAAAAGGAAAAAATCTAAATTTATCAAAAAATAGACTAATCCCTCGAAGGACAGTTTTTCATGCAAAAAAACTAATAATAATAATAATAAAGGAAAAAGAAAAACATACAAATCAAAAATCAAAGCCAAATCAAAAGAAATAGACCGATCCGTTGAAGGATGACTATCATATTATTCTTGCCATCCATATTATGTATAAAGTGGACCATACCCTTGAAGGATGGCTACTCTATTATTATGGCATCTGGAAGGTTTCTTGACATTGATCATCCTTCATTTTATCAACCATTTTCCAAAAGCTTCCTGCATTGATCAGCTTTCTACTATTTTTCTTTCCCTTTCCTGGAGCTGGGGCATAGACTTAAGGAACACCACCTTTAGAGAACCCTCTTCCCATGTACAAGTTACATATCCAACCCCTTTGTCATGTCAACATTAGGATTGACGAGTATCTTTCATCCATATTTCCATCATGATCTTTTGGTATGACTAACTATTATTGGTTTATTGTGTTAACACATGTTGTCAGCAACAAGTGCAATGCCTTGATACGTAACCTTTCTTGTTTATCTCCAATCCAAGTTCGAAATATAGTTTTCCTATATTCCCTTGCTACAGCTATGTTCTATTCATATTATTCAGATTCATCTTTTATAAAAATCACATCGAATTTCACACTATGAATTTTATATCTATCTATCATCTCCATGTATGTGTTTACAAATATACTTTTCGGTTTGTGAATTCTACTTGATCGCCATTGCGATTTGTGAATCCTACTTAAGGGTTTTTCTTAAGCCAAGTTCATTATCCTAGCAACTCCTTATCTCTCAACATGTCCAATAATGCCTTTGATCCATTTCTCTTCACTCTCACATTTCCACTCATCACCATTTTTCTCCACATCGTCCTTTTCACCTTTTTGTCCCCTTGCACTATGTCAAAAATCTTACTTGTCTTTCCTCTTGGGTTTCCCTTTCACTCTTCCGCTTTTAATTTGACAATCTTACTTAACCATCCATATAGTCGAAAGAATCTTATTTAAGGTATATGTTGTTCATTGGATCCTCCTACTGTATAAGCTTCTCCACCATTTCCTCTTTCAGCATATACGACAATCACCGCCACAAACTTCTTTCCACTCCTCCTTTTCCAGATAACACTCTTACATCATTACTCCTACCCCATGGGCATCCCAATTAAGGATTACCCTTACACTCTCCATCTACACTGCATATGTTACTCCATCCGCTCATGTTATACTCCTTTGTTTCCTTGTTATCATCTCCTTTCATCTCTTGTTCCATTTTGATATACACTGCTCAATCTTTCCATCATTCTTCTTCTTTTTTAGTTTGGTGATCCTACTTAACCATCCCCGTCGCAGGGCAATCTTACTCAAGAGTTCCTCTTAAGAATGGTTTTCCATCTGACCCTTCCATCTCCAATCGTATCTTTTTCATCTTCTGTCTTCCTGCCTCTCATCATATCTCGTTCACTCCAACCAATCATTCCACACCTGTATCAAATGTAATGTTGTCTTTCTCCTTCCATAACATCACTGCCGGTTTGGTGATCTTACTTAAATCCTCCTACAACATGGAAATATTACTTAAGATTCCCTCTTAAGCATGATCAGTCATCCTACAGCTGTCCACTACTCCACATTCTCTCCATCTACATTTTCTCATCATTCACCATCATCACATCCTCTCACCTTCTCTTCCCTTCACACAAGCACCAACTCCTCCTTGCTCTATTTTCATCTCCATCATTTGTTGTTGGGTAATATTACTTAACCATTGCTTCTCCATTCATTTCATGTATTGTTTCTTCATTTTCTATCATTCATTTTCATCCATTGCAGATTCTCCTCGTCTTCATCTTCTTACACATCATTATCCCTCTTTTCTTTACTCTTTCCGCTCCATCTTCTAGAACTCTCCCACATACCTACCCCCATACTTTTCTGTCATTGTCATTGATCTTTCCCTAACATTCTTTCATTATCATCTTTTGTTTCCATTCTAGTAATTTTCAGTGGACTTCTCCTAAAAATCACTCATCCCCATTCTACATAACCTGAATCCTTTTCTTTGACCTCCTCCATTCTATCTTCATTCCTTCCTCTGTGTCCTCTGATCATTATTGGGGGAATTCTCCTAACATACCTTCATTGGCATTCCCCCTCCCATTCTTCATTTACTTTCTACCTCATCTCATCTTTTGTCCCATCCTTTCCTACTGATCATTATCGATGGATTTCTCCTAGCATCCATTCACTAGCATTGCCTCTCCTATCCCTTCCTTTATTTTTCCTCGCCACCTCTCCATCTTCCACTCTTCCTTACCAATTTCTTAACTATCTTCATCATTCACCCTCTCTCTATTTTCTCATCATCAGCATATCATCATCTTATGCATCTCCGCTTCTTTTCCAATCAGTGTCATTCCTCCCCTCAAGCTTCTCTTTGTGTTCCTTGTGCTTCTCACTCTTTATTGAATATCTCTATTTTTGGTTCCCTTCCTTCTGCATAATTTTCTCTGTTCTCTTTTCCTCCTTTCTCATCCTCATCATATTTCACTTCCTCTTTATCTTCTTCCTCCTCATTTTACCTCGCACTTCCTCCTTACTTCCCCGTCAATAACTTGACTCTTCAGTGTTGTCCCATCTCCTTTGTCATCTCACCATCCACATGCATTTCCATGCAGTCGGTTCCATATTCTTTACCTTGGATTTCCTCACTATGATCTACTTCCTTAAATTTTATTTTCTCTATCATCTCTTTCGTTTTCCATTACTTCTCTACCTTCCTCTGCTTCATCCTCCTTCACACCTTTCATTTTAAATAACTCTCTCTTTTTCATAATTTCACCCTCTGCTCTGTCCTTTTCTTATCTTCTCTTTGTTTGTCCTTCTTCATTTCCCCCTTTCTTTATAATCCTTCTTTGTTGTCTTCTACATCCCCTTTCATTCCTTCTTTTCTCCTCCTCCGTCTCCGTCCCTCTATTCCATACCCATGTCACCTTCACATTCAATCTTTCTTGCTCTTCTCATAATCAACCAATCCTCCTATCTATTCGATCTTCTATTTCTCAACATCTCTCACACCTAACATTCACGGTCAATGCCAATGTTTCTCCATTTATGTACCATCATCTATCCCTTTCATTACTATTATTGTTCTTCTCTCTACAACATTGACCTCTTCTCTTTTTGAGAACCCTGTCACATCTTATCTTCGTCAGTCTTCTTGCAAGGACATCATCATATCCATTTCTAAGAATCTCTTCCCATCTTCCTTTGAAATTTTTGTCTTGGAAGATACCATAACGACCTTCACCTATATGATCTTGTTCTCTTCCATGAATATTTGCTCTATTTTTGTTTTTTTCGCAAAGTATCTTGACTTCTTATCCTTCTTATCGAAGAAACGAGACTTCTTTGTTTTCTTTACCTTCTAATTTGCTAACACTTATGCATATTTCCTATGAAACATGATTACCATCATATTTATCACCCTTTTAGGGAATTTTATCTCACCTTTCTATCCTATCTTCTCATCATGTGCACATTTATGATTATTCCCCCTGGGATATCTTATTTCAACATACATCTATGTCTTATGTTGGGGCACCTTTTCATCCTTGTACTTTTCAACACATATAACTCACTTTGTGTCCTTCTCGTGCCCTATGCTGAGGGCATCATTATCTTCATCCACTTCCCTTTTACGGACGCATGATTTTTTTACATGATTCCTCACAGACAAAGGATTTTACATATCTTTCGCAGTCAGTATCACATATTTTGATGTTTTCCCTATGACCCATTGGTCATCATGGTTTACATCCATACTGCATTATTCTTCACCCACTCACTGGTTTGTAGAACATTTTCGCTTGTCTCTGTTGAGACCACAATTTTCCTGTACTGATGTGATATTGGAGCCACCACCATACTTTTTTTCATTATTATTGTGATCCTTTTTTGCTTAAGGCATCTTGCCTTTGGTCATGTCTTCATCCATTTTCAGACACGTATCTCATCTAACCCTTTTTTTTTGTCTCATGGCTTGCTATCGCAAACCACTCAACAAAAAGGGGCAAATGTAGACACCAATTTGTGGTATAGCACCCCTTCATCATCTCGCGTTCATGCAATTTCCTATCTCATCTTTATTTTTTTCTAAATTTCAATAAACTTCATCATCTATTCAACCAAATTTGATTAATTATTAAATGGGATCCATATAAACCCATTTAATAATTGAATTTTGGCATTATCCCCCATCTCTCACAAATTATTCAATCCATGGGTATTAATACACCCATCCGACACCCCTTTCTAAATTGAATCTATCATCTCACCTACCATGTCAATCATGCTCCCCACTCCATATAATAATTCAAGCCGTGGTCTCCACGTGATCACATCATATCTCTTAACTCAGGTTACTCTACCCAACCCCGGTTACTTGTTAACCCCAATCTAACCTCACATCCAAGCTATAAATATGGGTTTTCCCCCATATTTCGGAAGAGGACATATTTTTCAGGACGGAGATAGATTTTTTGAGGACCTTGGAGATATATTTTTCAAGAAGACTTGGAGAGACCTAGGCCCAGAGATGAGAATAAAGATCTTAATTAAGTTCTTCCAGTTTGAGGGAGAAATATTTGTCATGGTTTGTCATCTTAACATTTCGATGCCTAGTTCATCTCCATATCATAGCACAAGCTAAGTCCCCTCATCATTTTATTTACTTGTCATTTCATATTCCATTACTACTATTCATGATCTATTATTATCTTGTCTGACATGGGGGTTGACATCCTCCAAGGGAGTTAATATCCTCTTGGAACCAACACTGTTTGGGCAACCCTCGCATATTGTTATCTAATCTTATCTGTTTCAGTTTTGCAGATCTAACTTATTTATATCTTGCACCTATCTTATTTGCACCCGTAGATCCACATCTACATCTGAGGTCCTAAGCCCTCCATCATTCGAAGTTGATAGTGGCTCCCAGTATCAGCCTTCACCCCACTCGAGAATTAATTTTCCTATACAAAAATTATATAACGAAAATTATTTCCCAGAAAATAAATAGTGATACAAAGTTTAGCACTTCAAAAAATACATGAGCGAACACAAAGTTTCAGATTTGATTTAAAAAAAATGAAATTAATGCTAAACCATAATATTACAGAGTAAAAAATGTAAACTATGATAAAAAACTGCTAGATACAAGAGTACACAAGTAATAAGCTATATAAATATGAAACCCTAAGTGCAAGAGATGGAAATAGTGACTTATTTGATTTACGCCTGATGTCGGGACTGTGTAGACTAGAGAAACTAAAAAAATGGAAGGGTAGACTATAGAAACTATGCAAAATAAATTCTAGAGATGTTGAATGAGCCTAGACTAGGATGTTTGGATTGGGTCAGGGGTTCCTGGGTGTTGGAGTATGCTACTGGGCGCCCGTGACTGCGAAAATGGTTGGGAACCTAGATTTTCTAGTGTCACAAGGTTGTCACTGATAGTCATTATTGGTCATCTATATGTCGTTGGATGATCACAAAAATTTCCTATAACCTGCAAAGAGATGATAACATGTAAAACCCTCAAACTACATCAAATCCCAAAAAAGAAAATATGTAATATGGGGAGTCAAACTGACCCCAACAGTCACCTGACTGAGTGAGCTTATGACTGATCACTGCACTACATCTTAGAATCCATGTAATTATTGTGCGTATGTGATAGAATCGTGCCCTAGGAATCCCTTGAGAAAGTGCACGTGATAGCGGGTGATAGCTAGATGTACCAATGTAAATAGATGTGTGGATGGAAAAATGAACTTCCCCTTCCTTTGAAGTGTATATAGAAAATGCATTCCCTTGTCCCTTGAGTGAGTGCTAGAATGATGCCTTTGATGCTCTTAGATGTCTTTGGATGCAACCTTAGGTGATGATAATAGATGCTTAGATCTTGATCCTTTATTTTAGTCACATAACTTTGTATTTATATGATTCCCTTTGTTGAATTTCACAATTGACAACTGGAAGGCTGACCCATAATAAAATAAGATTCCCAAAAGGTAAAAGAGACCCAAAATAATTGAGTAAAGTAGAAAGAGTAATGGGATGCCTAGAAGGACAAGTGTGCTTGGGGGCTAGCATCCTGGCTGGTCACTGGTGTCTGGAGTCATAAAATATAAGTAAGTGAAATATCAACTAGGTTGTAGGGTGTGTAAGACCATAGAGAAAGCAAGAAAGACAAAAAAATATGCCCAAGACAACATTCAATTACTAATTATCTTACTTAGGAATCATATGAATGTAAGTATGCTTTTATGACCTATAAATGTATCCAAGTGCGTGATTTTTGTGTCTACATTTTTCACATCGATAATATAAAGTAGATAAGAGATGCATACCTAATAACCATGTAGATTGTGATGGTGATAGCATGCCAAGGAGACAAGTTAAAGCATGGAGTAATAAAAATGAAGCGTGGAAGATAAGAAAGAGGAAGTGACCCTAGGGGTGAAGCATATTATGTCGTATCGTGTTATAACTATTGTTGTTCTTGATGTAGGACTCCTTCTTGTTGCATATTAAGGATGGACCTACAAAAGAAGAGTGAAAGAGTAGTCAAAGTCATGTATTATGAAAAATCTTGAAAAATTATGTAAAAGTATGTAAATGTGTGTAAAACGTAGTAAAAGGAAAGTGTGCACCTGAGCCGTGAAGAGTGAAAAGGATAGAAAATATCTAGAACTTATGTACAAAGAAAGAGTTTTTTGGGTGATCTCATTCCAAGAGTGAGTTTTTTGGGTGATTTCACACCAAGAATTAGTTTTTTAGGTGATATCACGGTAAGTGTGAGTTTTTTTGGTGATCTCACTCCATGGTAGAAGAGCATTGGGGAGAGAGGTCTATTTTTACTCTCCTTCCAAGAATGATTCCCAAATAAGCACCACTGTAGATGGTACGTCCTGTGTTTAATTTTGTATTTTTCTGTGTATTAAATGGAGAAAGAATGCATTCTGATTGCTAGAGTAATGTGTCTGTACTGTGAAAAATGTTATTTGAACTTCCATGTACTATTTCGATATGATAAAGTAATTGTAATTTCCCCCTAGTCATAGGTGGTCAGGAAAGGTCAGGAGTTCCTAGGTGTTAGTGTTTATAGTTGGGCAACTGGTGGTCTGTGTTGAATTGAGGACCAAGTCAGTTTCTAGGCCATTATGTAAATGTAGTCTATGTTGATCCTATGTTGAACTATACTATGTTGTAGCTCTAAGAGGTTGTATGGGGTGACTGATTCACCCAATGTATGCCCCCCTTGTTTGGGGTGCATGTGACGTTGCTAGGATAATGTGGCCCAAAAAGAGTACTTGATGCTAAAGTGAAGTGAATACCTTGCATGGGGGATGGGAATGTGCATGGTGGAAACCAACACATATGTAAAAAATATGGCTAGATACATGTGTTAGTAGAAAAATAAGCAAGCATGTAATGGAAGACAAAGTAATCAAGTAAGTATAAAAGATAGACTGCAAAAAGTGGGTTTCAGACATGGGGCATCACTCACAATGTCATAATATAATCAGGGTCAAAGCGGTCAAAAGAATATAGTGTGCATATAAGAAAAATGGCATAGTCCGCAAACAATAGCATATAATAGCAAGCAATGGAAAATAGTAAGCAAGACAAATATCAAACAACCATGGTGGCAAATAGTTACTGCAAGAAAAATTATAGACATGAGGCACCCGTTAGCATATTATAAATATAAGAGTATATCAAAGCATGTATGTATCAATGGAAAAATTATCATGCTAGTAAGAATAGGAAGTAGTAAATAACGAAACAAAAACCCCTGTGATGTGTAGAAATGTAGATGCCCCCAGGAGCCACGGTGGGACTGGTAATTGTTACAGTAACAAGCATAATTGTTGCATGTGAAGATCTGAAGGAATTTTTCATTCACAACTAGAGAAAAAGTGAACGCGCGTGTGTATATAAAAAATATAATGACATATTAGATATCCAACTAACATAGTAAGCAAAGTGTAACATGTAGTTATAAGCAAACAAGAATATGTGCAGCCAAGATATGTATAAGTGAGATGTAATGGTATGCAATGTGAATTTGATAGGAGCAACACACCCCCATCAAATGTGTGTTAGTATGAGATGAGGTTCATTTATAAAGACCCCTCAACAATCAAGAATGAACCATAGAACAAGAGTATGTCATCGAGAAATGGTTTGAATTGTGTGTGCTAGAAAGATAGATCAATGAAGCATAGAGTGTAGAGTGTAGAAGAGGTGAGGTTCAGTTCAGATTTAGACCCTCAATAGTCAAGTATGAACCATGGAACTAGAGTACGTCATAGGGTAATGACGATACAAGTCATGTATTGATTTGTATAAGATCAATGCTTAGAAATAGCAAGTATGAATCACGAAGTGTAATAACATAAATGAAAGACACCTGAGAATGCTAAGAAGGAGGAAGTAAGCATGATTCCCCCCAATTGTATGATGAGATGGAGATCTACTCATTATTGTTAAGGGGATCAATGTAAGTAGTAGTTTCCTTGACAAAAATGATTGGTTATAGCTTATGTAGGATTGATAACACTGTAGAATACTTGAGAGGAGGAGGTGTTGCAAAAAAATTTAGAGGAGATTTCTTAGGAGTTCTTGATGTGGTAGAAGACTTAGTAGGAGAAGGTGATGGAGGAAGGAACTTGAGAGGTGGTTTCTTAGTTGGAGTGGGTTGTATAGGTAGCACTTGAGTGATAGAAGAAGGAACATTAGAAGTGATGGCATGATGCTCATTAGACATAGATGAATCGGATTTAGGAACCCAATGAGGTTTAACAATTGCAGATGAACATGTAGCAACATTTTATGTAGTAAATGAAATAAGACCATAATGCTTAAGGTGGCCACTTTGTCATTTTAAATTATAGCAATCATTTTCATTATGTCTATTTATTCGATGATAATTGCAAAATGGGATACCTTGATAGTTGGCAAGCCGATAACGATGATAGCAATGAGTAGGTGGAAAATTTACCAATTGGTCATTAAGGAGCGCATGAAGAATATCTTATTGCTTAGCATAACGATCAAACTTGATAGGTTCTGGTAATGGTAATACTTGAGTTTCAGTGATATGAGCACATGTAGAAGACATAGAATTAGAATGAGAAGTAGAAGAAGAACACGCATGGGCTTGAGAAGCATCCTTGAGATCTTGGATTTCAACTTTGAGACATGTAATCATGGATTCCATAGCTTGAAATTTATCTTGATAATCATGGTGTAAATGTTGAATTTACTCTAAGATAGCTGGAGAAGATGTGTTATCAAAAGTAATAGACGGGTATAAGATACGATTGAAAATGACACTTATTTGTGAAGGTGGTGTATCGTAAAGGATGTACATTGTGTGTATGGGTTTTATGAGAGCATCTTTGCAAATTGGGTGTTTTGAAGTAATTCATACAAGGAGATTTCAAGAGTTTTAGGAGCCATGAAAGAAGCAAAATGAAGATCCCAAAGTGTTCAAATGATAGGGGTTCACCTAATGATTTAAAAAAAATGAAATTAATGCTAAACCCTAATATTACAGAGTGACAAATGTAAACTATGATAAAAAACTATTGGATACAAGAGGACACGAAAAAAAAGTTGGATAACTATGAAACCCTATATGTAAGAGAGGGAAAGAGTGACTTAGTTGATTTACACATGATGTTAGGACTATGTAGACTAGAGAAATTGACAAAAATGAAGTGAAAACTATCATAACTGTGCACAATAAAATCTAGACATCTCAAATGAGCCTAGAATAGGGCGCTTAGACTGGGTCAAAGGTGCCTAGAAACTGGAGCCTGCTACTGGGTGCCAATGACTATGAAAATGATCAAAACCTATAGTTTTTGGTGTTGCAAGGTTTTCGTTGTTTGCCACTGGATGGTCACATAAATCACTTGTAACTTGCAAAGATATGATAACCTACAAAACCCTTAAACTACATCAAATCCTAAAAAAGAAAATATGTAATATGGGGAGTCAGATTGACCCCGACGGTCACCCGATTGAACTTACGACCGAGCACTACACTACATCTCAGACTCCAAGTAGTTCTTGTGCGTGTGTGCTAGAATCATGCCCTAGGAATCCCCTATGTAAGTGCACATGATAACGGGTGATAGTTAGATGTACTAATGTAAATAGATTTGTGGATGGCAAAATAAACTTCCCCTTCCTATGAAGTGTATACAAAAAATTCAGCCCCTTGTCCCTTGAGTGAGTGCTAGATGGATGCCTTTGATGCTCTTAGACTCCTTTGGATGTAACCTAAGGTGATGATAATAGATGCTTAGAGCTTGGTCCTTTATTTTGGTCACATAGCTTTGTATTTATATGATTCCCTTGGTTGAATTTCGTAATTGATAACTGAAAGGATGACCCATAATAAAATAAGATGCCCAAAAGATAAAAGAGGCCCAAAATAAGCAAGTAATAGAAAGAGGTTGGAGGCACCGAAAAAAAAGAGGGTTCATGGGTGCTAGCATCCTGGCTGGGAGCTAGTGTCCAGAGTCAAAAAAGATAAGTGAAATATTGATTGGGTTGTAGGGTGTGTAATATCAAAGAGAAAGAAAGAAAGACAAAAAAGAGGCCCAAGACAACAATCAATTGCTTATTTTCTTTCTTATGAATCATATGAATGCGAGTATGCTTTTAGGACCTAGAAATGTACCCAAGTGTGTGATTTTGTGTCTACAAGATTCTATGATATAAAATTTCAACACATGAAATGCAAAGATAAAATGATAAAAAGGAGATAACTCTCTTCTACTTTCATTTTTAATTTTTTTTTACAAATATCAACCAACTCCTACTTTAAAAAGGAGGAGACACCCTTTTATAGGTAAAATAGGTTGTAACTACATCAAAATAACTAATTGTTATTCAACAAATACATTTTTTTAATTAAGTCACTTAAGTGACTTTTACATTTTTAACAAATCAATATGAAAAACCAAAAAGTGCAATGAAAAAATATTAAAAAATTAGCTTTTTGCTAGAACTTTAAGAAGGAAGAGAGAAGTTGGGGATTTGAGCTTGACCATGTGCATCTTGAAGTTATTTACTACAGTAGAAATATTTGATTCTCTTGGAATCACAGTGTTTACTAGGTTATTCATCCAACTTCCTAAAGTGTTCTCCATCTCAGAATTTGTTCCACTAAATTGAGCCAAATTATTGGAGGCTTCTACTACCACATTGTTTAATTCATAAAGATCATCCATTTTATCTTGATTAAATTCATCTTCTTTAAACAACTCGTCGTTAACAAAATTATTAAACTACTCTTTGATTTCATCCACTGTACTCCTTTGAGAGGAATCGGCTTGAACTAGATCGCATTGAAGGGCTCTAAAATCAGTAAAGACTTCAAAATTTATAGAATTACCTTTTTGAATGAAATTTTGCAAATATTCTTTAAATCTTCTTCTAGAATCTTGAACCTCCATTCCACACTGTGAGACCAAGTTTGAGAAATGTTATCCTTTGAACTATTAAAAATAGTTTTAGATAGGAGGATTTTTTTGTCGTTTGCTTCCATGTCCTCAAATCTTGAATCACATCAGCCCACAATTTGGCCTATTTTTAAATGTATTCAATTCCATAATCTATCTTCTTATGGGAATCCATTAGATTCTCATATACTTTTCATCCCTCGTCAATAAATTTCAATCCATTTATCAATAACTTCTCAACCCATGCTTTAATTTCTCAAATTATGAATTTCAATCATAATTTTTTGTAGTGATCTCTTGTTCACTTTTATTAACTATAAGTTTACCAATTTCAACTAATTGTTACCCTAAAGTATTAGTCATGAAGAAATTAATTGATCTAGCTTTCTTGGGAGTAGGGCTACTAAGGAAAGAAGCTACACCATCATAATTAGGAAAAAATATTTTAGATTGATATTTTTTATTTTTATCAACCATTGGTTAATAGAATGAGAAAGAGGTACCAATGACATCTTTTATCGATGAATTTGCAAAAAGTACAATGAGAGTGAGGGGTGGAGGAGAAGTCACTAGTACAAGAATGATTTTATCGGAAAAATGCTTTGGATCTACTGGTTTGAATATTGCATAGGTGAATGATGTGAGATGTGAATTGTTTCAAGACAAAACAATGCAAGCTTACAAGACTAAAAAAATATGAAAATGCGAGAGAGATAATTGCAATAAAACAGAAATAGCTCCAACTCAATACGAATAATGCTCCATGTTCTCCATATTCCATGATATAGACTGATGCAAGTCAAGTACAAATAGGTGGTGAATTGCAACCTCTTCCTAAATCAGTGGGAAATAACTCTCACTAACTGATACTAGAAGTAGAGTTGACTCCACACAACTAGTAGGCTAACTCAACAGGACTAGTAGGCTAACTCAACAGAACTAGTAAACCTAAGCAAGCATATCCCATGAATGTAAGAAAGTCCAAGTAAATAAAAAAATAAAAGGAAAACAAATATCCTATACTAAAATATTTCAAGAGAGGGAAATTTCTTAGTAGATATTGGTGTGGGGAAGTACGATGTCTCCTTGCAGTCATTTTTGTCTTGAAAAAATCCATTTAGTTATGCTCTTTGTAGGAATTTTAGTAGATTTTTCTTCTTTTTCCTCTTCTCCCTTTTTAACAACTTCAACCTCTGAAATTTCATATCAATTCTTAGTTCTACACATAAAATTTCATACTCAGTTGTTGTTGGGTTCAGGAAGAAGATACATCTTGGGAAATAATAATATTATCAACATCATTGAATTCTTCCCACTTCTTCATAAACCATTTTTTGTTTCTTAAGAAAACAAGTGCGGTGAGATCATAAATGTTTTCCTTTTCCTTTTGGGACCAATCAATGATAGGAAGAGGAGCTTGTTGAATGGAATTTATAATTTCAGGTTCATACATATCAAGTCCATCATCTTCCATACCATTAGGTATACGATATAATTGAAAACTCTAAGTTTCTTGGAAATTCATTATCCTAAGTAATATTTTTTTGACTTCAAATTTGTCATCACAATATTCCCAATAATCTGAAATAGTTGGAACATGAGAATATGAAGTTGACAACAGAATATATTTGTTGATGGATCTTTTTCTATCAAATTATTTTCTCTTATGGAAAGGATGCATATTGAACGAGTTAATATTTTTCTCAAGATTTTGGGCATCAAAATTTTATCTACAAATGTAATTATTGAGAGGCAAGGAAAATGTAATAACTAAAACTTTCTTAACCCTGCAAGTATTTTGGAGGATGTCCAACTATCTACATAGTTCAATCAAGATTAGCTTATCACTACAATAAATTGAAAGCTTGTATAAGATCCACTCAAACCTGTCACCTCAAATATTGGATAACCTCTAAAACTGAATGAAAAATATGCCAAAACTTGGTTACTAATTGATAATATTCCTGTGATAATTTTTTGGTGGTGTATCCTTCCAATAACTTAACTATGAACATGGTAATCACATAATTCAATCTTTTGAAATGACTCTTGTTATTGTCAATATTCAGCTAGGTGTAACACTTACAAATGGGTTGAGAGAGGTGTTGTCTTCCCTGATTTGAAAAAACAACCCAAATTGTATATCTTGCAATGACATAGATAAGATAGAAGTCATATAAAATGACTTAGTGTTATGTACTTATAGACACCAAAATTCGGTATCGCTACCCTTTTCACATGCGTTCACTTCCTTTAATATGATCACCTATTTAGACCCCCCCTTTTTAATTAGTTCATGTTCATGTTAACATTCCCATCCATTTTAATTTATTATTAATCTTCATCAATTATCCCCTGATCCTCACCTCATTATCTATTTGATCCTAATTATTCCTAATTTCCCTTCTCTAGGTTGTTTATCACCCGTAAACCCCCTAGTTCCTAATCCCTAAGATTTTTATAGTTTTTATTTAATCCATTTTTATCCCCCACTTATCCATATCACTTCCCTAGGAAACACTGACCCTCCTAAACACTTTAAAGCACTTATCCCAATCCATAAAAGCCTCATCTCTCGAGTAAATCATCCCTTTGACCGCCGGAATGGACGTGTTGGCGAGGAAATTTGTCGGGTGGAAAAATTTGTGAATTCCTTTCCAATTCTCTGGGAATCTAAGTCTTTCTACTTAACCGGTGCAGCTGTTGTCTATGCATGCGCGAGAAAGTGTGGATTTATTTGGTGGCCTTTTGGCCGAGGGTCCAATAGGGGCACTCCACTGACCCTGTGAAAAATGCTTGTAGTTATCTACAAAGGGGGGAATTTTCTATGAAGGTGGGAAAGGGAGTGAGAAAAGAGGTAGGAGAACTAATGTTGCAGGTAGAAAATTAGATTCTTACACGCACTAGTTAGAAATTTCAACACATGCATTCATGAGAAGAAACAACTCTGCAAATGGCAACAAGATGAAATAAGATTGCGAATCAAAGTTTCTAACATCTCCTCATCAAAGAGGCTACAAAATCCTTATTCTTGTATTGATGCTTAAACATAATTTGTACATAATGAGGGAATGGAAAAAATTTGGGAATGGAGGAAATTAGAAGAAAATGGATATCTCCTTTTCTTTCTCTAAGTACAATGCACTCATGAGTTTACAAGATCAATTGCCAACCTTGTACAATGGCATGAAGAAGCCATTAAATCTCCTCCAAGAAACAGTTACAACTTCTTCTTTTTTAGCAAGAAATGGTTACAACTTCTTCAATCCTTCACATCCGCCCAGATACTTGATTCACAAAGAAATGCCAATGGCGGAAAAAAACCAGACTTTTCATAATGCGGCCGTTACACTCGTTTTGTAATTTTGAATTTGAACCGTTCATCTTGCCTTTGAAACTTTAGACCAGAGCCATCTATGTGGGAGAAATTTACTAGAGCGGGCGTGGAGGATTCCTTTTAAATTTTGTGACTTTATAGAGATTTGGCATTTTGGAACATTTTTGCCCTCTCACCCGCTTTTGATATGGTCTTGACACGTGGCCTCACTTGAGTGGAGATAGATTTGTGCACCACTTTTATAATTTTACCTTTTTTCAATACAGGCTCAAAAACACAAATTGCTCTACCGGTCGGCCCCACCTAATTTGACCTTCAATGCGGGATTAATGTTTGACTTTCTCCCTTATATCATGTTCGGGGCTACGGGTAACTTTATGCCTTTTATCCCTTTTTACAAAAAGGCTCAAAACCTCAAAGTTCTCCACCGACCTACTTCCTTGCTTTGACTTTTTTGATGTGGGCTCGACATTTGACTTTTTCCTTTATGTTTGGCAAAGCTGCGGGTCACTTTATGACTTTTAGCCTTTTTTACAGAGAGGCTCAAAGCCTCAAATTTCTTCACTGACCCACTTCTAATTAGATATGTCCACATACCCATGAATAACGGAGCCAAAATTTGATGGGGAAGAGAACGCCTATCATTCACGACTATGGAAAAAAATGCAGAGACGAAGAAAAATCCACCATTTCATTCCCGATTTTAAAAATTCTTTCGCGAACAAAGGAATTGAGAACAATACAAGATTCGACGATCCATGACCATAGAAAAGATGGGAAATTACATTCAAATGGATTTTACAATAGAATTTTCACGCATCCAAACAGTGAAACGAAAAAATTGATCAAACCATGTAGATTGGAGAGTTTAAACAACTTCAAAGCATGAATTCATCTATCTTTTCAAACTTCTAACTTTACTTGAACACTTCTAGAGGGCGTGAGCTCAAAATTTTCAAATTTGAATTAGAAAATGATGGGGGGATTTTGAGGGTGACAACAAGATGGTTCCTCGTAGTTGGTGGCAACCTACCAAAGTTGTCATCGACCCTATACGGCTAAATTTACCTCTCCTCCCAAAAGGAGGAATAATCATAATTCTCTTGATTTTTTGCGATCCTATCTTTGAGTCTGAGCTTTCTTACAGCTGTTAAAATATTCTTAGAGTCCCTTGGAGCTTATTTGCATTACTTTTAGAGACTTTGGGGAATTTATCTTGAGCTTATATTGGTTTATGCTATCATAGTTTATTATTACCATCATCTTTCAGTCACTAAAGTTTTGTAGGTTCAGTTGTCATCAAATTTTTAGATCCAACTTCCTCTCTTAGTCATTTTGTTTGTAGATTGTTCTATCTAACACATCCACCCTTGACCTTGATCAACACTTCCCAGGTCGTTCTCGCTTATGTCAGGTTGTCGTTAACCCAGCCCTGTATTGTCACCTATTCTACCCTCTAGGTCCTCATCAGTGTGTTTCTCTATTCTATCAGTGTTTCTAGTTCTCATATTTGTCACTCTACCTCTCTATCAAAGCAAATCTATTTTTTTCCTTCAATTGCAACCAACTTAGCCAAGTCTTCGTCGACCTGTGTTCTGGTTATCCATCCAATTCATCCAAAACCTCATCTTCTTATATCTTGTTTTTGTTTTTCTCTCATATTTCCCTTCACAGGTTCCTGTCAGTATTCTTAGACCTCTGTGATCACTTAATATGCACTCAAATCCCTCCAGATCTACATTATCAGCTTATTGTCCAGATCCATCTGCTTAGGTTGCCATCACTTGCCCTCTACAACATGGGTCACTGTCGACCCAGTTAGGTAAAATTTATTTTGTATCAATGTAGATCAGATTTGTACTGTGCCTCATCCATTTCTATACATTTTCCAGTTTCTTTGTATTGTTTCAATTTTCTGCATATTATCTTAGTTTATTTTTATTGATTTTATTATATGTATCCTATCAAATATGGGGGTTGAAATTTGCACTAAGGAAGTTAACACTTCCTGGAACTAACTTCATCAAGAAACCCCTTCATCTACCATCTAATCCATTTTACTCTTAGTTACCTTTGTTTTGCTGGTTTATCATATTTGCAGTACGAGGAGAGTCTACTTTTTACCCATCCTTCTCATCATTATCATCTTCCAAGGTACCTTAAACCCTTGCATCTTTGGAGTTATATTTATTTTGTCTAGTTTATAGTTTCAATCATTTGAACAGGAAAGGGAAAAATTTGGTCAACATTATAGCATGCCTCAGTGGGACCACCCTTTTAAGTGAGTCTCTTGCACTTTGTTTCATTTTTCATTTTCCATATTTCTTCTATCTTCTCACTAACATTGCAAGTAGAGGATTTGTTTTTTCTTCTTCATGTTTGGCTTGTAGGATGGCTTGGATTTCACTCCTTCACTTGATTCTATCTTGAAGATCAGATAAAAAGGAAACGTGCTTCCCAAGTATTCTTCCTTTTTTTCCTTTTTTCCTATTTTCACCTTTTTGCATTGCATTTTCCCTCCCTTGTGTGTTTGCTCTCATCAGAAATTTTGCATCTAGATTTGGGACTTAAAAATAACCTCTTACATCCTTGCTTTTAAATCTAGTATAATTAGGGGTTTTATTGGTTACAATTCACATTCTATCACACACAACCAAAATCACACATTCAATTCACACATCGATAAATTGCCTAACAGGTAGACCTAATTAAGATTTGATCACCCAATAAGAATTTTTCGCTTCGGTGTTCTGGCCGCACGTTATAAATCCTACATACAAACTTCGGGCCTCTCCTATCTTTGTGTATATCGAGGAGTCTCACAACCATAACCATCCGAAACAAACCTTACATTTCCATTTCCTAGGCAACTTCCTTAATCATTTCCCCTTTTTATTTTTCACATCTTCTTTAATTAATCAAGATAAAGAGAACATCACATGCTTGAATTGTTTGTCTTAATTAGTGTATTAATCAGTTTCTTGTTTTGTTTCATGTCCGTTATCACATGCTCTTCAACTAGAGAAATGGAACAAAATATGTACATCTAATAACCCCATCATGACATCCTAATCAATTTTTATTTCTGTCACCATCTCATCCGTGCCTATCATTACCTCTTGCATGGTCTCCGAACCTTTGATCATCAATATCTCTCACAAAAGACGTCTTGTTAAAACCATTATACATGATGAGACCAACCCATTCTTATATCATCATCCCATCCTATCTAGACCACTTACAGCTCCATCGCCTATTCCTTCAGGGACTGTCGGGCCTCCTTATAGCCCCATGTACGACTTCCTATTTCGTAGATCTCCCACAATCTCTCAATCCTAATAATACACTCATTTCGTGGATCCTATTCTACCCCCATCACCTCATATCAACGATATCCCCACTTCATCCAAGATTATTGCTAGAATGATTATACAACCATCCCAACCTATTGACATTCACATTTCTACTTCTCATATGCCTCAAAACTCAAGTATTCCAAGCCAATCCCAACCATCTTATTACATTTCTACTTTCCAACATTATACATTCCCCCAAACAATACAATCTCTTCCCCTCGACATCTTCAAACAACCCTTTCCTAATCCACCATAGAAAAATCAATTTCTACCTTCCATATCTTACACATTTAATCTTTATGAAATAAATACTATACATCAAACTTCTCCATCCTTTCCTATCTCATCTACCTCATCATCTAATCCTTCCTTACACATTATTCCTATGAATTATACAATATCCACCCCTACATCTACATCAACCATATCCACATGACTACCATACCTATCACATTAAATTATACCACTTGTCCTACATATACATATATTCCTACATTTAACCCCATCCGCATCGACTTTGACTATACCTACTAGTTCATCCACATATATCATGCCCCAACCTATCGTATCTAACCCATTATCCACATCTCGCATTAATACACACTTATCAATACATCACTTACATCACCTAAACATAACAATTATACCCATCTCTCCATCAATCCCGACTACCCCTGTATCTATCACATCATCAGACTCTCTTACATCTACCTTGAACATCCTCATCACATATGCCTACATCCTTGCCCATGACCAGATTACCTATTTTACCTCAATATTCTACACTTAATCCTTAAGACATCTACCATTTCCACATCTATACCCTCTACCATGCCAATAACATTGTCTTTATTTATAAACATATCAATGATACCTCCTTAAAAAAAATATGACATAAGTACCCCCACCTCAAGATGAGCACAATGGGTATTTCTGCCTCTACAAAACCAACTCTTTCCACATTAACCATTCTGAAACCTACACATTCCACATCTTACATAGACGTCATCATTTACATAATATCAAACACCTCTTTCTCCATCTATATCCACATCTACACCCACCATTGATCTTACACCTATATCTACTTCACCCCTTATCACATCCACTTCATAGGATTTTATTTTACCTACCACTCAACCCACATCTATTCCACCCTTACCCATTATACCTTCCTTAGAATCAATCCCAATTACTCTTTCTTCACTTCTACCCACACTGACCACATTGACTATTGTGACCACATCTACACCATCTTCTCATCTCACATCATTATCGTCATTTGAAGAGTTTTTAAAAGAACTCCAACTCGTGATAAATTCAAATTATGTCCTTATATCATCCACATAATTAGACATACCCACATCAAGATAATATTCACCTTCCTTAGTTCTTATCAAACATAAATTACTTCCTCCCCCAATACCAACCACACAAACTTTAGACCCTACAGTTGAGATTATTTTCATTCCTCCCAAGGGAACTTCTTCACATGAAAAATCTAAGACCCTTGGTAACTTTCTTCAAAGGTATTTTTCACATCCCCATAAAAATATAGACATTCCTCTATCTAAGATCAAAAATCCTAATGCCACATCATCTATCTTAGGACTGCATCCATATCTTCTAGGACCATCCCCTTCATCCAAGACATCATAATCAATTAATCAACCCAAACCAAAATAATCCAACACTTCTTCTTCTAGAACACCAACCATCACTAATCCTAAATCCAAGACATCAAAACCTCAAAACACTAAGACTCGACCTTCAACATCCAATACATCTCACACATCCACTTCTTCTTCTAAATCCAATACTCCTCATAACGAAAGCTATATCCTAACAATTTTGTTGAATCATATGTGTAGGTCCTTCTAACAATTGCTTCAAATTTCTTCCATCAAAATTACTCCTATCAAATCCTTTTATCCACATACTAATAAGTCCATCGTGGTTTGATCCCAATCTCATTTACACCTATCATTAAACCTCAGTTCATGACACTGGAGCATTGTAAGGCCCTCCAAACTGTTATATCTGATCTTATTGAGGATGATGAATCTCTCATCCAAGAGAATCTTCCTTATCCATCCACCAAAACTAATCCAATTCATATTTCTAAATCCCCATTCATCAAGTTTTCGAAGTCTCCTCCTTCATCCACATCATCACTTATAATCTCTCCTCTGCATATCATTCCTCCTAAAGAGGGTCGTCCTTTGTTCATCGATACTATTTTCCTTGCCAATCATCCATATAATCCCACAACCATATATCCAATCCATATCCAAAGTTTTCATCGATATTCCTTTTAACAATCCCATCCAATCCTATTCGACATCACACTAGCTCATCCACATCTAAGTTGCCCAATTTGATATAGTCTCTTTCATTGGGGGGCATATTCCCCTCTTTATTTATCCTCTCGTATCTTCTTCCTCATCCACACATCCTATCCATCCAACGACTCCGTTGATGTTGAGGGACTTCACTTATTAATTCATCCCCCTATCCATCCAAATGACTCCCTTGATGTTGAGGGGACTTCACTCTAGGATCAGTCTACTTATCGGATTAATTCCTTTTCACCCTTGACATTGTCTTATTTACCTCATTTCAGTATGATATCATCCATTTTCTTGTCTCATCATAGCCATCTTGAACATCCACCATATTTTCCATCCAATTCTACCTTTGTGGCCATATTGTTTCCTCTTGTGGGGCACCATCTTCTCATCCAAGTCCACATTTGTGGCCATATTTGTGCCTCTTTTGAGGCACCATATTTTCAATAAAATTCCACCTTTGTGGCCATATTTGTTCCTCTTTTAGGGCACCATCTTCTCATCCTAAGTCCACCTTTGTGGCCATATTTCCTACCTATCTTTGGGGCATCATCTTCTCATTATAATTTCACCTTTTATGGCCATATTAGTGCCTCTCTTGGGTGGTACCATCTTCTCATCATAAGTATGACTTTATGGCCATCATTTTTGCCTCTTTCATGGAACCATATTTTCCATCATAAGTCCACCTTTGAGGTTATATTCATGTTTCCCTTAAGGGACCATCATTTCTCATCAAAATTTCAACCTTTACTGCCATAACTATCCTCTTCATGCGTGAAACATGTTTTCATCATAAGACCACCTTTTGTGGCAACCTCCATCTCATTAGGGACATATATTTTTTCTTGCTTCCTCACTTTTGAAAGGTAGTGCATAGTTTCCATATTTTCTCATCATATCTATCTGTGCCAATATATCATCCCATCTTATCCATCCCATTTCTCATCCTAAGTCCTCTCTTGTGGTCCATTTATTCATCTCGTTAGGGACACATATTTTCTTTGTTTACTGAAGGGTAGCACATAGTTTTTATCTTCGCTCATCTATCTCATTGTATCCTAGTATTTTGCAAGTTGTCAGTCTATCCTATCATGACTTTAATGTTAGTGACATTTTCCTTAAAAGAAAATGAAAACGTTACTACTCTAGAAAGGATCCAACGTGGAAAGTTTTCCCCCAACTCGATTGTACCACATGTAGTCACATAAGTATGGTTTGAGAGCCTATCATTTGGCCTCCCTCAATGTTAATATGGAATTCAAACCACTTAATGCATTACACTTGTGACCATTCTACTATTAGCATACCTATCAGTGATCACTTAGTCATATCCTTAGATCATTCCTCCATCATTAGCTTCTTCAATCTATCATTATAATGACTTGGAATTATGTGGTTTACCATCACTCTCCTAGACATGACCTTAAATATGGTCACCACAAATAGGTCCATATAAGTTTCCTTAAGGAGAAGTTTTCCCTTCTTTAGTGAGAACTCTGTGATCATTACATTCATCACCCTCTTGTCTACCTCTTAGAACCACGCTAAGGGTACCTAAAGGTGTCACTTGTACATTGGTAAAAACACATCGATTAACCCCTCCTAAGCGATCTACCTAGATTCTCCCAAGATCTTCCCCATGTAAAATGTTATAATTCATGGATACTCTTATCAAAATTCAAGGTATCAAAAATAGAATGCTCCCTCTAAGGACAATTGTTCAAGTCAAAAAATAAAATCAAGAATAAATAGACCGATCCCTCGAAGGATGGCTATCATGTATATCATTATTTCAATTAAATCATAAATTATATAAAGTAGACAAATACCCTTGAAAGGATGGATACTTATATCATATTGAAGGGCTTCCCGCATTGATCAACATTTTATTATATTAGCATCCTAAGAAATCTTCCCACATTGATCAGCTTTCTAATAGCAAAACTTCCCATTCATTGATCAGTTTTCTCTCCTTCCCTTACCCAAAGTCTTGGGCATATGACCTAGGGAAATCCACTTATGGAGTAACCCTCTTCCCATGTACAAGTTACATCTAAGCCCCTTTATCGTGTAAACATTAGGTTTATCAAGCTCACTCATCTATCTTTCCCCCTTTGATATTTTGAATAACTAACTATCATTGGTTAGGTGTTAACACATGTTTTGGTCGCATGTGCATTGTGTTATCGGGGATCCCTTTCTTTTTTACCTCCAACGCAATTGGTTTCATCATTTCCTCATACATTCCTTAATATGACGTAGTATCATTCATACCCTTTGCTCATCATCTGTTGAGTCATGTTCCTTTTCTTCTATCTAATATATAATCCTATATCTTTCATTCCCTATCTATTATCCTAACATCAATTCTACATCATATGATGCATCATTTTGTTTACGTGTGCCTCTATCTCATCTCATCCAAATCTCATACAATCTGACATCTTATCTAATCTTATCTATACTATCTTATCTTATCCATCTAGTTTGATCAATATCTATTATCTCATCTCATCCAATATATTGTCTCATCAATCATCCTATCATACCTTATCTATCTCATCAAATTTTATCCAAACTATCTCATCTTAAGTCAACTTTTGTGGCCATATTTGTGTTCCCTCTCAAGGCATCATACCTCATCTTTTTACATTTCTCCTCCTTACTATTATCATACCCTTTATTGGGGTACCATTATTTCTCTCCTCGTCCATTTTGTACTCTTTTACTAGGGTGCCATCTCATCATGTCATCTTGTCTCAAGTCCACCTTCGTGGCCATATTCATTCCTCCATTGGGGTATTTTATATCATCACTTTTTCGTATCCATCCTCCTTGTCCATATTTTTTCCCTTTTGTTGGGGCACCATTATTTTCATCATCATCCTCTACAACGCATACCTTCTATTGATTCCTCATGTATGAAAGATTTTTTATTATTTTTCGCATTAAGGTATGCACATGATTTTTATGTGTGCCTATGACTTGTTGATGCCCACATGGATTTCACATCCATTTGAGTGGTTTCCTATTGGATTCCCTCCATCTACGCAGTGGTTTTTTCCGACTCACAGGTTTGTAGGACATTGTCATTGTCTCCATTGAGGCCTTACTTTTTTCCCTTACCGAAGTGACTCCTTGAAATCACCTGCCATATTTTTTTATTGTTGTTTAAATCCTTCTTTCCTAGGTGCATCTTGCCTCGCCTTCCCATTATCCCCTGCATCCTCTTTTATTATCCTTTCCATCCTGTCTCATCTATCTCTTTTAAAATCATCGATCGATTCCAATGTTGTGTCATCAATCCCTAGATTGAGGGGGAGCACCGCATCAATCCTCATTCATCCTTCATTTTACCCTTTTTCATCTCTCATCGTTTTCGTCCCAAAGCTTTCTTGCAATGCAAACCACTCAACAAAAAGAGTCAAATGTACACACCGAAATTCGGTATTGCTACCCTTGCCGCACGCATGTGCTTCTTAACTTATCATGATGGTCTATCTAGACCCCTCTTTCGTTTTTTAATTAATATTCTTATCATCTTTGCCATTTTTCCTATCCGTTATCATATATATTTTAATTTATTGCTAGTTTTTCATTAATTATCCCCTAATCCTCATCTCATTGTCTAATTAGTCTTAATGACTCCTGATTTCTCTTCAATAGGTTGTTTGTCATCCCCAAAACGACCTAATTGTTCATCGCTAGGCTTCCCCTCTAGCCTTCATTTTCTCCATTTTCATCTCCTCACTCACCTATGACATTTCCCTATGCAGACCCTAACTCGTCTAGACCCTTAAAACCCCTAATCCCACACCCAGAAGGGTGTGATGCTCTCAAATTAGGCATCCTCCCATTGACCAAATGGATGGTTCCCCGTAGTTGGCGACGACCCACTCGGGCCATCGTTGACCCTATAAAGCCACATTCACCTTTTCATGCCAATGGGATACAAAAATCAGAATTTTCTTGCGGACTTGTGCGATCTTGTATTCGATGCTTCGAGCTTCTTCTACAACTGTTATGTAGTCTTCTTGGAGTCCCTTTGAGCTTGTTTACATCATTTGTGGCAGACTTTGGGGAGTTTATCGTCTTTGACCTTGTGTTGGTTTATTGTCATCATTGCTTATCAATGCCATTACTATACAACTCACTAACATTTTGCAGGTCCAACTTCCATCAAAGATCTCAGGTCCAACCTTTTCTCTCAGTCCATTTTATGTGTAGGTTGCCAATCTAACCCATCCACCCTCGACCTTGGTTAAACCTAGGTCAGCCCAGGTCGTCGTCGACCTTGTCAGGTCACCGTCAACCTTACTCCTACCGCATCATTTGTTTTGTACAACTCCATAGTCCACATCAACCTTGTTATTATGTTTTTGTTATCCCTATTCAGTTCTCATATTTGTCATTTTGCCACTCTGTCATCTAGAGTTCCGTTTCTAGTCAACCATTGGTCATCGGCCAACTGAGCTTGAGTTGCCATCGAGTCGTGATCCATACTAGCCACACTATCCAACCAAACCCTTAGATTTTCATTTTCTCACATATTTGTATTCCCTATCTCTTAAGCTTGACTCTCCTTTGCAGGTTCTTGTCAATGTTTATAGGTCTCTGCCATCATCTGATTTGCATTCAGATCTCCCCAGGTCTACATTTTCATCTTTTTGTTCTAGATCCATCTACTCTGATCTACCGTTGATCTTGCCCTTTATAACCTAGGTCGTCATTGACCCAGCCATTTATATTTCATTCTATGTCAATATAGACCGGGTTTACACTTTCCTTCGGGTTTATGCAATCTCCAGAATTTTGTTCAGGTTCAAATTCTGCATAGTTACCCGGTCCATTTATCATTGATTTGATCTTCTTTTATCAAATATGGGGGTTGAAATCCATGCTTAATGAAGTCTAACGTTTCTTGGAACTGACTTTGTTCACGGAAACCCCCTCATATACTATATAATCCATTTTTCTCTGTATTTATCTGTGTTGCGCAGATCCATCAAGCTTGCAACAAGGAAGTCTACTTTGCGCCCGTTCATTTATCACCATCTATTTCCAAGGTACCTTAAACCCTTGCATCTTTGAAGTTGTTTTATTTTATTTAGTATATATTTTACTAATCTAAACAGGAAAGAGAAAATTCAGTCAACATTCTGGCACGCCTGGTGGGACGAATCTTTTAGGTGAGTCTTTTGCTTTTGTTTCATTTTTCATTTTTCATATTTCTTCCATTTTTCACTAACATTGCAAGTAGAGGCTTTGATTTTGCTTGTTCATGTTGGGATTGTGGATTACTTGGATTTCTCTCTTCACTTGCTTTATCTTAAAGATCAAATAAAAAGGAAACGTGCTTCCCAAGTATTTTTCTTTTTGTCTTATTTTCTCTTTTTTACATCACATTTTCCCTCCCTTGTGTGTTTGTTCTCACCGAAATCCCACATTTGGTTTTGGACTTAAAAATAAGCTCTTACACCCTTTCTTGTAAATCTAGTATAAGTAGGGGTTTAATTCGTTGCATTTCACATTCTATCACACACAACTAAACTCACACATTAATCCACACATCGATACATTCCCTACCAAGTTGAACTAATTGGGATTTCATCACCCAACAAGAAATCCGCTGCGGTGTTCTAGTCACATTATAAATCCTGCACAAATTCAAGCCTGCACTTTTCATCCATTTCTGTAATTTCCAGGTTCTGTATTGTTTCAATTTTTGCATGTTATTTAGTTCCTTATCATTGATTTTATCGTATTTTATCAAACATGGGGGTTGACATCCACTAAGGAAGTTAATGCTTCTAGGAACCGAATTCATCAAGCAACCCCCTCATCTACCATCTAATCCATTTTCCTCTTAGTTACCTTTGTTGCACGCAGGTTCATCAGATTTACAACAAGGAAGTATACTTTGTGCTCGTCCTTTCATCACCATCTTCTTCCAAGGTACCTTAAATCCTTGCATATTTGAATTTGTTTGATTTTCTTTGGTATCTAGTTCACTAATCTGAACATGAAAGAGAAAAATCGGTCAACAATACTTGAGCGAGTTGCTTGGTTAATTTTTCACAGATTATTTCCCCCAACTCAAAGCTTGTTTTCCTTCACATATTAAGTAGATGAAAATACTCATCCAATCATGAAATTATCTTATGGATGGAAGACCCATTACTTTGGCTAGAAGAGTAATAATATCTGACAATTCTTCAATGAAATAATTCTCGTAGATTGTTTTGGCCGACTTGGAAGGTCATTTCTTCTTAGCCTTTAACCAAGACTTGAAAATAATGGTTTGGTACCTATTAAGAGTTAAATCAAACCCGTGTTGTGTTGTTTCAAGAGATAGTACCTTGACACCTATAGTAGGAGTGATTTTGAGGTCTTGGTTACTATGATAGGCATCTAATTGAGAAATAACTTGGTCTTGAGGATATTTCAACTCCTTGGTTTAGGGATCAAAGCATGAAGTACATGCTAACACTATATCAATACATTGAAAAAATTACATAATCCACCTACATGTGCTAAACCACTATTAAAAATTCCATTAGCCAAGACAATCATGTTTCCATCCTCTATATTGTTCCAATATTCAGTTAAATCCATATATTTTACATAATTGTCTCCAATTTGTTGAACATTGGTCTCAAGGAAATGGGCTAATATCCCACGTATTAGAAATTCATTTTGGTGGTTTTGATCGTTAGGGAATAACCAAAAGAGAAAATGGGAAAACCTAAAATAATTTGACAACTCAAAGGCAAAAGGAAGCTCATAGGAGAGGAATGATCAAAAGTAGGTAAAATGGTAATGAAAACACTCACTGGTTAAATGAAAATGAAGGTCTTCACTAGAAGACCATGTTCCCATTTGAAATTTGAGATTTGGTCTAAAAATGACTACGTAGGGGGAAATATCCATTAGGGTAACGTGGTAAAAATGCAAGGGAAGAGAAAAACTTGGTGGGTGAGTTTACAAATGAATGGGATTCGATGAGTATATATATATATATATATATATAGAGAGAGAGAGAGAGAGAGAGAGAGAGAGAGAGAGAGAGACCTTTTCAGTGATAGGGTTGGACCATGAAATCACTAATTAAAACCAAAACCCTTCCCATCGATAAATTGACGAATGGAGGGAGCCATAGAACTATTCTCACAGTTCCATTCGGGATCGATTTCGCTGATGGAGTTGACATTGCCCACTTAAATTGGCAAAGTGGTGAATGGTTAGAACTCTGGAATAGTTCCAATAGTGTTGTGGAGATTTGAATTCACCAATGAAGCACCCAAATGAATATAAGTTGGCTAATATGGGGATGTGGGGAACATAAGAAACACATGAACTATTCCACTTATTCCATATAGAGCTAATGTGACTGGATAATGCCTAACTCGAATGTTTTAAATCAGTGAAACCACCCAAATAGGGAACTTGGGGAACAAAGGAATTGTTCCACTTGTTCTATTAAATTTTGAATTTGCTGATAGACCCCAAAAATTAGAAAAATGGCTAAGTCCCAAAGATATAATTTGCACAAAGGAAGAATGTGATTTTCATAAATCAAAATTTTGACTCTTGACTATTTTATGTTGCAAGCTTTATATTTGTGACAGCATATACAATAATGAAACCACATGCAACCATGGAGATGGAGGATCCCATGAAAGAGCAAGCACAACTTGCGAAACAACAATGACATTATAAACAGTTGGTTGTGAAGTCTCACTCTCCTACCTAAAAGTCTCCTGATATTTCCCTTATCTACAAAAGGTGACCAAAAGTAGAATAAAGGCTCAAGAGTAGGATATATTATTGAAAAATGAGGACATAATGAGAATGTCAAAGAAAAGAGGTAGAGAGTGGGAACCAACCATTGACCTATTTGATATAGCAGAAGCCTTGCTGAA
The DNA here is from genome assembly GCA_019776745.2 of Taxus chinensis. Lineage (NCBI taxonomy): Eukaryota > Viridiplantae > Streptophyta > Pinopsida > Cupressales > Taxaceae > Taxus > Taxus chinensis. Next base: position 802,183,840 of record CM034146.1, read on the forward strand.
AGATGGTTACAAGTGTCATAAGGGAAGCAAAAAACGATGTAATGACGATTCAAACACAAATTAATTTTCCTTCTGATATCAAGGTAGAAGTGTATCATGCCCCGAAGGATTTATTTTTTAATTTCAGAGACATTTCTAATGTTAAGAAGAAGGAAAAGAGAATAAAGTCAAGACTAGACAACTTGAAACTTAAAGCCAAAATCATATTCATAATAGAGATAGTGAATGGAATTTATTCCCAAATTTACCACTTATGTCTATTGATGACGTGATCACTATTTAAAATAAAATTGACTAAGGCCAAAACACAGGTCACAGAAGCTTTTAACTAGTTGGCAATTACATTCAAAAAATTAGACATGTTTCATTTCAATAGAAAAATATTGGTTGCTTCTTACTTCTATTCGTGTCCTTACTGACCAACAAACTCAAATCCATATCTTAACAAACAATATTCGGATGCATGATTTTATCCTCGTCATATCCATCAAGTTAGAGAAAGGCAAAAGGGATAAAGCTATTTTTTGGATGGAATGATACAAGATCTTGATTGGGTGCTTCAAAAAAGTGAGGAACCATGCAAACCGTTTATCATCAATACCCCAAGCGGAGGAGGCCAATTATATATTATGCCTAGTAAGCTCAGAGTATCAATTTATATTTTGGATTAAGTATAGAGGTCACATGCAAGCACAAGCGACCAGTTTTATATTTCGAAGGATCTATTCTGGTCCCTCTGTACATGCAAGATCCGCTCAATTCTGATGATTCAAATCGGGTGGGTAATTCAAGCAGAGTATCCTATAATTAGGATAGGATTTTTGTAAATATGAGATTTTGTTCTCAATTATAGTTTTTCAAGCTTTATGATAGTGGAACTTAATTATTAAATTAGTTGCAGTTTAGTTAATTTTTATTAGAATCTCTAAAAATAGCATACAGAGCATGAGGTTGGTGAACCCATGGCTCTATAAAAGCACAATATTTGCATTGTAAATTTGATTATAATGAATAGCTAGTGAATATAATGCAAGGAAGGATTTTAGGAGATTTAAATTAGTTTTTGTGAGTTTTTTTATTTTTTAATTGTTGATTCATGTCTTGATGCCTAGATAGAAATTTCTCTTTTCTTATTGAATTAGAGTGTGTCACTTGAAGTTTTAGCGAGATTTTTCTGTAGAGTAATTAGATTGAGTTACCCTGGTCTCTATTTCAATGGGTTAATATCTCTTATGCTTGGATTCGTTAATGTGCTTGGAAATTTTGCAGATCTGATTAATTAAAGGAAGATAACCAGTGGATATTATTTTGTTTGCAATTTAGAATATGATTAGCTTAGAAAATTTGTCATGCTAGTTAAAACTCTTATGTATGCTTTTTGAATGGATTAATCGGATATTTTCTTAAATGATGTTGGGTTATGATTCTTCTTGTGTAATTTCCTTTGATTGATATCCTAGATCTTATAGATAATTGATAATAATAGTTCTTGTATACTTTGGTAAGGTGTGGTTTGGCTATTACAAAACATGTCGATGATATTGAGTGAGGGAGAAAAAGTCTAGTTTTCTTTCTTGCCCTACCCTTATCTCCTTTTTTAGTTCTTTGATAATCACCATTACTTAGTTAGATTTAGATCATTGTGAATATTCATAGGGTAATCTTGTGTAACTTCCAAATCTAAGTTATTTGAACTCATATTTTTGAATCATAACAAGTAATATTCTAAGACACATCGGTCCCCTTCGAAGGTTGACACTAGGCTACATGCATCCCAGCTGACGTTAGACGTCTTAAATTAATCCGTACCTTGAAGCCCACAAGTCCAACTAAGGTTCTAAAATGAGTGGGAATGAGAGATCCAATCCATTTCTCCCCTATTTGAGAATTGTTTTTTTGGTGTATATAAAACATCAATCAACAAGTTGTAGGTAGAGGAGTTATGAACAAAGCACACCAAAAAATTTATATTGAAAAATACTAGATCAGGAAGAGCCTCTGAAAACAAAAAGCAATAAGGAGAATCTTGGAAGAAACAAGGAGTTGATATAAAAATCCTTGGAGGAACAATGACAAAAGGCCCCCGTGGATATTGAGAAGAGCTTGATGCCTTAGATGATCTAAACAAATCCTACTTCACCAAGGATGTTAAGAAAGATCGTACAAGTGCACACAGAGAGAGAGAGAGAGAGAGAGAGAGAGAGAGAGAGAGAGAGAGAGAGAGCAGAGAGACGAGAGAGAGAGAGAGAGAGAGAGAGAGGGTGGGGGTTAATCGAGTTAGGGGACAAGGATATGAGTATAATAGATTTCCATAGGTAGAACAATTAATGATATGAATGAATGTGGAAATGAACATATGGAGTGGATGGAAAGGATTGCCTTGGAAGTAGAGAAAATAATTTATTAATATTGATGGGAAATTGATACCCTCATAGTTTATTAGTAGTGTCATTGAGAATACAACCTTGAGATGTAGTATAAACATAAGGCAATAACACATTTTCCAAAATGGATGTTTTTTTCAATAAACAATGACTACCTAATTTAGCAAGTTTCTTCCTTAGGGAATGAATCATATATTTTTTTATTTTTTGAAGGAATGACACTACCGTCCTACAAACCTAGTTAGGCAAGTGGATAAATTAATGTAATACTTTGTTTCCTTAAATGTTTAAATCTTTGGGTGTTTGATAGTTTTTTCGTTCCCCTAAACTGACAAAGCCCTAAGAGTAAAGAGGACCAACCTTAATTATTTCAAGCATGTAGTGGCTTTTTCATCAAGCTCGAGGAGGAGACAAGATATTAAGTCTAGGGGTTGGTGTTGATAGGGCTCTTCGTTAGATAAGAGCTAAATAGAGATATTGTGGAAGCTCCTAAACATACACTAACGATGTGCTATGTTGTAAATTACTAAGCAATTATGTGTAGTGTTGGACGATGCTTCACGACATGAAAATGAATATTTTGAGTGTACTATAAACACAATCAATTAACATGTTCTTTTGTAATGGATGTAGCTTGTACTTATACAAGAGTAGGGTTGGTAAAATAGGAGGATAGAGAAGTGTAGAGGGATAGAGGAGAGTATGATATTGTTGGTATATGGTGAAGAGTGAGAATTGAGTGGTTAATGTATTCAACAATACGTTGTAACAAAACACTGTATTGAATTTGAGCTATATGAATCAAGCAAAGATAGTTTAGGCACTATGTGTGTCTCTATGTTATTATGGTATTATGTGACATTGTGTTTTGAATGTTGAATTATTTGACCCTATTCAATTTCAATTTTTGAGAGTGTTAATTGATTAATTAAGTAGATATATCTTTCCTTTGTGTAATACCAACTCTAATAAAGACTTTACAAGCTTATAGGCTAGCAATCCCCATTGCTTATTTTATGTTAACAATTGTGCACTTATATTACATTCAAAACATTTGGTGAACTATATTACACGTGGTGCATTGTTTTCAAGGCACTATTCCCATTTAGGGACCTAATAATAATAAAGAGATAGCATATGCCCCTCAAAATATCCCCTTTTTTTATTGCATTTTTGTAAGGTGGTGTTGCCACATTAGGAATTTAAGTTACGAGAATAGTTTTCTAAAGATCTACAAATTTTTTTGTTAAAATAAGAGTTAGTTTTAAAACTCAAAAATGGATGAACAAAATTGTCAAATCATATTTACAATATTACACAATTCGCAGAAATATACCCTACAATTCCAATGAACTATATAATTATGATCAACATAACCATGTTTATGGAGGCATATTTGTGTTGACTATTGAGTATCCTCACGCCTCAATCCCTCACTATTAACAATTAATTCTAAAATGATAGCAAATAAAATATTCTTGTTTTAACCCTTTTTTCCCTTCTTCCTCATTTTCTCCTTTTTTTTTGTTGGGGGGGGGGGGGGGGGGGAGCGGGGGGGGGTATGTCTTCAATCCTATCCTAACTCCTTAGGATACCCAAATTTCTCAAGTATACCTTATTCTCCAACTTTCCTTTCAACCACCTTTAAAAATTTGTGGCCACAATTCCTTCAAAGCACGTCCACTAAATCTTTTTCCCGCCTGGCCCACCGACAAAACCTCCAAATGCATCGCAAATTACGACTAAATGAAATGAAACTCGGCACCAGCCAATCAAAAGACCCCAATTGATCATGTCGGTAACGGTTGTTCTCGTCCACCAAATCTGATTCGCTTTTACACGTGGAAGCAAACACTCGAAACAAACTTACACGTGGCGTGACCACGACCACTTGCAGTCTTTTGCTATTCTACTCATACATGTAAGAAACGAATTGAACCCCAAGTGGGAAATAATCTCGCATATACTTTTATTCGAATATTCTTTTTATGACTTGAATGCCTCACATATTAGTTATTTGAATGGCAAGAGTAAAGTAACAAATAGTACCTCAAAGTCATCTTGGAGTGGGTCCCTCTTCTTTTTTGGCTTTCTTGTTTCTAGTTATTGGAAGTCGTCGATTTAGTTTTATTCATTTATAAATAGACAAGTGATTTAGTTTATTCAGGTATTTACATATACCTATATATTTAAATTTAAGCCTAGCATTTGCAATAAAAGGAGGTGCAATGTTACGTTGATAGACATTAAGGTACATAAGGTTTGTGGAGTTGTTGAAACCATTCAAATATGTACTAAAGAGGCATATCTAACTTGAGTAACAAGGCAACAAATATAATTATCTTGCAACCAACTGACCATTATGTTAATGAGAGGGTTGCCTCCAGTACGACATTTGTCCCTATTGGCATAAGGATTATAATATATTAATTGCGGACCGCACTAGGAAACCAAGGAGGGGTTGATTTTTTTGATTCAATATTTATGGAATTTCGGAATCATAGAGGCAATTCCAAGATGTGCCGAGCCTGTAGCACCAAACATGATATGTCGCCACAAACATTAGCAGTGTCGCGCCACGCTAAAGACTAAGATTGGGTTGTCTACTAAATTAGAGAGAGGCCACCTCCATTGCAAATGTCACCCCTATCAGCGTAAGGATCACAATAAACTATAACCATGTCTAAATCTTCGTGACACCATCTATCACCTAGCAATAAGAAACTTACAAATAAAGCTACGAAATTATTAATTATTTATAATTAAAAACACATAAGCATGTGTAAACAGACGTCAATGTTAAACATGAGTTCGAATTATGACCACAAAGTCTCCCTCACCTTTGACATATAGACTAAACAATCCAAAAAGTCATGAGAGTCTCCCACCAAGGATATGGGAGGGACATTAATAAATTTCCCACCAACAAGAATATGTTGCAAACTTATTTCACATTAATTAACCCCGATCTAGAAATAATATAAATATATCCTATTATTATTGATTAAGTAAAAAACTAAGAACACAAATTGTTAGAAAAACACAAACATTAACTTTAATGGGGATTAATTTCCTCTTTGCATACAAAGTTCCATAACACTCTATTGAAATGCATAATGTGGTTTGGATTAGAGAGGAAAACATGCAAAAGGTCATATAGAGTTGCCACATGCAAAAGGTCATATAGAGTTGCCACAGTAAAAAGTTGAAAAAGGCCACACAACAATTCAAAATAAGTCAATAGTCCTTTCACTTTGACTATCATGGAAACCTCTTAGTGGAACCTCCACCATATAATCTTTTTTTTTAAAACAACATTTCACCTTGTTCTCATTTTCATTTTTCTTTCTTTTTCTTTTCCTTGTGTCCTCCCTCCCTCTCCATTATTTTCCTTCATTCATTATGTATGTATGTATTCAAAAGAAAAAATATACTGCAAGAGAAAGTATTTGTGGGTTTGTAAACCTGCGGTAAGGCCTTTAATTCCTTGTCCTTCTTGAATCTAATGGATCCAATTGTAAGTTTCTAAAGAGCTTTGGATCAGTGGATTTCTAGTTGTGTTTTACATATTTAAATCCTCCATTTTCATAGAAGTTAAGAGGATACTGACAAAGGTTTGTGGCCTCTAGCTTTACACCTGCGAACTACATCAGTTTAAAAATTTCCAAGGTCTTTTCCCCTATTTTGGGCCCCCCACTTTGGCATAGGTTGGGCGGATGCTGGAGCCTCCAGCCGAGGCTAAAGCGTACTCCTGCATTGCCACCAAACACCTCCTACATCACCCAAGGCACCATCTAAACAAACACCAACACTATCCCCCAATCTCTAAATTGTCATTAATAGGCTCTCACAATCTCTACATATAATGTCAACCTAATATAAATGAGGGATTTAAGTAAGCCTCATACCTAATTACACATCCATGTAAAAACATAATATCCACATGATTTTTTTTGTATAGAAGAGATACATATTGCAATTTGAGATATTCAAATTCCCCAAATTGAAGCCAAACACTTTGATACATACAGGGATGATAAATATACCCAAACATCTATCTAAATTAAGAAAAACATTAAAAGTAAAAATCAAGAACACCACTTTGTTGCATCTCCTACAATCATCACAATCGATGCATTTTGTATAAAAAATTCACAATCCTTGTGTGTGTTTCCATATTTTACATACACGTCTATCAGGTCATTTGCAATTACATGACATCAAACAAAACATCTAATTTCAGTTATGTTTTTGATGGATCATCTATACCCTATTCTAAATCTCCCATGTTATCACAAGATGGGAAAATATGGACCTTAAGTATGAATGTTTTTTTTTTCTTGTCCACCTACTCATAGATAAACATACCTCCTTTCGTAAGACCATTATAGGTTGAAAAGAAATTTTATTTCCGACTTAAGGTAAAAAAAATTATTGTGCCAAATGACTCATATCTTCCTATTCCTTAGTATTATGATCCACAAGATCTAATTCTCCTATTTATTTTGATAGTGACAGATAATATAGCTCATATATTTTTGAGAATGCAAACCAAAACCATCACAAAACTAATTCATTCCAATATATATGGAAAACTACATTAGCAGATGCATCAATAAAGTGCATAAACCCACAGAGTTTAATACATAACATTATACTTTCTTGTTTAATCTCTCATGTTATACCCACTTAATAAAGATTTAAAAAGGAAAAATATTAAACAAAGAAACATTAATATTCTTGGCATGAGTCCATCATACGCATAACATGGCTTCATAATCACTTAACAAAATGGTTTTTATGATTTAAAAGAATGAGAAAGATTGAGGGGTTTGTTCCTTTCTTGGTCACTAGCAGGACACATGCAAGAAACATAATAAGTATGCTTAAATTTCTTATATAGCTAGTTTTACTCTATGCAAACTCTACCATTTTGTGCTTCTCTTGGTAATGTCCATTAGGGATCTTGAGAGCTTGGTATATAACCAAATCAAAATCTATAAGACTCACTTTCTTCATAAAAGTTCTATTAAAATATCTTCTTTTGCAACTTCCCTCTATAGTCTAAAGTATGGTACTTATATCTCTAGGAAAAAATGTCTATTAGCTAGAGAAATCGGTTATTTATTATGAAAGGTTGGTGTGTAGACACCAAAATTAGGTCACACTCCCCTTAATCCCCTTTTGAATAAACCAACTTAAACACATTCACCTAACCATGACCCTTATACCCCACATTAATATTAATTTATATATTTACAGTTAAATTAATGCTCATCCTCACTACATTCATCATTTAATTAACCTCGATTAAAACCAATTTCCACCTCACCCCACCACCTCACATAGACACCCCACCATAACACATCACCATAAACCTATTCATAGCATGCTTCCATAACTAACTAAGACTTAGTTCAACCCTTAAAAATCAATGCCTATTATTCCTCTAACCCACATTCCCTGCTCATTAAAAGATAATATCCATTTTGATCCACGATAAATGGATAGACCCGGCCTAAATGATTAGGAAGATCTATCATTTTTAGTAAACCTAGGGAATCCTGCCTTAACCGACACCGGTCATCCCAAAACTGACGTCGGTCAACCCGAAACTGTCGTCAGTTACCATTTATTCACTTTGGTAACCTTGTTTGAGAGGTTGGCCACATTCTTGAATTTTTGGGAGAAAAAGGAGATTTGTATACAAGCAAGAACTGGAGCTCTTTCGTACATTCAAGCAGCCATAGCCAGCATCCAAAGATATCGCTCTCACGGTAACATTCTGGGAAGCACCACCACAGCACCAAGCTCCATCCCACCGATCAATCATCACCACACCCAACCATTAGACCTATAACATCAATAAGTGCATTTATCACTTGTGTCATTCCATCCTTGTTCTGTTTTAAAGGTTTTTGTCATCTTTGTTATCATTTTTCTATTAGCATCTCCATTCCTCCACTATTCACTTTCCTGTAAATTCAACCCTTCACCACCATACCATTAGATCATCTATACACGACCTTTATACATCTATGAGTGTTCCTAAGATCCTCGCAGACCTCACCATTCCCCTTTTCATCTCTGTCTAACCCCAGACCAATTTTCATAACCAGATCTTATTGAGTTCTTATTATCCCAACCGTACCGACGCCAGTTAGCCATGACTGTCATCGGTTCCCTCCAAACCGTTATCGGTTACATCTGACTGATACCGGTCTCTGTATTTGGCCATCCTATTAATAACAAAACCTAATAATCTTCACCCATACAACATAAGTGACCCAGAATCTGACCCTAACCAGTACCAGAACCCTGACCAACTACCCCACCTCCATATCCGATTATAACCTAGCCTGTTATATTCAATTTACTTATTGTATTTGAATGAAATACCTAAATCATATCAATTACAATAGGAATTTGTTTACTTACATTATTTCTCACATTAAGTTTTATTAAACAGTGGATTGACAACCATCTAGGATGTATCGTACATCCCAGATCTAGTACATGCTAGGCAATCCACTGCCATATATTATTTAATCCTCTTTTTGTGGTCTTGTTGTGTATTTTAGGTAGTTCCTCCTATCCAAAAGGAAGCTATCACAGTCAACATTGGATCGAGAAGTCAAAACGCACGCACAACCTTCGAACCAACCATCGCAGCATGTATTCCTCCTCAACCCACACCCTTATTTGTTTCGTCGCATTCAAAACGTAAAGAAAATGGTGAAACAGTTGGTTTGGATTATTTCATCATAAATTTTCTCCTCAAAAACTAAATCAATGATAACGTCATCCATCTCTTATAAGCTATGGAATGAATCCAAGATAAATACACTATAGAATACACAACAATTTCACTTACATAAATTACAATATATAAAATAAAAGAATAAATAAGAATAGTTTATGAGCACTGAGATTAACTTTTTTTTTTCAAACTCTTCAAGTTTGAATTTGAATGAGTAGAGGCATGCCTATTAGAGCACACTTTCTCTTTATGTTTGATATGATTTTTATAACAAATATTAGTGCAAACTTTGTAGAGTAGAAAAAAATCCTTTGTTTCTTCATTCTCCATGGAAAAGCTAGATGTAAAATAAAAAGATTAAAAATAATTGAAATAAAACAAGATGTATTGGGAATGAAATACATAAATGTACACATAAAAATAAATTGTCAATAATTGCAATGAATTTCCTACGAGATCCACATAAGATAGAATTACATTTTACCTGGTTTTAAACATGTCAATTACATTTCTTTAAATGAATCTGAGGAATTTTCAACAAGCCCATTCCGTACATACCCTATGGCCATGACATTCCACGAGATGCCATTTGGTATATGAATTTATTTGAAAAACATTAAAGCCTATTAAAGAACACTATTTTGTGTATATCTTATAATCATTTCACTTTATGAGATTGTATTTCTTTGTGGAATTTTGCCAAATAGTTCACATAGAATAAAAATAACTCTCAAGTTGTTACATTAAACTTGCAAAGGAACTGACAAGTGAAAAAAAAAAAATCCATATATACTAAAAGTAAAACAAACAAAACTAGTCATTTAAATAACATCTGAAGCACTTTCTTTAGAAAAAATAATATGCATCATCTCCTACAAACCAAAGCTGTAAAGACACACTAACATCTATGGAATTATATCATGTGACATTTGAGGGGACTAACATAGGGATTAAGGTTGGCGTTTAAGAAAATAATTAAAGACAATATCTAGGGTGATCAATTAGAAGCTTTATTTAGGTCAATACATAGCATGAACCTAGAAGAAAACAATGATATGCAGGAAAATATAAGTGAGCTTCCGATTCCATCTATGGAAATACCTTGGAAAATGGGTGTTGTGATTGAAGTCGCATTGTGTTTTACAATTCATGTTCATTTCTAAATCCAACACGTTGTGCATTAGATGGATATTTTCTCATTGTGACGAATCAGGGTCTTGTGAACACCCTGTTGGTTCAAAAAGATGAGTAGTTGAGCCACCTCTATGCCTATTCACTATATTATACAAGTTACATGTGGTGGAGATGGGGTTCCCACTACTATTGTTACACAACGGATAGCCAGTAGAGGTTCTTTCCCCTCCGCCACTACCAACTATCAACTCCCTCATGCGTTCTTGAAAATTTTGAGGCTCCATATCCTTATTGATAACTGCTTCTATGAGCCATTGTGCCCAAAAGTGCCTTCGTATCACTGTTATTGTCATCACAACTCCGATTAGTCTCAACAACCTCATCCTTACAAGATCACCACCCATACTCTAACCCTAATATTAGGTCATTTCATAACTTTCTTCTACTTTATTCACCATCTAATTAATATTTTATTCGATGGTTGTTATTGGAACTGCATACCATAACGAAATGACATGGCTTCCTAACATCAAATAACATTTTGGGCGAGACACTTATGCATGACTGACTACCTCGAATTGGATTTATCATATTAAATAGACAATCGTTTAGTTATACTATTAGTTTTTATCAAAGACAAGGTACTATAACAATCAAAATTTTCTTAACTAGGAATAACTGGTTATTATTACTTTCATGCTTTCAGCCAATCAGAAGTTAGTACCATTTTTGTATATTCAATTTCTTATGTCTTAAACCTTGGACTAGCGTATTTTTATTCATAAATAATTTTAAAGGGATTTATCTTCTACCCTATTGCATATGAAGTAGAAAATTCCTTCAAGTCTTATTATAGAATATTCCCTTTAATCAAATATAATAAGCATTCACAATTGAAAAAAAAATATTCGATTATTAATACTACCAAAAGACACCTCAACATATACTAATAATTATGATATGACATGTTACTTAGATTTTTTAAACAATTTATCACAACATGATAAATCAACCCATATTTTTTTAAAAAAATCATCAAATGACACATTAAACTTTATTAATAATTATGATGTGACATATAACATTGAATTACTAAACAATATAAATAAAAATGACTTATCAACTTTTTTTTTTTTTTTAAACTACCAAATGACACCTTAACCTATATAAACAAGGCCATACTATGGAAAATATTAAATATTCCTTATGGGGATACCACAAAATAATGCATAAAATATAGAAAATTGCAGCCAAATAAAATATTGATCTTTCCATATTTTTTAACAACTAGGGCAGCGAACTGAATAAAATCAATAACTCCTAGGATACTTTCCCAAATCACTTGAAAATTGAAGCAGAGCTTGCTAATATTATAAATAACACAAGAAAAATCTTTTTAGAATTTTTGGCATAATATAATGCTGCCAGAAAATTATAGAATGCCCTAAACAAGCTGTGAAACTTCAAAAATTCATAACTTCTCTAATAAGCAAGATAAAATTATGAAAATTTTAGAAATTACATATACTAATGTGGAGAATGAAAACCCAACCTCCAAATCTAAGAATGTCAGTCCGAGAAACCCTCCAAAAGGATGCTGCAATCTCTAAAGTAAGTCGCCCTCCCTTGGAAAATGATCAAAACCCTCTAAAAAGTCTCTAAAAATAATGTCAAAACCTGTTCTTATCGCTGTCGTAAATCTGAATCTGAAAACCCTTTGATTTTCTCCACAAAATGTCACCAAAACCCTCGAAACCCTTCCTCTAAAAAAACCTCTGAAAATATCTCTTTAAAGCAGCCATGAAATCAGCTCCAAATGGCAAGTTAGGGTGAATCTTTCACCATCTGAAGAATGCCCTGCTAGCTAGGGATGGATCTCTCACCTATCGAAGCTAGGGCCCCTGTGGGATCTTACTCCACAAGCTAAAAATTTGCAAACAATAGTTGCACATAAAGAAAAATATGAGTGTATGCCAAAAAATGACCTCTATCACTCCCCCAAACCTTCTTTTATAGGATCTCATTACCTTTTTTCAAGTTGGGAGCTTCATGTGGGACTAAAAGTGACTTAATTGACCCAACGAAGAAATAGAATACTAAAGTACCATAGGTGACCCCAACGAAGAAATAGAATAATAAAGTGTTATGAGGCCCCCCTAACGACAAAACATATACATCTAGTCCCTCCAAATCACTTTATGCTTGTGTCAACAAAAAATTATAACAAATAAACTAGATATTCACACCCAATAGCTCACAGCGTCCCTAGCCCCTTAGGTATGACCAAAGCTAGGACTCGAATTGGCCCTAAGGCCCTTGGCAAAGGAAAGTGGATATTACAGTCCTCCCTTCCCAAAATTTTCTTGTCCTGAAGCAAATGCAAACTAGGATGTTGCAAGATATGTTGCCCCTCCCAAGTAGCATCCTCAAGTGGCAATCCCTTCCACCGCACCAAATATTCTGTGATCACTCTACTCCTGAGCTTCCTCTGTCTCACCTCAATAATAGATTTTGGCTCTAACACCAGCTTCCCCTCCTCATCCAATGGTGGCAAGCTCCATAAATAGTACAATATGTTGCCCAAGTGCCTTCTTAAGGCACGAAACATGGAAGACATTATGTATTTTACTGTGTTCTGGAAGCTCCAGCTCATATGCAACTACCCCAACTCGTCAAGCTACCCTTTAAGGACCATAAAATGGTGGTTTCAACTTCTCTGCACTCTTCTGCTTAAGTGAGGATTACCTATATGGTTGCAAGCATAGGAATACCATATCCCCTACCACAAAAGACCTCTCTATCTTGTGTCTATTTGCCTATACCTTCTGCTAATTTTGTGCCTTTTGAAGTTTCTCTTTGAGATCTTTCAGGATATCCTGGTTCTCCTATAACCAATCACAAGCTTTGGGAGCTCGGTTGTATGCTAATACCAAATCCACAAATGACATAGCGTCGTACCCATACAAAGCTCTGAAAGGAGTCATGTTGATGCTCATCTGATACGTGGTATTCTAGCAATACTCACCCATGTGTAACCATCTGATCCATGCTCGCTTGATGACCTATGCCACATAACTCCGCAAGTAGCCCTCTGTCCACTTATTAACAATCTTTGTCTGTCCATCGGTCTGTGAATGATAGCATGTGCTAGGGGTCACCTCTATGCCTGCAGTCTTGAAGATTTCCTTCCAAAATGTGCTCATGAAGATTTTATCCCTATCACTGACAATATTTTTAGGCAAACCATGAAGCCTAAAACACCTGTATAAAAGATTTGAGCCACATCTGTTGCCTCATGCCCCTTAGGTAGGGAAATTAAATGAGCATACTTAGTGAACTGATAAACTACAACATAAATGTAGTTATAACCATGTACCAAGGGGAGTTCTGTGATAAAATCCATAGATATGCTTTCCCACTTTTGCTCGGGAATGGGAAGAGGCTGAAGTAATCCTGCTGGAAAAGAATGCTCGAATTTGGTTTATTGGAAAACCATACACTCTCTGACATGCTTAAGGACATCATCCTTCATCCCTTTCCATGAAAATATCTCTCTAAAAAACCTATACATTTTGAAGTATCCAGGATGTCCAACTAATGGTGTATCATGTACTACTCAATGGATCTTCTTCTTCATCTTAGACCCTGGTACAAGGAAAATCCTATCCTTGTAGTTTATGAGATCATCCAAAACCCTATACCTATCATCCTGTATAATGTCGTCCACGATCTCACATGCAAAATGATTTTTGGAATACTCAAAAAGTATGTGAGCCTTCCAATCTGTTGAAATATTAGACAAAGACCTAAGCATAACAGTAATGTAAGGTCTCCTAGATAAAGCATTAGAAACAACATTATTCTTACCTTTAGTGTACTCTATGTAAAAATCATAGGTTTGTACCTTGTTTACCCATCTCTGTTGGCAATTGTTGAGATCCTTTTGCCCCATGAAGAACCTCAAACTGTTGTGATATGTACGAACCAAGAATTTTCTTTCCACAAGGTACTATCTGAATTTGGCCAAAGCATGCATAATGACCAACATCTCCTTGTCATAAATTGAATACCCTCTCTCCACAGGCATCAATTTCTGACTCTCATAAGCAATGGGGTGCGTATCTTGCATGAGAACTGATCCAATACCCTCTCATGATGCATCACACTCTATAACAAATGGGTGAGAGATATATGGCAATGTAAGAACGGGACATGAGATCATCACCCCCTTGATTTGATCAAATACATGTTGTGCTACTTCTGACAAAGCAAAAGCCCTTTTCTTGGTCAAGTCTGTCAATGTAATAGTCAACCGAGATAAATTCTTCACAAACCTCTTGTAGTTTGTGCATAGTTCCAAGAATCCTCTCAAATGCGTCAATGTCCTAGGTGGCAGCCAATCCAAAATTTCATGTATCTTCTCTCTATCCACCTTTACTACTCCCCCACCAATCACATATCCCAAATATAGAATCTTTGTCATGCCAAACTCGCACTTAGAACCTTTCACATATAGCGAATTAGCTTCTAATATCCCCAATATTTCATCAAGGTGCCTGATGTGGTCCTCCCAAGTCCTGATGTAGACCAATATATCATTAAAGAAAACAAATACAAACTTCCGCAAGTGGTTGTTGAATACATGGTTCATGCAAGACTGGAATGTATTTAGTGCATTAGACAATCTGAATGGCATCACTAGGAACTCATAGTGACCATAATGACATCTGAAAGCTATCTTGTGCACATCCTGCTCTCTAACCTTGATCTGGTGATATCTAAATTGTAAATCTATTTTAGAAAAATAGATTGCACCCTATAGCTTATCTAGCAGCTTATCAATTCATGGCACTGGATACTTATTTTTATTGTCTTCTTATTCAAGGCACGATAATCTATGCACATCCACATGGTCCCATCCTTCTTCTTCACCAACACTACTGAAGAAGAAAATGGACTAGAACTCAGTCTAATATGTCCCATATTAATGAGCTCATGGGTAATCCTCTCAATCTCATCCTTAAACCTTTTGGGGGTGACGGTAAGGAGTAGTGACCACAGGTCTAATGTCCTCAAGCTCAATCACATGATCAAATCCCCTATATGAAGGTACACCTAGAGGTATGTCGCCAAAACCTGCACTATGCCTGTCTAATAGGCCCTGTATATCCACATGATACTCTGGTTGTCCATCCTCTGATTCCATGGTAGAAACCAAGCACTATACTTCCCAATCAACTCCATTATGCCTATGAATCCTATGAATCCTCTTCATTGTAATAACCATGTTTGCATCTGAAGATAATCCTCTCAAGGTCACATTTTCCCCCTCAGACTTAACTTCAGCTCCATCATTTGAAAGTTAGTCTGAAACTCAGTAAGGGAGTGGAGCCATTGTACTCCAAGCACAAGGTTGGTCTCTCTAATGCCAACTATATAGAAATCATCGGTAATTGTATAGTTACCCATCGTGATGCTCAACTATGGAGCTCGCTACATGCATCTCATAGACTCTCCATTGGCTACAACTACGTTAGAACCCTCAAAATATTCTACCTGTAATCCCCGCTTCTCGACCAATGATGCATTAATGAAGTATTGGGTTGCCCCACTATCAATGAGTACCACTACTCATTGACCCTGTAACATTCCCCTAACTCTGAATGCCTTATACCTCAGGGTACTAGACAAAGTGGTAATAGTTTCATGGGGAAAGGTATCATCCTCATGTTCAACCCTTGTACTGTCCAATGTCTCTCCATCTCCATCCTTCGATCCCTGAGTATTCAAATCCTCATCATCATCACTCTCCTCGAAAACCTCTATGAATTGGGCCTTCCCTCTACCTCTGAAATCATGTCCTAAAACCCAAGGTGTGCAACAATCGAAACATTTTTTTTTTCACCTCAACTCATCTTTATCCTCTCTAGACATGAATGGTTTCTTTGTTGCATCTTTCCTAAGTAGGGGAACCTTCGACTGTGAACCATTGGATCTAGAAGGAAGTACCTTAAGTTGAACTCGAAGTGGGAATCTTGACTTTGGAGTTGACAACTCCAAACCACGTGCTCTCCTAATAGCCTCATGGAAAGAAGAAGGCTCAAATGCCTTCACAAATCGAGCTAGAGCATTGGTCAAACCTGTCGTGAAAAGTGAAGTCAACCTCATCTCTGAAACATCAAATACCATAACTTATAACCTTTGAAAATTTGCAATGTACTGATCTAGAGAACTTGTCTACCTTTAAGTGAGTCAACTCTCTAAAATGCCTATTGGGGTCCCTCTTATCAAATCTTGTTCATCAACCTCTGTGTGAACTCTACATAAGTAGTAATATGTATGTGCCCTTGTGTAATCAATCCATGATGCCACCAGTCATGAGCATCTCCATCAAGATGTAGGATTGAAAACTTAATTGCATCCTCTTCACGCATGGGATTCAAGTCAAAGTAAGTCTTTAATTTCTGAATCCAAGACTGCGCGGTGCACTTCAGAGAACCATCGAAGTGTGGGATGGAGATTTGTCTCAATCTCCTCTGTAACTCAAGTACTTGTATTTGATGATCTGTCTTGGGCATGCTACCAATCTTCATTTTGCAATACTCATCAGTATGGCATATTATCACGAAATCCCTCGCTCAAAGTCTGGTACATCTCCCAAACAAGACTCCTCATCCATAATATCTATTGGTTGTCATACCTGTGAATCTTCTAGATCCTTCAAGAAAGAAGGTTCGTGAAGCCCCAAAGCCCTGGTAGAAGAATGGGAAGACCGATGCCCTGAATGTCCACTCTCACCTCTTTGACCTTGTTGTCACATATTGTTATTTTCCCCTCTATCTTGTATGAGTCTCAATTCTATAATGCATTAATCTCTCAGTGAGTTGGCTCAAATAGAGATTAATAGTTTCTTGTTGCTTTACCATGTTAGTGATCAATTGTTTCATCATATCCACAGCTAGGTCCTCACTTGTCTCTTGTCTCTGTCTACCATCTTTGAACCCCAACAGGCTGCAGAAACCATTGCTTTGATACCACTGAAATATCCCTTATGGGGATACCACAAAATAATGCACAAAATATAGAAAATTGCAGCCAAATAATAATACTGATTTTTGCATATTTTTTAACAGTTACGGCAGCGAACTGAATAAAATCAATAACTCTCAAGATAGTTGCCCAAATCACTTGAAAATTGAAGGAGAGCTTGCTAAAATTATAAATAACACAAGAAAATTATTTTTAGAATTTTTGGAATAATATAATGCTGCCAAAAAATTATATGAATGCCCTAAATAGCTGTGAAACTTCAAAAATTCATAACTTCTCTAATAAGCAAGATAAAATTATGAAATTTTAGAAATTACATATACTAATATGGAGAATGAAAACCCAACCTACTAGATCTAAGAATGTCAGTACCTGGAAACCCTCCAAAAGGGTGCTGCAATCTCCAAAGTAAGTCGCCCCTCTTGAAAAATGATCAAAACCCTCTGAAATAGTCTCTAAAAATGATGTCAAAACCTGTTCTTATTGCTGTCGTAAATCTAATATGAAAACCCTTTAATTTTCTCCACAAAATGTCATCAAAACCCTCGAAACCCTTCCTCTAAAAACCTCTGAAAATATCTCTATAATAGCAGCACTGAAATCAGCTCCAAATGGCAAGTTAAGGTGGATCTTTCACCATTGAAGAATGCCATGCTATCTAGGGATGGATCTCTCACCACCGAAGCTAGGGTCCCTGTGGGATCTTACTCCACAAGCTGGAAATTTGTAAATAATAGTTGCATATAGAGAAAATATGAGTGTATGCCAGAATGACCTCTATCACTCCCCCAAACCTCCTTTTATAACATCTCATTATCTTTTTCCAAGTTGGGAGCTCCATGTGCGACTAAAAGTGACTTAAGTGACCCCAATGAAGAAATAGAATATTAAAGTGTTATAAGGCCCTCCCCTAATGAAAAAACATAACATATAATCCCTCCAAATCACTTTATGCTCATGTCAATGAAACATTATAACATATGAACTAGATATTCACACTCAATAGCTCCCAGCATCCCTAGCCCCTTGGGTATGACCAAGGCTAGGACTCAAATTGGCCCTTAGGCCCTTAGCAAAGGAAACAACACATTACAAAATACCGCCAAAGGGGATGCATTGAGGGGTATGAAGAAGAATATTGTACGTAGAAATTTTTGGTTAAGTCTTGTAACACTCCATACAATGGTTAAATTTGAAGAGCACACGAACATGTATTTCATCTTTTAACCATAAAGTAATTGCAAATATTTTAAAAAACCATCACATGTGACTTCCATGTTTAAAATTCAAATGTCATTTTATATGTTGTGTATTGGAACAAGGGGGAGAAGACATAATGCATAAATTTGTGCCAAATTTTATTAACATGAATCCAAATTAAAATTGCAACATTAACTAATTTCCCTGAAATTGAATAGATGAATAAGTATGAGAGAATGATATTTATATTGTTAAGTGTTGTTATTTTCCAAGCTTTCCATCTTGGAAATACCTCCAAGTAATTTCAAACACTGCTAAGTATGGGGAAAATGTACACATCATAAATGAAACATGATAGAAAATTGGAATTGTAATAAATGACATCCCTAGCTTAATTAATTAATAAAAAACTAAATGTACATGATATACATAAAAAAATTCATGCAATTTACATTAATTTTGATTAAACAAAAAAATTATTTCCACTTACATGATGTTTTAATATTTGAATCAAATATTGTTTAAAAAAATTCCCCTCTCCAGGTTGTGGACATGTTCTAGATGAAAACAAATTAGATATGTTTTCAAGTCGGAAAACATGATCTAAGAATGGAACAAAAGGTGAAGACTCATCTATAGGCATTAAGGGATTAAGGACTTCAAAAAACAATAATGTATAGAGAAAGGGCGCAAATCCTTGTGAGTGCATGGGTGTATGTTTGGGCATTTTTTGTGCAAGACTCGCCCAGTACAAACATGTGCACAATACTCCAAGTCTTTCTGTTAAAGCCTCCTCTTATTCAAATAACACAATACACAAGGTTATGCACAAATGCACAAGCTTTATTTATTAATAAGTGATAAATCTATTTGAGTGATACAAACTTGTGTGTGACACCAGATGCTCATGCATCAAGTAACATAATAAAAATGCTTTATATCTCAATGGGCAACTCAAACATTTCATCCAACGTGACATTTTTTGGAAAGTTATGAATCTTGGTTGCTTAGTTTAAGGTTATATTTTTTTTTTTTGTAGTTGGAGACACACACCACTATAAAAAAATGAATTTTCACCATAAAGAGTACCAAATCCCTAGGAAAAGTAGTGACTCAGGACTATAAATAACCCATTTTAAGTACAAAAGAAACATTAATCTAGAACCAGAAACAAACCACTTTAGATAAGGTTAGTCTATATCTAATAACACACATACATAATGGAAAAACAATACAACATGATGCAAGTTGCATACAATAAAGCTCCATGAAGTGTAAAAAAATGCGAAAGAATTTTATGTTAAAAGAAATACAAAAAACAGAAAACACATAGATCAGTTACTTGTTGATCACATATTCTTACTCATAATTTTGGGCCTGCCCAATGATCTTCCATAGTAAATTTTTTATTATAATAATGATAATATTATAGAAATTGAAAAAATTAGGAGACAAGAAGTATCTCTCATATAGGATGAGAAAGATCATGAGAAACTACAGTATGAGAAAAGATACAAACCTTAACAATGAATTTAACTGTTGCTCAGATATAGAATTTCTTGTGTCTACTAATCTGCTTAGTTGAACATTGGGGAGAAAAATGATTTTCACTTGAAATTCGATCATTGCATGTAATAGAACTCAAGCAATAATAAGCATCTTAGTTTACATTGTTAGTGTATATGACTAGACTTTTCGTCATTAGACGTCTTGTCCACCTAGTTGGTTAGTCATCTCACTTAGTGAGAATAGGTCATAGGATTTTGTACATGTGTCATGCATAGGAGTTACATAACACTCCTATATGTACCCTTTCATTATGATTTATGAGCATGTTAGACAATCCATTATATTTTTTGTACTTGATTGTCCTTGTGATTCGTGCTCTTGCTAATTATGAAGTGCTCTCATATCCATTAGAAGTGCAACCCACTTTTGATGTGCATGAGGTTCTATAATTGATCCTCATGGAACAATACGATATGGTATCACAATAGATGTTTGGTATACGTGCACTTGTTTGAAATCTGTTACTAATTACTTCTTGGTTTGTTCACTTTTCATGCAAGTTTTCGTATGATTTTATTTGGAATCTTATTATAGGTTAATGCTATCCAATTTTTTCACCCTTGCAAAATGGACAACTTAATAGATCAGAGTGTTGGAAGTTGATGGGAAAAAGAAATGCTTTTCAATCTTCAAGATAGCTCGTGTTTTGGTTCGGCCCAGTTGATCTTAAGTCGTGTTGAGCTGGCAAGCCGTGGTGAATGGTCCAGCTAGTGGTCATGATTATTGTAGAATTGGTTGAGTTCAAGGTTGGACATCCAGGTTAGACAACTAGGTTGGGTGACTGGGTTGGATGGTTTGGTTAGACTACTAGGTTGGACAATGAGTGAAGTTAGAGTAGCTTTGCAGGAGTTCGGAAAATGGATGGGAGCTCGGGTGTTTGAGGTGACACAGAGTGAAGATGACAGGGTTGGATGGAAGAGAGACAGTCGTCCAACCCCCTTGGTTGGAGGGATCATGGGTTAGAAAATCATCCAAACCCATGTATCACATAAGATAAATGGCCATCCAACCCCCCTGGTTGGATGACTCAGGATGGTCAGCCCATTGATTGGCGTACGACCGAGAAAGATAGGTGGCCGTCCAACCTAGGTTGGACATGTCGTATGGACACATGTCAGATGACTCATCTTGGAAAATAACATATAGGTTGGACGTATTGCAAAGGTTGGACGACATATGGTGCATGAGGAAGGCAGCGAGGTTGGATGGGTTGTGTGGTCAGATAGGTAATTTGTTGATGCATTCGTACAGATAGAGGATAGAAAGTTGTCCAACTCCACTTGGTTGGATGGGTCATAAACCATATAGTTGTCGGTGGATCAATTCTTAGGTTGTATGGCCAGTGCAGATAGATGGTCATCTAACCCCACTTAGTTGGATGGCTCACAGATCACAAGAAAGGGCAGGCATGAAAAGACAGTTCAACTACCTATCAAGATATTGAATGCGACCTATCAGATATTTAATGCTACTTGTTAGGAATTGTAGCATGAAAAGACATCTCAACAACCAAAACTACGAGCGGAGCATTAATGGCAGTAGTTGAGGTGGCTCAAGTACATGTCAAGCATTTAATGCAAAAAATTAGGGAAAAATTACTATAAATTGTACTCAACCCCCTCATTTTTGTGGGAGATTTTCTGAGAATTTGCATAGGAACTCTGCCGAAAATTTTCCAAAATGTTTTCTGTGAACTTTGGGCCTCAAATCTAGAAATTTTGTGAAGGATTCTTTCCTCCTACTTGCATTGTAATGGATTGTGTGCCATTTTGAGAAATAAAATTGATGTTTTGTGCCCTTTTTTTCCCTTACTCGAGTTACATTCCATTTCTTTTGCTTTTCCATTACATTTGCAGGTATCTTGTACATGTCTCATTCTTTTGTAGGGTCTAGATTTGTTATGTTCTACGAATATGGAGACTTGAGTGCAGTTTTAGACTGTGGCATCTCTATCCACCCTATCTTGCCTCATTTCGTCCATGTTTTCACTCACTAAGAATCTCTCCACCCATTTTCTTGGTGTTATCACCCTCCCTAGCTTAGGATTTACATTTTATGCATCCCTCTCTCTTCCCTGGTCACTTGGAAATCTAGGTTAGCATTAGAGTAGTCACATTTTTCCTTTCTAGGAGTACTGTTAGCATTAGGGATAGGTAGAGGAACCATCCTTCTCTGGAGGCTTGTCTCATTTGCACGGGTCCCACAACTGAGAAATAAGTCCATGCTAGTCAAAAGTAGGGTTTTATAATGCACAAATCCTAGTGTACTACTTTTTTGACATAACACTTAACAATATGGTTTTTTGGAAGTTTGTGTGTGTTTTTTGGTGCAGGTGTTTTTCAGGGGTTTCTCAACTAAATCTAGCTGGCTGCAAAAAAATTTGGAGGCATTGTATTATTCA
Organism: Taxus chinensis; assembly: GCA_019776745.2. Taxonomy (NCBI): domain Eukaryota; kingdom Viridiplantae; phylum Streptophyta; class Pinopsida; order Cupressales; family Taxaceae; genus Taxus; species Taxus chinensis. The sequence goes on from CM034146.1 coordinate 802,206,338, forward strand.
GTTTATTTGAAAATTAAGTGATTTTTTTTATTCTGGTTTTTATCAAGTTGTTTTTCAAATAAAAGTGATTTTTTTATTAAAAAATTTCTGGTTTTAGATCTTTTTTGTTTGAGCTCTTCTAGCCTCTTGACCTGCTATTACCCAACATGCAACTCATTTTTGAGCTCCTCATCAAGTTACTCTAGCTCACTCTATGGAGCTACTCATTTTCTAGCTCTCCTTCGAGCTACTTTTGCATGCCCTACAAATGGGTTGTCTCTCTTTTTAAATGAGTTATTTTTTTGCTTGCTTGGTCACGCTTGTTCTTACATCATCGAGGTTCCTGTCTCACCTTGGGTTTGGTACAAGCTTTTTGCATTTTTTAGCAGAGAGAGGTCTATCATAGCTAATTTTTTTGGCCATTGCTGATGCTTTTTTTTATTTACATTACGTAGGGTGCGTTTCTGCACTTTTTTATATAGTTTTGCATTCCTCTCCCTACCTGAGACGTTTTTTAGCTTTTTCCCGATAGCTACTGGTTGTTTTGGTTTATTGTTTGAACCATTTTTTTTGCTTGATTGCTGCCCTATGAACGGTTGGGCCATGTCCTCTTACCCTCCCTCATTGTTCGAGCCACTTACCTTGCGTACATTAGTGGGTCTTGCTTTTTTTGTCCTAGGTTGTGATTTTGGGTCACCCTACCCCATGTTTGCTTTGTGTGCCCTCCTTTGCCATTATCCCTACCATGTCATTATTGCCTCAATCTAAGTTGGGGTCGTTTCTTTCACTAGTGTTTAACTATCCCTTTGTCTCACCCTCTCTTCCCTTACCTAGTCAACTCACCGAATTATTTGCCTTATCTCGTAATGAACCATTATCACTCGTCTGTCTCCCTCATTGTTGACTTGAGATGTTTTGCTCCCATGACGAGCTCTTATTCTGGCTGGTCATCCCATGACCCGCTCCTTGTAGATCGATCCCCCGTCTTGAGCCCCTAATCCTTGACTCATTTGTCAAGTTTTTCCCCTCTCCTTTTGTAATTAAACATTGACTTTTAATTTATCATTGGTTTGTAGTTGTTTGGGTCGGTGCTTTAAAAGGTTTGTAGTTTTTTTACTTAGTGGGGTGGTCGGTTCTTCTAAAGTGGGGTGAGGGGCTTATACTTAGGTGGGTTTGGTTTTATTAATTGTGGGTTTGGTGAATTAAAAATGGGGCTTTAATATTTAAAAGGGTGGTGTTTATATTAAAGTGGGTTCGGTGTTTTGTTAATAAAAGTAAAGTTTATAAGGCTTAACACCTACATCCTATTTAAATCTTTAGGGCTTAATTAATTTTTTGAAAATAGATTAAAATAATTAATCTTATTAGAAATGCAAAATTTTTTTTTGGAATTAGGCCCTTTTTAAGTAGGGAAAAATTTAGCGGTGAATATTCGTAGTTTGACAAATAGTAGAATTTCGAGAATTTGATTTTGGTGAATTTTAAAGTAGCGGTAAGTACCCAGGTTTCACCAAAAAATTCCATAAATAATAATCTATCCCATCTGAATCGCCAAGGAATTTCCAATCCCAATTTATATTTTTATATTCAGTCACTGCATGATCATCGCGCTAGTTTGAAAACATTAATGTTTCACCAAGAAATCGACGCACCAGGATTTGAAAACATTAATGTTTTTCCAAGAAATCAACGCACCAAGATTTGAAAACATTAATTTTTCTCCAAGAAATCGATGCACTAAGATTTGAAAACATTAATATTTCACCAAGAAATCTATGGAACCTTATTTGGCCAAGAAAACATTCCTGAAATTTTCCCGATATATACACAGAGCTGATGTTTTCACATAATTTTCCATTTTATGTATTTATGAAGTAGTAGAAAGAGATTTAGTAAATTGGCATATTACAATTTTCTTACAAAAATTCAAATAAATATAGGTCTTACCAAGGTCCCAGCTACTGGGTTGCAGTTTACATCCGAAAAGCACTTACTACAGGTGATTCCTCAGTCTATTTGACACCATGTTTTCTTTCATGTCACATTGCTTTATCTGCGATTCTGCCTTTGTAAGTTATTAAAAATCTTGAAACATCCTCATCCTCATAACCACTATGATTTTTTACTTCATCTAGAATAGTCCTCTGATTGCAAAGAATCATAACTAGTTTTCCTATCTTAGATACATCTACATAAAATAAATAAATATATATATATACTGCAAAAGAGAGAACATTAACAAAAATATTCAAAGAAGATACACTGATAAAGCAAGGAATATATAGAGCAGCAGCTCGTGGATATGTATGCAGTATATGTGTGTGTGTGTGTGTGTGTGTGTGTGTGTGTGTGTGTGTGTGTATGTATATGTATATATGTATATATGTGTGTGTGTGTGTGTGTGTGTATATATATATATATATATATTGCGGTTTCACTTTCCATTTATTCCACGACCAATATCATGATTGTTTATCACTATCCATTGACATTGCCTTGTCCCACAGTGGACCCGAAGGATATATAAAATGTGGTACATTCTGCAGGTTTCATGTTCGTCAGGGGAATTTCCTTGGGAGACTGACGAAATGGATATGCATGACATAGACCTCCCAGGAGCTAGGACCCACTCCAAACCTAAAAACTTATCAACTACGGCTCATTCTACGAGGTTCACATCCATTGGGAGGATTTGGTTGGGAATGGGAGGTTAACGAAATGCTGAAAAACAATAATGTACGAAATAGAGACCATAAAAAGATGTCCAAAATGAAAAATTCAAGAAATGCAAAAGGGAAAAAAGTTACAACAATGAACCAAAAACCAAATAATTAGCATTTGGAAAAACAAAAGATAAAAAATAGCAATTGTGGGAAAAGTACATACATCTTGTCACAAACATGCTTGCTTGTTACCACCATTTTTGTCAATATGATGTACTTCAAACTTTTTAAACCATGGAAACATAATGTATTCAATGTACTCCAAGCATGGATTTCCTTCAACAATTTGAGGAGGAAAAAATGCTTTCTTTATCTTCACATTCACTTCTGGCACTACTGTGAAAATAATTGTGTTATAACTCCATCAGAAATTGTATAATAATACTAATTCATCTTTTATGAATGTTGATGAAAAGTTGGAATCTATCTCTCCACAACAAGAATTTTCCAAAAAATAATGTATTGGTTTACACCACCTCTTCTTCCTCCATGAAGATATCAGAAGTGGGATCACTATTTGACATCTTTTCATTGTCCTTGTTGTCAGCATGCTTACTTGTTACCACCATTTTCCTCACTACGATGTACTTACAAAAAAATTAAACCATGGAAACATAATGTATTGAATGTACTCCAAGCATGCATTTCCTTCAACAATATGAGGAGTGAAAAAATACTTTCTTTATCTTCACATTCACATCTAGCACTACCTATGAAAATAATTGTGTTATAAATCCATCATAAACTGTATAGTAATACTAATTCAATTTTATTAATGTTGAGGAAAAGTTGGAATATATCTCTCCACGGAAAGAATTTTCTAAAAAATAATGTAGGGGTTTACACCACCTCTTCTTCCTCCATGCAGATTGTAGAAGTGGGATCACTCTTCGACATCTTTACTTGTCCTTTTTGTAGCATGCTTACTTGTTACCACCATTTTCCTCACTGCAATGTACTATAAAAATTTTAAATCATGGAAACATAATGTATTGAATGTACTCCAAGCATGCATTTCTTCAACAATCTGAGGAGGAAAAAATTCTTTCTTTATCTTCACATTCACTTCTGGCACTGCCTGTGAAAATAATTGTGTTATAAATCCATCATAAATTGTATAGTAATACTAATTATCTTTTATTAATGTTGATGCAAAGTTGGAATTTATCTATCCACAACAAGAATTTTCCAAAAAATAATGTAGGGGTTTACACCACCTCTTCTTCCTCCATGAAGATTGCATAGAAGTGGGATCACTCTTCAGACATATTTTCTTGTCCTTGTTGTAACATAGATTACTATGTTACCACCATATTTATCATTGCGATATACTTCAAAAAATTTAAGACCATGGAAACATAATGTATTGAATGTACTCCAAGCATGCAAGTTTCTTCAACAATCTAAGGAGGAAAAAAATATTTCTTTATCTTCACATTCACTTCTGACACTATCCTATAAAAATAATTGTATTATAGAATCCATCAGAAACTATAAAGTAATACTAATTACTTTTAGCTAATGTTGAGGAAAATTGGAATCTATCTCTCCACAACAAGAATTTTCCAAAAAATAATGTAGGGGTTTACACCACCTCTTCTTCCTACCATAAAGATATCAATAGATGGGATCACTCTTTGACCATATATTTTGTCACATGCTACTTGTTACCAATTATCCTCACTGCAATGTACTTAAAACTCTTTTTAACCATGATAACATAATGTACCTTGAATGTAATCCAAGCATAATTTCCTTCATGATCTAAGGAGGAAAACCTTATTTGGCTTTATCTTCACATTCATTCTAGCATTGCTCTATGAAAATAGGTATACCTTATATCCATTATGACAACTATATAGCCATACTAATTCACTTCATTATTAATGTTGAAAAATTCGGAATCATATCTTCCATGAATCAATGAATTTTCCAAAAAAGTCCTTATAGAGGGTTTACACCACCTATTCTTCGATCCATCAAGAGCTACAGAAGTGGGATCATCACATATTTTCATGTCCTTGTTGTAGTCCATACAACATGCCTATAGATTTTAATCACTAAAGGAAAAATATCAAGATCTAGGGTGATCTTTGGCTTCTCAACAAATCATTTACAAGTTTCTTATTCTCATTCTCAAGTATCTGAACATGTTGGCTAGTTTTCTTGCATGTAGCACAAATTCTAGACAGTAGTAGATATTCTTATTCCTTCCAACCGGTAGGCTCCCGTATCATGATTTGATCAGCTAAAATATCACCTCATCCTTTCACTTTGTTCTATAATCAATTTTTTCATTTCAAAAGAGTTCAAACAAGTTGTGATTTTTGTACTAAAACATGTAGATCAGAACCAATACAGATCAAGTGCATTGAAAAGAATAAATGGTAGGCAATCCTTATCCAATTTGATGTAACATGTCAATAAAAGCAACCTTGATAAATTATGAACATTTTTTTGTAATTTCTTATTATACTAATGTAACACTCTTGCAAAAAACAAAGTACATGTTAAGTGCACTAATATTATATAGTGTTAAAAAGTCACTTGAAAAGCATTCAAATGCTCTTTGATTCTGTTATTCCATTGGGATTAGTTACATTTTTTTCTCCTTAAATTTCTTATTTTTACATCTAAACTTCTTTCTAGGTTTCCATGATGACACTTTCAAGTTTTAAGCTTATTATTTTGTATTTTTCTATTTCTTGTAAGATGCAATGTTGATTGTTGTCTCCTCTCATATGTCATTATTTTGTGCATTTTTTGTCAATTGACATCCATTACATGATACATCTCCAAGATGCACTATCTAGTAATGGTTTTTGAGAACATGATATATGGATATTGAAATCACTTCTTTGTAATCAATGTTAACATTAGGAATCAGTCAATGAGAGTTGTCCTTTGAGATTTCATGATCTAATTTCTTCTCTTTGTTGTCTTTCTACCTAAATCAATTCAGTAGCTGGATCTGTAAGCATTTACATGCTAGAAGTAGCTATTTTTCCTTTATACATATTTCTCATGTTGAGATGTCTTGTGCACATATCAATATCATTTTGTCTAACATGTCATATATTTTTTTCTTTCAATTCTACAAGATTCACTGATTCAGGAAAATGACACTGGAAAAAGGGAAGCTCAAGCCTCAGGAAAAAATTATTCCAACCCCTTCTAGTAGTGGTACTGGCATTCGAAAAATATCATCTTTTTTTGAGAAACCATCCAAGGAAACCCATCCTTATCCAGCGATTTGACCATCATAATCGAGGGATAATGATTACATTCAAAATGAAACTCAGAATGAGAATGTGTTCATTTTTTATTTTCCTGATGTTTCCAATGACAACAACAATGAAATGTCTCCTCTTAGAAGACATTCCATTGAATGATGTCGAGTTTGAAACATGTACCACCTATCCAATTGAATGAAGATGACACTGCTTTCATCATCTTTCTTTCCCATAGTGAATGTTGAAAGTGAAACATTTCTTTTTCAACAAAATTTAAATTCCACTAAGGCAAATACTCACAACACCTATTTCTGAAAGAAAGAGAAAGGAAATAAAATTGGACTTGGGAAGGAGTTTTTTCTTAGAGTGGGTTTCTAAGTTTCCATTTATTGAACCTGTTGAAAATGAGAATAAAGATGAACCTCCCAAAGAATGAAAATGTACATTTTTAGCTGGAAATTGGGCAGGGACAAGACAATGCAACTTAAGTTGGATTTATTGAGAAGCCTGTAGGAAAGATATATGAAAAGATAATTGTAGATGGCGTTGAGAAGAATGTTTCCAGATGGAAAACTAAGATGATTATTTACATATTAGGTATGAAAAATAATTTGAAGAGCACAAGAGAAATGAAATAATATTTATATGAATGGAAGGACAATTACCTCTTAATTCAACAAGATCATTCAAAACAGTCTTTTGGGTAAAATAGTTCAACTAGCTACTATTTTTCACATTTTGAAAAGAGTTCATCCTATAACTTGATTTTCCTGAACAAAAGAAGATGTTGTCTTTTCTTAGTGTCCCAAGAATTTTCTCATTCTCACTGGTTAAAAAGTAGTGGTTGGGATTGGGAAAAATGCCTAGCTATGGTTGAGAAATAAGACTTGAAAGAGAAATTGAAGTCTGCACGATACATATCTTTGTCTATTAACCAGGTTACAAAAGTAGATAATACTGCTTGGGTCTGTATGCATGTGTATAGTATTGAGAATTATGTGAAACAACCTCACTTACTTTCCATTCACAAGATGAGAGAGAAATCCAATGTTGAAAACCTTTATGAGTTGGTGATAAAAAGTTTGAAGGAGATCGGTGACATGGATGATGCCAATTGCATCAAGTTGGTATGTGTCGGGGAAGATGGGGCATCTGTAATGCAAGTTCATCATAATGGCATGATGTGTAAGACTCCAAACATCTCATTGTATTTATATGATTTCATTCATTATATGGCTCATAGAATGAACCTAGCTTACAGAATAGTTGGAAAATTTAAACCTGTAACAAAAGCTGAAGACCTTGTTGGAGAGGTGCATGCTTATTTCTTCCGTAGTCCTAAAAGGTTCATGGAATTCCAAATATTTGCCCAAGAAGGACTAAAAAATGGGTGTAAACTATTAAAATATGTCAAACACCAGGTGGATCTCATTGTACCAACTAGTTCGTAGGGTGTACGAAGAGTATCAATCCTTATTAGGAGTGATGTGGCAGAATCACATAAAAGTGGACAAGGCCCAAGATTTGATACATTGTTTGACTGATATAGATTCATTGTTGATGTTGTGTGGTCTCCTTCCCATGTTGGAAGAAATGTATCGTTTAATTAAACAAGCACAAGAAGTGAACTATCTATATTGTTGATTTTTCTAGTTTGAGGAAACAAGTTTGTATGACAAATAAATATTTGTTTCTCAATGAATTTTACTTTTACATGTCCAAATTTTGATGGTTGGAATGATTTGATAAATATTGGAAATAGGCAAGTATGAAGCTCAACTTTTTGGGGAATTATGTGCTTCATGGATATGAGATACTGATGTACATGTTTAAAGTAGTATCTCGGTAAGGTTGAGGAGGTAAAAGTCACAGGGCCATTATTTGATAACATTGTATCATCAACAAGGGCGAGGTTAAGAGAAATTAGTGTCCCTACTAGAAGATGATAAGGGAGTGATTTAGAAGGGATGACATTTACTTGAAGCAATGAACCCTGTAGTAAATCCCACCTTTTGGAATCATGTCCAAAATGAAAGACATATGCAGGAAGACTACTTCAAGAGGTTGACTACATTGATTCAACATTTTTGTAAGCCTGTTGATATCAATGGAATGAATATTCTAGGTATTTTAAGCAAGGACAATTTGATTCCTCAATCTCATGAATTTTAGAACCACTACAATGATTCAACATTTCAAAGATTTGGATAATCCCTTAGAGTGTGGAATCAATAAGATAGACTATGGAAAAAAATTGGGGTGAGTACTATTTTACAACAAACCATGTCTGAGTTTTTCTCATTGGCTGATCTATGTCAAATCAATGATTTTGGGTTTAGTTTAAGATGAGAGAATTTTTAGTGCCTTGGCCTTTATAAAGTCAAAATTGTGAAACAAGCTTGACAAAAATTTGGAAAATTGTTTGAGAATTTATACATCACGGTATGAAGTGGATAAATTTCCCTATGACATGGCTCTGGCAGTATGGAAGTTGATTAATGAAAGGAGAGGGGCTGAAAACAATGGCACAAATACAACAGACGACCCTATTGCAACAATTGATTGTTAACAAAGAGAGAGTCAAAGTCTCAGAGATCTGGTGAATCAAATGATAGAGATGATCAAGTCCATCAAGTTGGAAGCTTCCATTTGTGGATATCCCATGATATAGATGTTCATATAATAATTAATATATTCAAATATTCAGTACATTGTTTTGATAATATATTTTTTCCTTATTTGTATTTTTTTAAAAACATTGTGTCGATTTGTAGTCTTTGGAATGAAACTTGAAATACATTGCATTGATTTTTTGTAGTATGTACTGAAATGAACATGCATCCATCCAACTTTAATCTCCAACTTACTCAAAAAGGATTAACATTCCTCAAACAAGGATTAGCATTCGCCCCAAACTTACATGTGCCTAAAGGTAAATCAACAAGGAAAACAATAAACAAACCTACATGAATTTATGAAATATTTGTTGAAAAGAAACTCCAAATGTTGAACCCTGGGTCATTGGTGTTGTCATTGATGTCAAGTGGCATTGATGGAAAAGCAGTGAGTGGTGAAGTGAGGCTTTGTAGGAGGCATGAAGGTTGATTGGTAGTGCATCCAGGTTGGTTTCAAGGTGCTACAAGCTCAAATTGGTAGGTGGTTGGTCTCTAAAGGCAAAGTACAGGTTGGATTGCTGGTTTCAGATGGTCTATAGGTCAGTAATAGTGTTGAAAGCTTGAATTTCTTTAGAAAAATGTTGTTCAATGTCTTTTTCAGGTTTCATGAAGTTTATTTTTCTCTCCTACAGGTTGGATTGCTAGTTTCAGATGGTCTACAGGTCAGTAATAGTGTTGCAAGATTGAATTTCTTTAGCAAAATGTTGTTCAATGTCTTTGTCAGGTTTCATGAAGTTATTTTTCTCTCCTTGATCCTTGACCTATAGAAACCTCTTTAGTACTATTTTCTATGGATTTGTAGTCATGGTTAACCTTCATATCAATTGAAATGACTATTCAAGATCATCAAGTTTGCAATTATCTCAAAACCTAGGATTCTATTGTGTATGTTCATCACTGTACCTACTTACATGACTGTTGGGAGCTAATGGAGAAAGTCCAAGGTTGCAATTTGATTGAAACAGCTGGAAGTTGGTCTCACAAAGACCCAACACTTGGTCTTAAGCCTTCAAGCTTGAATTTATTTAGCAAAATGTTGTTCAATGTCTTTGTCAGGTTTCATGAAGTTCTTTTTCTCTCCTACAAGAGCAAAGTAGTGTGATGAAATCCTTCAAGTGCAATAGTGTTGTATGAAGTGTGATGAAATCCTTTAAGTGCAATAGTGATGAAATTATAATTAAGTTTTCTCTTTGCTCTAGTCCAAAAAGAAGCCCAAGAATCTCAGATAGTTACATGAACTTGTTTTCTCCTTATGAAGCTTGAACTAGAATGTAAAGAGCCATGGTGCACAAGTAAAAAAAACATGAAACAAAAATGGTGAAAGTTCAATTTAAAAATAACACTATTCCTCATTCAACTTGCTTGAGACATGCCTTGTATGAAAAAATTGAAGATTGCAACAAATGGAACAATTTTCAAAATCAAATTACTCTTAATTATATCATCTTTTGTAACATGCTCCACTCTTCATCTGTTGGAATTACAATTTGTTGTAAATCAGAGTGATTGACATGTAACTTTGTTAGCAATTCATAACTGAGAGTGGAGATTTCCTTTACTGTTGTATGCAAACTTACTGACAAGGTTATCAATGGTTTAACAAAGCCAAAAAAATTGTCTCATCTAGTTTCTCAAGAATTTAGTTCTTCTCTTGCATCATTTTTTCTTTCATATTCTTCTGGAATGCATCCTTCTTAATGAATTGGTGTGTGTTTTGTCAAAAGGCATTGGAAAACCAAGCTTTGTGAACTCCTGTACCTTTCCATGCAGCTCCTATAACATTCTTTGACACTTATTCAGACAATTAATGTGCTTCGCCTAGCATCACACACTTCTGAATGATAGATGATACCTTTACTGAGGCATCAAACCAGTTCTGAATTCCTCTGGATGCCAGTTCTGTGTCACTGAATTTGTAGATAGCTTCCAAAATTTTCCTTGTTGTATCCTCTCTTAAAGCCATCACTTTTCTGCTACCAGTTATGTATTCGCAAGAGCTTATCATAGATTCTCTGTAGATCAGCCATGAATTCAAACAATCTAATCAAATCATCAATTTTTTGGTTTATTTCCCCCCAAACATTATCCATCATATTAATCAATGCATTTTTATAAAATTCAGATAATTTGATGTTGGAAGACTGTATATCCTTTTTTTCTTTCGCCAACTCTTGTTACAATATTTCATTTTGTTTTTTCTCTTCCTTTTGCATTCTGCCCCTGAGTTTTCTCTCTTCATCTAGGATTTGTTCCCATTTTTTGGCATTTTCTTTCTCTTTCCTTCAGAACCTCTTTCAATTCTCCCAATGTTTTTTCTAATCTATTATTCTTACTCGTTGTTTCCTGTAACTTTTTCTTGGCTTCTTCTAGTTCTACCTATGCCTGTTCATTCGCAGCAACTGTAGTCATAGAGGAAGATGATTTTATCTTCCTCTCCAACTCACATGTCTTATTAAGTGTCGCTTTTCCTTTTCTTTCTCATTTTCCAGGTCTGCCTCTAACTTTTGAATCTTATTATTCAACTTATTGTTCTCCCTCTCTACCTTTAGTAATGTTGTGTAAACCACATCATTGTTCCTTTTCGATACATTAATTTTGTCAGAAGGTTTCATTGCCTTAAAATCCATTTGAAGGGAGGTCACCTCATAGTCACTGGAAACCATTTCATTCTTTGGTTTTACAACTTTGGGCACAACATACATGTATTACATTGTATCTATGACTGGGTTATATGTTGGCAATACCCTCATTGTGGCAGGATCTGAACTTATAGTAGCCTGTAGAATTTGCTTCTTGTTTTTTTATCTCTTTCTGATTTATTGGAAAACTCAGCTCTGTAATCAAAACCTGAGGTGTTTGTAGGAATGAACGGTTTCACCTTGAATGGAGAAGGAGTAATTGAAGTTTGGGGAGAAATTCCCTGTGGAATGGAAAATTCTTGAGGGGTGGCAGTGGCACCGCCTTCTATAATTAGTTTCCTTGAGGCAAGAGTAATTGTACATGTGTCTGCCTCTGTCTTTTGCCTCTTCTCAGTTTCCTTGTTGGACAATAGCCATAGGAACTTCAACTATATGTATTGGCCTCTTTAAGTTTACAATACTCTTTGACTACTACCATCATCACTAGAACCACCAACATTAGCAATACTAACATATTCATGGCCAACTTCTCCTCTAGGATTTTCAACGTGTGGCTGAACTGTTTGCTGAGGATTTGACTCCAGAGTAAATTGCATTGGATTACCACTTGTAGATGTTTTAGTATGTAGTGGTCCTTTCTCCGAAGGCAAAGTTCCAAGGCCTGACCTATCAAAAAATCTTCTAGGTTGTGCCTCTGGTGGAAGCCAAATGCCTTGTCCTATTGAACCCAAACCACCACCACTAAAACCCATCTTTTCAACAATAACTGCTCTTGTAGAATATATTTTTTTCAAGCCTTCATCGAGACTTGGTTTATATGTTCCATGGGGAGTGTGTAATTCCTCAGAGTCAGTGTCATCATCACTACTTGCCTCTCCAGATGCACATCATTCCACAATTTTCTGAACCTTCATCTTCTGGAATAGAATCATACTCTGAAACAAATTCTAGATGGCCTAGGTCCTACCTCATAGACCAAAAGGCAGTAATTTTTGACCTTGTCTAATTTTTTTCTCGCAATTCATGTTGTAATTCCTTTGGCATGCTTTTAGAGGAATTTTTATCATATTTTGCATAAAATTTGGCAGATTGAAAATCCTTTGCCTATTTTTGTGGAGGCTGAGGCAATCCAAAAATTTGTGTTGAAAACTCTTGAAAACTAATTCCTTTCTCAACAAAAATTTCATCCATTGCTATTTTTACTTCATCCCAAGAGTTCTTGTTTTTCAATTTTTCTAGCAAGGGTTTGCTTTCATGTTGAATTTTAGTGGCAGAGTTCTTGTTCGCCTACTACCCTTGCTTTAATCACCTCACATGGGTCATACACCCAGTGACAGTTGACATCAAACTTAAAAATCTATAAGATTTCATGTGCCACATTGAATGCTTTTCTTTCAAATGTGAACCCTCCACATGAAAACGGTAAGGAAGGAAATATACTCCTCTTTTGCTAAGTAACAAAATAGAGTTTATCTGTGCTTTCCATCTGTCGTATATATTCCAAGGAAAAAACTCTCTATGTCACATGTATTGGCAATTTGCAAGGTTGTACTCCTGATCCATAAAACCTTAGCACAATATATTCCTCCATGAAGTACCAGTCTGCTAACTGTATTTCTGATCCCAGTTGAATGCAATCTCTACAGTTCATAGGCAAACTAGGAAATGCAATCTAGGCAATGTACTGTAGTCCCTTTTTGAAATTTCTTTATAAATTGGAGCCCAAAAATAATCCACAAACTAACTGTAGTCCCTTCTATTATCAAACATCCTTATCTTGGGGGTCCACTCAGTTAATGGACAAATCACTTTTGGTTGGGCCTCAACATTATAGGGCTGAATTGCAAGTTTGTTGTTGCCAAACCATTCAAAAAACCACCATAGAATTAAATAGCACAAGTAGGAAGTGAACCTAAAGGTATTAGTGTCAGAGCCTTCTTTGATGGTTAAGAATTGTTTATGCATAGATTTTGCAATGTGCCCAACAAATATGTATGCACAAGGTGGAGAAATGAAATGGATATTGTATACCATTTCCAGGAGGGTTTCATCCACTTTCTCATCACTATCGAAGCCAAGGAAAAATACTAGCATAGAAATGGTATCCCTGACCCATGGTTTAAACATATCAATTGCATGCGGAGGCTTCCCTTTTGGTACCGTTCCATCAACTGTTAATTTTTGTAAAATTCATCTCTGGCATTTTGAGTGGTGGCATGATAATCACTAGCAATGTTTTCTAGGTTTATGTTGATGGTTCCTAAATATTTTCTTTCAAACCCCAATGCATGGCCAAGATTTACCTCCGTAATGGACAAAATTTCTTCTCCAGTGCCATTTGCAACAATTTTTTTTTTGTCCCATCATAATTCTGGGCACATAGAATGAAAAATTCAGGGCAGGGTAAAACCTCGTGGAGCATCATGCGTCCCAATCCAGACCCCCATGTTATCCAACCTTTATGTTTCAGTTTACCTAATGGGTCCAAATGTTTACTTTCAATTGCCTTATTCTCAGATGAGTATCTAAGATGTGAAGTTCTTGTGCCAATTACAAGATCATAAATATCATGATATTCATTAGTAAAACTAGGGGTTTTAAGTAGTTTGGTGTATGGGATTTGGGTTTTACTTTTACTTTGGGGTCCTGTGGAAGTAGACATGCTTGGAAGTTTGGATTCTGCCTCTGGAAACCCTCAACCCTTATATTGAAATATTTCAAAGCGAAGGCTTATACAATGCTACTTATAAAAAGATAATATTTAAAGAATCAAGATTCAAATGTAGGATGAAACTTACTCAGAAATATGAAAATTTTGAGTCTTACATGGTCCACAACTTCTATGAATCTATTCTGCCTTCTGTTGCAGTATGCCTTCCAGAAACAAAATTTTAATTGTCAGTGGACATTTAATATCACCTCGCAACTTGCAAGCAGTTACCAGTATGGTCCACATCACTATAAATGATTATGTCTTTCAATGTACTTTGTAGACGTCAAATTTAGCCTCCTTATCAGATGGCCACGTGGTAGGATTCTGGGCCTCCTCGAGGCAAAGGCATTCCCCAGACTCCAAGCCCGTGGAATGAACTGATTCAATAAAGTTTTGGGTCTGCGGTGATAGGTGTGGGCATTTAATGACTTGGTCATTGAAATTTTTGTGGGCCATTGAAACATTATTGATTTCTTAAATTAGATTCTTTCTTTCTTAAATTAATTTAAAGTTTTCAATAAATTAAAAAGCTATCACCCTTGCTTTTTCCCATGCCACGTAGAAGAATTCCGTGGATTTATTTTTACCTTGCCCCCACGGATGTGAACCTCCCAGATTTAGGCGGGATGAATTAAAATTTCGGGTCGGGTTTATTTGTTCATTGTTGGTCATGGAATATATGATGGGCCCCAACATATTATATATTTATATACATATATATATATATATATATATATATACATATATATATATATATATATATATATATATATATATATATATATATATATATAATATATATATATATATATGTATGATTTATTAAATTACATTATTGATTTCTTAAATTAATTTAAAATTTTGAAAATAAATTAAAAAACCCTATCACAAGTTCAATTTTCAAAATACAAAACCAAATATCCATAGATGAGAATAGATCAAAGGAAGTCTTTCTAAAGAAAATGAATATGAATAAAATCAAATGTTGCTTATATTATTTACTATTTGAATTGAAGTAACTAACAAAAATGTTGTTTTTAAATAGAATTCAGAATTGTTGATGTCATTACTGATGAAATATAGTGTTTTCACATTTATATAGTGTTTTCAAAATTATTTTTAGATGTTATATATTTCATAATTTTGACATTTTTCATATTTATTTTATTCAAATTAATCAGATATATATTGAAAGAAAATTAACATTTTCATTTTTTCTGTTGAAGGGTAATGTGTTTTCTAATATCTCATTTATGAAGGGTAAAGCTTAACCTAGCCAGTCAAATTAAAGTATGGGGAGCCCTTCAAATTTGATCATTGAATGCAATGATGGCCATTTCAATATATTTTGCAGGAAAGTTCCCTTTTCATAAAGCTTAGTAACTTTTGAATATACATGACAACTGAAATATGTCACTTCCAAATTTCTAAAATATCATTTCTTATATTTTATATATGTAGTTAGTTTCTTTTTTTTTTCCAAACGTATCTCCTCATATATGGGATGAAATCTAAACAAATCTTAAAAATCTAAATAATAAAATTTAAATGCATCACTTTAAAGACTAAAGTTATGAAAAAAGTCTTTTCCATATTTATTAAATATTGTCACTTTTATGTAAAAAATATTTTGATATTTATTAAATATTTCTACTTTTGGACCTTCATGCTAGAAAATATAATGTGACCAAGTAATTAAATTTGATAAGACATTTCTTAACTGCGAGGGTAACTCCTCTCGATTAAATCTTGGCGGCACACTTTACATGAATAGGTAATTAATTTCAATTAAAATTTAGGTCTGAGGGATATCATGAGGTTATCATGATAAAAGGACGTTTAAAAGGTGGAGGCACGTGGGATAGTGACGCTGGTTTAAAGGTAAAATTTTTCCATGACCCATGATTTGCATTTAATATTAACCATCAATACATACTCGGGTTTGGTGGACATGTTTCAAGGTCCAGTCGAAGAACTCACTGGACAATTATAAATTCAAGGCCCATGGTCATTTTCCGACACTTACTTTCTTTTGCAAAATCATGGGGGACCAAATTGAGTGCATCGAACCAGTATCAAGCCATGAATATGTCGAGGTTTCTTCTAGTTCTGATACAGACTCACATGTGGTTATTGTTGGGAAATCCTTCATCCTCTCTGCTTCTAGTTCTCCTTCTGATGGTGCTTCCACCCCCCCTCTCTTGGCTAGTCATCTATGCTACCATTGTTCCCCTTCATTCTCTTGGAACTTCTCCTGCAAAGCTCCAACCAGATTCCCTATTTGAGTAGCCAATTCTTGAAGTATTACGGGAACTCTCTATTCTTTATCCAGAATCCCCAGACCTAAGAACCTATGGATTCTCCACATTCTGCTACAAATGATGTGGATATGGAAATTGATGGAAATCTGAATCAATCCCCGATGGTGACCCCTCAGATGGACAGTCATGTTGAAATGGTGTCTTCCATCCTTGTAAAGCTACAACGTGAGCTTTTGAAGTGCTTAAAACCTAGAAAGACTTAACAGAACACCAGCAGAGCTATCATTGATAAAGAATGTGTCGGGATAATAACCCTGGACTGACACTCTGGAAGAGAAGATCGATACTGATGCAGTTAGGAAAGTGGTACAAGAACTGAGAAATATATTATGATATGTAATATTTATGTTATAATATAGTTATAGGCTTATAGATTTTTTGGTATGCCTATGTTACGATATGTAATGTTTATGTTTCAACAAATATATGGGATAATCTTGTGGATACTCTTGTTTATGTTTCAAGAAATATATTTTTCCTTGTCAACACCTCGTTCTTGTGGATACTCTTGCATTGTTACAGTCCCGTTGCCTTTTGACTTGTCTTCTGCTTCTTGAAACACTAGATTTTTTTCTTCATTTTAGTTTATTTACAATGCAACATGGAAATCATGTTCTGTGGGATCATTCACCGCCTCAAGATGTTTGGGAAAATGTATGTGCTTTAGCTTCCATTAGAATCCATATGCAAGTTCTCTCTAGTTTCTTAGGAATGGAAAACACTCATGACTTCCACCAGATTCTTTAGGCGTTATAGTGAAATAAGGAACAAATATCCATCGATACTTGTAAATCATCATTATGATCATGATTGGTTGAGATACAAATTTTAAAGTAGAACATGGAAAATTCTCAACTTTTCGTGGTTATCATGCTTTGATTGGTTACGGTTTGAAGATTCACATTGAGGGATAATCTTATTTTGTTCATGTCACAGTCATGTTTCAAGGGTATGTAATCCACTGAAGCCGAGAACCTCATTCAAGATTCCTTAGATGTTATCAACTAAACTTAATGGATGACACTTTTATATTTATGCATGGGGCATTCTAGTTGTGGATAAAAACAAGGGGTACAAATTGGTTTAAGCAGGCACTAATAGATCTAGAGTTAATGCAGGAAATGGTACTATAGAAATTTATGATTCTTCTGTGGGGACTTGGAGGATTGTGGCATGATTGAGAGATTGTTTCTTCTATGGACCTGTTGTATTCAACAACAATTTTTTCTTCTTAATGTCATATGAACCTGTGTTGGGTGTGAGAATTTATAACAATCAAGATTATGCTACTGTGCATTTTGTGTTGTTACCTATAAGATATGGCAGAGACCATTTCCCTCACTACAGACCAAGGTTGGTTGTATCTGAAGAAAGGGTGCTACTTGTAGCACCAATTTTAGATAGGGACCATTTGAAAGACATAATTGTGTTTGATCTTGAGTTTGGAAGGAGGAGATAATGTTTGGTCTTGGAAAGAAATTGCAAGGATGCCCCACACAATGTTTCAATGGTTTTTTCTGCGAGGAAAAGGATGTTCTTATTTAGTTACAATCCGGTGGGAGAGTTCTTGTGTTTCACAAAGGTGCTTTCTGGAAATATCCTCATCCTTTGTTTTCATTTAAAGCAAGGGTTTTGGTCGTGGCTACCAAAATATATAAACACAACTAACATGTGTTATAACAGTGGCATCACCTTTGAGCCTAGGCTGATTTGAGACAACTACTTGGCTCCTACTATATGTGTGTGTGTGTGTGTGTGTGTGTGTGTGTGTGTGTGTATCTGTATATATATATATCAAGCTTTCTATTTTTCTTTGCCAAAGCTTATAAGAAAGATTAATCATTGAATTGTTTGTTTTTTTAAAGTAAAAGAACTTGCAATCAACTATGGGAATAACACCAGAGAAATAATTAGTCACAAAATTTAAATGACGTGAGCCTAAGACATGATAAATTTTCCTCTTCTACATGCTATTTCCTATGAGATCGCAAATTTCCAATGTGTTCCTTTAAAATAAATTCATATTCTTGGACTTGGATTAAACTTAAGTTTCAAAATTCAAAATCTTGATCATGTTTCTCGGCACACACATGTACAAATACCAATGTAGAAATCTACTTCACATGTTGTGAACACTACTTCTCCACATCATTACATTTACCCCTTTCCTGTTATTAAAAAAACACATTCTTACTGTTGCACATACCCAGACATAAAAAAAATTAATAGCAACCAATGACGTATCCTTGATTATTAAATATAAGTTATTTTTGCCTTATTATTAAAGTTATCAATCCTTCCCTGCCCATTAGACAAACACGTGGTAGGATTCTGAGACCTCCCCAAGTACAAAGGAATTCCCCAGACTCCAAGCCCAGGGAATGAACCGATTCAATAAAGTTTCGGGTCTACGGTATCAGTGATGTAAGGCAAAGTAAGCAGTGAGCAATTAGAAGATACCACATGTATCATTTTCCTGTTCCTTCGAGTGGCCAAGTGTTACAAATTCCAAGCACTTGAGGGTAAAGGTAAGGCATGCAACAGAAATGAATTTTTTTAGGCTCATTACCAGTCAAATTTGACAGAGGGTATTTGCCAAACAAATTACAAGAGATTTTCCATTTGATTTCCAACTATTTTAAATATTTTTTTACCATTTTCACCGAAAAAATGAAATAGGTTATAGGGATATTCACCAAAACCAAAAAACCGGTTACAGATATATTCGCCAAAACCATGAAACTTGGTTACATGTATATTCTCACACATGATTTCTATAAGTTTTTTTTACAGGGGTTCCTTAAAATTTTCCCTGTTTTTAAGTTTTTCTTAATTATATTAGTAATTAAATAGTCATTTTTAAATGAAATTAATTTTTTTAAGTGCTTAAAAGCTCTATAAAATATCCAAATTGGATGTTTTGAACATGTAATTTTTAGGTGTTATAGTCGATTTTTTTACTTATCGTGTGTTAGAGTGTGAAACAACATTCCTAGCCATTTTTTTGCCTTTTAGGAGCTTTTTCGTCGTCCTAGTCGGTCCCAGGGATTCATCTTGCGCCCATTTTGTGCATTGTAATCACCCCTTATTATTATTTGCAGACTAGTGAGTGTGTCTGCCATAGTATTGTAGCAAGGGGGTTTCTGCTGTGATGTGAAATGCTTTTTCTCACAACACAACTTGATTTCACCCCTTTCTTTGTTTTTTAGTTTGTTGTTCTTGTTTATGGTGTCGATTCATTGCACTCAAAAAAACTTGATTATGGTATTCTTTCTTGCACATTATTATGTTGGTTGCAAGGTGAGTGACTAACTGTTTCATGATGCACATTCACACTAGATTATATCCAATGCACTAAACTATAAAGTGCTGAAAGCAGGGGGTTATAATATTGTCATGGGTGGTTGTGTTGCTTGTTTTTATTTTCTACATTCCTTCTTTCTCTCTCTACACTATGGATGTAATTTCAATTCCTTTACTTGTGCAATTCAACTTCTTACAAATGGAGATTGAAAATGGTAATAAAACTAAGGGATAACGGGTTATTTCACATCATTATGGGAGTTAAGACTGAACCTGATGATGAACAAAAAAAATATAAGTAGTTGAAACCGTAGTGACAAAGCCTTAGGTCTACTTTGCATCTATGTTTCTCCTAACTTTATCTTCCACATTGAGCCATATGAAACACCTAAAATCTACGCGGAAAATGTTGGATGATATGTTTGGACAACAATATGACATAAGAGTGCATGATTTTGAAAAAGAACTACTAGGATTAAATCCTAGTGATTTTGAAAACTTGCAGGCATTCTTCTCGAAATTCATCCACACTAGATTATTGTGAAAGGACTGTAAAGTGGAGAAGAAATATTCCTAATTGATCTTGTTGATTCTCTTTAAGTGTAGTGCCCACTTCCCTTTGACACCTTTTGATGCTCATTTTGATATTGTTGATTACGTTATGGACATTATTATGCTTTGATTTAGTATGATGTTAGTTATTTGATCATGGATTATTGTGATCTTGATTTGGTTATGATGCATGATGATTATTGGAGACACTTCATATGTGGATGATGATATACTATTTGACATGGATGTTTTATGGATGTTGTTCGGACATGTTATTTTGGATATTATGAGTAAATCTAGAAAATGGATATTATATGATGATGACATAGTTGTTGATATAAAGTGTATGTGATAATGTTAAATTACCTTGATGTTGTTGTGATTCATATATTTAGATGATTTTGTGATTATATTTATATTCATTTTGGATGTTCTGATATGGCCATGAGGCCGAAGGAGGTATTTGTGTTTTGCAAGTTAAAAATCACAACAAACATCGGGGGGATTGGAGACCAACCACAATAAAATTCTAGGTGAATTCGACAAGGTCACCATGGCAACTTGTTTTGTGTGTGTGTGTTGTATTTTGTTAGGGATTCCCATGGGGGGAATTACCTTTATATATGACCATGGGTGTGTATTTTATTAATGTGGTTAAATTTTATTTATTGTTTGTATGTATTTTATTAGTGACGTGCTCTTTTCTTTTATTTAATTAAAATTTTGATGGATTAATGTGAGAAATCATATGGTTAAAATTTAAATAAATTGAATTGGGATATGGGAAAGTAATAATTGAATTTGTTGGCTCTTTGTATTAAATATGTAAGGGATGTGTAAGAGTTGCGTAAGTCAGATTTTGGAGTATGAACCACGCCACCTCCTTGGAAATTGGAATTTGTCTTTGGGGGCTATTTTTGGAGGCTTATGGGACAAGTAAAACTTGTCCCATACCTCTAAATTTAATTTACCAACCATGCCTATGGTTGGAATGCTAATTGTAGACCCTTTTAATGCATTTTATTAATCATGTTGCAAGTTTTGATTGCACTCTCTTACATTTTATTTAATTTGCAGTCCTTTGGGGTGTGGGCTTTTGGAGTGTGCAAGTAATTTGTCATATTTTCACCCACCTTTTTATTGTGCTTGGGAGAATGAAATTTTGTCTTTTTTATTTGAATTTGAGGATGTGTGATGTGGCATCCTACATGGATCCACATCATCCTCTTCTCTTCCCTCGTTTATAAAATTCAAACTCTTTGCTTGTTTTGGGTTGTTGAATCATTTTGCAAAACTTATTTGGGGCGCATTTTCTTGTGTTTGGGAGCTCTTGCTTTTGGAGGGAGTTTCGAAAAACTTTACATGCTTGGAGATTGTTGTTTTAGGATTGTGTTTTTGGCATTTAAAGCTTTCTGTTGGAAACAAAAGTTACCATGGAGAGGTGGGATTTTAACCCTTATTTTATGTTGTTATTTTCTTGTTGTGTTGTGTGAATGGTGCATGTTTGATTTATTTATTGGCTGGTTGGGTAGACTGCCATAGGGATGGTGTAAGAGAAGGATATGGGGAATCCATGTGGGGGGGCATAAGGGAATGTCTTTGGCATCAGAATTTTGTGGAGGGAGTTTGGGTTTGGGATCCACCATGGAAAAGAAATAGCTTCCATTTCTTACTTTGTGGGGGGCATAAGGAAATCTATGGGGGGGCATAAGGAGGGATTTGTGGGGGGCATAAGGATGTGTGTGTGATGAATTATTTTGGTGGTTTGTTCTGGTGGATGCCCAATTCTTATTGAGAGGCATAAGCAGCCTCCCCTATAGTCCTTGCTCCTTTGGCTTGTATGATCAAGCCTGAGTTTTGATTTGAATGTTTTCAATTACAGTTGTAAACTGTTGTTTTGTGTTGAGCTATGTTTTATATTGAATTATGCATGTTTAAAGAATGTTGTGTGTTTGTGGAAGCCAGTTGTTGTTATGGCTTGAATTACACCTGTTATTGTATTTTGGTTGGGGCTCGGGGGCCAATGATGAAGGATGGCTTCTCCTTTCATTGGATGTCTTTTTTGGGTGGAGAGCATTGCCTTTCCCCCACTTTTGTTGTGATCAACTTGGGGGAAAATAAAAATGGTGTGTTGTTGTTCTAGAGCAAAGGAAAATGCAGTTTTGACAGTCCCTAGTGAAATTTATTTCATTGTAACCTTTCCCGCTTGAAGTGGATGAAATTGTAATATTTATATTGTGAAGAAAAGATGTTTGTAATCGGTTGTGAGAATTGTAAATTTCAAAATGTAAAAGAGATATGCTCTGTAATCATTTCTGTATTCAGAAAAGAAAGGCATGTAGTCTATATACTATATGTTGACAATATATATAAAAAAAGAAGTTAAATTTCCATTGGAAATATATGAATGAATGAAATGTTCTTTCCAAGTTGAATTGTAAATTTAATTATGATCATGTCCATATTTTGGGAATCTCTGTTTAATTGTAAAGGAAAGAAATACGTATGAAGGAAGTATATTGCTTTGTCTCTTTTGGAAGTATATTAAATTAGAAATCAGAATTTACAATTTAGCTTGAAATGGTTTGTTTATAAACAAATGAATGTATTAGAATAGATTAGAAATGAGATACCACACTTAAATGATGAAATGGATATACAAAAATTTATATAAATGGATCTCTATTGTAAATTTAAAACTGGCAAATAAATTTAATCAAAATGTATAGTTCGGACCTGCACATTATAATCAACTTGAAAATGATATAATTTGGCATGCTATGACACCAATGAACTCAAATTCACAAAGAAAACTTAAGAAAACAATTTAAACATTGCAAAATTGAACCCAATCCCTTCCACAGTCATTTTCTGTCAATTGTTGGCAAAATGTAAATTAAAAATCAAACAAGTGAATTTACCTTCCCAAAACATTCTAAATCCTTCCAAGAGTAATCCTCCATGACTGTTTGGCATGTTGAGTGAAGGAAGAGATCAAATTGGATCAAATTAATAAGTTAAAACCAATTTTCTATTTAAAAGTCTACAGATCATTTTTGTAAAATTTACCCCTCAAACATTACCAAAATGTAAAATTTAAGATTCGTGTGCAAAGAGGACATCGAGAGATTTCTAGAAAGTCCTTGTTTTCCAAAAACTGAACTTTCGAGTAAAAGTTATGGCCCTCTGAAGTTTTCCTGCCTTGGCAAGAAAATTTGGGAAAATTTTATCTGGCAGGCCCATGGCACTAAAATTTCCCGTCGAATTATCCTTAGAAAATTTTAAAAATTTTGTTTGGGAATTTTTTTGAAATTTCTTCTACTAGGCTTGCAACCAATCAGAGGCCACCACATGTCCTCACCGGGGCAATGGCAGAGGCACGACATCATTTTTGCCCTTGGGCCTTTTTAAAAATTTTGGGAAAATTTTACCCTTTTCACCGCCGGTCCGCAGCTAATCACAGGCTACCACATGGCAACATGAGGTGTTGGCAGAGGGGGCAGAACTCTCGCGACCTTCTTGGCTTTTAGAAAAAATTGGATTTGACCTCCGTGGCCTTTGCACTCTTTCCCTCGCCTTGGTGTTATCCCCCTCAAACGCACGGACCCGCGTGTCAAACCTCACCCTTTTTCCTCCCTCGGCAACTTTCCCCAAACTCTCCTGCCACTTACGCTCGTCCCTCTCCCTTCTCCCCACATTGAATTTTGGAGCACCATGTGTCCCTGGCAGACCCACGGGTGCATGGACACCAAGTGGCTCTTTCTTCCCCATTGGCAAAATTTCCATTTAACCTCCGTCGCCCTGCCCTTCCCCTTATTTCTCCCGACGATGGCTCGGAGTCTGACACGTGTCCCTAGTAGCATAGTGGAGGCATGGGTGGAAATTGAAATTTTCTCCCGTGCAAGGAAAAATTCCATATGCCACCCTGCATGACCCACCAACCCAAAGATTTCTCTTCGTCCCCGCTTGACACATGTCCCCCTTGGGGAAAAATTTGACCCATAAAGTCCGTCGGCCCATACCTGGAGTTTTACAAGGGGTTAGGAGGACTTCTTTATATCATTGGAAAGGTGAGAGAATTTTCTATCCAATGGAAATGAGTTAGAGAATTTTTGTAAGTGTTAAGTGTGAGAAAAATTTAGTTGAGAACTTTGAGCCTGTTAGAGAGTGGGTATGGTGATATTTTACCGCCTAAACCTAATTGAAACTTCTAACCCTAGAATTTGGACCTTGTGACCTCTGATAATTGTTAATAAATGTAAATTATGTTTTAGTAATTTTATACTTGTTCCGTAACCTGATAGTGTCAACTAGTGTCTTGTAACCTGGGTATAGGATCTTCTAATAAAAAAAATTATTCCATAATTTTCCTGACTAACCCTAGGTTGTTTCTTGGGTCTCAAGTGGGTTGTTTTTATGGGCATCACATTAAGTTAGGTTCTGAATACTCCATCTTCATTTTAAATTTTCACACTACAAAATCTACTCTGGGCAGTGCTTGGAAATATTTTCCTCCTTTAAATAGTTTTTCATCCCAACTCATTCAAGAATAGGACAAACTCATTCAAATGGGGTATCTCAAGTTCCAAGTCACATACCCTTATAGAAAGTACTAGCAAGGGAAAGAATACTGAAAATGAAGAAAGAGAAAAAGGGCCAACCTAAGAAGGAAACCTAGACCAATCAAGCCAAACCCAAAGTCTAACACAACCACTTCAAATTTTGAGCCTAAAGTGTAGAAAGAAAAGTTTAAGTGTTCCTATTGCAAGAAGACTCGTCATGAAGAGCATCAATGTATGAGAAAACAAATTGATGACCGTACTCATTTACTTGTGAAAAAATCATATAGGGTGTTCCTGATTCTATCAAACAAAATTCTCTGAAAGTCTGAGTCTTCCACTACAAGAGAGTCTAAATCTGATAAGAAGAAAGGAAAGGCCCTTGTAGCTCAAGTTACTCCGTCATTGATATGGATTATAGATTCCAGTGCACCTCATACCACATGGCTTATTTGTACATGTTTAGTTCTCTAACATCAAACCTCATGGTATGTCCCCAAATCACGTTGGGTGATGACATAAAAGTGTTAGTTGTCAATAGTGGATCTGTAGAGATGGATGGGGGAACATTTAACCAAGTGTTGAGTGTTCCTGATCTCTCTACCAATAGCCTATCGGTTTACCAAATAACTCACCTTGGTAAAGGAATGCGAGTGGACTTTAGTCCTAACTCAATGATTATTTGTGAGATTTATAATGACACTATTAATGGCTGAGGGAAAGGTGGATCATCATTCACGTTTGTATACATTTTCCCACTTTACTTCTGATTTTATGCCCACTGCCTTACTCACTCATGCAAATGAGATTAGTAAGCTATGGCATGAGAATTTCTAGTATCTAAATTTCTGTTACCTTGAACAATTGAGCCAAAAGTAAATGGTCAACGAGTTACCATGTGTCATATTTTCTAAGGGTCTTTGTGAGGGTTGTGCCCTTTAGAAGCACCATGACAAGAGTTTTGACAAAGGAAAAGCTTGGAGAGCTACTTGTATTTTGGATCTTTTTCATAGTGACATCTCTGGCCTGTTTCTGTCTCCTTCATTTACTAGAGATCTTTATATACTTACTTTCCTTGATGATTATTCATGATATGATTGGGTATATTTTCTTAAGCTTAAGTTTGAAGTCTTCAAAAAATTTTAGGAATTTAATGCTCTTGCTGAGAAATACGTGGAATAGTCTATCAAGTTTCTTCGAACTGATAATGGAGGCTAGTATGTGAGCAATAGGTTTGAGGATTTCTGTACTTCTGAAGGTATTGATTTGCATCGTACAGTTACTTACAACCCTTCACAAAATGGAGTTATAGAAAAAAATAACCAAATGCTTAAGGATATGGATACTTGTATGGTTTGCTTGAAGTCCCTTCCTCCACAGTATTGGGTTGAAGTAGTGAATTGTGCTTGTTGCATTCAGAATCTTGTTCCACACAAGGTAGTAAGAGGGATGAAACCCTTTGAAGTTTGGTTTGGATGCAAGCTTGATGTTGAGCACTTTCAAGTTTTTGGATCTAAGGTTATGCCTCAAACTCCCAAGAATAAATATAAGGTGTCAGAACCACAATCCAAACCTTACATTTTTTTGGGTATCCTAATGGTGTGAAGGGATTTCGATTGTTGAACCCTACTACTTGTGAGATTTATATCAAGAGAAGTGTGAAATTCGATGAGTCTTCTTCAACTTTTACTTCTCTACCTTATGAGGTTCTTACGATTTTTGATTATGAATCTGACTCTTTAGATGATGATGTTGTTAAGCATGCCCCTCCTCCTCTTGATCCTCATTCACATCCCAACCCTCATGCTTTAGAGTCTTCCAATTCTAACGGTAGTGTTGAGTGGAACCATGTTCCTTCTCACTCAAGTGAGTAATATTTTGAATCTGAACCTAATCCTCCTAGTCCTCATTGGGCTAGGAAAACTTTTTTGAGTGTTGAAGATTGGATGGGATATCATTCAAATAGGAGGCAAACTCACTTACAATTCATTGGACCTTACTCCTTCTTCAGCCTCCGCTTCTAACCTTCGGTAGTTTCTAGAGAGGCTTATAGTATTCTTGAGTGGGATTCTACCATGGATGAGGAGTATTCCTCACTCATGAAGAACGATACTTGGGATCTCACCCCTCTTCTGAAAGGAAGAAAAATCAGTTCGGTGTAAGTGGGGGTTCTGAAACAACAGTATGGATTAGATGGAGATGTAGAAAATTTTAAAGTGCGACTAGTAGTTAAGGGTTTCTCCCGGGCAATTGATTACATAGAAACATTTACACTAGTTTTGATGATGACTTTTATTCAACTAACCCTTACCATCATTGTGGCTAACATATGGAAATTGTTAGGAAATAAGGGATAAAATTTGCAGAATAATCCCTCACAGAATCACAACAATAGAAACTAATATGCAGAAAATATTATAGATCTCAAATAAAAGTGTAGAATAATAATAACACAACACAAAGAGACATTATTTAACATGGTTCACCCAATTTGGGCTACATCCACCAAGAATCATTTGCTCAGATTTTATTATAAGCCACCGATCTCTTAATAAAATACCTAAATCTGTTTGGAGCTATGCTCAACAAACTCTACAGAATTCACACCTGAATTCGAAACACATCTGCAATGTTACACACTCCCTACTATATTCATAAAACCACATAAGTAGACAATTGCTTAAGAAATTTTACAAAACTATGGGTATTGAAACTATGGGCCAAAACCATCCCATAAACCTATGGGTCGAGAATCCCGCCCATATGAGAAAAACGTATTTCCTGGTATATCAACTGTGGAAAGTGTATACTACTCTTAGTGTACAGTATTCAACACTTTCTCACATGAAAACAACCTAAAAAAAAGTCCATAAAATGTATGTCAAGAGTTCCTTCCTTCATGGGGACCTAGAGGAAGATATCTATATAGAACAACCTCTCAGGTTATGTCCATGATACCTCCCTCATTTGTAATTTAAAGAAGTCTCTTTATGGCCTTAAACAATCCCCTCGGGCTTGGTATACCAAGATGGACTCCTTCTTCACTTACATTAGGGTTCACTCGGTGTCACTCCGACCCAAATTTTTACATTATGCGGTAATATGAATCCATACTCATCCTGTTTTATGTATGTCGATGAATTGTTTACCATGGGAAGTTCTTCCTCTATCATCAATTCTAAGAATATTTTCTTATCCAAACAAGTTTTCCATGACTGGCTTAGGATTGCTTCATTACTTTACTTGGTATTCATCTTTCACTATATGACTCAGGAATTGTGATTTTTCATCCTAAGTATTCTCTTGATTTGATTTCTTGGTTTAATATGTCAGATTGTAAGCCTTCTCCTACTCCTTTCCTTTCTGACGGTTACATTGGTTTCTAATTTATCTACTCCCTTGGTTGATGGTACCCTTTATCGATAGTTTGTGGGGATCTTGATTTACCTTACTCACATGTGTCCAGAATCCATCATATGTCGGTGGGATCATGTCCAAATTCATGTAGGATCCACATGAGTTTGCATTGGAAATCAACTAAGTGGATCCTTCATTACGTTCATGGCACTTACATTGATGGCATTCACTATCTTGGAGGAGTGGATATTTACTTGGTTGGTTTTACTGATTTTGATTGGGCTGGTGATTTAGATCATCGGAAATATCTACCTTAGGTTATAGTTTTTCTCTTAGTTATGAGTCTTGTTACTTGGTCTAGCAAGAATAAAGAACACAATTTTGATATATTCAACAAAGGCAAAGTACAAAGGAGCAGTTAATGTTTCCACAAAAGTTATTTGGTTACAGGGTATCTTGATAGAGTTTAGTATTCACTCTCGAAGGCCTACAATCATCTATTACAACAACATGAGCACCATCTCGATTTTCTAGAAATCCATGTTCAACATAAGAGGACAAATCACATTGAGATACATGTGTATTTTATTCAAAAGTTGATTCATGATGACATCATCAATTTATAGTACATACTCAGAGCATCTGATATGATTGCACAAATTTTTACCAAACCCTTCAATGAGTCAAAGTATCTTCTCTGAGGTGAAGTATCTTCACTAAGGCGAAGTATCTTCACTTGCAGTCTCTTATTGGGGTGAGGTCTTCTGCAACAACCCATATGCTTCAGGCTTTCTAGTTCTCTTCTCTTCTTCTAGAAAGATTACAGTTTCTACATGAGTACCTTATTAGGCCTTTAGTTGTCTGGGACTCGTTTGATGCATCATTTCTTAGGTTTTTTAGGGAGTCTTTTGTCTCTTGTAAGTGGATGTTTTCCCTTAGGAGTTTTCCTCCATTACTTGATATTCTTATTGTACATGGGTGCCTCATTAGGCTTAATTTCTGAGACCCATTCTTCTCTTCTTCTTCTTCCAAGAAGATGTTGTTTTATACATGGGTACCTTATTAGGCTTAGTAGATCAGGCCCCACTGACACATCTTTCTTAATTTTCTAAGAGAGTTCTCTTTCTAGTTCTGACTTTCCATGACCTCTACCTCAACTTCGATGAAGGGGGGGTGTTGGTTTATATGACTACACTTTTCATCATTTGATGTCTTGTCCACCTAGTTGGTTAGTTCATAACACTTAGTGAGAATAGATCATAGTTGTTTTGGTTATAGTTGAATAGTTTATAGGGTTGTGTGCATGTGTCATAGCACAAGGAGTTACACAACACTCCTATATGTACCCTTTCATTCTAATTTATGAGCATGTCAGACACCTACTGTTATATTTTTCTATACTTTATTTTTCTTGTGATTTGTTCTCTTCCTAATTACGAAGCATTCTCATCTCCATTAGAAGTGCAACCCATTTTTGATGTACGCGAGGTTCCAGCATTGATCCTCACGAAACAATCTGATATATATGCCATGAATAAATTTAGAAAAGGATGTATATCAAATATTTCAAGTTGATACTAAGTGGAAATGAGTAATACATTCCAAACATGTCCACCCACGGGATGCGATTTTCCCCATATATAACTCATCCATGGAATTCCTTGACAAGATCTCAATTATAGACATGCCAATGGTCACATGGAACCAATTAGAAATTGTTTTAAGAAAGGGTTTGTCTCAAAATTTTACAAGCTCTACAAAATATGTCAATCCTTCTTGTGGAATGAACCTTCTGCTAACAACAAGCCTATTGGGCAGAAACCCACTATAGGCGTATTTCCCAAAATTAGTAGCAACGTGAAGAGATGAGGCCACCCATATGATTGTTGTCAATGTTGTCTCAAGCTCTGCCAAATTTTGCATGCTATACCACCATGTCTCCTCCTTTTTGTCTACATACCCAACATTTCGTATATCATGCCACCATGTCCGAAGCTCTGTGTTGCCTCTTACTAGTTCATCATTTGTATCAAATTGAAAAATACTCACCAACCCACGTCTATATTACTGACTAGATCTCTAATCTATCTACTTCAATCATAAGCTTAAACCCTTGGGGCATTGAATCATCCACCGTTGTCATTTCCCTATTCGATTTCAATCATACATAAATACAAGCTTAAAAGAGATGAGATCTTGAAAAATTCTGTATCAACAAATTTTCATGGATGTTTTCGATCACATTTCCTCACCCAACATTAGAATGAGAAAATTTTGATCCAAAATATCCTCTACATAGTTTTGTTTCGGCCCCTGCACAAAGAACAAAGAGTAACACGTTCGCAGTGAGTGATTAATTTACATCATCACACACAAATGATGTAAATCCCAAGCATGTTGCATTCCAGATTTATAAGCTTCCTTCTATGTTTTCTAAATATTATATCTCTGACATACAAGTTGTCATAAATAATGTTGGGTACCTATTAAAGAGATCAACGGGAAACCCTTATTCATCAAACCTCCAATTTTTGTACACTACACTAAACATTTCCATGGAATAATTTCTAGAAAACATTGATTGTTGGACTAGTCCTCATGTGTTTATGAGAATTTGACAAGCCAGAGCATTGATGTTCATTGTGTAACAAAAATGGGGGGTTAATAATATTTATTTTGAGGGCTCTCAAGGACCTCCTCGGCAAGCAAGATGAACAATCTTGGGAAATATCATGAAATGCATGACCAGATATAGATGCATTCATATCAACTACCTATTGGCCACATTAAAGAGGCATGGGATTTTGTCAATTAGAAAACAAGCTCCAGAAATTCTATGGAGTAAATTTTCAATTCTTTTATCAAACATCCTATTAATTTTTCGTAAAACTATAGTTCAAATCAAAATAAATGAAATATTCCTAAATAAAGACAGAGTATATTCTTACAATTTTTTGA
The DNA here is from genome assembly GCA_019776745.2 of Taxus chinensis. NCBI lineage: Eukaryota > Viridiplantae > Streptophyta > Pinopsida > Cupressales > Taxaceae > Taxus > Taxus chinensis. Next base: position 802,237,350 of record CM034146.1, read on the forward strand.
TGTAAAACTTTATCGAAAATATTAAAAATGACACATGGCATTTGTTTATTGATTTGGAGAAAAAAATTAATGATTTTGGTGGAGACAATATAACTGCATGCCTAATAACTATGATGTTTTGATTTCCTAAACACTTTAATACAACATGACAAATTAACCTATATTTTAAATAAAAACAAATGACACATTAACATATGTTACTAGTTGTGATGTTACTAAACAATTTATACTGCTATTAATCTATGCTCTCGAATATTTTATCAACAAAAAATAATCAATCAACATATTTTACATTAGGTCACCTCTAATTTTTTTTTATGATTGGTAAATAGTTTTGAAGGGACTAAACCTAGAATTACATCGAAGGCCTATAAGCCGGATAAAAAACAAAAAAATTCCACAAAATAGAAGGATTAGAATCCAGAATAGGCATTGAATCCACAGGTAACCAAAAAAGAGTTACAACATAACAGCAAAATAGATCGAATGCTGCAACAAAGCAGCCAAAAAATAGCACCAAAACAACAAAAAACACAAAGGAAGTCAGCATCTACCACGAAGAGCAAACCCTACTTCTTGGCAGCTCTGTTGATTCTGGATTTGACAGTTTGCAAAGAGGTAAACAAGGCCAACGCCGTCATGTGAGTGGGGTCCCTGGCATCCAACTTTTTAATGGTCTGACTTCGTTCTTTATCCATACCCCACAGAGTTTCTAGGATCCCACTAAGAATAGAGACACTGCATACATGTTGTTCAAGGAAGTCACCAATTGCATTAAAATTTGCCATGTTGTGATCATGGTGATCCTTAGCTTTCCCCAGGAAGCTGTCCAGGGAGTTAAATTTTTATAGATATCCTCAATTTGTGTATTGTCAAGATCAAAATCCTCCTCCCTCTTCCTTTTTCCTTTTTTGCCTAGTCAAGTTCTGTACTTCTTCTTTCAGACTAAGCATATCATTTTCTAAGGCTTCCAGCCTTTGGGTAGTATTCTCAGTGTGTGTATCCACTTGATGAATTGCTCTACTAATATGAAGGAGGTTTTGAACATCCTCCAGTTCCTAAGTGCTGCGAAGAATTCTTCCCGAAACAGGGATATCCAGCTTGGGTGTCTTTTGAGACCTAGTTTTAGGTTTGGCCATGGTAGATATGAATGGGGTGGGAGCCATGATGGAAGGAATGGGAGTGGGGGTGGGAGTCGTGATGGAAGGGACGGGGGTGTGAGTGGGGGTTTTGGTGGTGGGATGCAAAGGAGTAGAGCTGGGGGAAGAAGGGAGGCTGGGAAATTTAGAGACACAAAGCTTGTGCAACAAGAAAATTAGACCTTGATGCAAGGGGACCACACGGGTATGTTTTTGAAACTCCAGAATTGAGCGTTCGAGAGAGCTAAGAAGGTAATGTGGGAAACATACCATGATATTCCTACAGAAATGGTTTAGGAACACTAGATGTTTTGTTGGCATTGTGACATATCTCCCCTCCAGAGAGATGTAGTGAACCATCATGCGAGTGATTTCATCAAATGGTGAGGGTATGGAGCTTACCTTCAAACCCGCAGTAACAAAGATCAACTCCTCATTGTCAGCAACAAACTTCTTTTCCTCATCCGATTTATTGATCCTCTTGTTGAAAAACTGAAATCCATCCATCCCAAGGCCTATAGCTTCGGAAATGAGTTCTTCATTAACAAAGATTTTTTGCCCACCATATTCTACTTTCCGATCCTTCCACTCCATCACAAATTGAATAGATATGTTCTGATCGTGCCCCTGGATCCTATCAATAAATTTTGTGATTCCTCCCTATTTAAGTAGATTCCAAAGCACCTTATTACTCTTCCATTCTGGGTCTCTACTGGGCTCAATCTGACAAGGCGCTCCTCCCATTTTATCCTTTCTAGAATGCTTGAAACTACTTTTGTTGAAACCCTTTTGCGAACTGCAAGAAGAAATGTAGCTAGCAATTTGTCTTTCCCTATTTTTTAAGAAGCCCTCTCACATGTTGGGAGTAATTATGATTAATGCAGTCGTAACTGACATGGGAGTTCCCGCAAGTGATTGCATGCATGCTACTTTATATCTACGAATTCCCACACGTGTGAACTTTGAACTCCTCAAAAGCCCACTTTAAGTCATCATTTTCCTTACTGCGTACTTGAGTGCCCTCAAAGATCTGCTTAAGAGCTTCTTTATAAATGAAATGTCCCGCATGCATGAATTTAATCTCCACAAAAGCCCAGTTCAAAAGATATTTATCCTTACTTCATACTTGATTGTCTATAATTATCCACATAAATGTTGTTTTGAACCCTGCTCAGGGATGCAATTACCATTATCCCATATATTAAAATTAATATTTATGCCATAATTAGCCAATGCATCGGCCACTTTGTTTCCCTCCCTGTATGTATGCTTGATCTAGATATTGTTGAAGGTTTGGTAGATACTTATGGATTCTATGATGAAATCCTTGATGTTCCAGCTTGGTGGTGAAGACTGGTTTAGATGGTTGATAATATTTAGCAAGTCTCCTTCCAGAATAATATTTTGAACATTATGAGTCTGAGCAATTCTGAGACCCAAGAGAGTGGCCAATGCTTCAGCATAATGATTCGTTTGTATCCCCATTTTACCAGCATAGGAAACTATGGGACTACCCCTGTGATCCTGAATCACCTCCTCCCCCAGTAGCAATCCCAGGGTTGCCCTTAGAGGCCCATCAAAGTTTATCTTATGCCAATTAAGATCAAGAAGGTTCCAATTTATCAAAGACCTATCAATGTTACAGGTGTTATTCTGAATACTGTCAGCTCCAATCTTCCATTGGGACAAGATATGTTCTTCATTTTTAGGGTAACTCTTATTCTTAGGAGGTTTAAATCTTACAATGGTCTCTTTAACAGCATTAAAGATTTTACCAATGCTGAGCTTGCACTGCTATTTACTATTTCTAAAGATGATATCATTTGTATCTTTCCATATCCTCCAGATATTATGAGGCATTACCAACTTCCAGAGTCTTCTCACCACACAATGTTTAAAGGGAGGACTCCATTGGGTCCAAAACTGAATGAAATCTTTCGGTACAGTTCAGGAAACTTTGAAATTAGAAAAGACAAAACTCCATATTTTTATGGCATACTCACAATGGATAAACAAATGTCTGATATCCTTATATTATTTTTTACACAGATGACATCTATTTGGCATTACAAAACATTTTCTTATCAGGTTATCAGTGGTGAGAATTCTGCCTCTAAGAGAAAGCCAAAAGAAATAAATAATTTTAGGAGTGAGCTCTGTCATCCAAATCCTGCTCCAGTTGAATTCACTTTGAATGGTTTCAAAGAAAGAATTATAACTAGTTTTTAGCATAATACTCACCATCAATAGAATTGTTCCAGACCAATTCATCCTTAATGTCCAATTGACTTAAGGGAATAAGGTCCAGCTGATCTTGCAAAGAGCAAATAGTTTGTTTCAAATCATCTCTATCCACATAAAGCTTTTTCTATTTCTTCTTGTTTTCCTCTCTTTCAATGTAATCCATGATTCTTTTGCCATACTTACTTTCAAGGCTGTCCTTAGCTGCACCAAATCTATCAATAAAGTTGCAATTGAACCAGTTATCCCCCCCCCCCCCCCCCCCCCCCCCCAAAAGTTTATATCTCTGTCGTTCCCCACTTTCCACTTGCTTCCTTGTTTGATGAAATTTTTGATCTGAACTAAATAATTCCAAAAAATGGAACCATAAGGAAGATGCTCAACCTAAAGAAAGGAAATGATTGGATGTTGATTTAGATATTTGGCCTTAATTAGCTCAATCCAAGGTTGTTTCTCAGAGAGCATTCTCCATCCCATTTTCACAATAAGAGCCTCATTCATTTTCTGTATGTCTTTTATACCCAGGCCCCCAATTTTTTTTGGGAGTGCAAACTTGATCCCAAGCAACCAAATGATATTTAAATTTATCCTCCATGCCCTGCCATAAGAAGTTTTTCTGTATCCTCTCAATTTTGTCTCTGAAAGCAGAAGGGATTTTATAGAGAGACATAATATAAATAGGCAGATTTTGAAGAGTGCTTTTTATGAGCAAACATTTCCCAGCACTAGACAAAATGGCTCCTTTCCAACCAGCCATTTTCTTTTGGAATATCTCTAACAGGTCATTCCAAACTTTGATTGAAACTTTTTTAGTACCAAGGGGGAGCCCTAGATAGGTAGCATGAAGTGAACTTATTTTACAGCCCAACATTTTTGCAATTTTAATCTGTCTTTCAGCAGGGGTGTTAAAAAAGAAAATGGAGCTTTTATCATAATTAATCTCTTGCCCAGAAGCAGATTCATAAAGTTTCTGAATAGACTATACAGCTTTATCTTCAAGGACGGAAGCCATTAAAAGAAGGATTGTATCATCCGCAAATTGCTGATGAGAAGTTGCTTGGCTTGTGGAAGTGGGCTTAGAGCCTTTCAAAAGACCGTTTGTAACTACTTTATCAATTGTTCTGTTAAGACTGTTTGCTATAAGAATGAAAAGCAAAGGGGATATTGGGTTCCCTTGCCTTAGCCCTCTACTGCTAGTGAAAAATCCCACCAGCTCCCCATTGACCACCACTACGAATCTAATTGTAGTGATGCATGCCTTAACAATTTTTCTGAATTTAGCTAGAAAACCAAATTTAGCCAAAACTTTATCCAGAAAGACCTAGGAGAATTTATCGAAGGCTTTATTCATATCAAGTTTAAGAACCGTATTTACTTTTTTTGTTATTGTCCATAGAGTGTATGGTCTCATGAACCATAATCACCCCATCCTGAATAATCCTGCCTTTAATGAAACCACTCCATTGCTTTGAAATTAAATCCTTCATAATGAATTATAATCTGGTAGCAATGATCTTGGTGAAAATTCTATAGATAACATTCACTAGACTAATGGGTCTAAAGTCTTTGAAATCCTTAGCATCCATTTTTTTTGGAGCAAGCACAATGTGGGTGTTGTTCAACTCTTTCAAAAGATCCCCAGTTCTAAAAAATTCATTCACCGCCCTGAGAAGATCATCCAAATAGATTTCCCAAAATTTCTGAAAAAGGTTAACTGAGAAAACCATCCGGGCTTGGTGCCTTATCCCCTTCAAGAGTAAACACAACTTTTTGAAGTTCTTCTAATGTGACTGTTTTAGTGATATCTTTAAATCTCTGCTCTTCAATTTTGTCTTGGGGGATAGCCTCCAACATAAAAGAAGCTGCCTCATCAGTGATGTTAGTCTTCTCATTAATAAAATTTAAGAGCCTCCTCTTTGATGCTTTTTGGGTCTTTTATAACAGTGCCATTTCCTTTAGCAACTTCCATTATCCTATTGCATGCTCTATGTTTAAGTGTGGTCATATGAAATAACTTTGTATTTTCTGTCTCCTCCTTTCAGCCAAATAGCCCTAGATTTGAGTCTCCATAGGGATTCTTCTCTGCTACAAATTGTATGCAGTTCTAAAAGAATATTCTTTTTCATAGTCTGGTCTTCAATAGATCTCCCCATTATATTCATCTTGGTTTCTAGATCTTGGAGATTTTGTTTTTAAATCTTGGAGATTTTGTTTTAAATCCTTCTTCTTTTCAGATACATTTCCAAAAACTCTTTTATTCCAGATTTTCAACTGTTTTTTAACATTTTTGAGTTTCTGAATAAGTCTAAATTGAGCAGTGCCCTCACCATCCCCAATCCACCATTCTTTAATTCTGTCATGTATGTCATCATGTTCCATCCACATTTTTTCAAATTTAAAGGAAATTCTGGTGGGTTGAGTCTAATTGAAGAGTTTTAAAGCAATCGGATTATGGTCCGACCCAATTCTGGGCAGAGAAGAAAGATGAAAGTCTTGATTAAGAATCCAACTTGCAGATATTAGTGCTCTATCAAGTCTAACTTGGATTAGATCTTTCCCCATCCTTCTGATAGTCCAAGTGAATTGGTTGCCATGAAGATCCGCATCCAAAAGATTAAGATCAGCAACAAAGATTATATGTTCTGCGATTTCATGTAGCCTCATATATGAGGCTATAACTATAGTTTATTGTTTCATCATAAAAAGTTCTAAATTATATTTGCTATATAATTAAAATTTTCTTTGCTCAAATATACTTATTTACTTGTTGTTTAAATCAAATTTTCTTACACCATGAAAGGGCTATAATTATATTTATGGACACTTCTAAAAGAATATTTATAGATTTTTGTGGCAAGATTAGCCCATTTCATAAAATCAAAATACAAAGCACACCAAATTAGTGTTATGTTGAACACTCCACATTGAGTGAGTAAAATAGTAAACTTATTTCACAAGTGATTGGGATAGGCTACTAATATTCTTAACCTCGACTAAAAATTTAATTTGTGTGACTCTACTAAGGAAACCCTCAAATAGTATCAATTTATTCATTATAATTATTGACGTAACAAACTCTAGTAAGCAATCCACAAATATTAGTCTGACCCAATTCACTAGTCCGTAATCTACATACATTTTTTTAATGAAGATGGATCACTGAATACAATATAAAACATTAATAATAAATCAGTTTCATATTAATCTCATTCTTATTGGTAAACATGAAATTCAATTTTTATTATAACTTTCTCGATTGAAAGGCTCTTCATTAGTACACTCATTTTGATGATGTAACTGTTTTGATATTTGTTTAGCTTGATTTGAGATCATATTTGTGCATAACTGATGTTTTATTTTAATGTATTAATAACTTATATGTTAAAAAAATCTCTTTAAATACATAAAATTTTAGACCCAAATTTTTATGACACTCCTAAGGGGTGTAAGGGATTTGCTTATAGGTTTTGAAATAAAAATTGAATTTAAAAGATGACTTTTTTTGGTTATATTACTTAGTTAACAATATAGAATTTTATGTATAATTTCCTTTTAAATAAATGAAGTGATGCGACTATAACAACTATAAATGAAACAAGGTTTATATATAATTCAATTGAAGTTAAAACAATTATGGTTTGTACTATAAGTAGAAAAAGTATAATGGATTTGTACATATTTATCTATTGGATGAATGTTCGTAAGCAATAATTCAACACTAAAAGAAGCCCAACTTTGAATACTTATTATCATCAAAAATGTGATTTTCTATAAGATGGTAAGAATTTTTTTTATCACAACTAGTATTTTTGTGTCCAATGTTGTATAATCATATTTATGTCCCAAGGTTTTGTGTCTAGCTTAGTAGGTTGGATTCTTTGGACATAGTTATGTGAGAATGGTGGTTACTTAGACAATAATTTTGTTAAGCTATATCAAGGTGAATATCAAACTTTTTTGAATCACGACTAATAGAAGCTTTTCTACTTAATATGTCATTGTTCAAATACATTGAAATAAAATATTATCAAATTAAAATAAAATTACAAATAGTATTGTTTTGTATTCATTGTAATTAAAGAACAAAACACAAACTTTTGAGAATGAGATCAAACCTTTTGTTGTATTATTTTTTCAATGTTTACTTTCAATATTTGCAACAACGAAATAGTAATTGATTAAGTACGGTTTTTTCTTTAAAGAAAGTGAGGATTAATTAAATATTAAAATAAATATTTTGAATTATTGAATGGGAGATTATGCCATTACATTTACATACTTGTGTTTGCTAAAAAGAGAGTAATTTTAGGTGATCCTCTTCCTTATCTATGATAATGCTATAGAGATCTTGTTTTACTTTGTAGTAACATCCAAAAGCAAATTTTTATTTCATATGAAGGCCTATGATGGATATAAATTTCCTACTGCAAAGTACAAGAGGCATTATTTATAGCATATGACTATTTCTTGCATTCTTATATCACATTATACGACAATCTATATCATTAATTTATGATATGTTGTCAAATCTTGGCATTATGAATTTTGATTTGTGCATATCCCTATTAACATAGAAACACAACTTTCTAGTTTTTCAGCTTTAGATGCATACTTGGAAAAATATTTAGGAACACATAGTTGTGATATAACATGTTGGTAATCTATATTTTCTCTAAATATTAAAAGCGTCTTGTGATTGTGGATGTTTAACCTATCATCATTTCTCAATGGTTCATAATGTTTGTTCCCTAATTCATTACATAATAAGGTGAAGTCGATGCATTTTTTCCATGAAACTTTTTGTTTACATTTCACATATTGACCTTTTTTACATAAGCAAGTTATGTCACTACATTTTGTGTTCCTTTGAACACTAGTAAGTAACGATTAAGAACTAAAATGCATTAGCTCTTTAACTAATTCATGGAAGGTACATTTTTCAGTTGTACCCAAAGGTTTTTAATAGTGATTGATATGTTTTCTTTTAATTTTCTTTTGATAAACATTACAAAATTACTTAGCTACAATGGCACACCCATAATATTTAACATAGAGTATGTAAATATTGGAAAATTTTGAAATTTATTCATGAAAATGCAAAAGGCGAAAAGGTTTAATCATGAAATTGAACTTCCCTAATGAGGGGATGCATGTGAAATGTATTAATATTCATAAATATATTAGGAAAGTCCATGTCAAAAGGCCCTTGGTAGTGTACTCATTAATGAGGGTCGAGCCAATTTGTGGCCATTCAATGATAGTTTCTTTCTCACCATCGATCCATAAAGTTTCTTTAATGATGTGTAACACATGCCATCTATTCAATAGTCTCACTATGAATGAAGATGATTATTCAACTTCAATTCCAATATTATCTTGATGATTATTTCCAACTTTTCCATTTATTAAAAGTTCTTCTACATTTTTACTTTCAATTATGTAAAGAATGTTGGAAATACCATAGTTGACTCAGGGAGTAATGTGAGCATGTCATCATTTATTTCAAAATCCTTATAGTATGGAACATATTTGATTTTGTATCCTAGTGAATTTCTAACACAACTTCTACTTACACAGCAATTATAATGCCCCCCATGTGTATATTAACTCGTTGGACTATCAATATATCCAAGTATTCCATTCTATGTAGAACATATTTTAATATCAGTTTCATATCGTGAGGGAAGATAATTGTGTGACCACTATATTTTTATTATCCTCCATGATGATAGGTAACCTGTAGTATTAGATGAACTTGTGCAATGAACATCTCTTCTACTTGAGTAACAACACTCAACACATACATTTTTTCACTTAAGTCCATATTGTTAGTTGCAGATAACCAATGTATGTCTTTCTCATTGATGTATCTTCTAAACATAGTATTGTCATTTAAGGAATGAAAAATAATTACAAGGGTATATTTCCTTACATATAATGTGTGTCTCTAAGTTTGATAATGCATCTCTTCTATTTATATTTTTTATTTGTATTTATAAATTCCATGGACAAATTGCTTATGTATTATTTATGTTTTACACCCTTATTGTAATTATAATAGATTAGCAATTTAAATACACCTAAAAGGATGTAAAGGAGAGATACAAGAGGTTATTATAATTAATTAATTTCTAACATTAATTACATGATATCATAATAATGCATTACTTCTTTCAACTAATGTATAAGATATGAACTTCAAAACACAGGGGGATGAGTACACTTATTTGATTGCATATGGATTTGGGAATTTATGAGTGTGAAGAGTGTTGGGAATGAGAGGTTTGAACCAAAGAATGCTTCAATCCTGGAACTATAGATGGCATATGACCTGGTGTGGGACTGTACACATTTGTTAGGACCGTTTGTATAGTTTTGGACCTGATTTGAATCTTGCTCTGTAACTTCTTGAGGTTGTCACTTTACTTGAAATGTATGTCACTATCAAACCCTAGTTGTCTCTCATGTTGTGAATCCCTTTGGATATTCTGAGTGATGTCTTAAACCCTAGACATGGGTGAGAGACCCTATAAAAAACATTATTTGGGTTAAAGTGCAATCTTTGCATCGATGACGTTGGTACTACTCTGAAGAGGCCTCAAACCACATGTCGTTTTCCACCTAGCATGTGATATTTGAATAAATGAAACTAGATTTTGCATTTATAACCTCCTTAATAAATGCTTCAATTGAGTTTCGATATTACTAATACTTGAAGTGGGGATATTTGAGAACTTGCAAATGATGGAGGATGATCCTGTGACTTAGTAGGATGCTTCAGGTTTGTAGTGATTACTACCCTAGTGATTGTGCATGACCTTTGGTGAAATTTAGGGAGAATTGAGTGCCTTTTCATTAGATTTTGTAACAGAAGTTCATGAAAATGCAGTGTTGTGTTGGGTTTTTAAATGAGTTGAGTTTAAATTGCTTATATATGGTTCCAAAGATAAATTATCGTGGAAAGGTCGACCAAGAGGGAGTAAATGACCAAACAAAGAATATGAATTTAAAATATTAGATGGAGTATATGCCAATTCAAAACCATATAAGTCGACTAGGACCAGATTCCATGAGCCGGCCAAAGTGGATGGTTTTACACAAAGATGAGAAATATGAAAATTAAAGTTTGCATCGTGTTAAGTTGAGTTTGTATATGGAATTTATGGATTTAAATTTTTAAAAAATCAACATATTAGTGTTTGTCAAGATTTTGTGCTTCTTTCTTCAAATTAGTGAAGACTAAGCTCTAAAACAAAAAAAAACTCATAAAATGAGAGGTTTTAGGGACCTCCTGATACAGATGACAATGAAGATGGTACAAGCGCAAAAAAGTATATCCTCCTTGTTGTGGTTCAACAACCTACACGAAAACAAAGACTAAACATGAAAAATGATTAGTGATAGATTTGGTGGGCTACCCGACAAAGCTAGTTTCTGAGAAGCAAAAGCTTCCTAGAAAGGATGTCATCCCACTTGATAAGAGGATATAAACAATCAATAATGAATGGATATGGGAATGATTATAGAAACAAGGATTTGATAAGCTAGGATCTAATGAACCGAAAGGTACTAAGGTAATAAATGATAAAGGAAATAATATAAATGAGAGAAAAAACCAGAGTTGGTTGATGGAGACTCAAGTAGAGATGACATGCTAGATAGTGACTAGAGCATGGGTGATCCTAACTGTGTAGGAACAGAGCTGAAGTGTGATGCAGAGCTGTAAAAGTTTATAACAAAGTACAAATAAGATAAAAGGATACATGAAACAGTAGATCAAAAAGGGGGTGATGAATGGATCGATGGTGACCCGAGGAAAATAATCATAGTTGACGGTGACCTATACAAGGTTGACAAAATATGTAGAAACCAGGACAGATGCATGTTTCAAGGTGCTAAATTGGATAACAGGACGCATATAACATGGGTAGGATGTTGATGGGATAGTGAGGATACAAAGTATGGTCGATGAGATGCAAGGTAACATAGATAATATGCAAGATGTAACATATTTCAAAAACATCATATATGTGTTAACGACGACTAGATCTAGTCGACGGTGACTGGAACAATGTGGGATGTTGGCTAAAGAAAAAAATGGATGAAGATATCTGAGGACAATAAAGGATGGCTGAAAGGCTAGGAAGAACTCCCATAAGACTTGTAAACCTGTAAAACAAATAAGATCCTGCATGAATGATATCTCCAAGTGATCTGACTATACTCCAAGCTTTCTCAATGAAATGCAAAGGGAAGTGACCTAACTGATGGAAAAATATCCAAAGACAATGCAAGAAGAAGGAATCGCAGAGCATAAAAAAGATACAAAAAATTCCAGCCCCTAGAGAAGAGGGGTAATTGTGTTTAAATAATGCAAGGTTGGGTCACCGACAACTCAGGTCAGTCACCGATGACTAATAAAGAAAGTCTGTTAAGAGACGTTAGAGGAATAATGAAAGGGAAAGAATAGATTAAGAAATAGATAGCTGGTTATTTTTTAGTCTTGCACATACGTAAGGGACACTTAATGGGTAGAGGGAGGTGTAAGGAATCTTAGAAAAGGGTCGAATGAGTGGGTGGGATCGTAGAAAAGGATTAAATAAGGGATAATGACAAGGGGGGATGAGAATCCCATGAGGATTATTAAATGGTGGGATTTATGAGATTAGAATAATTAAATGATAGATTTAAGAATTAGGGAAATGAAAGGTATTAATGGGAATGAAAATAAATGGTAAATGGGATGTGAGGAAAATAGGATAATTATGAAGGAAATATGATGATTTCAAAAATGGGAGAGGAAACAAGAATGTTATACGAGGGGGAGAAACAAACGTAAGATGTGGGCATGGGGAGGTGCCAAAAATAAGTGTCTATAATTAGTGTGTATGAATAAACAAGTTATATAAGAAACCTAGGGATGTACTGAATGGGGATAGAAAGTGTAAGTTTATATTAGCAAGATTTCATTTTCAAAACTAGCAGTCTCAAAGATTAAAGTTCCAAATTAGAGTGTCTACATTTACCATTACTTAGAGTATGACATGAAAATTACATGTTTAAAGGAAAAAAATACCTGAGTGTGTAGACACACTTTGTATTTGCTCAAATTTTGTTTAGTATGGTACTGTTGTGTTGGTGTTGGCATGTTTGATGATGAAACCCGTGATACAAAGTGTAGTAAATGTTCATAATAAATAATTGAACACTAAATCAAATTTAATATTTAATATATTTTAAATTTCATATTTGAATAAAGTGAAATAAAGAGATGTAAAATGTGGACAAAATACACCTATTTGTTTTTCAGATGGAGAAGTTATTGTTCTTTACTTACAATTGGAGATTTTAATTATTTCTCTTATTGAAAGATTGGGCTAAATCAATCCCCAATTGCATCGAGAATAAACTGGAGTGTTAGTTTCATGAAACCCAACACAGAACGGAGGAAAGAGAGAAAAAGAGTGAGATACTGAAACACCCTATGATGGAAGAAGACCATATAGTAAATTAATTCTAAAACTATGATATATTTTCCTTTGAATGTAAGAGGAAAGTAAGGATTGCTTACGAAGAACATGGAATCTTAAATACCTTTTGTAACCCTAAGGACCACACCATTGTAGATGAATCTAGTCCCAATTTTGTAAATAGGGACACATAGTAGAAAAGAGAATAAGTACCCTATGTCATTCCCATGTGTCACACAAGTGAATAGAAACTGAATACCAAGTGTAATGTACTAAAATTTAGGTGGAGAGAGGATACCCATGCCCCCAAGATCCTGGGAAATATAGATGAAACTAAATGTTATAGTTCATGCCCCCCTTAATTGATCTTAACTGAGTGAGATGGATTTGAAATTGTATCAATAAATTGTACATATAGGTGGAAATTTGAAATTATTGAGGAAGGTGATGTAATTACAACCTTGGTAAAACCATGTGAAAAGGTCAAAACCATCTGTATGGTCCTAACCAAGCTATACATTTTTCAACATGTGCATTACTTTTTGGATTTCTATATTTGATGGTGTTGCTGAGTACCTGTGACTTGTATAAACTTGTGTATAAACCCAAAACTTTGTATGTGTTTGTTGTAGGTGTAAAATATACCCTCATGAATTCCCCCTATTTTGATGCATGCATGAAAAATAATTTAAGAACATGGCTCAAAATAATAGATGTGTAACTGTCTCTGATGGATATGATAGTTTGTATAGAAACAAATAGAAAGTTATAGTGGTTTCTGCCAATGATGGGATCCAAAACTTGCGAGGGGATGCACATGGTGGAGACCATGGTGGAAAACAAAGGAAAACAACGGAAAAATAGAAATAGTGGCAAAAATAATAATGGTGCATGTATAAGAAAACAAGTGCATAAGATAACAACAATAAAGTCAAAGTAAATAGTATGTAAATAGTGTCACTCAAAAGGCATAGATCCACAAACATGGGACACACATCATGTCATGAGACAATCAAATCCCTCGAGCTTGGAAACATGAGAAGAAAGATAAAACCAGATAGGCATAAAGCCATGAACATGGGATGCACATAGTGTCACAAGATAAACAAGGCACTTAGGCCACAATCAGTGAAGAAAGCAAGTAATATCACATAGAAATAGTAAGAATGTATAGAAAAAAAGAGTTTCATAATGTAACGAAATAATATAACAATTGATATAGATGGAAACATGTGAAACAATAGGTTTCAACACTACAAAAGACACATATGTTAGTCCTATTAGTTGAAAAGATAACATATAGATAATATATGTAATTAAGTGGAATGAGGAAGTAAAAATGAACTATAATGAAATAATAGCACATGTGTGTAGTGTATAATATATGCCCCTATATGTGTAGGAAGTATGGGTAAAGGTACGACCAACACTTATCATCTTGTATTGCTATGTATATGTCATGCATCAAGCTCAATATACCATGTGAATGCATGTGTGTAAAGATTAAAACAATATGATAGCTTTTAAACCAAATTACAAAATCACATGTATAATGGAAAGTGCTAACAACACAAACTATGTGTACAGGTCCTGGTTTTGTATTTTTGCAAATTAATGAATGTTTTTGTATTTTATAACTATATCAATGTTTTTGTATTTTTGAATGTTAATAATGTACATGGAAAGTGCTAGCATAAGAACTACCCGATGAGAATCTCTTGAAGTGACAAATAAACTAGCAAATAATATGGAGTCTCAACCCTCAATTATGTCAAAAGATGTGACTCAAGTGTAAGTGGTACAATATGGTGATGTATGTCAAAGAAGGCTTAAGATAATAACAAGGTGAAGTAGATCTATGAGTAGTATGTGAATTATAAGTCTTGTGTAAAGGAAAATAATAATGAGTACTCCTAGACATACCATGTGCACTAGAATATTTTTGAGAAACTATAGATATGAAATGTGCACTAGATGACCAATGTGGGCCCTACGAGAGTTTGAGCCCCTGGAGACAATGTGTGAAATTGAAGGTTTATGTAGAGACCTAAAGGTACTAGAGCCATGAGAAGTAATGTGTGAAAACAAAGGCATATTAGGATACCTAAGAGGGTTTAAGGTGCGAGAGATAGTTTTTAAAACCAAATATTGATTCTTAGCTGCACTAGGGGTGGGGGTGAAAACTATAGAAGAATGTATAGGAAAGATAAGAAAAGGATCCTCAAAGGAAACACCTCAAATAGTGACAACCTACTAATTATAAAAAAACTTGACATATTGTTGAATTATTGATGGAATATCCCTAAGAGCTCATAGCCAAGGGATACTTAAACACAATGCATTAGAGCTAAGAGTAGAAGCAACGAAGAATAAAACTGATGTAGTACAACAAAACCAGCCGTAATAGGTAGATTAACGCATCAATATCGTGGATAAGAATCAAGTGCAAGTTTATTTGTAGAGATGCCAAAAGAGTGAAGCAACATCAGAGAGCAAACATTATCCTTGTTATGTGGATCAACCAAAACACCACATAGAGGTATTTAATTAATAGATACTTGAAAGGAAAAAGTATCATAAATAAGTGTGTCATCTATATCAAAGTCATCAAAAGTGATAATTGGTTTAGGAGATGATGTGTGAGTGAAAATTTTAATCATTGCATCCAAAGGGTGATCATAAGAGGGGGTGGTGGAATCACATGATAATTATTATTCACTTCTTAAGAATATTTTACATTATTATGCTTAGGAAGTGGATTATTAAATATTTTCAATTTGGCATTTTTGTTTATTTGGCTTAGAAGATTCAACAAAATCATCCCGTTCAATTACATAAGATTCAATAAGATCTTGAATGACATGACCAATTTTGATACATTGATCATTGATGTGACCAATACATCTATGATAGTCGTAATAAGCATTAGCATAAAAAATATTACTTTGTGGCTTACTTGCATCAACTCCAAATAGTGGAAGGTGAGACATGAGGTTGCACTCAAACAATTATTTCAATAAAATGTGTGGAGAATAGGGTAAATTTGTAAACTATCATCATGTGGGTTGTCATTTCAACTTAGTAGGTTGGGAAATAGAATTTATAGTGTCCTTAGAAGTAGCCTTAACACCATTCTTCTTTACTTTGAATGTGGATTTACTTTGAAAGATTGCATCAGATGTATTAAGAGTGCTACTTGAGTATGTTCATATGTAATAAATTATCTTCATGCCTTTTGAGTGTGTGACATAGATGGTCAGATGATCAAAATTTGTCAAATACGACTGATTTTTGCAAAAGAAAAAACAAGTTTTGTGTGAATATATCTTGTAATTCACTATTAGCCAAGATATTGTTCATCTTATTAAGCATGGTCTTGTATCATAAGACATTATCATTGATAGAGTCATTAGATCCTTGTCAAATTTTAGACATTTGTACATAAGAAACTTTGTCTCCACTATTGATAAAGAATTGTACCAAAAAATTGATTTTCCAAATTAGTGAAAGAGAATATAGAGTGTATGGAGAGATGAATAACTTAGTGAGTAAGATGTCACGAGAAGCATAGTAAAAACAAGACACATGGAATTATTAAAGGTGTTCTGTGTGGTCCCCTTTTCCATCATAGATAGGGATTTTAGGAGCAACAAAACCAATAGGAAAAGGGTGAGAATCCACTTCAGGTGTAAGTGGGGTATGAAGCAAATGAGTAAAATCCATAACATGATGAAAAGTGTGTGCACCATTTTGTAATGTAAGAATTGAGCTTGTAGTGTATGAATAGGGGTTTCAAGGGCCTGTGTGTTAGAAGAAGAGACATGAGAACTGTTATGATTACATAGAGGATGTGTAGTAACAATAGTGGTTGCAAGAATAGGAATAGAGACATTGTGTAGTGAAAGAGCAGGTGTTATTGATGATGTAGGCATAATATATGTAGGAATAACATATGTTGATAAAGGGGAAGAGGGTTGAGGCCTCTAAAAAAGGGATTCTTCACTAGATTTTTTATGGTGAGAAATATTAACAACAACGAGGATTTTAATAATGAGCTCAATGTGATGAATATTCTTATAAAGTTATACATGTAAATAAGAGACAAGTTCCACTTATTTGTGATCCATAGTGTTTTTATCATCATCATTATAACCATCATAATTTTCACTATTAGTTTCAATGTCATGTAATGGTACCTCATTAGCAAGATCAAACATAGTTGGATTGATAACGATATGTAATAGAGAAGAGTCCATGAGACTACGACGCTTGGGAGTAGGATGAGAAAGCTCAATATACTCATCGTGCTTATTGTGAATCCCATTTCTATGCTAAAACGACATAGGAAAGAAACATATGCAACCATGAAAGTTATAACCACTAATGTTATGAGGTGAAACCCTAAGAGAACTAGGGTTGATGCAAATATCAAGTCACAAGTTGTGTTCACCAAATGTTTTACAACCTTATTGGAATTATAATATATTAGTGGGTTAAATACACTTAAAAGTATGTAAAGGGGAGCTACATGAGGTTATTTTGATTAGTTAACTTCCAACATTATTTATGTAATATCTAAGCAATGCATTAATTCTTGCAACTAATGTATATGATATGATATGAACTTAAAAACACATGGGGATGAGTATCCTTAGCTGATTATAGATGTATCTGGGAATTTTTGGTTATACAGAGTGCTAGAAAAGAGAGATATGAACTCGAGAGTGCTTTGTTCCTAGAACTATAGTTAGAAGATGACCTGGTGTAGGATTGTACAAATATTCCAGGACTATCCATATGGTTTTAAACCTATGTAAGGTTTTGGACATTCTATGAATCTTACTCTGTAACTTTTTGATGTTCTCATTTGATTTGAAATGTTTTCCATTATCAAACCCTAGTTGTCACTCACACTGCAAAGCCCTCTTAATATTTTAAGTGGGGTATCGAACGCTAGCCATGGGTGGGAGACCCTAAAAAATAAACATTAGTTGGGTTGAAGTGTAATCCTTGCATTGCTAACATCGAGACTACTCTGAAGAGGCCTCAAACCACATGTCGTTATCCACCTAGAATGTGATATATGAATGAATGTAGCTAGATTTGGAAATAAGAACCTCCTTGAAAAAATATTGAATCAAGTTTGGATCTTGCTAATAATTGAAGGGGGAATGTTTGAG
Source organism: Taxus chinensis (assembly GCA_019776745.2). Taxonomy (NCBI): domain Eukaryota; kingdom Viridiplantae; phylum Streptophyta; class Pinopsida; order Cupressales; family Taxaceae; genus Taxus; species Taxus chinensis. The sequence goes on from CM034146.1 coordinate 802,255,380, forward strand.
TGCTTGCAAATGAGGGAGGATGATCCTTTTGCCTGGTAAGATTCTTTAAACATGTAGTGATTATTTTCATAATGATTATGCATGAGCTTTGCTAAAATTTAGGGAGCCTTGGGTGTATTTTGTGTTAGCTTTTACAATATGAGTTCATGAGAATACTAGGTTGTGCTAGGTTTTCAAATGAGGTGAGATGAGTTTAACTTGCTTATATAGGGTTCTAAAGGTAAATTCTCATGGAAAGGATAACCCAGAGGGATTAAATGACCCAAAGAAGAATGTCAATTTTAAATATCAGATGGAGGATGTGTCAAGTCAAAACCATACAAGTCGGTTAATATTGGGTTCCACAAGATGACTAAATTAACATAATTAAATATTTATTAGAGGACTAAGATCAAATAAATAACAGTAATAAGAAATATGTGTCATGCAAAAAGACAAACAAGTGTAAGTAATAGTGAGATAAAAATGAATTATCTTGTATTTGGAGATTCAGGTTGATTCTGGACTAGGAACTTGGTGGAACATTCTTAATCTAGACTGATTATGCTTCATCTGGAAAACTGGGATATGAAACTCCTTTGAACATAACCACCCAAAGGACAAGACTTCCTCGGGTGCTAATGTATGAATTGGGTACTAGTGTCCTAGCAAATGCTTTGGATATGATCTTTTCAATACTTGATAATGTCTTTTTGCTTTCTCTCTTTATCACTCGAGCTTTGTTATAGGGGTTCATTATCGCACCTAAACCTACAAAATAAACCCTAGCTACCTACACAAGGCTCAAGAAAACATTAGATGAAAAAATAATGTATATGCTTGATTCGGACTAACCTTGGTGGTCACCCCAATGTGATTTTCACCAATCACTATGCTACATTTTATACTTTATGTAGTTCGTGTGTGTGTGTTTTTGATAGAATCATGTCCCTTGAAGCTAGGTTGTCTTGTTCTAGTCAAACCAAGATAATGGGCTAAAACTAATTTTCCCCCAAGATGAATGTGTGAGATAGAATTCAGAAATAGTCTCTTCCTATGTAGTGAATGATGTAGCCTAAATGCAACCCTTAAATATTGCTCTTTTCCTAAGTAGTAAATAGGAACTAATAGCCCAATTTTCCTAACCCCTAATAATAGTGAGTAATTCATGTATATAGCCTTTTTAGTTTTTAATGATGAAATTCAAACAAGGGAATCATATATATGATTCCCTTGTTTGAATTTCATCATTAAAAACTAAAAAGGCTGACCTAGAGTGATAGGTAATAATTTAGAAAATATAATAGTCGATGTAGCATTTCAAAGTTGAAAAAAGGAGGGAAAAGGACAGAAGTACCCAAAGGGGATAGTAGCACTTGGGAACTCATGTCCCTAATGGTAAGTACTGTACAGGATCCTCAGAGGATAAAATGGGAAATAATGAGTTGGGTCACATATCCAATGTCCAAAAGTAAAGTAGTCATTCCAGAAAAGAAAATGATAGAATTAAAAAAAGGATAAAGCAATGTAAAATCAAAACAAGTGTTGTTAATGTGTAGTTTTATTTTTGAGGAATCATGCATATAATGACATACTTAGAGGCATGATGTAAATACTAAGTGTGTGATTTCATATCTAAATTTTCCCCCACTTTATGATAGTGAATGAATATTCAGTAGCATAAAGTAAATAAGAAGAGTGTACCTTGTGGAGAGCTGAAGGAGGTTGTATCATGTAGTGTGCTAGATGGAAATTTATAGCATGTCAAATGGAGGTTATAACGTGTGTATCATGGAATCTGAGAGGGGGTGAGAACCCTAAGCGTGACCTTATGTGCGTAGTAGAAATAATACCTGCATTTTTTCCTTGAATATTTCCTTTTCCAAGACTTTTGTGCTTGTAAGTGCTCTTTGTTCCATTTGTGTGTTGTCTTTTTTTGAAGTAAGGTCAAACCAACAAAAGAATATAAGTGTAGTCAATGCTCATGATAAATGAATTGAACTTTAACTTAGTAAATGTGAAAATAGAAGTGTGTATTGAAAAATAAGTGAGTCAATGATAGAATACACCTGAATGCCATGAGAGAAGAGATATTATTGTTCCTATGTGTTTGTTTCCTTGGATATGGTTGAAAGAGTTGAGAGTGAGCGATTCTCAAAATCATTTGAACATAATGAGGTTTTAGGTGTCCTATCGCTACACTAAGGATTTATATGTCTTGTTTCCAAGAGAAGAGTGTTGGGAGAGATGTAGGTTTTTACCTCCAACCATCGACACTTCCCGATAGATAGGCACCACTGAAAATGGTCACAGACCCAATAAAAACTAGCCATGAGTCACACATTGTTCCAAGCATATCATTTTCCTACATATCCCCTAAGTGTCACTTCCTTATTTGATACCGAGAAAACAAAGTAATTAGTTCCCTTTCTAAAAGTATGAGACTTTCTACTGATTGTGTTGTTGTTGTACCTGATAATAACCTGTAACTGAGTGTGTACTATTGGAATTTGGAAAATATTGTCATTGAAAACATGTTATAACTATAAGGTACATGATTTTCCCCCAGAACGAAAATTCCCATATGGGAAACTACCACCCATCATTCATATCTATATTGGGCATTTTTTGTACTTATTATGTTTTTGGCCGAAGTCTGATTCTAAACCAATTTTTTTAGCTCTTGTTTATTCTAATTTTGTTGTGTTCCAATATGTATCGGGGTTTTTGAACTGCCGAGAGGGTGAAATAATCACCGTACCCGATGATTTTCCCCACTCATTTTGGATGTGTGATGTAAAAAAATGCGAATGTGGCCCAAATGAGGAAAGCTAAAAATGATGTTCACATATGAAATATAACTCCTATATGGGGAAAATGTAATATGCATGGTAACTAACATGGAACATACAAAACAATGATAAAATCTAGAAAAAAGTGTTAGTAATAAACAAGCATGACATGAGGTAATATAAACTAGTGAAAACATGCAATAATATGGTAAAAGATATAACAAGTAGCTATTGGAATACATGGGACCACCACTCATAATGTCACAAGACACTCAATACCTTCAATTCCGTACAATAAAATGAGCAAGAAATCATAGGGCACAACTTGTAAACAAATCATATCATAGAAAATAAAAAAAAAAGCAACTAGTATGATCATATAACAATGGTTGGAAGTATACCTACAAGAAAAATGCTACACATGAAACACCAATTATCATGTTATAAAAATTTATATTATGCCACAATGTATACATCTGAAAATAGGAATGAAATTTGTAGATATTAAAATTATATAACCTAAATATAGAGAAGTAGGAAAGGTAAATGCCCCTAAGAGCCTCAGTGGGACTTGTAGACAATAATTTCAAGCATCATGCATCATGTGATAACTTGTAAGTATCTTTCATTCACCTCAAAAGTACAATGTTAATGTGCATGTGTGTATAGAGAAAAAAGGATAGAGCATTATATGAATAAAAGTAACATGATAAGAAATGTGCAACATAGAATAGTATAAGTAAGCAAGGATACATGCAACCAAGATCTAAGCTAATATTTTTTGTGTTTTTACCAATATTTGAATGTTTTTATTATTATAAATTAAATACCATAACTAGGAGAGGAGAAATAGGTTGCCTCTAGTGTATGTGTGAAAAGTGAGGTCCATGTACGTAAGTTTTCCCTCAACTATCATGTTTGAACCTAGAACAAGAGCGCATCATTGGTTAGCAAGGGGGAATAGTATGTCCCAAAGTGTGAATGTTATGGTGATGTATCCAATGATGATAGGGGGTGAGGGCCAACTATTTTCTAGTGTGAAGGAAGTACGCATGTGAACATGGTCTAAGAATCAATGGCCTCGAGAAAGTGCATGGGGAAAGGTATGTGGGTGTAGTCACTAAATCATGCACTTTACTATGTACATCTAGCCTCTAAATATTTCATTTATATGCATGATTCCTAAGAAAGATAATTAGTCATTAACAACACTTTTTTTCTTTGATATGGATTTTATCCTTCTTATCTTTCTTATTAGTCTTTTTTGGATTTGCACCTTACAATTTTGCACATTAACCGACATCTTTCTCAGATCTGATTTCATTTTTTACATTTTTAAGAACCCCGTATAGAACCACTCACTAAGGACAGGAGCACCTGGGTGTTACTATCCCCTCTGGGAACTTTTTTCCTCTTTCAAAATTTTCCTAGTCTTTAATGTGTTAGTTCTTTCTTGTATCTATTTAATACCCTGGGTTGGCCTTTCACTTGTTAATGACGAAACTTATGCGAAGGAATCATATATATACATGTCTTATCTAACCTCATTAAGAGGGGAAAGCATTCAAGAGGCACATACTATTACAAGGAGCTAATATTTTCTATCTACTACATCAAGGAATAAATTTTGGGACAGCATACTTCACTGCATAGGAGGGTTTATTCTTATCTCCATACCACAAAGCTTGCATTCGGAAAAAGTAGTTGTAGCACATTATTCTTTATGTGATTTACACTATGGAATCCTATCTCAAGGGACACTATTCCAATCACACACACACACTAGAAATAGATTGAGTCTGAAATGTAGTGCAGTACTTGGTGACAAACACAAAGGGGTGACTGTCGAGGTCAATCTGAATTAAGCATATGCATATTTTTTTCATCTATTGTGTACTTTAGTTTTATGCAAGTAGCTACAGTTTTTTTACAGTTACAGATGTGACTGAGAAAACTTGTAGCAACCCTAATGTGACCTCCAATGAATAATAAGTGAAATAGAAAGAACCAAATCCAAAGTTCTTCCATAGACACCAGTGCCCATAATATACGGTAGTACCTAGTCGGCCATGTCCTTTCCTGGGTGATCTTGTCCCTGAGATCGTCACATTCCAATTTCTGACACAAAGCTCACATAATCCAGAATCTACCTTTCTATCCTATTCGTCAGTCCAGACCTATAGTTACAATCTAATTCATTTTATAAACCCTATCTATCACTCTATCTTGTACTTATTTAGCTAGATCTTATATGTTACTGTTATATTTATCTCACTAGAAATTTCCTTACATAGATTTAAATTTCATTAAATCTGTGGGGTAGGACTATATCATGCATGTGGATAAATAGACAATGAAGCAGGCCTAGATGTTCCATGGGGAGTGTATGTCTTACGTGGAGACTTGTCCCTATGAGATGGGCTATGGGACTAATGTATCCATTGTGAGTGATAATCAAAAGCCACTTGTGGAGGAGATCTAGGTGTATGTGTAAAATTAGCACTCAACATGATAAGAGCTATATATTTCAGAGGAGTATGTGCCAAAGCCATGGGGCCATCATGAGGAGGTGTAAAAGTAGGTGCACTAGTGATAGAAGTAATTAAATGTGTAATAGTAATAGGATCTAAATACAAAGAATTCCAAGGTGGGATACATCGAATAGTGATAACGTGATTCTCATATACAAACTTAAGGAATAAATGAACTATTGTGGCACGAATTTGGCAGCCCTACTCCGAGGGAGTCCTAAGACCATGTCACAATGTGTAACTGTAAATCCAACAGAGAGAGTAATAGAGATAGTGAGGGGCCCAACAGTGATGGGAAGAATGACATTCCCATGAGAAGTATGTGATCTACAGGTCATTTGAGATAATGGAAAACTGATATCTTGTAAGAAATATATTGAACATACATTTTTCTTGGAAGTAGGATGCAACATAACATTGTTAATGGTATGAAGACCAATAGAAGCATCAATATGTAATCTATGTGATGAAAAAAAGGAATGAAAATCAACATCGGTAAAAGTAATGATAGGTGAAGGAAGATCATTGGTACTAACAAGAAATCCAAGAGGATGAATTGAAGATGAAGGAGGAGGAACAATATGATAAGCATGATTCAAAGAGGATCCAAGAGCTTATTTTTCATGCTTATGTAGTGGATCATTAAATATTTTAATATTTCCTTTATTATTAGTTGATTTAGAAATAGAAATAGTAGATTCATGTAGCTCAATTTCATGATATTTAATCAGATCTTGGATCAAATGTCTAAGCTTGAAACACCTATCAGTAGAATGGCCATTACATCTATGGTAATTGTTATGTGCATTTTCATCAATGTTATTTCCATGACGCCTATAAGGATTGAGCTCAAGAGGATCCAAAAGAGAAATTATATTGCTCTCTATAAATTGAGGCAAAAACATACACGGTGGATATGGAAATCTAGTAAAGGTGCGACGTGTAGCTTGGAGTTGCATCTTGCAGGCTGAGATATAACATTGACAATAGGATTAGATTCACTAGATTTTCCCTTAAGCTAGTTTTTCTTGGGAACTTGTTAGTATATTGAATGGAAATGTTAGCACCATATTTAAGTTTTCCCAATGAAAGTAACTTAGTTTCACGGGTCTTAAGAGTATAACATAGATTATCAAAAGAGTAAAAAGATTCAAAGAGTACTCATTTTTCCAAGGGAGGCAATAGGATTTGGATAAAAATATCTTGTAATTCAGATTAAGCCAAGACATTGTTCATTTTAGAAAGATTATTCTTATAACGCAAAGCATAGTCACTAAGATCTTCATTAGTTTCTTACTTCATTTTAGTAATTTGTACATATTATATATTTTTTCTAATTTCACATAAAACTGAGATAGAAACAAATCTGCTAAAGGATTAAAATATATAATAAAATGAAAAGAAAAATCATAAAGCCATCACAAGGCATGGTCTTGTAAGGACTTAGGAAAGAACCTGGTCAATAGTGTGTCATTACAAGCATAATCCAAGTGGGAATTATGAAATGATCTAAGCTGCTCTTGTGGATATCCATGGCCATCAAAGAGAGGGAATTCAGGTGAGGAAAATTTGGAAGGAAGTGGATAAGAAGAAGCTTCAGATGTAAGAGGGCTATGAAGAAGAAGCGAAGAATCAAGAGATGGTGAAGAAAAGGAAGAGGCATTTTGTAATTGATGAATTTGATCTTTCAAATCATGATGCAAAGACTATAAGGCATGGGTTTCTAAAGAATTTATAGGTTGGATATGAGATATGAGAGGGGAGGAAAGGTGAGTGTTAAGGGTGGGAATAAGGACATGGTTAGTGGAGGCTCCCACATTGGGGGGAGGGGTGAAGAGTGTAATAGAAGATATTGTGGCCATAGTGGGGGAAACATTAGTGTTTAGAGAAGTTGATGTAGAGATCTGATCGGCTTCATCACTAGCAGAAAATAACAAGATATCTAGGTTCTCAGGATGATCAACAAGGTATGTATTTAGCTCATTAGGATTTTTCAGTGGTAACCTCATGAGATGTGCTAGCCATGATAGGAAAAAAAAAATATCCTTTAAATTGGGTGCAATGGTCAGGTTCAAAAAATAATGTAATAGAATTAAATATTTATCAAAGGATTGAGATCAAATAAATATAATAGTAATAAGAAAATATCTACTAAGTAATGACAAACAAGTGTGACAAATAGAAAGATAAGAGTGAGTTATCTTATATCTCAATGTTTGGGATGTTTATGGGCTAGAGAGTGGGATAAAAAGGTTGGGTCTCAACTAAGTGATATTTTTCTAGAGAACAAAGATCCCAAATTCTTCTGGATAGTACTTCCCAACGGAGGATAAGATCACCCCAAGTGCTAGTGTCTGAATTGGGCGCCAGTGTCCTAGAAAATGCTTTGGATCTGATCTTTTCAACACCTGATAATGTCTTCTTCCTTTAACGCTTTTTTATTTGGCTTTAATGTATGATTTCATTGTCACACGTGAACCTATAAAACAAACTCGAGCTACCTACACAAGGCTCAAACAAACATTATATGAAACAAATAATGTATATGCTTGAGTAAGACTAAACTTAACGGTCACCCTAATGTGACTGTCACTGAGTGACACACTACATTTTAGACTATATGTAGTTCTAGTGTGTGTGTGATAGAATCATGTCCCTTGAAGCTAGGTTTACCTTGTGTCAGTCACACCAAGATAATAGGCTACAACTAATTTACCCCCAAGATGAATGTGTGATTCCCTTCCTATGCAATGAATGATGAAACCCAAATGCAATCTTTGAATGTTGTTCTTTTCCGAAGTAGTAAATAGAAAGTAATAGCCCAAATTTCACATCCCCTTATAATAGTGATTAAGTCATACATATATATATATATATATATATATATATATATATATATATATATATATATATATGATCCCCTTGTTTGAATTCGTCATTAACAACTAAAAAGGCTGACCTAAAGTGATAAGTAGTAATTTAGAAAAGATAATAGTCGATGTGGCATTTCAAATTTGAGAAAATGAGGGAAAAGTATAGAAGCACCCAAAGGGGACAATAACACCTCAGTGTTTTTTTCCCTAATGGGCGGTACTGTCTAGGATGCTTGGAGGATAGAACAAAAAATACTAAGTTGGGTCATGTGTTATCCAATATCCAAAAGTAAAGTAGTCATTCCAGAAAAGAAAATGATAGAAGTATAAAAAGGATAAAGCAATGTCAAAATAAAATAAGTTTTGTTAATATCTAGTTTTATTGCTTAGGTATCATGTATATAATGGCATACTTAGAAGCATGATGTAAATAGTGTGTGCGTGATTTCATGTCTACACTGACCAAAAAGGATGGTTTTACACAAGGATGAGAAATATGAAAACTGAAGGTTGCATCCTATCAAGTTGATTTTGTATATGGATTTTATGCATTTAATTCTCAAAATTTGTTGACATATCAGTGTGTGTGAATAAAAAATTTAGACAAGACACCTTAGGATGTAGTAAATGGGGATATAAAGAGGGAGATTTTCCTAGCAATTTTGTAGTTTCAAAACTAGTAGTGTCAACGGGTAAATTACAAAATTTCAATGGCTACAATGTGTCACATATCTAGGTAGAGGCCTTTCATAGTGTGTGTTATTTTCATACATGTAATATTTGAATTCCTTGTTCCACCTTGAATGTAAAGGGTTTGATTTTGGGAACATGTGCAATATTGTGTGTGGGAAGTTATTGATGGCCCTATTGTTTGTATTAGGTATTGTTGTATGCAATGCATACTACGAGACACTAATTTCTTCTTTATGATGAGGATAATTTGAGTGACTTCTCTTATACTAAAATTTAGAGGGCCCTAGAAAACTGAGCTAGAAACAATGTAATCTATATACTTGGTATTATAATTTATGATATCATAATAAGTTAATCATAATATTATTAAAAGGAAAATGTAGAAAATTTTCAATGTGATATTGATTAAAGGTTTAGTTTAAGACTAAATTAAGCATGCCTAAACAAAAGGTCAATGAAAATGTTTGACTTAACTTGTATCACACCCTAAAGATGCTAGCTAAAATTTATACAATGATTTGAAAGCCAATAAGGTATGCATCAGAAAAACATGGTCATTCATGCATAATTTCCTCTCATCTAATTGCATGAGCCAACATTCATACAATAAAAATAAAAAAAATTGAAACTCATACATTTCTTACTTTTGTAATTCCCCTTTACCACATAATTATTGTTTAAGTGGAAAATATATAGTCCAAGTGATCATTTTAGATCCATAACAAATACCTATACTGTAAAATGTTCATTATAACAACAAATATATTCATAGATCACAGATCATTTATAAAAACAAAACTTAAAAAAATGGATGAATCATTTTTACAAACTCATGAAGAGATATACCAAATGAGTCATGAATCAAATAAAGCACAAAGAGCATCATCAAAATATCTAACTCAATAATGAAATTTCCATAAATCATCACATTTTTGGAAATGACAATACTAATCACACCACTCTAGAAGGAATTCACATCAGAAGTTGACCACCTACAACATAATTTTGAGCAAGTAACATTCAAAGACAACACATGCATGGATTTTTAGACTCCAAGTTTAATTCTCAATTATTTAAGGGTTGCCCCAAATGTATGCTACTGTCATGGTCGTGTTTCAACTAATTGTAATCTCGTTGTCTGGATCATGATCCTACAACACCTAACAATTTGTTGTATAATGAAAATTATAATTACAAATTTATTTGTTTACAAGAAGTTCAAAATTACAGGTTTTCTTTTGTAAGTAGTATTAAAGTGCATTATGTCTTAATTTTCCCACTTCCACACTTCTCATATCGATGGTCAAGGTGGTGCCAGTATTTTCATATCCCCTAAGTTCACCTCCTATATTGTTTCCTCGGGGGAATATCCATCTCATCGGTCCATGTGTCCTATTAAATGTTAATGGTTGTGTCATTGGTATTATCAATATATATGCCTCTAATGATGGTCTTAAAAGAGTGACTTTATAGATATGGCTTTCTAACAATTTGCTGCTTAATTTTTGGATAAGTTATGGATATTCTAATATGATAGAGCATTTTGAAGATAAATAATGTGGTATCACCACGTACTTGTGTTGGAGAGAATGAAAATTGGTTTTACTTTAAAAATAAATAAATTTTAGTGGGCATGCTTCTTCACTGACAAAATTTTGGTGGACCTATTTCTTCACCAGTAGGCATTTACTCCGCAATCATGTTTCAGGTGTAAATTTTTTTAGCTAGATAAGACGTAAATTTTAAAAAGAATATATTGTGTCTTACTCTCTAAGAAACACGTGCTTTATTTTAATAGAATGGGTGGATCCTTAATATTTTCCATAAAAAGTGTGTTCTCTCTTACCAATATCCCATCACCTTTCAGATCATTTGGGGAGGAGCTCAACTTAAAGTTCCATCTAATCATTTTTATCTGAACACATTAGTTCTACAACATGAAAGGGCTATCTAAATCATTTCTCAAATTTGGAACCTGGCACCTTGGCCACCATACAATACAAGTTGGATTGGGTGGTGGAATGAGGTTATCTAACACACCACTAAATTCCTTTACAACTTTAGAAATTAGGTGGCATGAGTTTGTAAGTGATCTGACAATTCTCTTTAGCTTAAACTTCAAAATTTTAAGATTTCCTTGAAAATGATATATTCAATCTTTGGTTGAAATATGAAGTAGTTATTTTAAGGCACAAACTCGAGCTCATTGAGGCATATTTAGCCAAAGGTGCTCAAATTTGAGCTAGACTGCATTGGCTCAAAATTTGAGATCACATGCCTACATATTTTTTTAATCCCTTTTCACAAAACAAACTAGAGAACAAATCAAATTTGTCAAAATATCTCAAGATCAACTTACCAAATTTCCTAACATTAGTAATGCCTTTGTGGAGCACTATAAGCTAGTGTTTCAAGATCAAGCTTGCACTCATGAATATCACGACACACTCTGAAAATTCCTAGATGGTGTTCCTTGCTTTCATAAGTGTCCAATATCTAATGTGATTCCCCCTTATGATATAATAATTATAATATGCCTTATAGTAAATGGTAGATGAGAAGACCCATGTATTGATGGGCTCTCTTGTGACTTTTATAAAGTAACTTGCCGCTTAGTTGGCCCGGATCTAATTCAAGTATAAAAATAAGAATTAGCTACATTACCTTAGATAAATTATTAGAAAAGGAAATATTAAATTAATACCTAATATGGGAGATTAAAATCTTCTCACCAATTGGAGACCGATCTCTCTTCTTAAATTTTCTTAAAAAATCCTTACTAAATCCATGATGTTATAGTTATACCGTAATCTTCTAGTGATCATCAGCCCTAAGCATACCGACTTCATTAAAGGAAGATACATTCTAGACAACATGGTTATGGTTTGGAAAGGTATGGAGTGGTCTCAGGCCTCTTTCTAGAAAACTATTTTCCTTAAATCAGATTTTGAAAAGGCATGTGATCATATGAAATGTCCTTTCATATTATTTATGTTGTAAGATCTTATGTTCAACGATTTTTTCCTCCATGTTGTGTAAACCTTATTTTTTGATGGATTTTCTTACCTTATCATCAATGAATAGAAATCTTATAGTTTTTCCTCGTTTCACTCAATTTGGCAGGGTTATCATTTTACTCTAACTCTCTTTGTGTTAGTTGTTGTGGTTTTTGGATATTTACTTGCTCATCGAACCTCTCTAGGGTTGGTTTGGAGAATTTATCTTCTAGACCATTCCACTTAGATTATCAATGGGAACTCTTTAGATGATTACTTCCTAAAACTTGAATAAAATTAACGTTCCTCCATTGAAGCATTAAAAAACCTAGACCTCTTTTGCATGTGTTTGGATTGTCTTTGAAATGGAGAAAAAGCCTTTACTAAACGCAAAACACTCTCCCCATGTTGAATTGGCTTAAGCAGTACTCTTGGAAGTGGCTTTAACATGGTAAAAAGTTCAAGCTTCTAGGCATTTCCTTTTCTTTGATTGTACTCCTATAGTGTTTTGGTAAAATATTCTTGACCATGTTGAAAAAAAATCTCCTATTGGATTACCAAATCACTTGCTCTTTCCATAAAAAATCCAAGTTTTCTCCAAGATTATTGTTGACACCCATGTTTACCACTCTTCATGTTGGGAACCGTCCAAGGTTTCTTCTAATAAAATAGCCAAAATAATTTATAATTTATTATGGGCTAACACCAAACACATGAGGTGCTATCATCATGTGTCCCAGAAATTTTGTTGCACCGTGTTACCAAAATGAGCACCGTGCTTACTTTTTAGGATTTGATTGCAATTGTTTCATTTTTATAAGCACCATGATGTTTTAAAAGTTTCCTAAGTTTCTTCCACATACTAGTTTAGAGTTCACATAGTTTAAAACATTTAAAAATTGATCAAGCTCGCACATTTTGGGCTCAAGATGGGTAGTGACGTCCAAATTAGCAAATTTGTAAATGATCTTAACCATCAAATTTGATCACGGTCATGAGAGGACATTAAAAATCGTTGGTCATTTGGTCACTTGGAAGATTAATACCATATTTAGGAGGAGAAGGATCAAGGTCGTGTTTATAAGTGTGATGGCCACCTTTGTAAAGTGGAGAAACAACTCCACTATTCAACTATTTTACGTGGGCCAAGCTCATGGGTGAGTTGAGAAATAATAAAAAATGGCTAAGGAAGAGATCATTGAGTTGCATCAATTACAAGGTCACAAAATCAAATAAGTTTTGGGAAGGGGCAAGAAACGTGAACATGGTGGTCCATCAATGGTCCATGTGGACCAATGATAGTCCACCCGAAGCTCAAAATCCAGGGTTCATTTTAAGACCCCCCTCCAAAAAATTATTATATAATGGGTGGTGAATCTTAGAAACAGACTTTCGAAATGATGACGAATTTCCAAAAAAGCATTTCACGGTAAAGGAAAATCAATTTCTTTATGTTCAAGGTAGTTTCGTAGAATCGCAGGGTTAGACAGTTATTGGTCATTCGTCAAACCCATGTCATACAAAAGGTTGGATGGTTGTTAGGTTGGATAGATGTAAGGTTGGACGCCTAATAGGTTGGACGGTTGTTTTGATCAATCAAATTATTACAACTAAAAGGATCATAAAGATTGATATTTTGTGAAGGTTTTTGAAAAATGTCTGCATTTAAAAGTGTAATAGATATAGTACTAATTATTTATATTATTAACAACACTAAATAAAAAATACAGTAATATTTTTCGCAGTATTTGAAACATACAGTGAAAAATATAGTAATAAAAAATATCTAATTTAGTAAATAGTACATACCTATATTTCCTGTAGATCTGGACACATCAGTGGTTTTTTCAGAGTTTCCAAAATATCTAAACAATGTCTTGCTACTCTTTTTTGAACTTACAACAACCTTCTTACTCTGCTTTCCTGAATACATGGAAATGGATTTGAGCTGGGTGGGTTTGAGTTTGACGGCCCTGAGTTGGACAGCCTAGTTGGACGACCTAGTTGGATGGCCTAGTTGGACAACTGGATTTGACAACTAGGTTGGATGGTTGTGTTGGATGGCTTGGTTGGATGGCTAGGTTGGAAAACTGGGTTGGATGGTTGTGCTGGACGACTTGGTTGGATGGTAAGGTTGGATGGATGGGTTAGACGACTGAGTTGGACACCTCTGTTGGACGGCCTGGTTAGATGGATTTGTTGAATAGCTCTATTGGACAACCTAGTTAAACAGCTTTGTCGGATAACTATGTTGGACGGATCTATTAGACGGCCTGGATTGAGCAGCAATTATATAATTATACCTTAAGGTTTACACGGTATACCTTGCAACCTAATATACTTCGAGGAATATGAGCACATGTGTATTTAAACCATTGGCGAATTACATACATAAGTTCATTTATATGTGTAAATACTAGGTGAACTGACCCATACTAAGGACCTATTGGTGGAATTTTCTGGTGAAGTCAGCAGCAATCGACTACTGAATATTCTCCATTTTAAATTTCTAAAAACCTAAATATTCACGCAAGTTTGTAAAAATTCACTACTAATTTTTTCCTTGTTAGACTCCCATGAAAATCAAATGGATAGATTTCCTCAATTCTCAAATCCCGCGAGAACCTGATAATCCAAACAAGTCATAAAGCGACCAAGGACTGAACATTTCCACGAGCCTGAGAAATAGTGATTGGTCCACATGGACCAATCATGTGCCACTTTAGTCTCAAGAATAAAAGATAAATGTGAAGGAAACTTGGAGGAAGATATGATATCCTCTGAACTTCAGACCCCCGAGATCTAATCAGAATATGACACATGGAAACCGACCTTGGATGGGAAGTAGAGATCATATCATGAATCAGAGAGTGACATGTGGCCCCATGGCCCAAGTAATTAAAAGTGATCCCAATAAGATAAGGCGTGAAGGGACCCAAATGGCCCAAAATTGAAGGGGAATGTGATTGGTCCATGTGGAGAAATCACAGGTCATTTCAAATCTAAAGTGACTAAGGTGAAGGGCTAAAGATCCTGAGACCCTGAGAGCATAAGGAAAACCCAAAATGAATAAGATATTTTCATGTGATATGGAATGTGAGAAATAATGAGATCAAGGGATACCACTAAGACATTGACATGTAAGCAAGGTGATCAAGAGGCTAAATTTGATGGCCTGACGGCTTTCATTTGTACCAAACGATATGGTGATCTTTAAATGATCATGTTTTTTGGTTAAGAGCACTGAATAATGTAAAATCAATCTTGTTGGAAATATATTGAGGAGAAGATAATGATAATATTTTTGTAGGTCCCTTTAGGTGTGTTTTATGATGAAAATTTTGATTTAAAAAGTTTCATAACCATTTTGACTCTAAGCTTTGTGACCACATTTTGGAACTGTTTCAAATGCTTATATATTTTGATCCAGATATATTGTTCACCTGCACATGGTACCAATGGGGGAGTCTTGATTAAGGATTTAATTTGGGACTAATTTTAGGGAAGATAATTGAGAGATCATGGGGAACTTTATGATAATGTTTGGAGGTATTTTGTCTTGTTCCTTAATCAAAGGGCACCTAAATCAAATCAAAACATTCCCAACAACCAACATTAAATTGTCCCAAACAACCTTGGCATGATCTGATCTAATTTTTTATCATCCAACAAATATGTGGTGCTCACACTTGATTTTTGTATTGATTAATGTTGATTGGTCCTTAGTGGGTGAAAAAGTGAGTGATGTTTTAACTTCTAATCCTTTCTCCTCTCTTCTTTTTCTATATAATGCAACTTACTTTTCATTAGAAGGATGCTCTCTTGAATATAAAGTTACCATGCCCAATTGGTGGCTAAATATTATGAGTTGCAAACCTCTTATCTAGACTTATGCAATGCAATCATTTCCTTCCCTCATCGATGTAATGGACTATGTATAATCTGATCAATAAAATCATGTTATTGTGGCTCACAGCTTCCCTTAATTTGTGTTATTGTGCCTTTTACATCTCTACTCATTAATCATATGATATGTGTGAGCTATATTTGCATGTTTTCATTTCTATGTGTCTTAAATGTGTGGAATGGGAGTATGGTTTGTGCAAGGTGAACTATGTCTTGTTTTTTCCCTCTTAGAACTATGTTTTCCCTCCTATTATACCCATCAAAGATATATATCCTTTCTATTTTTGTGTATTTTATTTCATGTTTCTCCTGCATCCCTTTCCCCCCTACAATTAGTAGCTTAGCTTAAGAGTAGTGTTAGAATTAGAATAGTTAGTGGGGAAAAATCCTTCTTTGAAGGTCTATCCCAGGGAGTAATGTCCCACATATTGGGGACATTCCAATGTTTCACTATGGTGCTAAGTCTAGCCTCAACAAAGGGTGTAATCTCAGGTAAAAGAACACCCCTATGAAGAAAGGAGGCATGTGAATTATTGATTTTTTTAGAAAAATCCTTATTCTTTTGCTAAATGGATTGTTAAAGGGAATGGAGAAAGGAAATTGATTTTATGGCATTGTATCTTAGCTAATTCTCCTTATGGAAAGAAGAGTTGGAAGAATATAGGTTTGCACACCATCTTGATCACGTTGGACCCTATCTAAATTTAATACACTTTTTTTGTAAGAAACTATGGAAATTCTATGAGGTTTTCAAGTCATAGTTGCATAGGGTCAAAAATGGATTCAAGACTAGGATCTCATTCAATGACCATAACATCTGGTGGTCTCCTATCATGATTGAAAATTGTATTCTATTTGTGGAAAAACCTAGAGTCAAAGTCTTGTGTTTTTTTAGGAAGGGAATTTCTTCCATTCAAATCCTTATACATTTTAGAGATTAGATTGCTTGAGCAGAGTTCAAAGTCCAATTTAGTTTGGTTAATTGAAACCTCCCTTCTATTATCAAAGTGTGGGAGCTTCTCCATAACATGATGCTTCACACATTAGGTCTGTAGCCACCATATGCTTAGTGGAAAGATTGGAGATGTAACATAGATACCTCTTTTAATTACACGTCAAGAATGCTCTACCAGCTTATGAACCATTTATCCATTTCTATTTGTGTTGTCACCCTAAAATTCCCCTCTTGTGAAAGATGAATTTTTTGGTCCCAAGTGTTGGTACTCGGTTTTTAATCCCACCAGTTCCATCTAAAATTCCTCAATCTGTGCGTTTTGGAACATTTTTCTATCTCCTTTCATGGATTCGTGGAATTTATGAATCTTTTTCTAAGGTTGTGATATGATGTGTCTGGTTTTGTTGCCAGGCATGGAAACGACCGAGGCATTAGAGAAGTGTTATCCCAATTTTTCCCCCCGGGGAAAAATTGGTCGAGTGTGATCTTGCACAAGAAGAACAGAAGGGTCAACCTAGTTGCGTGCACTCACAGTCGACCCCAAAAATTGAGTCCGAAAGCAAGTAGAGCTCAGCAGGAGAAAAATGGAGAAAGGCAATGTTTAATCGAGGCCCAAATCAGCTAAGTATAGAAGGACCGCAGAAGGTGCCATGTGTCTCTTTGGCACACTTTTGGTATGGTGCACAAACGCGGAGACCCCAAACGTGTGTAGGCCCTCCACGTGTTCAGAGTCCGAAAAGACAAAGCCAGCCATTGAATCGGCTAAGTATAAAGAGTCGGCAGAAGCCTCCACGTGTCCCAATGGTGCACCTCTAAAGGCCAAGTTCAAAGTAGGTCTGCAAAAGGTACCACATGTATCTTCGGTGCACTTTTGGTATGGTGCACAAATGTGGAGACCCTGAGCTAGCACTAACCCTCCACGTGTCCCAGGTCCGAAAAGGGGACAAGGTCGGCCGTTGAAAAGTCCAGAGTCTGCAAAAGCCTCCACGTGTCCAATCGGTGCTCTTTCAAAATAAATGTTTGGGGGGAAGTTCCAACGTACACCATCCCTCCACTTGTCTCAAGTCAAGCAAAACATCTCCGCCAATGGGAGGGACTTAAGTAGAATACAAAGGAAATGAAGCAATTTGTTATTTGGGCATAAATGGTGGAGTTTCCCCTCTATGTATTTTTTTCTACAGTCGTGAATGATGGGCATTTCTTCCTTGTCAATTTTTGGCCCAAGCATCCACGAGTACGTGGACATCTCTAATTGGATGTGGTGTGGCGGATTATTTTGTGAACTTATCATTTTTTGTTATTTTTTGCAAAAGTGTCAAATTGGATCCATGACCCCAAAGTATCCTGATTGGTTGAATCGAGCTAAGGTGGGAAGGTGGATCGTCGAAGCACTTTGAAGATTTTGGCTTTATTTCTAAAAGGAGTAAAGTTACAAAAATGAGCCACAACTCCGCTGAAGCCATGTATTGAATATCCATTGAAAAGTCAAAGTGGAGAGGCGGGTTGTCAGAGCATTTTGGGAATTTTGGTTTTATTTCCAAAAAGAGAGTTAAAAGTTATAAAATGATCCATGACTCTGCTGGGGTCTTGAGCCTGCGTTGCAAAGTCAAAACGAGGAAGCGGGTTGGCAGAGAACTTTGAAATTTTGAGCTTTGTTTCCAAAAGAAGTAAAATTATAAAGTGAGCCGCGATTCCATTACCACTCAGGTAAAGCCAAGTGTCATACCTATAACAAAAGTGAAGTTGCAATCCTGCGGGCTTTGAGGGAGACTTTTTAACCTTGAATTTTTGTGCTAAAGGCATAATTTCCATTTTGGGCCCGTGGATCCATTTTGTAAAAATTACATTTTTGTACGGATTCAATTCAAATATTCAAATGAGCATAACTTTCACTCTCGTGCTTGAAATTCAAAAAAATTTATACTGTTAGAAAGATATTGGTCTCCTCTACGCCATGGAAGCATAAAATATTGTTTTCAACAGAATTTTATGGTTGGAAATCTATAAAACATATTTCACACCATTAATATGTGATTTGATTGCTTCAAACAAATTAGATTTGATCTTATCTTCCATCCTTCCTTATCCAACACGCCAAAAAGACATGGAGAACTAACTGGATATCTTGATTTGGGTGAAAATATGGAAAACATATTTTGTACCATTAATATGTGATTAGACTACTTCAACTAGATCAAATTTGATCTGATCTTCCATCCTTCCTTCTTCAGCAAACCAAAGACATGCAGAACCAAATTTCACAGATTATAGGTGGATTTGCAGGGGCATTGATGGTTGGTGGTTGAGCTTTCAAATTATATTTTCTTCCTTCTCTTCTTCTCTTCTTTTCGTTCCATCTATAAATGTAAGAGCTTGGCTCATTGCAAATTTTTTCCTCTGATACTTTTGAAGTGTAATTATAATCAAAAGTAAATCAATACAGAAGGATTTTCCCCTTTTCTCTATCTTCCTCTATTGTCCCTTCTTGCTTACCTGAAATTCGTGGATCATTTATCTTTTGTGATAAGAAACTTTGTGTTCTTATTAATATGAAATATAAAACTTTGTGTCTATGGAATGGTATCTTATGCTGTGAATGTGAATGATTGTGTTTTGTATCACTCTTTCTCAGTACGTATAGAGTTATACTTTGCTATCTATATTTCCTAAAAGTGTTGTTATATTATGCTCTTTCCTTTCTTTAGTTCTTCCATTCATTTGTATTGATAATCTATTTTGGTATAAAATCATTTCAAGATGTCAGAAGTCCAGCCTTACGATGAAAGTTGTACATTTGTATATAAGCTTTGATGTTTGCTTTCAGTAAGGGAACCTCTCCCATAAAGAGGAGGGACTTGTTGTCCCCTGACCGTGGTTTTGTTAAAGTATCATTTTAAAACCCAATAGTTTTTGGTGAATCCACTGGGGATTTCGTTTCAACGTATCCCTTTCTAAAACAACTTCAAGATCATTTTTTTGGTTTGGCAACTCTACGACAGACACGTGGAAAGAAATCTCTTGGGGTTGAAGATTCTCATTTTCAACTTCTAGAGCAACAAAACTTCTCTTCTTCCAGCAAGAAGGAACAGAGGAACTCATTTTATAAGCACATCTCCTATTAAAGACATAAATTCCAAGAATAGCATTCCTCCAGAACAACTCATTCCTAATCTTCTTACTCTAATACTTACTGGTGTTTCGGTCCCCCTTCAGACAATATTCCTACAGATGGCAACACCTCTACCTTGGGGGACAACAGATTGAGCCTCTTACTCTTCCTCAACCATTGCATGAGTTACCCAAGAGTAGTAGGAAAGGTTTTCCTAAATTCGAGGTGGTGGTAAGGTACACCCAGATGAACACATTGTAGCCTTCAGCGTTGCATGTGGGATTCTTGGGATTGGGCATGAAGATGTTTCCTGTCAAGCTCTCTGTAGAAACATTACAAGATAATGCTATCGATAGGTTCTATCATATTCCTGTTGGGTCAATTACTGATTGGACCACCTCGACAACTTAGTTTGAGAAAAATTTCAAACCTACTGAAGATGTGCATGCTCTCTTGGCTCAAATTTCTCATATCAAGAAGGAACCACATGAGCCCATGAGAGAATTTGTGGCCAAATTCAACAAGCTCATTCATAAAATTCCACAGAACACTCGTCATGTAGATCAAATCTAAAAATGATTCTTCCTCAATGCTCAGTTACCTGAAGTAAGCTATGCACTAAGGAGAGCTAACCTTGCAACTCTGGATGTTGATCGACATTTGGCTATCAGTGTTGAGGATGATTTAATCATGTATGGTAAATTGAAAAGAGAATCCTCCAAGTCTAAAGCATCCTCCTCTTCCCCTCATGGATCCAATTCAAATCAGTTAGTGCAAAATTTGGCAAATGATCTCATCACCATCAAAAAATAATTAGCTCAACATACTCCTTATCAAGATATTCCAAGAATGAAATTTCAACCTAGGAAACGGTTACCTCCTTCTCAGAATAAATTAGCTATTTAAGGCCCACCTATCAAGGTTCCAGTCAATGTAACTTGTGAAGTTCAAGAACTTGATGATGAGGAATTTAATGAACTCTATGAAGAACCAGAAGAAGAGGTTGATGAAGAACTGGAAGAGCTAAGTGGATATCAAGTTCATTTCCTTACCACTGAAGGTATGGATGATGAAGATGAATATGATGAAAGAGTGGCAAAGATGAATAGTGAGTCATATTTTGTTATGACTCGGGAGTAAACGAACAAAAAAGAAAAACTGATGCAACCTGCTAAGAAATCCAAGGAGTTTCCTACAACTATTTCATTGGTTGCAAGAAGAGGAGATCCTATTCCCACTGCCTCCACGCAAAAGGTGAGTAATGCTAATCCTCCTCCTTCTACCTTTGTTTCCAAAACTTCTTGTCATTCAATTCCTAAAGTTGATAAATCAAAATTTTCTCCTGTTCCTAGTAGTGATGCCCTATCCACCTCCAAGTCTTTTGATATCATTGATCACCTCAAAAAGACCAAAATCCAAATTTCAGAGGCAAATTTCTACCAAACCAATCCAAAAGCCTTTACTAAAATGGTAAAAATTTTCAGTTCCAAATCCAAAGCCTCATCCAATACTTCTAAAGGTATTTTTCCCACTCCCTCTTCCTCACCTCAATCAATCCTTGTGGCTGTAGTCACTTCCCCTAATAAGAAAATTGAACCATTCTATGTGACTCTCCTCATAGTTGGTCATAAACTCAGTAATTATGTTTTAGACTCAGGAGCATCAGAAAATGTAATGCCTACAAAAGTAGCTCATGATTTGGGCCTGAATGTAACATGTACCTTTGGTTCCTGATATTCCATGGAGAGTAGAGAAGTGCCTTTGGTTCGAAGGATTAAAGATGCACAAGTAGCCTTCACTGATTTTCCAGAGAAAAGGGTTACAACCACCATTTTGGTTGCTGATATTCCTCCCTCATATGGTATGTTGCTAAGTAGGAGTTTCTGTAAAGAGGTGTGAGGTGAAATATAGATGGACTGGTCACATGCTTTGATCCTAGTCAATGGAAAAATAAGAAAGTTATTTCCAGAAAATAAAACTGAATATATTGTGCAAAAGACTGATGATCAAAAAGCACAAATACTCTATGAATATATAGGGCATGGAAACTATATGATCATGTCAGAGGATGAGGCAAGTCTTCCTAATGGAGTGATTCATGATCCCAATGGAATTTTTACTTTGGAGTTTGATGGACGTTGTTCTTCAGCTGGTTCTGGAGTTGGTTTGGTGTTAATCTGTCCAAAAGGGAAGATTCATCCATTTTCTTTCAAGCTTCATTTTAAAAATACAAATAATACAACTGAGTATGAGGTTCTCATCCTTGGGTTGAGCATGGAAAAATAAATAGGAGTAAAGAACCTTTATGCTCATGGTGATGCAGAGTTGATTGTTAAACAGGTAAGGGATCTTTACCAAGTCAAGAATAGGAGATTGAAACATTATAGAAATCTTGTTTAGGATTCCATTGAATTCCTTGATGCTTTCTCAATTGAAGTTGTGCTAAGAGAAAATAATACTAGAGCTGAATCTCTACTTGTCTCAGGATCTTTGTTGATTCCTCATCCAGATTTCTCTCAAGAGAAATTTACCATTGAAATGATTCATAAGCCTAGTGTGCCAAATAATGCAAGCAACTGGTATGTTTTCAATGATGATCAACACTTGCTCTCTTTCTTGGATCTTAAAGATAACTTCAATCAGTTTATTTTGAAGGAAGTGAAACTCTACCTAGAGAACATGTGCCCTATAATGAGGAAGATATCAAGGAAGAGATGGATCACGATGGCTATATTAATTTGAAGGGTAACAAGATTCCAAAAGGACTAGTGAGTCTAGAAGATCTGTTTGACAAACATGATAGGTTCATCAAATCTAAAGCTTCTCAAGGGACTCGACAATCTAATGAGTATTAGAAGGTCAATATTGGAAGCAATGATGGACCCAAGGTGGTGAATATTAGAAAATGATGCACTCAAGAAGAGAAGAAAAAAGCAGTAAAATTATTTTAAAAGTATGTCGATGTTCTTGCATATTCATATAATGACCTCAAGGATTTTCAACCAAAGGAGATGCAACAATATATCCCTTTGAAACCTAGGATCAAACCTTTTAAGTAGAAGCAAAGGTAGTAAAATCCTAAGGTTGCTAATACTATTTTTCAAGAGATCCAGAAGTTACTGAAAGTAAATATTATTTTCCCTATACATCATTCAACGTGGATTGCCAACATTATGCCTGTCAGAAAGAAGAATGGAGAGATTCGCATCTGTGTAGATTTCAGGAATTTGAATCAGGCCTCTCTAAAAGACAACTATCCACTCCTCATGATGGATCAAGTTTTTCAAGCTGTCTTAGGCTCTGAGATGTTGTCTATGCTAGATGGATTCTCTGGATACAATCAAGTGGAAGCTAGTACCCCAGATCAGCACAAGACTACTTTTACTACTGCTTGGGGCACCTTTGCCTACAAGAGAATGTCATTTGGTCTTAATAATGTTGGTGCCACTTTCTAGAGGGAAATAGATTTATCTTTTAGAAGTATAAAGGGAAAGTGAATTGTTGTGTACCTTGATGATTTGACTATTTTTTCCAAAAACAAGGGCAGATCATCTTCAGCATCTAGAAACAATTCTTCAAAAATGCAGAGAACATGGAATTTCCCTTAATCGCTAAGAAGTTTGTCTTTTTGTGTTACTGAAGGCAAGTTGTTGGGGGCATATTATTTCCAAATAAGGGATCAAGATAGATCTAGAAAGAGTTCAAGCAATCCAGCAGATTCCTCTTCCCACAAGAAAAAAGGGTGTTCACTCTTTCTTTGGCAAGATAAATTTCTTGAGGAGATTCATTCCAGATTTTTGTAGAACTGACTATGAGTGTTGCTCACATGATAAAAGGAAAGAAAAACTTTTGTTGGACTTCCGAAGGTAAAGAATCATTTGAAGGTATCAAGAAATCCATTGCTAGAACCCTCATCTTAGCATGTCCTGATTTCAACAAAGATTTTATTTTCTATTGCTATGCCACAGAGAGTGTTGGGGTGTGGAGCCTATTTTTTGTCTTCTCAAATCAATATTGAAGTGTAGATTTTGAATTGGGAAGATGAAAGGTCATGACCATTTCTTTTCCAGCAATGGGAAGATGAAAGGTCATGACAGTTTCTTTTCCAGCCATGGGGAGATGAAAGGTCATGACTTTCAAACTTCTAGGGTTGGCTTTTAGACTTCTTAAAGGATTGTAATCTTATAAATAGAGGTGTTAGGGTATCTTGAAGATATCTTGTGTGTTCAAAATTTCTTGAGTCTTAGTGATCAAGAGGTGATCAAGAGTGATCAAGGTTAAGCAATTGGGTGTCAATTGTGGTTTAGCATCTTTGGAATTCTGTTGTGAGTTCATAACTGAGAGAAGACTGTGAGATTTGTTTTTACTCTTGTTGATAATAAAATCTAAGCAAGTTCTTGGTGGATGTAGCCCACATTAGGTGAACCATGTTAAATCTTGTCTTGTCTTCTTTTGTGCATTATTTATTTATGTTGTTATATTTCTGCATGTATAATTTTGCTATATAGTTTCCAGCTGTTGTGGTTTGAGGAATTATTTCCACATATTTTTTCTCTAATTTGTAACAATTGGTATCAGAGCTTTGGTATTTTTTTCTAAAGTGGTAAATCAGAGGGAAAGTTTAGCTTCCGTGGGAGCTATGGCGGTTGAGGGCAGATCAAGGGTTGAGAAGTTCAATGGGCAGAATTGTGGTTTGTGGAAGATGCAAATAGAGGATTACTTATATCAAAAGGACCACCATGTTCCTTTGGTTGGGAAAGCAAAGAAACCGACAACCATGTCGGATGAGGATTGGGAGTTGCTAGATAAAAAGGAACTCGGGGGTAATTCAATTATGCCTTGCATCTTCAGTTGCTTTCAACACATCACAAGAGAAGACCATGGAAGGTCTCATGAGTGCGTTGGGGAAGTTATATGGAAAACCCTATGCCTCTAATAAAATATTTTTGATGAAAAAGTTATTTAATATGAAGATGTATGAGAATGGTTCTGTTGCTGATCATTTGAATGAATTTAATACGGTTGTGAGTATGTTAAACTCGGTAAAAATTGACTTTGATGATGAGGTCAGGGATTTGTTGATTTTGTGCTCCTTGCCAGATAGCTGGGACAACTTGGTTATGGTTGTAAGTAATTCAGTCTCTAATAATTCAAAGCTAAAGTTTGAGGATGTAATAGGTGTGATCCTAAGTGAGGAAATACAAAGGAAGAGCACTAAAGATTATTCTACTTCTGGAAACACTTTGACATAGGAGAGAAGAGGGAGATGAACAGAGGGAAAGGTAGCCGTGGGAGGTCGAATGATCATAGAAGGTCAAAGTCCAAGAGTAAGTTAGAATATTGGCACCATGGGAAGGTTGGTTATGCTGAGAAATATTGTTGGGCTCTTCGGGATAAGAAGAACAAGGAGGAAACTAAAGAGGTAAATGTGGCAGTAGGTGATGTTTGTCAGGATGCCTTAATTATTTCTGTAGATAATATTGCTGAGTCTTAGGTGTTAGATTTAGGGGCTTCCACCCCACATAGACATTACTTTAATAATTTTGTTTAAGGAAATTTTGGACATGTATATCTTGGTGATGATGAACCATGCAGAATAGTAGGGAAAGGTTGTGTTTGGGTGAAAATGCAGAATGAGAACACATGGCTACTTAAGGATGTCAGGTGTGTGCCTAAGTTGAGGTGGAACGTGATATCAGTGGCTCAGCTAGGAAGTGATGGTTATATTGTCAGTTTTACAGTGGATTCTTGGAAGGTTACCAAGGGATGTCTTATGGTTACAAGAGGTAAGAAAACTAGTACTTTGTATTTAACCAGTGGTGCTGATTATTGTAATTTATTTGTTACAGATGGAGATGGAACTTTGTGGCACCAGAGACTCGGTCATATGAGTCAAAAGGACATGTAGATTATAAAGGACAGGTTGCCCAGATTAAAGGAGTTAGATTTAGACTTTTTTGAGGATTGTGTTTATGGAAAACAGAAGTGGGTGAGATTCCTCAAGGTTGGACCTACCAGGAAGGAGGGTAAGTTGGATTTAGTACATACAGATGTATGGGGGCCAGCTAAGGTAAACTCTATTGGTGGTTCATGTTAATTATGTCACTTTCATTAATGATGCAACTAGAAAAGTTTGGGTATATTGCATTAGAAATAAATCTGATGTATTTGAAACCTTCAAAAGATGGAAAGCCTTGGTTGAGAATGAAAAAGGTCTCAAGTTGAAATGTTTCAGGTCAGATAATGGAGGGGAGTATTGCAGAATTGAATTTCTTGATTATTGTTTAGTAAATGGGATCCATAGGCAAAGAACGGTTCCAAATACTCCACAAGAAAATGGAGTGTCAGAGAGAATGAACAGGACAATCATGGAGCACACTAGGTGCATGAGGTTACATGTGAGCACAGTTATTTATTTGATTAATAGAGGACCCCTCTATAGCTTTGGATGGAGGTACACCCTGAGGAGGCTTGGTCTGGTAAGAAAATTAATTACTCATTTCTTAGAGTATTTGGATGTGAGGTATTTTTTCACATTGATAAAGATGATAGGACCAAGTTAGAGGATAAGTTTGAGAAATGCACCTTTGTTGAATATGGTGAGGATGACTTTGGTTTTCGTGTTTGGAGTCTTAAGGACAAGAAAATATTTCGGTCTAGAGATAGTGTCTTTAATGAAAAATTCATGTATAAAGATTAGTTTCAGGAACAGAAAGAGGATTCAAAGAAAGAATACATAGTGTTAGAGGACATTGCAAACAACAAGGTGTCCAAGGGGGCTGGTTCAGGTGCAACATGTTCTGGTATAGCTAGTTTAGGAACCTACTCATCAAGAACCCCAAACTCCTGAGGTGAGAAGGTCTTCTAGGGTAAGAAGGAAACCTAAACAATTTACTCCATCTTTGAATAATTTATTGCTCACTGATAGTGGAGATCCAGAGTGCTTTGAGGAAGCAGTGCAGGTGGATGCCAGGAAGAAGTGGGAGAAGGCCATGGATGAAGAGCATAGATCTCTTATGGAAAACTAGACTTGAGATCTAGTGGAGCTTACCTGAGGGAAAGAGAGCATTGCAGAACAAGTGGGTGTATGGAATCAAAGAGGAAGATGGAGGTAGAAAAAGATACCAGCCCCGGTTGGTGGTTAAGGGATTTGCACAGAATAAAGGTATAGACTTTGATGAAATTTGTTCTCCTGTTGTTAAAATCACTTCTATTAGAACTATTCTTGGTTTAGTAGCAGTAGAAGACCCGCACTTAAAGTAGTTGGATGTGAAGACTGTATTCCTTCATGGTGAGTTAGAGGAGGAATTGTATATGCAACAACCATAGGGGTTATAATGTCAAAGGGAAGGAGAGGTTAGTGTGCAAATTGAAGAAGAGCTTGTATTGCCTAAAACAAGCTCCATGGTAGTGGTACAAGAAGTTTGATAGTTTTATGCAGGAGCAGGGTTACTCCAGGTGTCACTCAGACCATTGTGTGTACATTAAGAAGTTTCTTGATAGTAGTTATATTATTTTTTGCCTATATGTGGATGATATGCTTGTTGCGGGGAAGAACATACAAGAAATAAAGGTATTCAAGAAGCGACTAGGTGACTCCTTTGTTAGGAAGGATTTGGAGGTAGCAAAACAAATCCTTGGTATAAGAATAACTCAAAATAGGAAAGAGAGGAAGCTGATGTTATCTCAAGAAGAGTACATAAAGAAGGTCTTGGAGAGGTTTAGTATGCAAGATGCTAAACTAGTTAGTACCCCCTTTGGCAGGTCACTTTAAATTATTAAACGAGTAGAGTCCCAATATTGAGGAGGATAAAATCCATATGTCTAGGGTATCGTACTCATCAGCAATTAGTAGCTTGATGTATGATATGGTTTGCACTAGGCCTGACATTTTCCATGAAGTGGGAGTAGTGAGCATGTTTATGTGTGATCCAAGTAGAGAGCATTGGCAGGTAATGAAGTGGATCCTTCGGTGTTTGAGAGGGACTATAGGGAGAATCATTGTGTTTCAGTGGATCAGACACTACATTGCTTGGTTATGTAGATTTAGACATGGCAGGAGATTTAGACAGTAGGAGGAGCACGACAGGTTATGTATTTATGGTTGGTGATACAATAGTGACTTTGGATTTCATGGTTACAAAAGGTTGTGGCTTTGTCAACCATAGAGGATAAGTATGTTTCTGCCACAGAGGCAAACAAGGAGATTATTTGGCTACAACAGTTGCTTGATGATTTGGGTCATAAGCAAGAAGTTGGGAGACTACATAGTGATAGTCAGAGTACTATTCATTTAGCTAAGAACTCCTCTTTTCACTCTAGGACAAAGCACATTCAGCTGAGATTTCATTTCATCAGGTCAGATTTGGAAGAAGATACGTTGAAGTTGGAAAAGATTCATACCAATCAGAATCCTATGGATATGATGACCAAGGCGGTCACAAGGGAGAATTTGAAGTTGTGTTCAACTTTGATTGGCCTTCATGGTTGATAATAAAGGGTTGAGAACTTCGCTTAGTAGTAACAGTCTCCAAGTTGAATATTGTTGGGGTGTGGAGCCTATTTTTTGTCTTCTCAAATCAGTATTGAAGTGTGGAGTTTGAATTGGGAAGATGAAAGGTCATGACCATTTCTTTTCCAGCCATGGGAAGATGAAAGGTCATGACAATTTCTTTTCCAGCCATGGGAAGATGAAAGGTCATGACTCTCAAACTTCTAGGGTCAGCTTTTGGACTTCTCAAAGGATTGTAATCTTATAAATAGAGGTGTTTGGGTATCTTGAAGATATCTTGTGTGTTCAAGAGGTCTTGAGTCTTAGTGATCAAGAGGAGATCAAGAGTGGTCAAGGTTAAGTAATTGGGTGTCAATTATGGTTTAGCATCTTTGGAATTCTATTGTGAGTTCATAACTGAGAGAAGACTGTGAAAGTTGTTTTACTCTTGTTGATAATAAATTTTGAGAAAGTTCTTGGTGGACGTATCCCAGATTGGGTGAACCACGTTAAATCTTGTCTTGTCTTCTTTTGTGCATTATTTATGTATGTTGTTATATTTCTGCATGTATAATTCTACTATATAGTTTCCTATTGTTGTGGTTTCAGGAATTGTTTCCACATATTTGTTCTCTAATTCCTAACAGAGAGTACCTTGGCTGTTGTGCTAACACAAAAAAATTATGAGGATCATGAACTTCTAATTGCATTCATGAGCTATGTTTTTAAAGCTCATGAATTGAAATATACTATAATGGAGAAACATACTTTTGCAGTGGTCAAAGTTGTCAAGCAGTTTCAGATTTATATTCTTAATTCTCGCTCTATTGTGCTTGTACCTAATACAACCATCAAGTCTATTCTTACACAACATGAGTTTGGAACTAAGAGAGGCAATTAGGTAGCAAAATTCCAAGAATATAACCTTGATATCAAGCCAACTAAGCTAGTTCAGGGTAAAGACTTGTGTGAGCTTATTGTTGAAGGGGCTAATGAAGAATTGTCCACCAAAGAAGTTGATGTTCATGTCGTTCTCTTCCTCGGTTCAACAGATGAGTGGTATGCTGATATTGCACATTTTCTTACTTATAGAGAGTGTCCCGGAAGTGCTGAGGAAAAGACAGATATTAAGCTAAGGTATGCACAGTATGTATTATGGGAAAATGCTTTGTTCAAGCGAGGCATTGATGGAAGATTCCTTAAATGTGTGGACAAAGAGCAAAAGAAGAATTTTTTTCCATCTTTTCATGATCATGCTTGTGGAGGGCATTTCTCTTCTATTGTAATTGCCCATAAAATCCTTCGTGCAAGGTACTATTGGCCTACATTTTTCAGAGACACATCAAAATGGGTAGGTAAGTGTGAAGCGTGTCAAACTTTTGTTGGGAGAACCAAGTTGGCTAACTTTACCACTCAAACCAGTAGCGATTGATGAGCCTTTTTAATAATGGGGATTGGATTTCATTAGAACTCTTAACCCACCTTCTAATGTCGGATATACTCACATGCTAACTGCTACATATTACTTCACAAAGTGGGTAGAGGCTATTCCATTCAAAAGCACTACTTTTGAAGTGGTGTGTAATTTTATCAAGGAGAACATATTCATAAGGTTTGGGGGTACCAAACAAAATTGTAACTGATAATGCTTCAAATGTTTCTTCTTCTGAGATGATGGATTTTCTATTATGGTTATGGAATTTCCCTTGCTCATTCTTCAGATTACTACCCCCCAAGGGAAATAGACAGGTAGAATCAACAAATAAGAATTTGGCAAACCATCATTTAGAAGCTTGTCAATGACTCTCAAAAGGATTGGCATAAGAAGCTCTATGATTCTCTCTAGGTAGATAGAATTTCACCCAAAAGAGCAATTGGGATGTCTCCATTTCAGGTTGTGTATGGTGTTGAAGCTCAGCTACCAGTAACAATGGAATTACCAGCCTTTCACTTAATGAATGCTATTGAGGATTCAAGTTTCATTAGCTCCTTAGACAAGAGGATCATGTATCTTTAGAAGATGGATTAAGACATGATGCAAGTTTTTGATAGGGTCTCAGCTCATCAACTAAAGGTGAAATATTTGTTTGATAAGAAGGCTAGGCCCAAAGATTTTCAAGTGGGATACATTGTTCTATTGTGGGACAATAGACATGAACCTCGAGGAAGCCATGGTAAGTTTGATTCTCCTTCGCTTGGCCCTTTCAAAATCAAACACTTTGCTGGAGAAAATTATTTCTAATTGGATTATATGGATGGATCTCCTCTCCCACTTCCTTATAGTGGGAAATTTTTTAAGTTGTTAAAGTCCTAGGTGATTAGGCAGTCCTTTTGTATATACTTTGTGCGGTGTTTTTTTTTTTCCTTTTTGGTTTGTTTCCCTTCCGTGTGTGTTGTCTTCTGTATTGCTTCGCCTTTGACTCTATTTTCCCAATGGATAAGGCACTGATCTACTTTTCTAGAGTTTTTTTTATGGTTCTTGATCTTGCCTCGTTCCTCTGTCCAAGCCAAGTCATCCCCAAAAAGAGCCAGTTGTTGTCCCCCTAAAATTCCCCGCTTGTGAAATATGAATTTTGCTTGGTCCCAAGTGTTGGTACTTGGTTTTTAATCCCACCAGTTCCATTTAAAATTCCTCAGTCTGTGCATTTTGGAACATTTTTCTATCTCCTTTCATGGATGCATGGAATTTATCAATATTTTTCTATGGTTGTGATATGATGCATCTGGTTTTGCCGCCAGGCATGGAAATGGTCGAGGTGTTAGAGAAGTGTTATCCCAATTTTTCACCCTGGGGAAAAATTTGTCAAACGTGATCTTGCACAAGAAGAACGGAAGGGTCGGCCCAGTTGTGTGCACTCACAGTCGACCCCAAAAATCAAGTCCGGAAGCAAGTAGAGCTCAACAGAAGAAAAATGGAGAAAGGCAGTGTTCAATTGAGGTCCAAATCAGATAAGTATAGAAGAGCCGTGGAAGGTGCCACGTGTCTCTTCAACACACTTTTGGTATGTGCACAAATGTAGAGACCCCCAAACATGCACAAGCCCTCCACATGGTCAGAGTTTGAAAAGACAAAGCTAGTCGTTGAATCGGCTAAGTATAAAGAGCCGATAGAAGCCTCCACACGTCCCAATGGTGCACCTTCAAAGGCCAAGTTCAAAGTAGGGACCGTGGAAGGTGCCACGTGTCTCTTCGATGCACTTTTGGTATGTTGCACAAATGCAGAGACCTTGAGCTAGCACGAGCCTTCCACGTGTCCTAGGTCTGAAAAGGGGACAGAGTCGGCTGTTGAAAAGTCCAGAGTCTGAGGAAGCCTCTACGCGTCTAATCGGTGCTCTTTCAAAATAAAATTTCGGGGGAGGTAGTTCCAACATGTGCCAACCCTCCGCATGTCTCGGGTCAGGAAGAACATCTCCACCAATGGGAGGGACTTAGGCAAAATTACAAAGGAAATGGAACAATTTGTTATTTGGGCATAAATGGTGGAATTTCCCCTCTCTAGTTTTTTTCTACAGTTGTGAATGACGGGTGTATCTTCCCTATCAATTTTTGGCCCCAACATCCATGAGTACGTGGACATTTCTAATTGGATGTGGCATGGTGGATTATTTTACGAGCTTATCATTTTTTGTTATTTTTTGCAAAAGTGTCAAATTGGCTCTGTGGCCCCTAAGGATCCTGATTGGTCGAATCGAGCTAAGGCGGGAAGGCAGATCATCAGAGCACTTTGAAGATTTTGGCTTTATTACCAAAAGGAGTAAATTTACAAAAAATGAGCCGCAACTCTGTTGAAGCCATGTCTTGAATATCTGTTGAAAATTCAAAGCAGAGAGGCAGGTCCGTCGGAGTATTTTGGGAATTTTGGTCTTATTTCCAAAAAGAGAGTTAAAAGTTATAAAATGCTCCATGAATCCGCTGGGGTTTTGAGACCCACGTTGAAATTTCAAAACGGGGAAGCGGGTCGGTAGAGAACTTTGAGATTTTAAGCCTTGTTTCCAAAAGAAGTAAAGTTATAAAGTGAGCCGCGACTTCGTTACCACTCAGGTAAAGCCACATGTCAGACCTATATCAAAAGTGAAGTTGTGCACCTGTGCTCAAAATTCGACAAATTTTATACTGCTGGAAAGATCTTGGTCTCCTCGACACCATAGAAGCATAAAATATTGTTTTCAATAGTATTTGATGGTTATAAATCTATAAAATGTCTTTAACACCATTAATATGTGATGTGATTGCTTCAAACATATTGATTTGATTCGATCTTCCATCCTTCCTTCTCCAACACACCAAACAAACATGGAGAACCAACTGGATATCTTGACTTGGTTGAAAATATGGAAAACATATTTCATGTCATTAATATGTGATCGGACTACTTCAACTAGATCAAATTTGATATGATCTTCCATCCTTCCTTCTTCAACATGCCAAAGACATGCAGAATCAGATTTTATAGATTATAGGCAGATTTAGGGGCATTGATGGTTGGTGGTTGAGCTTCCAAATCATATTTTCTTGCTTCTCTTCTTCTCCTCTTTTTGCTTCATCTATAAATGTAAGAGCTTGGCTCATTACAAATGTTGGACTCTGATACTTTTGAAGTGTAATTATAATCAAAAGTAAATCAATACAGAAGGATTTTCCCCTTTTCTCTATCTTCCTCCATTGTCCCTTCTTTCTTACATAAAATTCGTGGATCATTTATCTTCTATGATAAGAAACTTTGTGTTCTTATTGATATGATTTCTAGAACTTTGTGTCTATGGAATGATATCTTATGTTGTGAATGTGAATGATTATGTTCTGTATCACTCTTGCTCAGTACGTATAGGGTTATACTATGTTATCTATATTTCCTGAAAGTGTTGTTATATTCTACTCTTTCCTTTCTTAAATTCTTCCATTCATTTGTATTTATAATCTATTTTGGTATAAAAGCATTTCAAGATGTCAGAAGTTCATCCTTAAGATGAAATTTGTACATTTGTATATAAGTTTTGTTGCTTGCTTTCAATAAGGGAACCTCTCCCATAAAAGGAGGGACTTGCTGTCCCCTGACTATGGTTTTGTTAAAGTATCATTTTAAAACCCAACAATCTAAAATCCTAATTCTTCCTCACCTCAAACGTGGGTTTTATGCCTCAATAACGTGTGGAATTCCAAGATAGAACCAAAAAAATCACATTTTCTTCAATGTCTTATTTATTAGGGCCTTCACTTGGTGAAAGGATTAAACACCTTTGTTTTGTCTATCCCAAATGTTTTTCTTGTAGTAGCCCTGAAACCTTCAAGCATATTTTTGATTTCCCCCCATGCGCAAGTTTCTTGCACCTAAATACACTAGCAGTTTAAGCCCTAACATCTCAATCCTCTAACATGGAAAATTACTTTATATGGATATTTTTCTCAATGTATTGCTTACATTGCTTTATTGTGCAAATTTTTTAGAGCTATCATTATTTTTCAACTATGGAAAGCTAAATTTTTTGCAATATTTAATAATGATATTATTTTTATTCTATTCCAATGGAATGACATAATTAATGTTGTTTTTTACCTCCATATTCAAGCATAGGATGAGAAGGTGGATCTTGAGTTCAAACATTTCCAGGAGTTGTTCACACACTATGGGAGTTCCCCTTACATAATGAGTTGAGTGCCATCATATCCACTCTAGTTGAGTTCACCACCACTGGCTAGTAGGTGTTGGTGGATATTATTGC
Source organism: Taxus chinensis (assembly GCA_019776745.2). Lineage (NCBI taxonomy): Eukaryota > Viridiplantae > Streptophyta > Pinopsida > Cupressales > Taxaceae > Taxus > Taxus chinensis. Next base: position 802,289,425 of record CM034146.1, read on the forward strand.
AAATTCATTGTCCCTCTCGAGGTCATGGTCACTTCCATAACTTGTGACCTCATTGGAAAGGGGGACGAATTCCACCACCATCACAATGAAAATATGTAACTAGTCCCTCTATTATTACTCCATATTGTTGGCCTTCGCTTATACAAGTAGCGACTATTTTGGAGTCCCCGCCTCTTAGTTAGGGAATTATGGCTCCACTTACTAACCAATACCCTTTGGATGGGTGGTTTTTTTAGGATCCAGTGGATGATAAGTCATATGCCATTGGAGAACTCCCACCTCATGATAATCCTCCTCCTCTTTTTAATGTTGTAACCTTGTGTGCCTTGTTACGTGTGATGTAATGTCATGCTAGTTTGGTTCTTCATATTTCTCGCACATTTTTTGAGTCATCACTAGTTCAAATGAGTTGTTATTATATCCTCTTTTTGTAATAATATAAATGTGTTCCATTAAAAAATATAGTTAAAATTTGAGTCCATCATATACCTAAAATCAACAAATAAACCATTAAACAAATTATATAACTAAAAATATCTAAAATCGAGACACTACCTTTTGACATGGTAGTAATCGAAGTTGATTAAAATAGTAGTTTCACTATGACATTTTAACCAATTAAATTTGTAGCCTTAAGCCATAGTTAAGTCACTTTAAATTCATAGGAGGAAAACTTTTAATCCTAAATTCAAAATTAAAGTCACAAATGTTAGTCAACTTTACTTGGGGACGTTAGGGTGTCTTTTATAAGCCTTGACATTAGGGTGACTTTGTTGGGGATGGTAATATGACTTAAATGGTGACTTTAGTAGTGTATTAAAGTTGTGACATTAAGTTGAATTTAATAAGGACCTTGGGATGAATTCAATAGTGTCTTATTTCCTGTATTTGATTCTCGTCTTAACAAAATGACTTTAAGGTGTCTTAAAATACATCTTTGTTCCTAAATTTAACTTATATTATTTTATGAATTAAGGGAATATTTATTAAATTCCCAAATTAAGTCAAAGAAAAAATTAGAATTATGTATTTAGATGTAAAGTATTGTAGCCTTACTTTTCCACTCGAATGTATAGGCGCATTGGCACTTCATTTAGATATATATGAATGTTCACCCAAAGAGCACAAAGCTACCAGGTACCTCTTTTTTACTATCTTGTCAAGATGTTAGCATGCATGTTCATAACAACCCATTATCAAATCATACATTCCAGCATAAACATCAGATCCGTGAGCTCAAATGGAAATACAAATAATAAAGAAACATATAGATCAAACTATTACTAGAATTAGATTCACCATATAAATGCCCTGATCATTGACATCTATTACCAAAATCCATCCATAGTTATCCATTGCATTAATTTATCAAGTAACAAATCTTGAAAACATAATCATAGTAACCATAAAGTCATGTGCACTAGAACATCAAGACAACATAAGCTCTTCAATACATACGGTGTCTAATACATGTTAGTCCAAAAATATGTAGATCAACTAACATATATAGGGGTGGTGACTTTCCCTTCACCGCCCATGAATCTCAAAAATAGCCTGCATGCCTCAAAATAGCCATGAGCCAACAGTTTCATGCTTTTATAAAGAAGGATAATAATAAATTAATCTATAATTAAACTCTATCTTAATCATATTATTAACATAAACCATGCATGACCTTTTCTCTTCTAATTTTCTCTGAAAATAGCCTCTTTCTTCAGCCATGAAGTCTTCTTGTTCTGATCCATTTTTTTGATTTGCAATCTAATCTGCTTCTCCTATTTTTAGGCCCATATCATGCAAAATCGGCTAAGTCCCGAACATATCTTCTTCCTAGGTGTACCCCTTATCAACTGACACATGTATGCGCTTCTACGTCCCTCTTGCACACTTCAACACTGTGTGCACATTTTCTAATACTTAGGAAATTTCTCCATCCCAACATTACCCCACACTAATGATATTTCCGCCCTCAGCAATATAGACTTTCTTAACTTATCTCTCCAATAGGATTAGAAGAATAAATGATGAATATAAAATAATAAATGAATAGAAGAATAGAAGGAATGGAAGAATAACCAGTGCGCCTCACTCTTCCACTAGTATGAAGAAGCTCAGGGTAGTCCTATTCTTGATATAAACTTCTAACTCATTCCATTCTCCAAGATCCCTTTCTTGGATTTATTAGGCACATCACCAAGTGCTTGCATCCATCTCTTCCAAGGGTCATGTCCTCCCCCTTAATGCTTAAATTCTCTTATTACTCCATCCAAGCCCTGAAATCATGCCATCCATAAAATACATCTCTTGCGAGAGACTAGCATTTCTCTAACTCATTTATCTATCTCTCCATGGGAATCCCTAGTTGACCACTTTAAGTGCATCATGACTTCTTTGCTATTGCATACTAATATTCTCCTTCTCGGCCTACAGTGTCTCATATTTCTTAGCTGCAAGAACTTCATTTTCCTCTTACAATGTCCTTATCTTGATTATTTTCTCTAGATCTTCGCAAATTACCAGTGCCCATTTTGATTTCTTCAACTCATCCTTTATTGTCTATAGTATGGCGACATACTCTATGATTCAGTGTGTAATCAACTTCTTAGTTCTTTCCTTCTTGGCCTCAGGAGTTTCCTGTGTCTCTTCACGCACAGCTAACTTCTTCTCAGGCAATAAATGAACACAATCCTATAAAAAGTGTAAGGATGAGGGGGTAGGTCTGATTTTTCTTCTCATCAATTTTTGGATGTGCCTCTATAATTTTTCCCCCAATTTCTATAAAGAATTCCAGAATTTGTTACTTTCGTTCCTTATCATTTTTACACACCTCAGTCAATTGTTCAATTTGTTCCTTCATATTCTTGTTATCTTCGAGAAACATCATGAGTGCGACTACCTTATCCAAGTTCCTTCACGCCAACTCATCCCTCATCTTTTTCAAGGCATTACTTTCTTGTTCATTAGTGAATTAGGTCAGCTTCACTATCATATGCGTTATTATGACTCCCTTCTTCATCTTCCTACTAGATGCATGCTTCCTCCTTCACATCAAATTCAGGCTCATCCATATGTGTTTGCATGCTCCAAGATAATTTCTTCCTTGTATGCATATTTTCCACTTGGGGATCCATCAACTCCCATCCATAAACTTTTCAGGCTCAAGTGTTCTCTGAAATCAGGTGTAACATATGATCATTTGAAGGTCATTAACATACCTCAACTCAAGCATCTTATACATTTCTTCTCCCTTATTCCTTCCAGAACCGCCTTCCCTTGGAATATGTATTGTTGCACCCACTGAACTGGGCCTTCACATACTGTCATGCCCCATGCTCCCTAGTAGGCTCAAGATGGTTCACCTATATTATGCTCTTTCTCCTCTTCTCTATAGGGCCTTGTTTCTTCATCATGCAACACTATGCACCTCTGTATCATGTTGATGTTTCTTCATTTCTAAGCTCTCTATCCTCCTTCTACATCAATAAAATGGTTGTATCCTATATAATGCACATAATCTCATCATAAGATTATAACTTGTTTTATTTCCTAGGACACATACTTGTGCCTTCTCTTTATCTTCTGTGGGCTCAGTTTCACATGGAGACGTCCTTAGTGACCTCCTTGGTGGCTGAGAGGGTCCTTCCCAATGCTCTCTATCTTATTTTTCCTTAAGACTCTCCTGAATCCTTGGTCTTCAGCGCTCACTCTCATCTTTCTATGTCTCCTCAACACCAATCTCATTTCTTACTTCTTCTTCCTCTTTGGTGGGGTGCTCTCGTACTACCTCTTTGTTCCTATAGTTGGCTACCTCCTCACACCATGATCTAATCCACCACTATCTCCTTCTCCTCCTCTTTTTTCTATATTTTTTCCTCATCTATATGAGGAGGAGTAGGGTTCATCATCCTATATAGTACCAACTATATATGTTTTCCCTTGGATAACTCTGAAAGCTTGAATTCATTCTCAATGTACTTTCCATTAACTAACTTAGGCTTAAGGTAAATGTATACCTTAGCCGTGCCCAACTTTCCAACCATGCCAAACTCATGGAGCTGATATTAATATCATCTGATATCAATTGTTTAATGTAAAAAAACTTACCTGGATACACATATGTCTTTCGGAGAGTATGATATTCATAATCAACCTTGTCTGCATCAAATCTTAATTTACACCCATTTGAAAATATGTTCATAGAAGCTTGAAAGTACCGTGTGGTGAAAGCATAGGGAAGTTTGCACCAAGGGCTCCACTTCCCATCCTTCATACCAAATCTACCAATGCAATAATGCTGAAAACTACAAATTATGCCTAGTTTGGTCCAATATGGTAGGTAGATCCTTGGGTATCCTCCATTCATGCTCAAAGGCCTAATGCATGCACCTATACTAAAGTTCCAGCCTTTTCTTGTAAGGGCCACTCATATTCCCCTCACAAGTATACTTTGTAAATCTTTCTGCAAGTGACTTATTCTCCTCAGGGAACTACCATATCTTTTCCTTTGGCCCATCAAGGTCACCCCAATCTCCACAAACACAATAGATAACAAAATAGCACCAAAAATTATCTTGTCTCCTTTAAGTTACACTTCTTCAATTATGGTTTCAGCTATGAAACGCAGACAAGTTATACACAACTCCCTTCCATTTTCTTGGTGATATGGAGCCACTTTTTATTTACCTGACTCTCAATGCTCTTGGTTATTAAACTTGGTGAGGAGGTGTGCAAAAATCTTGATCGTGGGATGATCTTCCAACTTCTCAATGTCCATTACATGCCCTCCCTTTTGTATACCCAACTCAATAGAAGTTGCTTCCAAACCCTCATCATCACCAAGGTCACTTATAATTTCTACCCCAGAACTCCTCAACCTGTCAATTTCCCGATCAAAGGTGCAGTGAGGCACACCTACCTTCTAGAAAATAGAAGAAGTCCTCGTGGACTTTGGAAATTAGCCATTGGTATAGTTTTTCTAGCTTTCCAAAATATGGAAACTCATATACCTACAAACTCCAACTTTCTTCAACATTTTCTACCCCGCATCCTTCTCATAATGGGCTTATCATCCTTTATTTGTAAATCTATATTGGTCACTAATGCCTAATCCATTTCATCCTTATTTTTATGTGGTTATTGTGATCACCTCACTTTGTCTTCTGATATGTGATTCTCAATACCCCATAATTACACCTTCAAGGTATTTTATTTCTGAAAATAGACTTTCAGGTGTGTCCTCAACTTCCATTCCACTGTCCTTCTGCTTCTTTCCTCGAGTAGTCACCCTAGGTGCTCTCTTGGGTGCCGTGTGTTCTTTCTACAGATGCTTCATTACACTTTTTCGAACTCTGCAAATCCAAATCTGCATGCCCTAGTGTGCCCTAACTATAATTTTGTTCTCTTCAAACCCTAGCTCCTCAAATACCTTCAGCATGCCTTCTGCTAGCTCAAACACCCTTCCAATGGAGCTCTGTCACGTACCATGTCCAAATATCACCAGTTCGCTACTTTTGATTCATCTACACGTACTTCGCACTCAAATCGCACTTCAAATCACTCTTCACAGCTCAAAAACTCAAAGTATGCAAGGTAGAATGAAATCAGCAAACACCCCTTTTTATAAATTTTTGAATTTTTTCTGCATTAATTACTCCTCACCTACCACCATACTCAGGTATTAATTACATTCTTCTTATTTTTCCCCTCTTTTCACTACTTTTTCTGTGCCCTAGTCATAACCTTTTGGTGCGCCCCACTACTTCTCGGCCACAGACCTCCTTACGATGCCTCCATACGTAGAAGTACATCAACTTTTGTGCCTCATACTAAGTAGTTTCCCATGCTACAACCTACCTCACGTTACACTTTTTGATCATCCTTCTACATGTGTGGTCTTCAATCTTCAATAAATTATCACCATCCTTCTCTTTATTTATAGCACCTTTCTCTCCAACAACCAACATATGTCATCTATAAGTGCACAATCCTTTACTTCTTTCAACCCATAACACCAGACAAAATTACTCTATCTACACTTGTACTTGCAATCCACCCACACTAAAAGTATGTGTGGTCCTTCTGTGCATGAACTCAAAAGATAGTAATTAGTTTCTGCATGCAAGCATGTTTATTACAACAAAACACAGAACTAAATTGACAAAGCATAAAACATGATGAAAGGAAACACATAAAAGGGAAATTTAATATAAATGGAAATACTTCCTTATTACAAACACCAAGAAGCCTTATTTATAGTAGGGCTTCAACCTACTTCCATTGAAGTAATTGGGCAATAAAGTTCCATCCACACCTACAACTTAAGAACCTAAGTCTAATATCTTTGTTACTACAAATGGTCCCAACCAATGATAATTTTAATTTCCCTGGGTGGCACGTAAAATTTGAATCATACAAAAGAACCATCTTTCCACCTCAAATGTCTTGTTCCTCATATGTGCCTATCATGTCCATGCTTTATGTCTCACCTTTTTAGTCTTCTTACTCCATTAGGAAATAATGTGCCTCTCATCTAACTGCATAAGTTATGTCTATGTGCTCCTCAACATAGCTTTCTCATCACCTAGTCCTCATGTACGCATGCAATACACAGGGATGGTAACATGAATTCAATAGGTAATACAACCTCTATGCCAAACACCAACTGAAAGGGTGTGGCCTTATTCAACCTTTTGTAGGTGGTCCTATATGCCCATAATACAACAAATACTTTATCATCCCAGTCTTTTCTTCCAACATCACAATTTTTTGTTAATGTTTGTCCCATAAAATTGTTGAAAGCTTCAGTAGTACCATTGGCTTGTGGGTGATAGGGTGTAGTCTTATGGTGTGCCACCATAAACTCTGCCAATAAAATTCACGATTGTCTCATTCAAAAATGAGTGCCCCTATCACTTGTTAGACTCAATGGAAATCCATACCTACTGATAATGTTTTCCCATAAAATCTCACTGATGTTGTAGCGGCTGTGCAATCCTTAGTAGGTGTTGCTTCTTCCCACCTTGTGAGATAGTATGTATAAGTTATAATATAGCATGTGCTAGTCCTACACATGGGTGGGGAAATAGGACCTACAAAGTCAATAGCCCATTTCTCAAAATGTTCAAACTTGCAATAGGCCTCAAAGGCATTTCATCTCTATGTTCTAGGCTTCCCAAGGAACTGACAATGGTCACATGCCTTGACATATTCTTTAGTATCCTTGTACAAAGTTTCCCACCAAAGGCTAGCCATCAGAATCTTGCACGTAGTGGCATCCCCTACATAATGACCTCCTACAATTCCACCATGAGCTTCTTCCATAATATCCTCACGCTCATGCTCCAAAACACATCGATGTAAAACTTCATCACGACCTAGCTTGTACAAATATCTACCTATCAACTGGTAAGGTATTGTATATTGCAAGTTATTCTTTTTAATATCTTCATTCCCTTAGGCTGCATGACTTGTGCATGCAAGAATACTGCAATATATTCCAATTCTGTGGTGCACGTGGTTTAATCTGAAAAGTTGTGCATCAACATATTGTATCCTCAATGCTCTGCATGTCCTCACCATAATTAATCCTTGAAAAATGGTCAGGTCTTGAATTTTTTTTCCTATGGCTTTGACAACCACTATAAACTGAAACTCCTGAAATAGTAGTATCCATCTGCAAATGTGCCCTTGCAAAACAGCCTTGTTGACTAAATACTTAAGTGCCATATGATCTGTGAAGAAGATAAATGGTGTTCTTAATAAGTATTGTCTAAACTTGTGCAATGCGTAGATCATGGATAAAGCCTTGCGCTTAGTAGTTGTATAATTCTATTCCGCAGGTGTCAACTTATCTGCTTGCAAAGAAAATGGGGTGGTCCACAATTCCTTCTCCTGGGTTATGCTAACACTACACCAATTTCCATACCTAAAGCATCAACATGAACATGAAATGGTTTATCCCACAAAGGAAAGAGCAAGAATAGGTGCAGTAGTCAACCTTTCCTTCAATATTTCAAATGCCTGCTGTTGTGCGTCATACCAATAGAATTTTCCTTTAGCTTTTAATAATTCCTCCAAGGGAGCACGACAATCTTTGCATACCTTTAATGAATTTCTTGTAATACCCTATATGTCCAAGAAATCCATGCACTTCACTCTGATTTTTAAGTTCTTCCAAACCTAAGATAACAACGACCTTGGCTGGGTCCACCAAAAACCCTTCCTTATAAATAATATGCCCCATCAAAGTGCCAAAAGGTGTTGCAAAGATGCACTTCTTAATATTAAGAGAGATGCTCAAATGCCTGCACCTCTCAAACATAAGTCTTAGATTCTCACAATGGTCCTTGACTAATCCATAAATGGTCCAATCATCCAAATACACCTGTAAAAATTTATGAATGAAGTCTTGAAATACTTACACCATGATGCGTGAGAACACTACATGGTGCATTCTTTAGTCAAAAGGGCATCATTGTGTATGCAAAACTTCCCCACTCGGTGGTGAAAGTAGTCTTTTATTGATCTTCTTTGCTATGTGCACCTGATGATAACTAGAAAACCCATCTGTAAAAGAGTATATCTCGTGCTCAACAACTCCTTCAATAATTTCCTTTGTGAAAGGGGTGGGGAAAGGATCAATGACACATGAAGCATTTAATTCTCTATAGTCCACACAGATCCTTATCCTCCCATCCTTTTTAATACTGATGACCATGGGACTAACCCATTCATAATTCCTTAATGGGCTCAATTATACCAGACTTGAGCATTTATCAATTTCCTCCTTTAACTTGATGCGTAGATTAGGATTCATCTTGTATGGCCTCTTCTTAATCGGGTGCACACATTCTTTAAGTTTGATTCTCATCTCACCTAAAGAAGGGTGTGCTCCTTTTAATTCATGATAACCCCTCGGAAACAAGTCTTGAAAGTCACATAGGAGTTCAATAATCTTAGCCACTTCCTGCTCTAACCAGTAATCACCAATAATAGCCTCTTTAGGATCCACATATGTTCCAATGTTAACCTTATTTGTTTTTATAGGCTCATGACACGTGCACCTTCTCATTTGCTGTGTCCATCAACTCATGTGTACCTTCAGTGTGGTTAACATCCAGGTTATTATCCTCATCATCCTTATCATTTATCATGCATACCAATTTACCCTTTTCCTTCACTTCCCAGGTGGACCATCTCTTCTTCTTCAATGTCTCTTCAAGGTCAAGGTACGCCTCTAAATCCAGCTCATCAAACATATCTATCAAATTTCCTCAACCTTTGCACTATTTCCCAAAGTAAGGAACTTCATAATCTACAATGTTTTTCATTGACCGGCGGCTTAGTAGAAAAATAATCAAAAGTATGAATCATACCTGAGGTCATCTCCTACCAATTAGTTATTTCTCTTGTCAAGTATGCATGAACATACCATATACGTGTGCAACCGCTTAAAGTGGAGTAGAACTTATACACCCAAAGTGATGATGCTAAGGCCTCCTGCCCCTCCATCCAAAGTCTCTCACAATTCTGAACGTGATGCGAGGCAAGGGACTTCCCATGAAATTCACATATTTGATAAGGTACATTGCTCCTTAGGAACCTAGTAGAAAAGTGACTTCTCACATCTCATCATTCCAATAGGTTGTCTTTGTGTGTTGCCCACTAGCACACGAATGTCCCGCAGAGTATATACTAGCATATTTCTTTCGTCTCCTTCATTTTTCTCCTGGGATTCCATGGCACGTAAAAATACATCAAGGTTCCCTTCACTAGTATACCTAGGTACCTGGTTATAACTCAAGCACTTAACCATGCATGTCCTGATCAAGTGAGTAACTATGTTCTTGATCTCTCCCAAATCCTTCATGTGTTCCATGCACCCAATTGTCACAAGCAATACTTGTGGTATCACTAGCTGAATGAGCATCATCCCACTGTATCATGCCTTCCTCAGATGGCTCAGTTACCTCAGGGTCTCTGATTGTGTGCACATATATCTTGTTCAAGTCCTCTTCACTCAAAGGCTTAAACATAAGGAGCAAAATTTGCATCAGTCAAATGTATAATTACACGCTCTTCCTTGTTCTCAAAGCTAATGTACCCCTTGTTTAAGCACAAATCTGCATTATTTCCATAACACCAGGGGCACCCAAGTAACGTTGGGAAGCTATCTGCTTCATCTAGCTCTAATACTTCAAATTCCCTAGTAAACTTAGCTCCCTAAATTGTAATGGTTACATCCTTTAGTACTTAATAGGATTAGCCCTAGTTTTGTTTTCCATATACATAACACATTTGAAGAAGGATGTAATGGTGGTCTTCCCATCTGATTCCAAGCATCCAAAGTGAGTACATTAAGTTCCACACTTGTATCTATCAGAATGTTACTTAGAAGCCATCCATCTATGACTGCATTTAGTGTAATATCCTTATCATACTCATGATTATGTTGGGGCAGATTTGCATGAAGTATTTTCCTCTCGCGCTCATTACCTATGTGCGGTACCTTTTCTCTCAACCACTCTCCTAATAAAGGGATTATGTTCTCCTAGTGCACAACATTCGACATACCTCCTTCAATTCATCTACATCCTTATGCGGGAGTTCAACCTTCTTTTCTCATTCCATCACACGTGCATGCTCCTTCATGCTCTGAATTTCTCCTTATAGATCCCTGATAACGTCCATAGTCTCTTGGTAAACCTCTTTCTGATGTGCAACATCATGGTACTTTGCATTAATCACTTCTTGTTTTGTTATAGTCAGCTTATACTTCGAAGGCTTCATGTGTGCATGTAGCCTCAACGCGTATAGTAACTAAAACAAGTTGTAACTCAGGGGTAGGTGTTACCTTCAGCATCCATTGATCGTCAATTGTGCATTGTACCTTAATTATTCCCGCACCCTTGTCTTACTTGTGATGTCTTGCTCATGTGCTCATATAAGTCAGGACATTCTTCAAACTTGTGTTATTTTCCACACCATGAGAAAACCACATTCTGAGGGACACTCGCGCTGATAATGACTAGGAGATCCACAAGTATAACAAGTTCCTCTAGGAAATCCTCCTCTGCCACCACCGTGACCTCAACCTCTATATCCTCCACAAAATCCTCTATTCCTATTATCCCCATTATTGATCCCTTCATTATGTTGTTCTCCTTGTTCCTTAGATCCACTTGCCACACTATTTTGGTGCACACCAGTCTTAATGGCCTCATGGATATGATCAATCACCCTGCAGTCAACAGTGTCATGGGTATGAGTTTTGCAAATCTTACAATACATAGACACATTCTTACGGATTACATGCTGTAAGAGGGGACATCTACTCACATCATGGTCCAAATGACAAATCTCACAATTCAACAACATGGCACACACTGAATTATGAGGACAACTATCATTGGTGTGTCCTTCAACCTCACAATTTGTACACCATATCCCACTACTCGTCTCATGAGCTGAATTAACAAGAGAACTTCTACAACTGCTTTACCATGGCTGCAATCTGTGCCTCTAAGAATGGACTTACTCCAATATCCACACTCCTAACTGCCTTAATGTGCAGAGCTACTTCCAAGGCGTCACATGGATCTACAAAGGTCTTATGAGATAGTGCCCACCTAAATGGAGTCAATTGTCCACCAACAAACCATTGTGCATGTTGACTAGGATGTATGTCATAAGAAAACTTTGACAACAAAGTTTTAAAATGTGCATCATATTCCCTAACGCTTTCTAATAAGCCTTGCTTAATGTCCTTAAGTGTGCTGATACTTTTCTGCTCAAATTATGGAATATGGAACTCAGTTAGAAACACAGAATGCAAAGCATCATAATCTACTGTAGTCTAATGTGGGTCATACTTTCTATATACCAACTATGCGCACCCTTGAAGAGTAGTAGCAAACTGACTTGATTTTCTATCTGAGGTTGTGATTCCCTTAGAGTGCCATAACATCTCACACTTGTGCACATGCTCTACAACATCTTCAATACCTTTATATTATGGCAAGTGAGGATACATCTCGTAGTAATACTTGATGTGGCTGATGAGGGTGTGGACCTTGTCCACCAGATCCAGAACCAAAGCCCCCCACCAGTATTTCCTCCACCTTCAGAACCACATGATCCACTTGATCCCAATCCTCCTGATCCACCTCTTATAGTAGGAAACAGACCAGTGGATGTACTTCCTTGTGTCCCAACTGTAGTTCTAAATTGAACTCCCACAGTCTGTGAAGTGGTAGTACTTCCAGACATATTCCCAATATTCTGTGTGCCCACACTCTATCATGATGACGTGCCAGAAAATATTCCTCCAATCGGGCCCCTAAACAAAGATGATGTCATTTATACTGTCATAGGTGTATGTGTTGTTTGATGCACTTTTGTATTCAAAGGAAAATGATATCTACCTAAAGCTACTGGATTACCTACACTCACGTACTTATCAATGATTACTTATGGAACTAGAATACCAAGCGCAAGGGCTAGGTCATCAGGTGGGATCATATGCGCCCCCGTTACGGTTCTCAATATTTCCTCTTGTAACGCACTCTCATCAAAAGCTGAAGGGGATTCTCTATTGCACTTACCTAAGTGGGGGAGAGCCTGATGCTCTGGCTCCATGTCTTCTACATGAGCTTCAAATCCTTTATGAGACATCATCATCTGTAACTCCATAGACTCCTCAATATCGCCCTGCTTCACCAATTCCCTCTCTCATGCTTCATTATACTTAAGCCTGCATTTCTTCCCTTTGTATTTCTACCACAAGGTCCACCATATTTCACCACACCTGCTCCTCCCCTACGTCAGTGGTATGTTTAGTTAGCCATAGATAGGCGCTCTAAACTCAACACCACAATCAAGATCTTAATTACCAAAGGAATATCGTGAATGTAAGATCCTTTGGGCTCATGCAAGAATTCAAACTCAACAACTTCTAAACAAGAGTACATAGAAATAACATACTCCAAAGTATAATTGCACACAACACCAACCCACTAATGATCTACAACACATGTCCAAGGTTCGTCTGCATCAAAAAAATTCTGATAATCCTCCTACATCCAAACCTTGGGTCTGTAACTCCAGTTTTTCTTTGATGCATATGCATGATAACCACTCGTATAATTCTATAGGAAAAAGGATGAAAAATGTCTCATAGAGCTCATGATATAGATTATCTTCCACCCACTTAAGCACATTGAAATCATGGTCCAGAACCATATCTTTGTGTAAACTAATCTTGTCCTTTATCTACCCAACTTTCAATGGCCACAAGATTCAATTGATATGCCATCATCATACAACATCACAACAAACAGTTTGAAAAGAGGTCCTGACAATGGAACCAAAATGTAGTCTTGTTTTTCCCATAAATTGCCTAGGCGCACTGACACTTCATTCAAATAGATCTGAATGCTCACTCGAAGTGTATGAAACTACCACGTCCCTGCTTTGTGAAAGCTTGTCAAGATGTTAGCATGCATAATCATATTAATCATTAACAGGTCAAGTAAATAGGTACATAAACATAACATGAATCAGATGAAAACATAGATACATAATGAATCAAACCATAACTAAGATCAAATTAACCATACATCTGCCATGATCAAATACATCAATTAGCATAATCCATCCACAATACTCCATTGCATTAATATCATCATAGTAACAAAAGTTGAATACATAATCATAGTAACCAGAAAGTCATGCACATTAGAACATCAGCGAAACATAACTCTAATACAACTCAAATCCTAATACATGGTCATCAAAACTATATAGATTGACTAATATATATAGGGGTGGGGACTTGCCCTTCACTGCCTACATGCATCTCAAAATAGAGTGCATGCTCAAAATAGCCATGCACCAATAATTGCATGCCTTTACAAGAGTGACTAATAATAGATTAATCTATAATTAAACTTTATCTTAATCCTATTATTAGCACAAACTATGCATGACCTTACACTCCAACCTGATTTTCCTATTTTTAGCCCGTGCCATGCAAAAATGGCTAAAGTCCCAAAATTATCTTCTTCCTATGTGCGCCCCTCCTCAACTGACACATGTACGCGCTTCTACGTCTCTCTTGCATGCATCAACACTCTACGTGATCTTCAAATACTTAGGAAATTTCTCCAACCCAACAAGTATAATTTGGCATAAATGTTCAGGTTGAAGAAAAAAATATTCATGAAGATGAAGAAAAACCACAAGATGGAGATGTTATAGAAGTTAAAGAGCATAGAGAGGATGAATATGTTGATGCAAAATATGAGGATGTTTGATAAGATGAAAATGATCAATTTGAAGCACAATTGCCCTTATAGATAGAATTCAGTGATCAAGAAATAGGTGAATTGGCACAAAGGAAAGTTAGGGCTACTCAAATATTAATTAAAAATAATGTAAATGTGTCACATAATACACTAGATGACATTAAATATGATTAGAATGTGATTTAAAAAAATTAAATCTTAATCAGAGGACTAAGATCAATAAGATAATATCATAAACATGCAAAATATAACATCCAAATGACAAGTGAGTGTAATCAACAAGAGGATATGAGTGACTTAGCTAATAACTCATTGTATGTGTTAGATATGGGCTAGAATACTAGTGGAATAGACTAGATCTATGTTGTATATGCTTTGTCTGGAAAATATATATCTACAAATCTTTTGAATAGTAGTGTCCAAAAGGGGACAAGACCACCCCAGGTGCTATCTATACCAGGTATTAGTGTCCTAACATTGAGTCAGGATTTGGTTTTTTCAGAGGCTGATCATGTCACCATCATTTCACTCTTTACCACTTTGAATTTGTTATAGGGTTTCACTATCACACATGTACCTAAAAATAAAACCCTAGCTACCCGCACAAGGCTCAAACACATAATATATGGAATAAAATATGCATGTTCTTGAGTCGGACTAACCTTGACGATCACCCCAATGTGACTGTCACCAATCGTTGCACTATATTTTAGACTCAGTACAGTTTTGGTGTGTGTGTGATAGAATCATGTCCTTTGAAGATAGGTTTACCTTGTTCTAATTGCATCAAAATAAATGGCTACAAATACTTTTCCCCCAATATCGATGTGTTTATATAGAATTCAGAAATTTCCCTTCCCATGCAATGAATGATGTAACCCAAATGTAGTCCTTAAGTGTTTCTCTTTACCCAAGTAGTAGATAGGAAGTAATAGCCTAAATTTTCCAGTCCCATAGAATAGTAATTCGTGTGTGTGTGTGTGTGTGTGTGTGTGTGTGTGTGTGTGTGTGTGTGTGTGTGTGTGTGTGTGTGTGTGTGTGTGTGTGTGTGTGTGAGAGAGAGAGAGAGAGTGTGTGTGTGTGATTCCTTTACTTGAATTCCATCATTAACAACCATAAAATATGACCCAAAGTGAATAGAATTTTTAGGAAAGATAATGGTCAATGTGGTATTTTAAAACATAAGTGAAGTGGGAAATGGGACAGAAGTGCTTAAAGGGGACAATAACGCCTATGCGCTCCTGTCCTTACGGGGCGCTAGTGTCCAAAAGGCTCCAAGGATAAAACCAAAAATACTTATATGGGTCATTTGGTGTGCAATGTCTAAAAGTAAAGGTGCAATTCTAGAAAAGCAAAGGATGAAAGTATAAAAGGATAAAACAATGTAAAGAAAAACAAGTGTTGTTAATGTCTAGTTTTCTTTCTTACGAATCATGCATATAATGACATACTAGAGGCATGATGTAATAGTCCTAAGTGCATAATTTTATGTTTACATTTTCCCCTAGTTTATGTTGGTGAATGAATATTCAGTAGCATAAAGTAGATAATACCTTATGGAGAGCAAAAGAAGGTTATAACCAATAGTGTGCCGAATGGACATTATAATTGATAGCGTGTCGAATGGAGATTAAAAGATGAGTATCATGGAATCCAAAAGGAGATGAGAACCCTAGCAGTGACATTGTGTGCGCAGTGTAAATGATGCCTACATTTGTAACTTGGATATTGTATTTTCCAGAGAGTTTTATGCTTGAGATTGCTCCTTGTTCCATTTGTGTTGCCTTTTTTGGGATAAAGGCATACCTACAAAATAACAGAAGTGTAGTCAATGCTCATGGTATATGAAATTTAAATTTAACTTAGTGAATATGAAAATAGATATTTGTATGAAAAACAAATGAATTAAGGATAAAATACACCTGAATATCATGAGAGAAAGGATAGAATTGTTCTTGTGTGTTTGTTGTCTTGGAGATTCTTGGAGATGCTTGGAAGATCCAATTGAGTGATCAATTCATGAAATTGTTTGAATATAATGAGGCTTTAGGCATCTTTTTGCTAGAGGAAGAGTACTAGGATAGTTTTAGGATTTTCCCTCCTCCCATTAACACTTCCCCATGGATAATTGCTACTGCAGATAGTCACAAACCCAATAGAAACTAGCCACATATGACACATTTTTCTAAGTGTATCTGTGTCTTTCATATGCCCTAGCTTCCACTCCTTATTTGATACCAATAGAAATATGTAAACTAGGAAAGAAGAGTAATTAGCTCCCTTACTCAAAGTATGAAACTTGCCATTGATTTTGTTCTTGTTATAGTGGATAGTAACATGTAACTGAGTATTTGCTGCTAGATTCTGATAAAACCTATCATTAAGAACTTGTTCAAACTATAAGGTATTTTTTTAAATAGAACTTCTGTAGGGGGAATAGGGAATGTGTATGGTAGCAACCATGGCACATGCAAAACAATGGGAAAAGCTAGCATAAAGTGTTGGTGACAAACAAGCATGACAAGAGGTAATAGAAACTAGTCTAAACACAAAGTAACATAGCAAAGACACAAAAAGTAGTTGGTTGAGTACATGGGACACAACTCATGATGTCATAAGACACTCGAATACTTCAAGGTCATATAAGCATATAAACAATCAAGCATAGGGAAAAACCTGCAAATAATAAAAAAACTAGATAAAAGCATAGAAGACAAGATACAAGTAAATCAAATATCCATGGTTGGAAGTAGGTCTACAAGACAAATGCTACACATAAATAACATGTTAACATATTAGGATGATAAAGAATATGTGACAATGTGTATAGCTTAAATTGAAATGAGGGTAGTAGATATTGCAATGTTAGCACCTGAATAGGGAAAGGTATGGAAAGGTATATGTCCCTAAGAGCTTCAGTGGGACTGGTAGAGAATGGTGTCAAGCATCATACATCATGTAATAACCTATGTATAACATGCATTCACCTCAAAGTACCATGTGAACATGCATGTGTATATGTAAAAGGATATAACATACTGTGAATCAAAGTAACAAGATAAGAAAAATGAAACATAAAATAGTATAAGCAAACAAGGATACATGCAACCAAGATCTAAGCCAATGTTTTTTATATTTTTGCCAATACTTGAATGTTTTTATACTATTAGAATATGAAATACTATGACTAGGGGGGAGCAAGGTTCCTATAGGTGTATGTGTGCAAAGTGAGGTTCATGTAGGTAAGAGTGCCCTCAACAATTGTGTTTGAACCTAGAACAAGAGTGCATCATCAGGTGACAAAGGTAACACAAAGGATACCATACAATAGTGCCAACATAGTGAGGGCAGAACCCTATAGAGTCTAATATTCCAACTACATGAGTAAAAAGTGTAATGTAGTCACTAAATCATGCACTTGAGTCATTATTTAGTCCTAGTCTCATACTACCATTCATATGGTTCTTAAGTGAAGAGAGTAATAATTAACCCATATCCTTGGCCATTTTTTTATTTCTTGATGTCCTATTTTCGATCTTACACCTACACTTTCCCAGTCTCTATTGTTATATTATGTTTTTCCTATTTCTGACTGGGGCGCCCAACCAAGAATGGGATGCCCCATGCACCCTAGCCCCCTCTGGGGTGCCCTAATCCTCTTTATACTTTACTCTCACCTTTTGGGAACTTTCTATCTATTTGAGCTTTCTATATTTTTGGTGGTCAGCCTTTTCAAGGTTAATTATGAAATTTGAACAAGAAAACCATATAAATGTGAAGTTATGTGACCATAATGAGGGACCAAGCACTAAGCATCTACTATCACCATCTAGAGTTACATCCATCAAAGGCATCTAAAGCTACATTTGCATCTATCTAGCTCCATCACAAAGCACTCAAGGTTGGTTCATCTGCATCACACTTCATAGGAGGGGATTTTATTGTTTCCATGTACACATTTACTACATTATACATCTAGTTATTTTCTCACTACTTCACAAAGTGCGACTATCACAAGAGTAACCTAGGGCATGATTTGTACACACACTCCTAGAGTTACATTGGGTCTGAGATGTAGTGCAGTGCTTAGTTAGTAAGTCCACCATTGTGGCCACTGAGGACATTCTGACCCCTTCATATGCATATATCTTTTTTAGGGTTTTGATGTTTTTCTGGGGTTTTGGAGGTCTCTCCTTCATCTTTGATTTACAGCACCATCTAGTGAAGTTAGTGTGTAAAGAAGAAACTACAGGAGAACATCCAATGACACCTCAAAGGAGGGTTTACGACCACTTCCATAGACCAAGGCACCCAGATCTTAGACCAGGGTGCCCACGGGTGCCCCTATACCTTTCTAAGTGCCCCATTATAGTCATAGATCTTGACTCTATACTTTCTCAAGCTTTTGTGTGGTCATTTCCTCCTCCTGTTCATCTAGTTTTCTCTGCGACACAGTCCTGCACCTTTTTCAAATCAGCTAAGGACGTCTTAACCCTCTCTTGCATATTAGTGTTTTACATTTCTATTTACTTAGTTGATTGGGTCATTTCCTTTATTTATTTAGTTGTTATTTATTGTTTGGCATAGCATTAGATTACACTAGGATATTACCAGAGCCTCTCACCTTTGATCTCAATACTAAGCAACATGAAATTCTTACTAAGATATTTAGTCACCAATGGATCACTTTACCACCTACTCATTACTATCCTCCTTATTGGCTAGAAAAATATCAGGGTCATCCATATTACAATTATCATTGAATAAATGGACATAATGACAATGATTGCTATGCTTTACAATGAAGAATCAAGCATCTTAAGCGTAAGGGATTTATCTCATTCACTACACAACATTCAATTGCATGCCCATATACAAATGCTACATCTCAATGGGTTCCTAAATATGAAGAGCATCATGTCATTGTTATGCAGGTTCCTTCTATAATAAGTCAAGCACCTACCAAGCAACCAACTCTCAAAATCCTTCCACCTTCTCCTATAAAGTCTTCTACAATGTCATCAATACCACCAAAGATACCACCATTCAAGGTTCCTCCACATCCTACTCCACTTTTGTTCACAATTCATTTTGTCAAAGAAACTACTCTTGTCGATGGTCAAGACACATTTCAGCCACCATTGCATGGTCCTACTATTACTATTGCTACACATGCTTCCACCACTTCACACAAACTTGGTCTTTGGTAGGTAAGTCCTGATAACACACTCATCATCACACACTTGGGGCCATCACACTTACTACTCCCCCCACACCTTTTAGCATTATCAACTATCATACATCTTATAAATATCGTCTAGTCTTTTACATTCATCATACACATCTCGATACATTTCTATCAACATTACCCTATGACGCACTCATGTGCTTTAGTTCACACTTGACTGTTGAGGGAATTTTCTACACATGAACCCCACACATTACATAGTAGTCAATACAAGCTAGGTGCTACATATCATCACACATCATCTACACCTTATACACTATATCCTAGGCTATAGACATTATGCATTCTTATATATTCTACACTTTGTATTCTACATCTTCTTCTACACACATCATATATGTTCTACACATGACTCATACACTACATCATAGTTATCACATGTGTCGCACATCTTACACATCATCTTACATTTTACATATTTTACATTACATCTTACACATCTTAGGGCATGGACACATCATACATTACATCCTATTCTATCACGTACATTACACATTTTGCATATTCACCTCTACGTGTTGTACTCACAACCCGATGACGCACTCTAGTCTCACGGTCCATACTAGACTATTGAGGGTATACAATAAAAATGGACCACATCACGATCACACGTTCATCATTAAAAATTATTTTTCTCATGCAAAATTCCTAGGATTAGTGATATATTCTTTAGGCTATAGGATCACTTCTAGCATCATCTCGTTGATAGGCTACATCATCACTTTCACTTACGTTGTTTAGTGGTATATGCTTTAGGGAAAAATCACTACTCCTTTCTACTCATCTTATTGTGATATACACTTAGGCTACAACATCACGCATATGTCATCTCTATGTCACATATCATCACCACAACGTACTACACATAACACATAGTTTGACTATTTCCCGATGACAAAATCTCATTTTTTATTCATTCTTGACTGTTGAGGGGGGAAAACAAAATGAACCTCGTTACATACAACTCCATTCACTCAGGGGGAATGCGGCTCATATCATCTACACTACATTCCATTCCATCCATCAATAGTATACTACATTTTATGGTTGCATTTACTCTTGCTTGTACTTGTCTTTACATGTTCACTTTACTACACATGTTAGATAAATCTCTTGTACACCATTATTTTTACCATGCACACATGCACGTTCACATACTTCTCTAGTTGTGATCACAGTTACAGAACTTCTACACGCAACATCAATGCTTGATACAATATCCCCTGGGGGCATCCACATACGCTACAAATGTTATTGTTTCATTTTTGTTCATAGCACACTACTTTGGTTTCTACATGCTTTAACATACTTGCTAATTTTATGGCATGCTAATGGGTGTTTCATGTGCACCATTTTCTATGCAAGGATATTTTCTTCTATACTTGTTTATTTGTCTACTATTATTTTTTCTTGTTTGCAGGATTCACCCTTTTGTCTTGTGTGCACACTTGTTTGTTTTGTGGCCATGACGGCCTTGAGTTTCTTGCAACATCGTGAGTGGTGTCTCATGTTTGCAACCCCCTTTGTGTAACCTATAATGTCTTTTTGAGTGTTTTACATTATGTGTCTATGTGCTCAATTACACATTGTTTTTTCTACATGCATGTTTGTTTATACTGACACTTGTTTTCCTAACCACTTGTTTGTGTGTGCCTCAGTATTTACCAAGCACATTCCCTTCCCCCTGCAAGGTAGAGTTTTCAATTATGTCATTAGTCCTCTTTTGGGGCTGCATTATCCTATCCGTGACATCGCACATGCCCCAAAGAGGAAGACATCATTTGGGTTTACACACTACGTAGCATAGTACCAGTGCATTTCAATTTATAGGTTTTGTCCATGACATAATGGGTTATACAGCGAGTGGGTTCAAACTAGTCTACGAATCCCATACACAATGGCTTTTATAGGGCAGATCATCCTTATCATTTCTGGGGAGTAGTTACAGGTTGGAGGAATCCCTACACTTCTTCGGCCAGTGGTGTCGGATCACTCAATAAACCAGACAGTACAAATATCTCTTCACCAATCTCAAGGAAGAAGTTATAGGTTGGAGAATAACACAACTTTCTCCCTATGCTTCTTCAGCCATAGTGGCGTGAGATAGCCCAAAAAAACTCACACTTCACTTACAGTTACAGGATATCCTTTCTACACCCTTTTGTCTCATCACGGATCAGGTGCACGTGTTCATTTTTACTATCATTTTAGTACTATTTTTACATGTTTCTTTACATATATACATGTATTTTTACACATATAAATGTGTATTTGACTACTTGATCATCTTCTCTTTTCCAGGTTTGTCTATATGGGAAGCAAGCAGTCCACAACAACACACATATGTCGGGGTACATCACACATACAATACTAACCATGCAGGTACACTACACACATTGGCATTTATACATGCGCTTCTGCCCTAGGTTCACTCTCATCACTTTTTATACTTTTGCATCGTTAATCTCCATGCTCCATCTTTGTGTCACTCCACGCTTTGTCTAGTCCTTCGACATTTTTTCTACATCACTCTAAATGGATTATCAGGTATGCATCTCTATCTACTTTATGTTACCGATATTTCCACTCACTAACATAAAGTGGGGGAAAAATGTAGGTCATTAAATCACACACTTTGAGTCATTATTTAGTCTTGGTCTCATACTCCTATTCATATGGTTCTTGAGTGAAGAGAGTAATAATAAACCCATGTCTTTTGCAATTTTTTATATTGCTTGTTGTCGTATTTTTGATCTTACACCTACACTTGCCTAGTATGTATTGTCATAATGTGTTTTTCCTATTTCTGACTGAGGTGCCCAGCCAATACTGGGGCACCCCAGTCACCCTGGTCCCCTCTAGGGCGCCCTAATCCTCTCTGCAAGTTACTCTCACCTTTTGGGAACTTTTCTAGTCATTTGAGCTTTTTATATTTTTGGTGGTCAGCCTTTTCAAGGTTAACTATGAAATTAGAATAAGAGAACCATATAAATATAAAGTTATGTGATCATAATGAGGAACCAAACACTAAGCATCTACTATCACCATCTATAGTTACATCCATCAAAGGCATATAAATCTACATTTGCATTTATCTAACTCCATCACAAAGCACACAAGGTTGGTTCATCTACATCACACTTCATAGGAGGGGGTCTAGTATATCTATGCACACATTTACTACATTATACATCTAGTTATTTGTTCACTACTTCACAAAGTGTGACTAGCACAAGAGCAACCTAGGGCATGATTTGCACACACACGCCTAGAAATGCATTGGGTCTGAGATGTGGTGTAGCACTCAGTTAGTAAGTCCACCATTATGGCTGATAAGGGTAGTCTGATCCCTTCACATGCATCTTTCTTTTTTAGGGTTTTGATGCTTTTTCTGTGGTTTTACGGGTCTCTCCTTTATCTTTGATTTACAATAACATCCAATGCAGTTCAGTGAAGTTAGTTTGATAGGAAGAAACTACAGGCAAACAACCAGTGACACCTTAGATGATGGTTTCAAACCATTTCCATAGACTAGGGTACCAAGCACCCCAATCCAATCAGAGAGATCAGATCCATACTTTCTCAGGATTTTATGTGGTTTTCCTCCTCTTATTCATCTAGTTTTATCTATGACACAGTCCCACACCTTTTTCAAATCAGCTAAGGACTTATTAACCCTCTCTTACATATTAGGTTTTTACATTTCTGTTTACTTATTTTCTTAGGTCATCTCCTTTATTTATTTATTTGTTATTTATTACTTTGTATAGCATTAGATTATACTAGGATATTACATTTTAGTTTAATCATGTAATGACATAAACAATAAGAGTGTGTCCATTAGGGGAAACTAGAATAAGTGGGACATTGGCAAGCAATAGGTGAAATTTGGGAATGTAAGAAGCACTAAATTTGTATGCACTAGCCCCTATGACTGCAGAATAAACCATAGACATAAATGTTGAAAGACGAGGATTGGTTGCCCCCATAGATGCAACAAGTTGAAGTGTAGCCATAGTATATGAGTCATTGCATAGAAGTTTGGAAAGTGAGTGAGGGAAAAAAATTAGGAATCATTATCAAATCATCATACTTTATTCTTACTTAGGGTGAGGAGGTTTTGGAAAGTGATGTGACAATAGAATCGACAAGCATATGATCATTAGAATTACATCAAGAGTTGTGACAAGCAACAGATTTGAAAGCCACAATCATGGTGACATTTTGAAGGGGTGTATGAAGTGTTAATATAAAGTTCATCATGTAAATTAGTAGCACTATATTCCATCATAAGAGGAGAAAATATGTGTAATGTAAGTAGTGTCTTCATCATCATGTATGAGAGGGATATCAAAAAGAGTAGAAACATGAGGTGTGGAATCTATTGTAGCATTATCCATGGAAGAAGGTGTTGTAAGGGTGTTGTATGATATGTCATGGATAGAAGGGATTTCATCCATAGTATGTAACTAGGGACAACCTAAAAGGATATTATAATTTAAATTAGTAGGCATAACATGACATAAAACATTAAGAGTGTGTGGTCCTACAATAATAGGTAGAAATATTTCTCTTGACACTCGCTTAGGGGTGTTATCAAAGCGACAAATACATATAGTAGATGGAGTCAGATCAACAATAGAAAGTCCTATTTGATGGAGAAAGGAAATGTTTCATATATTAATACCATATCCATTATCAAGTAAATCATGCTTAACAAGCACATTATGAATGTGAACCTAAATATACAATGGAGATGCATTATCAACAATTGTTTGGGAAGGAACAATAAACTCAATATCTTGTATGCTAGATGAATATGCATGGGAGCTATGATAGCTATAATATGTTGGAAAGTTAGATAGATATTGATGTTGAATGGAAGATATTGAAATCCACAACCAAAGAAAGAAACCCTAAGGTCACTAGGGTTAGGGTTGTGATATTCGATGAGAGGGTAGGGTTCACCAAATGATTTTACAAAATTAAATCTTAATTAGAGGACTGAGATCAATCAGATAATATCATAAACATGCAAGATATAACATCCAAGTGGCAAGTGAGTGTAATCAACAAGAGGATGGGAGAGACTTAGCTCATAACTCACTATTTTTGTTATATCTAGGCTGAAATACTAGTGGAACTAGTTGTATCTAGGTTGTATATAATTCATCTCAAAAACATATATCTACAAATATTTTGAAAAGTATAGCCCATAAGGAGACAAATCCACCCCGGGTGTTAGTGTCCTGATAGTGAGTTAGGATTTGGTCTTTTCAGTGTATGATCCTATCGTCTTCACTTCACTCTTTGTCACTCTGAATTTGTTTGTAGGGTTTCACTATTACATCTCTACATGCAAATCAAATACTGGCTACATGTAAAAGACTAAAGCACACATAAGATGGAATAAAATATGCATATGTTTGAGTCAAACTGATCTCAATGGTCACCCCAATGTGATTGTCTCCAAGTGTTGCACTACATTTTAGACTCAATGTAGTTTTGGTGTGTGTGTGTGTGTGATAGAATCTTGTCCCTTAAAGCTAGGTTTCCCTTGTACCAGTCACACCAAGATAGTGGGAAAAATCTAATTTTACCCCAAGATCAATGTTGTGTGATGGAATTCAAAAATTTCCCTTCCCATGCAATGAATGATGCAGCCCAAATGTATCCTTAAGTGTTGCTCTTTTCCCAAGTAATAGATAAAAAGTAATAACACAAAGTGTCTAGTCCCCTAGAATAGTAAGCCATATATATATATATATATATATATATATATATATATATATATATATATATATATATTATATATATATATATATATATATGATTCCTTTACTTGAATTTCATCATTAACAACCATAAAAGATGACCCAACTTAATAATAGAAGTTTTAGGAAATATATGGTCAATGTAGTATTTTAAAACATAGGAGAAGAGTGAAAGAGGATATAAGCGTCCAAAGGGGATAGTAGTGCTTGGGTACTCCTGTCCTTACTAGGCGCTAGTGTTTGAAAGGCTCTGAGGATAAAATTAAAAGTACTAAGTTGGGTCACATGTTGTGCAATGTCCAAAAGTAAAGTGTAGTTTCAAAAAATCAAAAGATGGAATTATAAACAAATAAAAACATTGTAAAGAAAAACAAGTGTTGTTAATGTCTAGTTTTCTTGCTTAGGAATCATGCATATAATGACATACTAGAGGGTGTGATGTAATAGTACTAAAGAGTGCATAATTTTGTGTCTACATAATGAATAATCATATTTTTTTTGGAATGCATGATTTTGGCATGTATTTTAATTTTGGTGTTTATGACTGTGTAATGGATATGCCCTACTTTTCTATGTATTGTAATTTTGGCGTTTATGAATGTGTAATTGGTTACACCATAATACTTATTTATATTTTTATTTTGGTGTTTATGAATGTTGTAATGGCTACACCCTAATTTTAACTTGTATTGTAATTTTAGTGCTAATGAATGTCTAATGGATACACCCTAATTTTGATTCATTTCCCCTAATTTTATCGAATTTCCCTAAAATTTACGCAATTTATCTTAATTGGACATATTTAACCCAAATTTCTCCTATTTTGACATAAGTTACCTTTATTTCCCCTAATTTGACCTAATGAAACCTAATTCAACACTTGAATTTGACAACTTAGAATGACACTCTAACACAAATCCCTTTCCCCTAATTTTAACTTGTTCCCCCTAATTTGACCTAATTTCCCCAAAAGTGATATAATTTCCCTAATTTCTTCAAATTTGACCTAATGAAACCTAAATCAACACCAAATTTGACAACTCAGAATGACATTTCTTCCCCTAATTTTGACTTGTTTCCCCTTATTTGACCTACTTTTCCTAATTTCCTAGAATTTGACCTAATGAAACTTGAATCGATACCCGAATTCAACAACTTAGAACAATGCACTAAGATGACACCCTTTCCCATAATTTTAACATATTTTCCCTAATTTGACCTAATTACCCTAAATTTGACCTAATTTCCCCAAAATTGAACTAAATTCCTCAAAATTAAACTAATTTGCTCAAATTTGACCTAATTTCCCCTAATTACAAACACAACTATAAACTTTCAAATTAATACACTTCAATGCATCCTTACACATCAAGAGAAATCACCAATAATAAAGTATTTATCCATTTATCACACTGAAGGTGTGTTCCCATTCAGTATATATGTACTGGACCTTGCTAACTATGACAACACAAATCTTTGTGTGTCAACGACATAATAATATTTTATTAGGGATCATCGTTGTTTTTGTGTTGCTCAGATAAATTTAGTTTACTATATTCTATTCATCATAGTTAAAGGAGCAAAAAAAAATGACTAAGACATGCTTCGTAAAACTAATATCATCATACATGGGAAATACAATAGGCATCTGATATAATATATGCTCCTTGTATTCAAGGGATGGGGTCCTGTAGAAAAAGGATTTATGAACCCCTAACAAGGTAATCCTTTAATGATTCATATAAATAGTGAGTCAATGTAGGGTACATTTACAAGCTATTCCACTACTTTAAAAAATCTTAGTGTATCTTAATATAGCACATGAGCTTGTCTATGAATTTTGTAATATGTACAAGAGCTTATTTATTAATTATGTAATGTGGGTGTAGGGAATATTAAAACTAATATTAGAACCAAGTGGAAGTTATCATCCATGAATGGTAACCTCACTCCTTAACTTCCTTACATCGCAAAAAATACTAATTTGGGTCCAAAATCAAAGCATGATAAGCATCTTGATTTATATTCAAAAGATAGATTTTAACTCCAAAGATGTAAAACAAAACTTGTATCAGTGTTAAAGGAGGTGAGTAGATTGTAATGGTGAGGGCTTCTGACATAAGCGTGAGGGCATTTACTTGGCCCCGCCTCTTTGCACAAGACCACCGATATGGATATTGGAATGTTTTGTATTTTGATGTCACCACCACCGTCATCAACATGGGGTCCCCAATTCAAGATTTGCCTCAGTATTTTTGAACAAAGAGGTTTCCTTTCCTTCAAGGATGGGGAGAGTGAAATTAATTCTAAAGTTTCCATGATAAATATATCTAAAAATACCTCCACTTATCCTTCTCTCTAATCATTTTCTAATGAAGATTATTATTTTATTATTATGTTATTTATTTTTCTTCTATTACATAATTATCACTAATATTTATCATACATTGCAATTGTGAATTCCCTTTATTTCAACATGAAAACCTTGTTTTGTTTCTCGAAATTCATCCACATTGTTTTCATTGCTCCCATTAATTTTATGGTAATCATTGGAGGAGGATACATCATCAAACAGATGCAAATCATATTTAAAACCATCCATGTTCCTGCCCCTTTTATTTCCCCCAAAATCCCTTGTGGAAATGCCAAATCCCCCCTTTAAAATCCATGTTTGTCTTGTGTGTGCTATATGTACACGGTAGGGCATGGACGACCATATTCATGCATTCATTAAATTGACTCCATCTACTTTGGTGAGTTTTAATAATTTATGTTGTGCCAATGATTTTGTATTGATAAGTGGAATCCATAGAGAACGTTTTTGGACAATTATTAGCTAACTCGGGTAAGTCCCTTAAATCATAGAAAAATGTGATGTTGATTTATTATGTATGCATATCACTATAATATTTATCTAAATTTATATAAAAGTAACGATTATATTTAATATGTAATTCAAATAATGGTGATTTAGGAAACTATGTTATGAGGTCTTCTTACGAAATATTTCAGTTTTTTTTCGAAAGTTACATGGGAGACAACTTTTGCTCTGTTAGGGTTTTTTCGCATGTTGATAGTACATCTCGCACCATTTCAGACCCTTATTATATATGTTAGGTCACATCATTGGGTAATTAAACTTCCCTTTTCAGGAGGCAACCCGCTTATATAATGGCAAATCATTCCAATCTATAGCAACTATTATTGCTAGCGATGGCGATGATGTCTCCAAAGCATGTAAGGAATTTTTTCCCAAAATTTTACGACGAGGTAATGATCCCCTCTTGATGTCATTATAGCTACCGTGTTTATTGATCTTTTGGTTAAGTATAATAGTAACAATTTTCTGATATCTTACTTTTGTGGCCATATTCCCTCATAATCCTTCCTTCAGGTGATGGATTAAGAACCACTGGGTGGATTCTAGTGGTGTCCAAGTCACTGCTATCCACAACATCACCAAGGGATTTTACCTTTTTTCTTTCCACAAACCTTCTCTGGAATAAGCTTTATTTCACACGTTAAATGTTGGTATTTGGGAAGCACCATGTTTTTGCTTTCACGTTGGAAACCTGATTTTAACCATTCTAGTCAAGTATCACTTAGGATACCTGTTTGGGTGGAGTTATCAAGTCTTCCCATACAAATTTAGTCCTTTCTAAATGAGATAGTATACCCCATTTGTAGATTTATTTTTTAAGAACCTAAACATTTCTTTTACGCTTGACCTCATAAACAAGTTTACGTCAAGGTTGATCTTGCCAAGGATTTTGTTTCTCTGAAAATCTGTCGGGTAGGCAGGTCATGGGGAAACAGGCCAACAGTGTGCAGGGCATAGCCCCTCTTTGAGACAACAAAGTGAAACTAGTTTATTGCTAATCCATCAAGCAGGAATCTGTGTAAATCTACACTATTCTAACTTTAGGAGAGTTTAGGATCTCATCCCAGTAGAGGTAGTTCCAAAAACGAACATAAAATTAGGAAGGAAGGAACGAAGGAGGGTAGATCTGAAGGAAGAAAAGAAATGAATTCCAAGATGGAAAGGTCAGAAGGTTTATGCTTTGGGCTGGTAGTAAACAGAGCCAAAATTACTTGCATAAAAAAATAAAACAATACTGATGAACATATGACAATAATAGGAATGAATCCAACAGAATAAAAAACATAGACCTAACTTAAGAAAGATCTTATGCAAATAACACATATATTAAGCACAAATTCTGAACATATGTATTAATATTTCTTATGTTATAAGAAAACACAAAGTCTTTCTCTCCTCACTTCCCATTTTCATACAAAAAGTGTACACCCCGAATACAACAAGTATTCAAGTATTTATAGAAGGAGAAGAGGAAAGAAGACAAAAGAAAACCAACCACTATTTACAAAATATCTTACAAGATATTTACAAAATATCTAAAAGTCAAAAGTTGACTTTGGGCAAGTTTTTGGATGATAACATCCCATGGTGCAACATGGACGATGTCATCATAAATGCCAACAAGCTTTTTAAATATTTTACAAAAAATGATCAAAGCATACACAAGAGGCGAAACTACTCCTCATCATCCCTTTGCTCAAACTTGGTGTCTTGCTTTTGATCAGGAGATTCGATGTGACACTACGCTTGATATTCCATAAACTTGTTGATCATTGCTTGAAGTTGATCATGATTTGGACCTTTAAAATGGTCGCCAATGACTTCGCAAGTTTCTTTCTCATTCTTGAGCTTGTCAAGTAACTTGGCGAAAGTTTCACATGCATCGATCAAAAAGCCAATGAAGTCGTGGCATGCCAAGAGGTTATTGATTGACTCTCAATCGAAAGTGACCTTTGGTGCCAAACCTTGAGTAACTATAGCCTTGATGCACTAGAATGTATCATTTGCTTCTCTCAAGTTGTATGATTCACTGAGCATTTTTGGATCCATTTTTGTAACTATTTGCTCCATGTTGTAGCGTGTGTCTAGAGCTTCATCCTTGATTTTATCTATTCTCTCTAGGATATATTCCATTTGATCAACCTAGTAATCTAAAGCGATGAGAGCTTTGTTATGTGCATGCAGGTGATAGATAACACTGACCTTCAATAGGTCATCAGCTGAGCAGTCAACCATGGCTTGAAATGTTTCATGATGCAACCTGGTGTTATCCAACTCTTCGGAGAGGGAACCTGCTACTGCTTGTAGCTCCTTCTTTGCTTGGGTAATATCCTGATAGAGCACTGTGAATTCCCCAATCATTTCATGACCATCTTTGAGGATCCGCTCAATCCAGGAGGATACTGCTGCACCTTGTTCACTAATCATAACATATTCATTTATTTTATCCTGACTGAGAACTTCAATGGGTTCGGCAGCAGTCACAGGAGGAGCGTTGCCCATTTTCTGTAATGCTTGGAGGAGATGTTTTTTTTGTTCCTTCAGTATTCTTTTCTCCTCTTTTGCTTCCTAGAGCTTCTTACAAAGAGCATCCACTGCAGACAAGGCTTCCCCTTGCATGCTTTCAGATGAGGTCCCCATTGTGACTTTAGTCACTATGAATTCTGTGCGAGACAGATCCTTCTTTTCTTTGGTGGGGTCCAAGTAAGTAATCTCCATGACTCTCTCCCCCGAAGTGCTTTTAGAAAATTGAGTTATCACTTTCTGCTTCTTGGTTCCCTTCTTTGGAATGATGGAGAAATGCATGGCTACAATGGGAACCTTTCTCTTATGCTGACCCAGATGGTCAGAAATCCAACTAGGACTTATGGGAGTGGGAGTAGAGGAAATAGAAGAAGAAACATGAGTGAGAGGGGGAGTAACTATAGAGGCCTCAGGGAAGTGTGTTGAAACGCTTGTTGGTGGCATTAATAAGGAGTCCAACACACCGCTGTTTGTGAGGCCTGGAGTTACTATAGGAGAAGAGAAGGACATGGAAATGGAAGGGATCTGCAACTGGATGGAGGGAATACTGGGTGACAAATCCGTGAGAGAGGAGAAGATGGAAGAGGTGGGAGATGGAAGGGAGGAAGGGAGAGGAGAAGATACATCCATAGGAATATATGCCTCAATGACAGGAGGAGGAGAAGAAATGGAAGAAGGAACACTGGGTACCTCTGCAGTTGTAGTTGTGATAACTTCCTGGGTGGATGTATCTGTTGAAACCTCTATTGTTTCTTCTTTACCTGGAGACACCAGGTCGACTACTTGCTTCTCAGAAGTAGAAGGGAGGCCTTCAGGAGTTTCTTCCTGTCTGATTGACTCACCCTCCTTGTCTTTTCCTTTTCCTTTTGGCGCAAGGTCCAACCTTGGAGGTGCTCTACCTGAAGGAGAAGTAGTGAAATCAACTCTAAGGTAGGTGAGACCATTCTGTTTGCACCAATGTTTGGTGCGTTGTAATGTGGGCTTAACCCTTTGCTGAATGGTTTTTGGTGTTTTGGCTCTATCGATCTCCGCGAATGGCCAATCGTCCCCATCTATGTCAAGGTAAACCTGATCTATTTCTTGATCGGTTTCTTGGAATTCCTTTGGGACAATGGCAATGCCATAGTGGATGATCTCCTCTAGAGCTAGTCAGGAGTGATCCTTTCACCTGATGTCTATCTCATGTGTCAAGTCGATCCAAATGTCCTTGATCTCGGGAACATGGATGGGATTGATTTTTGCCTTTGGGAGGCAACTCTGGCAGTCGAAGGTGGGCCTTGCTGGGAAGTTTTGTTTCAAATTAAGCAACTCAAGCTCTGTATACATCTCATGTGCTTTAGCAAGTGTGGGGTAGGTGTATCGGCCAACTGTAACGGGGAATGGAGTTCCTCCTTTCTTTCTTTTCATGCACTTCTCATGATACGTGATTAGCTACCTTGACAATTCCAGCAAGATTAGCTTCGGCCCTACAAAGATTCATTTGTTCTCCCTGAAATTCATAGATTTGAGGTATGTGAATGTAGGGAATTGTGTGAACAATGCTCCCCATTTTTTTGTAGTAGCAATCACACTCGGGTTGGTCCGACCATGTCTCATGTTTGGTCTTCAAGTAGATTACCTCATAGAAGAAGGCTCTGGGAGATGCTGGCCTCGAGCTTCAGCTCTGGGTAGAACTCATATATCTTGACCTGGGGCCATACCCCATTTTGAGCTAACCCTGAAATCCCTTGTGTCGTAGAACGTATACAATAGGAATTCATGTAGAACTTCCCAGTTGTTAGAACTTGTTGAAGCTGCTGGGGGATTGTGTGACTATGATTTCACCCCAGCCAATCAGGCACATTCTTCCGACCTCATGGTCTCCAGGTACCTCAGCATCCATTTGTGGAAATAATGGGCATCAAGAAGCCCAAATACTTTGTTTAAGAAGGTGATTGTCATTGAAGTCACATGGCCATTACTCACCAGATTTCTTGTTCTTTAGATAAATCTCATTCATCATCTGCATGCATTTATCCTCATTATCATAGGCCTTCTTGCAGTCTTCGAGACTTATTTCTACATATTGTCTGTGATGGGGAATGCCCATGATCATTTCAAAGTGATGAGCTGTTTCTATGATGGTCTGTTGCTCTTTATTTTCAACACATCTAGTGTATTTGTTATAGCATCAGGAAACCAACATAATAAAACTCATTATTTACGACACTTACTAGCAGCCCAGCTACATAGTGCAATCCACTTCGCACCCAACTTGTTCATCCATGGGCCATTGCTTGCTTGGTTGGTCCTCACCTAGAAATCATTCATGTCATTATGTCCTAGCTCACAGTCTCTGATGTTGAGGTTGCACTCTGCATATGAGTCAGGCATTCTGACTCTCTGATACTTATACTTCATCTATTGTTTTGACTTCTTAGATTTAGCTTTAGCTTTAGTTGGTTTCTTGCTTGATGAAGACATGTGTGATCAAGGATGGATGTTGTTGTTATGTAAGAAGAATCAAGGAGGTCCAACACAGAAGAGCCATGTAAACCATCATGTTATTCCTTGTAGAATGAAGAACGGACAATTATAAGGCTTAGCAATAGGTTCACAACACAAGGCTTTTTATTGCTAGGGACACTTAGGAAGATGTCGACATGAAAAAATTTGTGCCTAATGTTGACATGAGAAAAGTTGCACCAAGTTTTTCACTTTTGAGAGGTGTTGCAGTGTTAAAGGGTAAAGTGTAGGGTGCGGGTTTGTAACATGCAACATCTTATGTTGATGTTAAGGAGGTTACTTGTTAAAGCTGTGCCTTGGGAAAAATCTACTTTGGTTGGGCGCTGAAATTTTTTGTGTTGCATGGGTTTAGAGTGCGCTAAGGTGCAACTTCAAAATATGCAAGAAAAATCAGTGCGCCAAGGGAAAAACCGTGGCATGGTTTTGAAGCACACAACATCTTAATGTTGTGCAAGTTCACCTGCACCCCACAAAATTTGCTAAGTGTCATTTCAATTGGGCGCGGGTTAAGGTTATGTTGCAAGAAGGGTAAAGTGCGCCAATGTGTGATTTTGGGAGATGTTGCAAGGAAGGACAGTGTGCCATGATTTTAATCAGTTAATCAGGACTTATTATCTTGGTTTCTCTTCCTCTCTCTTTTGGATTTCTCAAATGGTAAAGAGAGGGTTTGTTTTGGCAAAGAAACAAGCAAGGAAAGATGGGTTTTTTTTAGATTTCTTTAGAGGTAGGGGTCTTCTAGATTTACATATTTGGAAGGAGAGACAAAAGGATTCAACTGGTTTACATATTGTGTTAGGTGTTTTTCTTTTACACTTAACCCTAATACCTAAT
Source organism: Taxus chinensis (assembly GCA_019776745.2). NCBI lineage: Eukaryota > Viridiplantae > Streptophyta > Pinopsida > Cupressales > Taxaceae > Taxus > Taxus chinensis. Next base: position 802,323,490 of record CM034146.1, read on the forward strand.
ACAAACAAGACAAAAAAACAACCAGGAGAGGAGCCACTTACCTAGATTTATAAATGATGAAGGACGTTGGGGTCCACAAGCAAACATGCGGGGGAGTGACAAGGGTGGCTGACTGCACAAAGAAGACACTTTTTATAATTTTCAATTCGTGAAAATGACATGTGTTGGGTGCATATTTATAGAAAAATGGCATTTATTACTTCACCAACTTCTTTTGACTTTTAGATCGACACGACGAAAAGTGCGCCTTAGCACAAATTGATGGATGTCAACACAACATTTCCTCAAAGGGTTTTCTAAGGGGTGCACATTTTGGTATGTCGAATTCTCGCACCTAGTTCAAAAAGGTGCACATTTGGGATTGTTGACACATGAAAAATTGTGCCGAGGGAAGAAGCTAAAAAATGGCTAAGTTCAGAAATAACTTGATTTTTCGAAAGGGAGTTTTAGGCCTTTTTGAACGTTATTAGACTTCTTTAGGGTTCAAAACAGAATTTTTGGTATGGTTACCTGTAAATAAAGATCATTCATCATCTGCATGCTGTTTTAGGTGTCCTCTGATCATCGCATCATTGTCCTCCAGAGTGAGCAAAACAAGCTTCCAAATCCCTTATGACCCTTGCCTAAATCTGATACTACGGCTGACTTCGTGGTAAGAAGTTGATGGGACAATGACCTCATCTTCTTCCAACCCACAAGCCGACACCGACTAATAATTTTATGATGCAACCAAGCTCTGAAACCCCAGCACTACCTGTAGCTCAACCCATGCAGAGTCATTATGTCTCCTTACAGCAAAATGAACTGGACTATTGGTCAACCTCTCTTTCTCAGGATAGTCCACCATCTATGGGGGCATGAGGTGAAAATGGGGCTAAAGTGCCACTGATTCGAGCAACAAAATTCAAACCAGTTTTTTGCACTTTCTAACAACTTTAGTTTGTTTAACTCGGGGATGGTTTCCAGGACAGCCAAGGGGAGCTTACTATGACTGAGTTTTCATGAATTTTATTTCATGGAATATGTGAGGCCTCACAAAGTCCTCAAGAAAAATACTCTATGAAAAAAGCTTTCAAATTATTAGTTCATTGATGTTGTTTGTTTACAAAAAGTTAATATTACTGGTTTTATGCTTCAAACCACTTTAATGTGTATTGCTCTTCATTATAAGCATGTTTATTCTTCGCATATGGAAGGAAGAGGTGGTGTTTCTATTTATGTCTCTCCTATTTTTTGCTCTGATTTATTTCACAGGGCATGATCCTCAAAATCATTCGTGTGTAGATTATTTTGGAAATTAATGACTATTCTTTTGGCATTCTCAATATTTATGCTTATAATGATGGCACGAAAAGGCAGCATTATGGTGATGGTTGGGAGATAACTTACCTTTTTCTTATTGGTTAGTTTGAAGAGACTTTAATATGATTGAGCATCCTGAGGATAAATTGGGGTCTCTTCCCATGAGGTGGTCATGGGGGAACGTGAGGATTGGTCATATTTTAAAAACCATTGGGGCCTTTATGACCCTCTTTTTAGATGGATGGAATGATTTCCCTTCTCAAAATTGGTTTACTTGGTCCAACTTTGAGCAGGTACTGACAAGGTCATTAAAAGGATATATCATGTCATGATCTCTCAGCAACATGCTTTTGATATAGACAATAATGGTCATTCCACTGATCATTGTCTAGTTGGGGGATATTTTGTCTAACCACAACCCCATCTCATTCAAATTTCAATGGAGTGGGACCCCTTTAAGGTGCCTAAAAATCAATTCTATCTTAATGTCTCCTTGTTGAGTCATGTTGGTGTCATCTCTCTCATTGCCAAATTTTGGAATATGGCACCACGTCCACCCTACACTGACAACCAGGTTGATTGGTTGAATGCCTCAAACGTACTGCCAAGTTTCTCTGCCATTTTGGAAAATGAGTTGCTCAAGTTCAAAAAAGGGCATATTCTACACTAATACAAGAGTTTTAGAGAACCTCTACTCTTCTTGAAGCTCAACCTTTCAACATCCCTACCCAGCTTTGGGAATCCATACTCCACCACAAGCTTAAGGTTATTAAAAATTACAAGGCCATAGGTGTTTATATCTATGTCAGGCTTCACTAGATTAAAGTGGGAGACAAAGCTTCCAAAAGCTTCTTCAAATCCCTTTGGGCTAAGTTCACCAAAGATAAAATCAAAGCTATTCAACAAGCTCATGATCATGTCACGAGCCTTCCAAATATTTTCAATACCTTTATGGGTCATTACACCCTGGTTTTTTACGCTCAGCAACCCTCTAAGGATATTCAAGTTGCTTTGAAACACTATGTGGAAGTGGTTCCTTGCAATTTGTCTTCTCAGAACAAAAAACACTATGACACTCCTCTTTCTTTAGATGAACTTTACAATGCCCTTCTTTGTCTTTCTAATGATAAATCTTCAGGAATTTATGGTTTTCCGTGCAAATTTTATAAGGAAACTTGCTCTATGGTGGGAAATGACCTTCTTCAACTCTTCAAAGAGGCTTTGTAGAATCATGCTCTTAGCAACATTATTAATAAGGAAAATATCAAGTTTATTCCTAAAGTCGGGAATTCAGAGCTCATCACTAGTTGGCGGCATATTACTCTCCTTAAGGTCTCTTACTATATTTTGGCTAAATCTCTTTCTCTCTATATTGCTAACCTTCTTTGAAAGGTAGTTCTCCCATAGCAGACTAGTTTTGTTATGGGTGGATATATTTTTGATAATCTCATTGTCATCTAGGAAGGTATGGAGTGGGCCATAATTTCCTTACAATAGGTTATTTTTCTTAAAATTGATTTTGAAAAGGCATATGATCAAATCGAATGGCCCTTCATTATTATTATGCTTCAAGCCCTTAGGTTTGGACCTTTCTTTATCAATGTTGATCAAACTTTGTTTTTTGATGTTTCTTCTTGCCTCACTATCAATGGTCATCAATCTCAAGCTATTGGCGTATTTGAGTCTATCAGGAAAGGGTACCCTCTCACTCCTACTTTTTTTGTTCTTGCATTTGATGCCCTTGACTATCTTTTGTTGATCAGGTGGAGCGGGGATGCATTTAGGGAATCTTTCTCCTTGATCATGCTTCTCGGCTTATCAATGGGCATTTTATAGACAACTCTTTCCTCACTTTAGCTGAGAATGAATCGAACATCAAAGAATATTTCACATGTTTAGACACCTTCTGTCAAGCTTCTTGCTCTAATGTTTAATTAGCTAAGTACCTTAGTTTTTGACAGAGTTATTGACATATGTCCGATTAGCTGATAGCTTATCCTTGGTGATGGATCAAACGTGGAGAAATATTCAAATTTTAGGGGATTCTTTTTACCTTCAATAGCGATTTTGCAACTCTATGGAAATTTTTCATTGATCGGGTGGAGAAAAAAGTTCAGCGTTGGGTCTCTAAACCTCCCTCTTTAGCTAGAAAGTTTCAAGTCTGCATTAAAATTTTGGCTACCACCCAAGTTTATTGTGTTGCCTATTGGTGCCCTTCACTGGCATCCTTTAACAAACTGGATAATTTTTTGTGAGATTACCTTTGGTCTAAGCAACAACATGTTGGCTTTCATTGAGTTGTTTGGGATATTTATACCCTCTTATGTGACCAAAGTGGAATGGGAGATATAGATGTTTACACACAGAGTATTTCTCTTTGTGATAAATGGGTTATCAGATGCATAAATGGAAACCAATCCTGGAAAATCATGTTACGACATTACATCTCTTCAAGATCTCCTTATGGGAAAAATGCTGGAAAAACATTGGGATACATACCTTGATCATCACCAGAGTGTCGGTTAAAATTATAGGTACCTTTGTTGTGAAGAGTATCTAGAAAGCTTTTGAAGATGTTAAGTCTTTGCTTTGTTGGATTGGGGATGGTTTTCACATTGGGATTTCATTTAATGATCACAACATTTGGTGGTCTCCTATTTGTACAAGTGATAATGTCCCTTTGGCAGAGGTTACTGGTGTTAAGGTGCTTCGGCTTGCTAGCAAAGGTATCAATACCATCTGAGACCTTGTCTCCCGGAGAGATTGGCTTACTTGATACAATTTAAAATAGAAATTTAATTTGATCAACTCTGATTTTCTCTTTGAGCTCAAAATTCAGGAGTTGGTTCCTGATGTTATGCTTTATAAGCTTTGTTTGCAACCTCCCTCAACATGGTGGCAGGACTGGCAGTGGAATTTGGACATCCCATTTTTCAACTACTAGTATGGTGTGATTTACAATCTTCTGTCCCCCTTATCTCCTATTATTAACAAGCTTAATTCTCATTGAAGCCTTGAACTCTCTAGTCTCCACTTGGCTTCGAAGGCTTAACAAGGCATGGAACCCCAAGTTTGAACCCAAGCTCAATTTTTTTCTTTGGTGTCTCATATATCAATGTCTTCCATTCAAAGAGTGGTTAAGTCACATTGGCCTTCCCAATCCTAAATGCCCTTTCTATGGTCGACCTGAATCTTTCAAACATGTCTTCTAGACTTGTTTACATGCCCAAACTACTTGGAGTTAGATACACTCTCTCTTCCTCCCCTTCCATCCTGAACTATTTGATTGGAAATCTACCCTCTTTGGAGACTTTGGTAATCTTTCTACTCAGCTTGTTTACATATGGAATTTCTTTGGGGCTGTTATGCTCTTTTAGTTGTGGAAAGATAGAAATAATGTTAGTTTTCAGCAAAACAAGATGACTTTGGAGCTAATTGTTAATAACAAAGTGGTTATTAGCTCTTCTATGACTATGTAGATCCAAGCCTAGACACAAAAAGTGGTACTGGAGTTCACGCACTTACAACAACTTTTGGATCATTGGGGGAGAGATCCTTACACTGTGAGTTAAGTTCCTCCAGAAGATACTCATGCTCCGCCACCTGCCTCTGTGTCGCGTCGCAGAATCTGCTCTCACAACCGAAGCCCTTCCCCTCCTTAAGGACATCCTACTTCGTCCAATTCTTGACCGGGTTGGAGTCCACCACCTCAGGGTAAGGTTATGGCCAGCTCCTCCAACTAGAAGTCTTCTCCTGGGGGGGGTAGTTTTCGAGGCCACTACATGGCTGGGGAATCATGGTGCCTCTAAATATTCAAATGTTGGACACTAATGACTGGGGGATTGATCTTCCATCTGAGGAGTCAATTGTGGGGGGTTCATCCCTCCAAAAGATTATCCTCCTCTACCTCCTAGTGTTATTACCCCATTTGCCTAGTTCTTTAGTTATCTGATTTTCTAGTTTTGTGGTTACATTTTTGGCATTTTTCGTGCCTTCGTGGCATTTTGATTTTGGACCATGAGTTTCTGATCACCTCACTATTGTAACTCTTTTGTATTATTAATACAAATGAAGGTTATGATAGTAAAGAATAGTAATTTTAAAAATGTGTAAATGTTTTTCATTTGAGAACACGAGTAACATGTAAACATTTTTTCAATTTAAATTAGTATTATTCTTTGTTTTTGTTTTTTTGTTCGCTGTAGGTAGAAATATATATATTTCTATAATGTTTTGTCTAAAACAATATTTATGTAAGTTCTTGGGGTGATGAATATATGCATAATTAGCTTTCCTTTAATCTTTAAATAATGTTGAAGATTCATATTTATAAATATTTCTCTTGCATTTTTACATTTTTTACATTTTTACTTTAGTAATAGTCAGAACATTTTTTTAACTGCCTGAAGTTAATGTCTCCTACATTTCGATGTATAGAACCTATAATTTATTAATAACATTAGAAGTTATCAAATTTGTTGTGACCCTTATAATATGTGCCAAAATTTAGTCTTAATATACCATGTTTTGTTTTAAAATAATTTTTATTTTGATTATGTTTATAGATTCTTTGGGTCATATCAATTTAATGCAGTTGTTATTAAAACACATAATAATATAATTTTTGTAATATCATAAAGTTAAAAGGCCATTGAAATGGCAGTTTTTATAGGTTGGCAACAATTAAGATTGATTTAATACTCAACAAACATTGTATTACATAGAACAATTGTTTCTATTAATTATTAATTTTGTAACAGTGTAGTTACAAAATAATTTTAATCTAAAGATTATGTGATCGTGATGCTAAATATTGCCCACCAAAATTGAAATTTTAAAAAAGAAATGCAAGATTTTATTAAATTAAATTAAATTATTTTTCTTTTGGAGTGTAAAGATTGTTTTTTAATTGTAAAGTCTACGTGTATCTAGAGAACCTCTCAACTCATGTTTATGTTTACACATTAATGTATTGTTATTTGACTAACCACATCCCTTAGCTTTGTTAGTTAGAACCCCCTTCAAATCTGATGCAAAGGAGGGTGGCGAACCAAGTTCAAATCACAATACCAATGTTAGTTTTAATACAAAATCCTCACAACCTGCCAAAAATTCAAGAACTCCCAAGATGCATACAAGCACCCAAATTCATAACGGTCATAATTCAAGGCTATTCTCACTTGTTACCTGATCAATATCATCAAACAAACATGATTTACAGCTTTCAAGGAGTAAATACTTTTTCAGCTCATTCACCCTTATAACCCTATTAAGAGCTACTAGCCCTTCCTAAATGCAAACCTTATAGTTTACAAATCTTCACAGTGAATCCTGGAAAATTGAAAGTATTATTGGATACCCATTATGTTTTTTTTAGCTTCTTGAGAAGTTTTAACACCTAACTCTCAATGAAAACTCTTCAAATTTCTCCTTTACCATTTTTCTATTAGCCCTCCGTGTAGCCTTGATTTACCCAAAAGCATACAATTTAGGACATCTCACATATAATCTTGAGAAACTAGTTACATTTATAGATACCCTTTATCTATTACTTACTTCATGCCAAATTTCTTAGCTCTACTCTTCACACACTTCACCCAACTTCACCTCTCACTTCTTCAATTTGGCCTTCTATGTCTTATTTAGGTCTTCAATTGAGTTTTCAAGGTTTTGATGTTTACACATGGTTTCATGCATCTTTCAACAACTTAAACTTCTTAAAGCTACCTCTTACCATTCTATATTGGTCTCAAACCTTGTACTTTTCTTTCCAATACAAGTTTGTTACTTTTTATCTTCTTATACTATTGACCTAGATAAGGGTATGACTAAGTTTTCTTGTTTTTAGTTCTAAACACTTCTTGATTTCCTCTTTCTTACCTTTCTCTCAGCTACCTCAAAGTATGACCTCTTGAATACAAGTTTCAACAACTATTCTTTAACACCCTTAGGTTTTCACTCAAAAACTTATTCATGACTGTCATGTAAAACAGGGTTTCTTGATTGCCATTCTCTAGGATAGACCACTTAACACCTTGGGTTCCCCTTTTTTACCACTTCTTAAGGTATTCTCACAACGACTTCTACATGTTTCAACAAATGTTTAAGAGTCTTACTAATGTTTTACTCTCCTTATGAGTTTCACTCTTCTTTTTTTTATTTGATTGTTACAAGACATGGGAAATAGACTGTAATTCCAAGTTTCTCATCTAGAACCTTATTTTTTCTCTAATTCATCAAGTATTCACCTTCTTTAGGTCTGTACACACCATATTAATAAGTCCCAACATGGAAATACAAGACTGTCTTGACTATTTCACCTATTTCCTCATTTAACCTCTCAAAACTAAGTTCTAAAATAGTCATGACTATGTTTTCACATTTCAAGTCCCAAAATCATTATATTACCTCCTAAAACTCTTACCACACATGTACTAACCATTGTTCCTCTTGATTATAAAGTTTCAATAAGATTCATTGATGGTATTACAAATTATACACATTTCTTCATTCAAAAACCCTAGGTAGGGTTTTGACTATCATTCTCTAGGATACACCACTTAACACCTTGGGTTCACCTTGTTTAGCACTTCTTAAGGTCTTCTCACAATAACGTGTACATGTTTTAACAAATGTTTAAGAGTCTTACTAATGCTTTACTCTCCTTATGAGTTTCACTCTTCTTTTCATGACTTGACTATTATAAGACATGTGCAATAGACTGTACTTTCAAGTTTCTCCTCTAGAACCTTATTTTTGCTCTAATTCATCAAGTATTCACCTTCTTTAGGTGTGTACGCACCATATTAATAAGTCCCAACATGGAAATACAAGATTGTCTTGACTATTTCACCTATTTCCTCATTTAACCTCTCAAAACTAAGTTCTATAATAGTCATGATTGTGTTTTCACACTTCAAGGCCCAAAATCATTATATTACGTCATAAAACGCTTACCACACATGTATTAACCATTGTTCCTCATGATAACAAAGTTTCAATAAAATTCATTGATGGTATTACAAATTATACACATTTCTTCATTTAGAAACCCAAGGTAGGGTTTTATAGGCCGAGAGGACATATTTTGAGATTATTTTCATTTTCTTAACCTAATAAACTCTGTCAAACCTCTGATAGTTTCTTCAAGACCTCCTTCAATTTATAAATCCCTTTCAAAACTAACCAATGTAGCATTGATTTTAACTTCCATTATTTCTTTATCATCCCTCACATAAACTATGTAATAGTATTCTTGAGTTTTATATTTGTATTCCTAAACCCACCAATGTAAACTTGAATATGTTCCCATTTAACAGTCCATATCCCTAAAACAATGCATATATTATCCCTCGCTGTCCAAATCCATTGAAGTCTTTTAATCCTTCAACAACAAGATACCTTCTTACCTTGGATAAAACTTACCTTTGTTTCTTTTACTAAATTTTGACTTTAATGGAGTTCTATAATTTCCAAGCTCCTTCACATTCATCTTAAACATGTACACACTCTTACACCTAGAATATCACTCATTAAACTATACACAATATTACCTAACAACTTCCATCAAACACACAAGATCTCATAACATATTTACAAACTTATCTCATTGAATCCTTTGTTAAGTTATCTTTCACTATGATTTACATAATACCTGAGCTTCTTAGCTCTGTAACCACCTCTCTTACTCCTCTCAACCCTATTCTCTATCACCTCATTTTTCTCTCATTCAAATACTTCCTTTAAGTGACCAAAATGAGTTAGTTACAACATGGAGTTAGATCACCATACCATAGTTAAAGCTAGGTTAGCATAAGTAACCTTAACTTCATGGGTGGAGAACATGTCTCTTAGGTTACATGAGAGATTTTACATCTTTTAGACCCATTACACACTTCCTAACCTAGTTCCTAGATCTCTAACACAACACATAGAATTGATATATTTGAAAAGGTGGTTTTAAAGGAAAATTCAAAAACCTCGTTATTACAAGACATAAAGGATCCAAATGGACTGGGATCCATCCCAAGACACCCAAGAATACCACATACACCTAATTCAACCCAAAATTTATTGAAAACCAAAAATTTTCTTTATACATGATGATGTTATTGCATCATAATCTACTCATGTTATCCTCACATTGTGCCATTCGTGATAGGATTTGTTGGAAATATAATTGAAGGCACAAAGATAGCTCCCAAAGCATCTCGTGTTCTCACATAACCTAAGGAGCTGAACAAACATTATTTCTATCAAATTTTTGGGCAAAAAATAGTTCTCAAAAAAATCTTGTCCTATAATTTGGAGGCCCATTTTAGAATGTCAACTCCATGTAGTTTCAAGTCCCTTATCAAGAAATAGCTCTAAATGATATCATGTCCCATGATTGAATGACAACATGTAACATGAATAACCACATTAATATTGAATCCATTTTTGTCATTATTTGTTGGAAAGAAGAGTGACAATATAGAGGATATGCATTGTTGATCAAATTTTCAACAATTTATACCTTTCAAATTCAGTATATAGGATATGTCACCAAATCATATAATACCCTCCAAATTAATATGTATGTGTTGCTTCTTTGTTAGCCACTTATTATATTTATTTCTGAACTAATATTTCATGTGTTTGCATTTGAGTACTACTTATGACCTAACTATCAATTTATTTATTTTAACTTACACTTAATGTGTTTGTGTTTGAGTGGTAGCTGAGTATTATTGGTAAGCATGTCTCCCATATGAAAATGGTCCTCCAATGTGGAAATTGAGTGTCGAGCACATCTCTTCCCTCGGGGGTTAAAGGATCCATGAGTCTACCATTACTTAAGTGCAGCCTCATAGAGTATTCTTATGTCTATCCTCATCTCCTCCAACCACACTTCTCCAATTTGCAAGTTCAAACATATCTCTCATCCACAAAGTATAACAATTAATGGACCCACTATAGTGTATTATTGTTGATGTTGACCCACACACCCAAAAGCCTTTCAGGAAAATAAAAAAATATTTTTTCTTACTTCGGCTATAAGTCTTGAATTATGAAAAGGATTATTTACGAAGTTTTAAGCTTAGTCAATAAAGGATTTCATGCCAAGCAAACATTTTCCACTCCAATGTACCATAATGGAAATTGTAAGTCTAATTATTCATTGAACCTAACAATCTCACCAGGGCAATATAGTAGAGTAGCTCATAGGGGTAACATTGAATAAGTTAAAGTTGAAGGATTGAAGGTGAAAGATTGGATCAAAGAAGAATCTTGAGGAAGAAGGGGATTGAGGGAGGATATTTTTTGGGTTGGGGATTCTATTAGAGGGAACATATCAATCATCTTTTTTCTTTCGACAAGTCAATTATGGATTGCATGCCACTTTTTCTTACCATCTCCACATCATCTATTTAATGCAATGTTTGTTGAATGTTACATCTATCTTAATAGTGTCCAACTTGAAAAGTCCCACTTTTTATTGGATTTGTAACATTTAGGGATTGTTGCGATTAATGCATGGGTTATCATGGTCCCTCGATGCCCTACAAATAGCTCATATTTGGAATCAGGGTAAACATTTCAAGACTGTGTTGCCCCCTCTATTAGGCATGTGCATTCTGAAAACAATTATGCTTTTTGGTCAGAATGTTGGTGAGCTCCTTCGTAGGATCCCGTGGACTTGTTTATGGTCCTCCAACTATCTTGAGGGATAGTATCTCTAGTTCATGTTGTTATGTTACACGATTCAATTCAACCCTTTTTAGACCTGTGCCACCACCCTTTCAAGTGGGCCAAAATGGGATTTTAAGGCAGGACGTAGGCAACCATCGAAGCTTAATGAAAGGTGTAGATGTTGTTAGCGTTGAGGGTGGAAAGACCCCAACTTCCAATCTTTTGTTCTGCAACTTGTCGCTCACTGTAGAATAATAGAAATAAATCCATAATTCAAAAATCCTCATTTACACTGACAAACCACAAATTGTAAAAGCAAATGCCATCACTTATATATACACAAAAAAAGATAGGTCAACAATTGATGCGAGAACATTTTAACCACAATACGTTACAATTATAATATTCAAACTACATTGTTCCTTATTTATACTGAAAGGTGTTTATTGTGAAGTTCCCATTTGCCGGTCACTGTCCATGATTCTTGGTGGGCCACGTCTTTTTTCGACAGGGTTTTTCAGATAGAAATGGTCTAATAAAATCCATTCATTAGGATTAATGTTTTAAAGGTTCAAATTTAGTTGTAGTTTCAAGCTCTTTTGCTCGTTTCATTGCTTTTCCATTGCCTACTTAATCTCCCATTTTGACAGAGGCTGAGAGGATGCTGACAAAGGTTATGGCATTTTACTAAATATATACTTTGCAACAGAATAGTATTTCAGCGTCTCGCTTTTCTGGGAAGAATGAAGAAGAGAACAACGCATGCTCAGGGAAGAGGAATGGAATCCCTCAAAATTAATCAGGGTCTGATTGATGGTTTTCTACTCATTACAATCAAAGGAGGGTTTTTATATGCAGCAATGGAGATAGGAAAAGTCTGCAACAAACCCAAAATCAAAACACCATTTAGAAAAATGGAAATTTATCAATAATTATAAATAGATGAGAGCTTTGAATTGGTTAGTGCATCAAGGTCATACGATTCCATTTCTTGAATTTGCTGAGGAGTATGCCTATGATAACATGTCTTCTTGAGATGGTTATCTTCCCACCCATACTTCTCATCTTTCTATTTCCCACGCTGAGTCTCTCCACCACTGCTTCCAAACATGTCACCATTACCTTCAAGCTACTTGTCATCATGAATACATACCTACTTGATGGGTTCAATTTTTGTTGACTAGGGTGCGAACTTACGTGACAGTTAGGCTCTTCCGCTTACATATGTAAACAAACAAATGCTCATATGTTATTTTTTTGGACATTACACATGTCAATAGAATATTATGGAACGGTCCTCCTCTAACTATCTTGACATCTCCAAAATAATACTTGAATATTAAAGATTGAATGTTTGTTTACGGTCCTCCAACTATGTGGAAAGTCAATTGAATCCTACCTACATGGTGTGGTGCCATTGAGATTGAGATTTGTGGTGGATGACATTGAAATTTATGAATATTTATTTGGAGCATTAGAATGTAGGAATGAGGGTAGTACTAGTAGAGGGGTAAAGTCCTTACAACCAAATTTAGGGGCATTATGTGGAGCAGGTAAACCTTTCCAGTGCCTCACACAATTGTGTATCTCAGACTACCATGCAATAAACACTAGTGAGGACAACGAGAGGATGGAGGTCTACGGTTTTGGTACATGGCTTCTTCAACTAAATCTTATCTACATGACATGGCCTAATTTAGTGGTATTGCATTGAGTGGGTAAAGCACTACTATGCCTCACACAACTGTCCATCTTAGACTTCCTGGCAATGGAATTTTCGTAGTTGCTAAAATTGTGCATCCTGATCATGAATGTTAAAGGATATATTTCAAGGGGGGAGTCATGTATGAGATACAGGGAGATTTTGTTTTGAAAAGGGTGATTAGTGCACACAGGAAATGAACACAATGAATTACAACCCTACTCCCTTCACCTTCCTATCCAGGTTGTCTCTCTATTGTTTTCCTGTTACCTTCTTTATTTTTTAAATCTCTCACTACTATGCAATGAAATATATGGTGGTCTCTTAGGGTATGCTGGAAAAGATGATAGTATTTACCATAATGACAACAATGTGCTTACCAACAATTATCCCTCGTCTCTTCTTGTGGTATTTGATTACATGAGCCAAAACATACCCCGATGTTTGTGGGCTTCTGTAACCAGAAAAATGCAAGTGAAAGTTCATGATTGCAACTACTACATGATAGGAGAAGGGTTTGGGAACTGTGTAGTTATGTCGATCACCACCTACCATGCCATGAGTGTAGGTGTTTTATCAAGGAATATCATTACCATTTTAGTTGCAAGTGTCATGGTAGATATGTATGCAAAATGTTTGTGCATGCACAAGGCATGTGAAATGTTTGACAAAATGCCTCGAAGATATGTGGTCTCATGGGATGCCATGCTTGAAGGATATGCAAAAAATAGATTTCGCAAGTATGTTAGCAAACTTTTTCAAGTAATGAAGTTATTTGGAATATACCCTTAATATGTCAGCTTCATTATTATTTTATTAGCATGGTCTGGGTATGGATTATATATTCTAAATTTTGGCTCTATGATAATGTTTCACTAAAAGAATGGGTATACAGGGAAATAATAAATGTTTTCTCACCTCTAACAATGTCCGCAAATGCCCATCGTTGGATCTCATTCCATCAACAAAAAAATAACTCCAACTAACTTTACATTAAACTCTTCTCCGACACAATTTGCAACTCATGTGCAATTGTTAGTTATAACCTTGGATGAGCTAGAGGATCGAAGGAGGACTCTGTCATGCACACCAAAAAAAATCTTATTTTTCCAATGTCGCGAACTTTAATTATACTGATAGGCATTCCAAATGGGAGTCTTAGTGACTATGTTTGCCATGCATCAAGCAAATAGAAGGTTGAGATTTTGTGTCATTTGATCATTAACAGACGATGTCATTGGAACTGTTGATGAGGTGAAATTTCAATCGCTAAAAAAAAACCCTAATCACAAATATCCCTGAAATCAAGGCAACACAAGGAACCATTACCTCACTCACCACACCCCCCCCCGCGAATGGTACTCGCATGACCCCCTTATCCCATATCCGTCTCCATTATATGAAGAGTGGAAGTTTCCTCCACGCAACTCTTATCCAATGAAAGAGTGGGGGGACTTCCTAGACCCTGAAAATAAATATACATACACGCTAACCCAACTGCAACCCTCCAAACTTCATAAAAGACTCCCCAGATTTAAGTGGACCAAATTGTCTCCCAACATAGTGGGGGCACGCCGCCAAAAAAATGTGGCCACAATTCGTTCAAAACACAGCCGCTAGATCTTACATAAAAATTCATAGCCAGCCGATCCGAAGGCTCCAGTTGATCGGATCGGCCACGGTGGTTCTCGTCCACCAAATTTGATTCTCGACTGTACACGTGGAAGCAAAGAAATCGATGCAAAACCACACGTGGCATGCCCATTCCCAGCCCCTGTAGAATCTCTCTTCTTCCTCTATTCGTCTCTGTAATCCGATGTCAAACCCCAAACTAGAAAATAATCCCCGATGCGGCTTTCGATAAACAGCTTGATTGATTCGACATTTTTTAGCTGAATTCAGTGGCGCAAATTTTAGCGATTTTGGTTCAGGATTGACAGAGTTCTCTCGAAGATTTGATTACGAAGGTCGCGAGTTCGAGCTCGTAGAAAGATCGGCTTTCAGCTTTAAGTGTTCTGGTTTTCGTGGTCTTTAAATCGATTTAGTAATGGCGGAGAGGAGTCTTTTTTTTTTTTTTTTTTTTTTTGCGCTGTTGGTCGTTTTGTTGGGAGTTTGATAGAATGCACCATCGTCCATAGATCGTCCCATGGATTATCTTCTTCCCATAGACTATCTTTGGTAGCCTCGTGGACGTTAAAATATCTTCTACTTCTTTTTATATGCATGCCCATGTATGGGTGGGTCCCACAGCCAGGGGTCACCTTAGGGTTTTTTTTTTTTTAAATAAATTTTGTTGACAATAGTTGCATGTGTCCTGCAGCTTAGTTGGTAAGGCTCAGTATAGTTGTAGGGTTGAATCCCGCGAATGGCATCTAAATGACTTTTTAACTAACTCTGACTATAATGATCCTTTGAACTACTTGCTACTTCCTATACATAATAAAGAATTACAACATTTTATATGCTTCAAGGCTTCACTGAATTGGTCATAAAATATTCTCTAAACATACTCCTCTAGCACTTTCTAAAATCTTTAGTTGGCAAGCATGTTTCACTTCTTTGATGACTATAAGATCTTAGATTATCTATAAAATGGTGATTCTATCACGAGCCTATTCTTCATTCATTCAACGTTAAACAATTGTCTTGCGCCTCGTGTCTCACTCATGCTTTACATGGCACTGACTTGACTATTGTGCCCAAAATATATGGGTCGCCACCGATGCGTCGATATGAACTATGTGTTTATGTAGTTTGAAGGGTCTAGACCAGAACCAACATTACACAAAGAAAGATATACTAGTAATTGCACATGAATTTCAAACTACGTTGAAGAGTATAACAATGTTAAGTTTATTGAAGTTGTATTTTCCGGTGAAATGTATGTTATTCTAAATTGTTTTTCCTTAAAGAAGATGCAAAATTTAGCTTATATATTGAGATATTAAATATTGACTCATATAATTGAAGAAATGCTTTGGTAAGGGATAACCTAACGAAAGCATCAACTCCTGGACTAAAAAGTGGTGTCTTCCTTCTCACTGAGTACAATCATATCCATGCGAAGGTTGAGTTTAAAGTGCTTTTATTTCTACATTCCCAACCAAACAAATTTAATTTTTAATATAAAAACAATTCACTTGCCTTTTGCAAGCTTCCATATTTTGGATACATGGCTATTAAGGATTTGAAATAATAAAATTTGAATTGAACACATTGGCTTCGATTCCCTTCCACTACATTTGATTAAAAAATCAATGTTTCCTCAAAATGTCCATGCTTGCAAGAATCTGCAATCATGGCAGTGCACACGCCCACATTTCAGTAATAGAACATACTCGTTTACAGGTCAAATTATGGATACCCATTAGCTGCTCCTATTCCCAAGGTAACACAATCAAATGTAAAGAAAAATATTCCTCTGACCAAAATATAAATTTAGGGTTAACATCATACGTGTGCAACCCAATATATGCAAAACTATGAATGAGTGGCTTATAAGGAGCTTTAATAGGAAAATGGTTGTGTTATATATGTACTCTCCTTCAGTTGTGCTTGGCAAATATTGGCATACTCTTTCTTGTCCCCATGCCATCAATTCATATGTATGTTACCAGAAATGAGAAATGTAACGAAAATGAAAACATAACAGAAAATAGGGATTGCTAAAGGTTGCTTAAGAAACGAATGAGAAACAACTTTATGTACATCTTGGGAATATTGGCTTCACACCAGTGAATTGCATTTGTCTATAAATTTCCTAGGCCTTTCAACAAGTTCATTTTGTGCATATCCATGTATAAAAGAAGTCTATGATACCACATTTGGTTGAGGCATTTTTTTGTTATTTTTTGATGGATTTTTATCTCGTCCTGACACTCCCAATTTGCATTTTCCTGAAAGTTTCCAAGTCCTTTTCAAAAATCCATTTTTTGAATAGCTTACAATCATTGCAATCCATGAGATCGCATATGTTTCAAGGATTTTTTCGAATAACTCACATGCTTCCATGGGTCAAAAGATTTTGAACAATCCATATATATTTATCAAAGACATGGGAAATTAATCTCTTGAAACCATAGGCATAAAACTGGTTAGTAACCAAACGCATGCAATAGTTGTTTTCAGTGGCACTTCCACAAGCATGTAAGCACTGTAACATGATTCCTTCTTTTACCTCCATGTGTTCCTTGCTAACATTGTCCTCTATATGGGTTCAATGATTCGAATCTAGGCTTGTGCTTGGCTTTCCTATGGAAATATTTGTTGTTCAACGAGCTTCTTGGTAAGAAGATCAACTAACTACTTTGTATGGAAAAGAAAAACTACAAGGTATTTTTTCTAGCTACATCCAAATAGGATCTAAGGCCTCTTCAACATACCCATTTTATGCATATTTGGAACAAGATTGAAATAGGTCAAGTCAGACACATGTTGATTTATTTGGTGAAATAACATAATGCCTCGTGAGGTTTCCCATGTATGCCCATGTTTTCTAGTAGCTACAAGTTGTTGAGAAAAGGTCATGGGGAAAAGTGTGGCAAAAAAGTTCCTAGTAAACATGGACACTCACCATTGAAGCTCTTCTCACAATGAGACGTGTTCTGACATTATAATTTCATTGAGTTGACAATGGACCAATCAAATAATGGTGAACAACTATCACTTTACCATAATCTTTACACCAAACGTAGAGACCTCGCGAGTCCCCACTTTTTTTTAGTATAATCTAAATGAATTTATTTCAAAATGTTTGAATTTGATTGATATTAGGATGGATACAATCATACAATTGTTTACACAAAACAATATTGATGTAGTCTACACAGAACAAAAAGTCATGTACACAGTTAAATCCACATCATAATAGGTGATTTAAAAAAAATTGAATCTATATAAGGACACTATTGATAAGATAAATATAACACTATTCAAGCAAGATCTAGCTAAAGAAGTACAAGCAAGAGTGGAAAATATTGGAGATAAAGACGACTCAACTTATAACTATAGGTATAGATTGATTCTAGATTGATGAATATGATAGAAAGGAAAATCCTATACTGTGTAAGATCTATTTTTTAAAGTGGACTATGAAGATCTTAGGGATAGAAGTTCTTGGGAGAGGACACAGCCACCTAGGCATGCTAGTGTTTGTTCTGGCCACTGTTGATGTATGTAGAATAGCTTTGGTCCTAATTCTTTCTGTGTCACTTATTATTTGTTGTAAGTCATGTGCCAAGTTCACTATAATTCTGCTCAATCACACTTGAACCTATAAAATAAACCCTAACAACCCACACAATACTCAAGTGAACATTAAATGAATCAATAATGCATATGCTTGAGTCATATTGACCTCAGCGGTCTCCCCAATGTGATTGCCATTGAGTGTTGCACTACATTTAGAAACAATGTAGTTTTGGTGTGTGTGTGTGTGTGTGTGTGTGTGTGTGTGTGTGTGTGATTGGAATAGTGTCCTTTGAGCTAGGTTGCCCTAGTGTCAGTGGCACAAAGAATAACAAGATATAAATACTTTGTACCAATGTGAAATTTGTAGTATGGAATTTAGAATAGACCATCCTATGCATTCCAAAAATGTAGTCCTTGAAGTAGTAATAAAATATTATATCCTTATAGATGTATGTGCCTCTTGAATGTGTGTCCCCATAATGGTGAGTTAAACAATTCATTTATATATATTATTCCTTCATTTAAGTTTCATCATTAACAAGTGAAAGGTTGACCTAGGGTGATAAACAAAGATAAGAAAGAAGTAACATCCAAAAAATCAGAAAAAGAGATAAAGTGGACAAAAGCACCTAGAGGGGACAATAATGCCCGAGCGCTCCTGTCCCTAATAGGCGGTTCTATACAAGATGCTCAAAAGGTAAAATTGTGAAATCAGATCTGAGAAAGATGTTGGCTAGTTGCAAAACTGTAAGGTGTAAGTCCAGAAACAACAAGCAATTAAGATAAGAAAGATAAAAGCATCGTCAAAGAAAAAAAGTTGTTGTTAATGACTAGTTCTCTTGCTTAGAAATCATGCATATAAATGAAATATTTAGAGGCTAGTTTTATATGGTAAGTGTGTGATTTAGTGATTACAGTTAGAAAAGAAGAAATTTGAATTTGATTTAGAAATCATATCCTATATAAGAAATGTATGAAACCCTAAAAGGAGAAATGAAACCCAAATGTTTGATTTGATAAAAACATGAGTTCATCTAAATGTTTTTATATATTTTACACCTAAATGTATATAATGAATTAACTATAAGTAAAACTATTATTTAAATGTAAACATTCAATTATGTTAAAATGGGCTAAATAGAGGTATGTTAATTAATTGAATTAGAAAGGGAAAGTGATATATACAAATTGTTCATGGCATATCCTATAGTATCTTACAACCATGCAATTATCCTTACTCTTCTTGAAAAAATTAATACCCTTAACCTTACAATAATGTGTGGCATGCAAAAAAAACTCACGAAATCTCACATAATTAAAAAAACCCTTGTTACATATTATGTATCTCTCACGTGCCTCACAACTTGCCCAATGCATTGAACCAATAGCTAAGTGTAGTGATACCTTAGTGTGTTTCCTTATATATTCACACACATCTAACATGCCTAATTTACATCCCTCCAAACTTATGCAGTTATGCAATGAGACAATACAAAACTCATTTCTTCCACAATATTTCTTGCTTTATGTTGTAGTATTCATGACTATTTTAGTCTTGTGTCATATCCCTTCATAGTATTTAATTTTTTTATGATATTACATGCATTATTTGAAACTTCTACAATGATGTATGTCATAGTTGTAGCTTCTACAATGTCTCAGTCTCACATAATCCTGAAAAAAATCCCTACTTTTTGTATAGCCTCGTAAAACTGTGACATGTCAGCATAGTTGCACATTACTTATGTTCATGCCAAATATTTTCAAATACATGGTGTATGAATTCTATAGTAAAACTTTTCTTGTCAAAATTCAATTTCCACATGGCATGCCAAGTGGAACGCTCCACACTTGCCCCATGTTAGAGAATATTTTTAGTTTGTCACATATCATAACACAACCATTACTTGGACAGGGAAGGTGAAGTGTCTTGTAACTATTTCTCATTCAAGATTTGAAATTTTGTAGCTGCCATCATGTAACCATAAATTATGTTTGTGTGTGTATTCATTTTTTCACAATTCATATTGCAATATATTTCACTCTTAGCCTTATTGGTTCATTGTATAATTTTTTAATGTCTTTATTTCACATATCAAATAAATTTTCAATTATGGATATTTAAGTGCTCCACATTCAAATGTGCTTCCTTAAATACTTTGTTTATTCTTTTCTACACATTCTAAAATGCACTACTTATATTTAATTGTGGTATTTTCCACCATAAAAAAAATCCTAGGAACCAGCTTGTAGATCCTTGATACCATATTATATCCTTTTCTTATGCATGTAAACATGCAAGCAAAATAAGATAAATAAGGATAAGAAGTCATCTCTATTAAAGTCTACCTAGAAGAACACCACAACAATTTTAAGATGGATAATGCCAAAAATCAACTTGAGGCAGCCCCAGATATCCAAAATCTCATTATGAATTCTGTAGAATCACATTTCACCAATCTCGCTGACCAATTCTATAATTTAATGTTTTAGTTTAACTTGACAAGTGCATCATATTCCTTCTTACATTCTTCTTGTTAGTGATATTAACATCCCAGTGTTAAAACGTAAGATTGACACCACAATATTGAATAATTATATTTTATAGCTTGATACCTACTTCTCTATCAAATGCCAAAATGTCAAATAGAAGATCACCTTGGAAACGTTTAATATGTCTATTTCAGTATCCCACTATCTAGGAAACATTCGATTCACAATGTGAGTAAGATTGTGAGCCCATTTACACTTGGGGTGCGTTTTTAAGATTTGTAGAGGGAATTCTAACCCTTGAAACTCTATAAGGATAAGTACATGAATATTCAATAGTTGCAATAGTGTAAGAAGTAGTTGGTGGAAGACTACACTAATGAGTTTCATGACTACTTTATATGCCTACGCAAGGACCTTAGAGATAAATATAAGGTGTTTAATTATATCATATGACTCCCTTACATTCATGTGGATTTGAAGTTCTCAATTTTTGAATAATTGTGTAAATCATACTAAAAAATGCCAAAATTGATTTCAAGGAAAACATAAACAAGTGTTTCCCCTCTTTATTCAATGTTGTGTTAAAATCTAGCTCACATACTAAACACTAAGATATCCCTCTTCGCAATAGAAAATTTCACATCATACGAGAGATCACCCTATGAAATCCACAAAAAATGAGAAGGCATGCATACCTTATAACTCAAATAAATGCCCCCCTAACAAGGTAAACATAAAACAATGCATTTCAATGACATCACTTTGCACACCCCTTGTAAATTTAAATGTCATGTGAAATTATCCAATGTATAATATAAATCAGTTCTCACCATCACAACATGGATCAAAATGTTTATTATCTAAGCATCAACCTTAATGTTGAAATGATGTTTCATAGGAGTAGGGACACCTATTCCATATGATTTTTTTGGGTGTCAAAAGATAACCTATTCATGTCATCAATGATAGTAGAAGTAAAAAAACATCATTTTAAAAGTCTTGGCTCAATGATTTTCACTTCCTAATTCCATAAATCCTCTTTCGTATTTTCTTAGATGATTACATTATAGAAAATATATACAAGATAGATATACATTCAAGTAAAAATTTAGTCCAACAGAGGATAGTGTCACTTGCATCATTTCATGCTTAGAGGTCTACAAAATATTTATGGGAATACCATATTTGTATGATCATGATGCTACATATCATGTTAAGACACAATGATGGACTTTTCAACGAAAAAATGAATTATTTAACCTCTATAAGTAATATCTAATGATAAAAGTCACTTTGGTCTTATCCAAATAGTACTACAAATGCATCTTAAATGCGAATTTTTTTGTACTACTCATGTTTTATCCTCACATGCTTCTATGGGAAAGAAATAAATAATTGGAAATATAAATCATGGAAACATTGTGGAAACATCATCAACTTGAAAAGATAGCAAAATATAATAATGATTTATTCACATATGTAAAAGGTCTCCCAACGCAATGTTACTAAAGCATTGTGTTGATATTGTTATTGGGTTCCCTCTTCCAAATGACCCTTTGTAACGCAAACCAATTTGGTAAAATGCTAAATTTTGGTACCAAATATAAGATATCCTTGATTAATACAAGACCTAACCTAGCACTTTTACATAAGTGAGGAGTCTTATAGTACTCACTCCAATAAATACGGGACCTGACACCTTGACATATATTATCTTCCACTTAACCAAATCATGGTGAAGAGTTAGTATCCATCTCTTCCATGTATTGATGACCGATGGAACGTTTCCAAGGTGCTCAATACTTCATTGAGATTGACTTATAATTAGGTTACCACTAAGTTCTTGACCATCCCAAAGAAATATGGAATCAAGAGATGGGAGGGATTTCAAAAATGGTTAGTTATGTCATTTGGCTTTACCAATACACCAAACATATTTATATACATAATGGATGAAATAATTTGTTTGATTCTCAAATCCTTTGCCTTAATCTACTTGGATGACATATACATCTATAAAAACAACTTTCCATTATGTTATGATGGATGTTCATATCCCTATTTTAAATCTCTCATTTTGGCACGGGCAAGAAAATATACTAGAGCACCAACAACTACATTCTAACGAAAGTACCTTCTTAATTATGCATTGTCAAATGTCCATACTTTAAGGCATTCTCTCGAAGAGTTCACATACATTATGTAAACCTCCACATTTTGCATAGATGTCTTTTAGGATATCTGCCGATACATCTATAAAAGCAACTTTCCATTATGATATGATGGATGTTCATTCCCTCTTAAATCCTTAATACCATATGAACATAACACTCTTAATATACTTTGACAACAAGAAGATAGTTTTAACAATGTGCTATATAAAGAAGCTACCTTTAACATTTCTTTTAAAATCCCGCCATCCTCCCGAGGTTCCTCAATGAGATTCATGTTTTTAATAGATAATAGTTCGCTGGAGAACAATAAAATTAGACATGGATTTTATGCTCTTTCTAAATAAGATCATCTTCTTTTCAAATTTCTCACAGAAAGTGACATCTGGAAAACTCATTCAATTGCATTAAGATAAAAAAATCCTTTGTATTTATCCCCAACAAATTCTGCTCAACAACCTCGTGAAAGGCTTTCACCTGCATTTGCTATGTCTTGTGGAGCTACAGAGAGAGCTGATCCGGGGTTCGACCTCGCCACCTGTGTCGTAATTGACATCTTCGGCGTTGTATTTGAGAATGGGCATTTTTGCTGTGATAGGAGGTTTCCAGACACGAGTTCGAAAGATTGTCATGGCTTAAAAAACGCTTCTTGATCTCTGCGGAAAATGCGTTCGAAACAGTCGCAGTAAGCGTATTTTGAGTTTCAAGGTTCTGGTTTTTTTATATTTATTCATATCCAAATCCCTGTCAATATCAAAGTTGGGGATTTTGAGTTTCAAAGTTCTGATTTTACGTGTTTTCAAGTTTGGATTTTTCATTTTTCAAGTTTTGGGGCTCTTTCAATCAATCAATTTTTTACAAATTTTTACTATATTTTTCGAGATTCTTTTGTTGGGGGTTTCCAGTTTCAGAGTTTTTCAGGTTTTCAGTTTCAAATCTTATGGGGTTAAGTTTCGTGTTTTGTTGGTTTCCAGGGCCTTGGCGTTTTAGGTTTCATTTTTTGGGGTTTCTAGATTCAAGTTTCGAGGGTGCTTTATATCGTTCAATTTTTGGTGTTTTAGGTATTTTCAAGTTTGAGAAATTTGGGTTTGGAGTTTTTATGTTTTAGGTTTCCATAGTTTCTAATTTCTCATGTTTATAGGGTTTTCAAGTTCAAATCTTTCAATTTTTTGGATTTTAACTTTTATATGTTGAATTTTAGGGGTACATTATATCGATCAATTATTTGTTCACATGTATGGTTTTGGGATTATGAGTTGTGGGCTTCAACTTTCAAGGTTTTTAGGTTTAAGGGTTTGGTTTTCTAATTTTTTTGGTTTAAGGTTTATGGTTTTTATATTTTGGGTTTCAAGTTGGTTTTAGGTTTCGGCATATCAATGTACTTTTCTTCGTATTTTTGAGGTTTCCTTGTTGGAGAGGTTTGAAGTTTTTAGGACTTTTAGGTTCAAACCTTTGAATTTTTGAGTTATGAAATTATCGGGTTTTGGTTCTTTGCTTTTACTTTTGTGTTTTGGGTTACGAGGTTATGGGTTCAAGGTTTTTGGGTTTTATGTTTTGATTAGGACAACCGCCGTGTTTTATATCAAACTATTTTTTGTGTTTTTCGTGATTTTCAGTTTCTAGGATTATGATGCTGGAACTAACGATGTGTATTTCACTTTCGTCTATGACTCTAATAAAAGATTTTCGGATTTCAAGTTTCGAACATGATTTTTCAAGCTCCTCAACCTTATGGTTTCTAGTTTTGAATTATGCGTCTCAATATTTTTTAATTTAATTACTTATACGTTCTCTCACCACTTATTATGACTACAACTCAACTATATACTTTCAAACTCATAACTTCAATATATTCTTACCCGGACAATAATAAAATACTAATCATATATTGCTAGTTATGTTAGTGTACACACAATACTCACTCGTCCCAAAAAGTGGTACCCCTACCCACCCTTATCCGAGATCCTTCTCTATTATATGAATAGTGAAGGTTTTCTCCTCACAACTCTTATCCATATCCATATATAAATGATGAAAGAGCGGGGGGACTTCGTAGACCTTGAAAACAAATATACACCACAAACACCCCAACACCGATCAGCCTATTACAGCCCTTCAAACTTTATAAAAGACTGCCCATATTTTAGTGGACCAAAGTGTCTCCCAACATGGTGGGGACATGCTGCCAAAATTTTTGTGGCCACAATTCGTTCAAAGCACAGCCACTAAATCTCTCCCCCGGGCCCACCGCCATGGGAAACCCAATACTGACCTCGAAATAACCTCCAAATACGTCACAAATTCCAGCAAAATGAAATGAAATTCATCGCCAGCCAATCCTAAGGCTCCAGTTGATTGGATCGGCAACGGCGGTTCTCGTCCACCAAATTTGATTCTCGTCTGTACACGTGGAAGCAAATTAATCGATGCAAAATCACACGTGGCATCCCCACTCCCAGTCTCTGTATAATCTCTCCATCCCTCTCTCCCCTTCCTCTAGTCGTCTCTGTAATCCACTATCAAACCCCAGACTAGAAAATAATCTTCCAGAGGATTCTCAGATTTATTTCGCGGCGGCTTTCGATAAACAGCTTGTTTGAATCGATTTTTAGGGTGAGTTTAGTGGCGCAAATATTAGCGATTTTGGTTCAGGATTAACAGAGTTATCTCAAAGATTTGGTTACTAAGGTCTCGAGTTCGAGTTCGTAGAAAGATCGGCTTTCGGCATTAGATGTTCTGGTTTTTGCGGTCTTTTAATCGATTTAGTAAAGGCGGCGCAGAATATTTTTTGTTTTGTTTTGTGGGTAGATTGTGGTCGGTTGCTTTGACTCGAAACAGCTATTTCGGCATTTGAAGTGTTTGATAAAACTTTCAGCTACCAGCATGTCAGGTTGGAGCTTAGATGAGGTAGATAATCCTCTGTTTTTCTTTCTTAATTAGAAGATAAATTAGCTGTCTCTGTGTTCTGTTTGGTTTGTTTTGTTTGTAAGACTTAGACCAGCTAAGACTCGAACTTAGAATCTCCCATCATCATTGTTTGTCAATTCCACGACTGGTAGGTGGATTCGCCTGGCCCGAGCCTTGTCATGAGATCTTTAAATAATATGTAAGGTGTTCAATACATGAGGTAAAATAAAAAGGAAGTTCCCTTCTTTTGTTGTAGGACATTCACTGGCTGCGACTCGAACTTAGGACTTCCCATCAACACCGCTTGCACCTCCGGCAGGTGGATTTGCTGGGGTTCAAGAGCTTGGTCTTCAGATCGAAACCTCAGGCGCTCACAATTTGAACAATATATCAGGTGTACAAAATTTAAGCAGTATATAAGGTAAAGCGAAAAAGGTATCATTAATGTGGTCTCCCACGCCAAATTAGCAGCTTGCCGTGACATGAAAATTCACCCTTTACCCGTACATTTACCTGACTGAGATTAAACCACCAACCCAGCACGGGTTGGGCCTTTGCAGGAGTGTGTATTGAATCTGCAAGATGTTTAGCGCAGTATTGCTGGAATTTTCCCACTTGAAATGGGACTCCGTCATAAAATGAGATTAGAAAAGTGGTTTATCATTCAGGTGTTTATAGAAACAGGAAGCCCATGCGAGAAATTAACACTTATAACAGGCAGATCTCATATATTAAACAGAACTTTTACTCAGGTTCCTTCCTCTGCTGAATTCCTTTTCCCTTTAAACTTCCAACCCTTTTATTTTAAAATGGTGAATAACGCGATGGTCACACAGAGGGCCTAACATAGTATTCTCAGATGTTAAAAAATTAGAGTAACTTGCAGTGAAATGGTCCGATGAAAATGAAATACCTAGCTTTCCTTTGCTTTTTCTTAAGACCCTGCACTCAAAACTGTGTGTGAAGTAATACTCCCAAAAATTTCACAACACCTACAGTGTCATTTAGAGAAGAAATCTCTAGAGTATGAGTTGCAAAGTTCCAGCCCCCGTCTAAAGTTTCCTTCTAAAAGTTTCAACAAAACTTTTATGGGCCAACTACACTGAAAAATGGCAGCGGTATCTCCCTCAACAGGACATCTTAAGAATAAAGCTGCTTGATTAAAAACAATGTTATTAAAGAAAAAAACTCACATAGAAACACTCCTAACAACTGTGCAAGACTTGAGAAAAACATAAGCTCCATTACATTAATGCATCATTTAAAAAATTAATTTCAGGACACTACAAAACATTCTTTCAACCCTTTGTCCAGCACTTATTTCTTTCCCATGATAAAGGTGAAAGTACATGCCTAGCTTCTTTATTTGTGCAGAATTGCAAATTCTATCTAACTCAATTATCTACAAATGCAATGGGTGTTGACCAACACCACTTACAACAATAGATTTTCTTTCTCAATCTTTCTAAATTCCGGATCCACTGAAGGCTTCCATAATGGATCATCTTGCATGTGGAATGGTTTACAACATTTTATCTTGAATTCATAAGGTGTGAGGCTTTCTGTCTACAATTTTTTCATAAACATAGATAGGTGTTCCTTGAACCATCTTCAAAGAAGCAGACTGCTACACTATCCAATAATGACGTGTTTAGTTGGTGTAATGACGTGTTTACAATTTGAGTTGGGAAGTTAAACTGCACCACCTATGTTAGTGGCAAGCTGCTTTATTTGTCTTATGTACAATTCTTATTTTGCTTCTAGGACTCTCTCTTCCTAGAACTTTCTATTGTTAACTGTTGTATCCTTGAGTTCCATTGACTTACATTTGGTCTTTAGTGGACATCAATATAATTTTGTTTCTTTCTTCTTTTCTAACTAAATTTGAATTATATAATTTATGAGACATGTAATGTAAAAGTTTTAACTGCTAGACTCGACTACAAAGCTAACTACATCCAAGTTGTTTAAATAATAATGCATGTAATTTATACAGTATGAGAGATGCTAATAACAACAAATTCTTATGTTGTCTTCACATCTCTCCCGTCAAAGTGTATGCAAAAAATAATTTCCACACCATTTCAGAGGCCATGAGAATTCAGGCCTGAATGTCTTCTTTATTGATTGCTACAATGTTTATCAGACGATAATGATATTTTTGGATATTCAATTGCTTTGACTTGTGAAATACCATGTGTCAGACATTGTTTGGATGGAAGACAGACAATAGATTTTTTTAGTTCCTTGCCAAGAAAATTGATTGTTATTTGAAGAATGCTATTAGTAAGTCGTTTTGGGTTACATTTTGCTACAGAAACGTGGATGTGGAAGAACGAAGGGCTGAAGAAACCATCACTGGGAGTATTTGAAAGCTGCATTCATTACACTCTATCCAAGTGATATGTATGGTGTATATTGCAAGCCAGCACGACTAGCATATCACGCATATTCAGTGCAGAGATCACTTCTTGTGTTCGTTGTTTCTTGTCATGCAGTCTTGACGGGCCACCTCAATTGAGCTGAAAATCTATCTGATTACATATCTGCCACACTGTCCGTTTCCTAGCATATTAGATTTATACACATAAGATTGTCATCTCTTTCCTCCATGCTGTTCCAAGCTGTGTAGGTCAAAAATGAGAAAGGCAATTCACAAACTTTCTGTTATGACCTCAATCGCACTTGAATTTATCTTGCAGAATTGTTGAGATTCAACTGATGGTGTTTGGAATATCTCAAATATGTTTCATTTGATTTTTTAAACTGATTGGAAAAGTTATCAGAATCAAAATGACAATCTTTGCATCTACAAGGGTCTTTTCTACATTTATGAACTAAATGGTCGCATGTCCAAGTTTTAGTTAGTTTACCCAGGTCACATCCAATGTATTACTTGCCAAATTGAGCTTTATAGAAGCAGCTTGGAGTCGTTATAAGTTTTGTAGACAAATCACTGTAGATGTAAACCATTATAAGGGTTTACTGACAGGAGGTAAAGTAGCTATTCCTTTTAAATTGCTACATCGAGCTCCTGCATGTTTCTTGCCTCTTCCTGCCAGAATCTAGAAGCATCCGGAGGGAAAGAGACACCTATACACAGATAATGTCTTACAGATCTCTTCTCCCACCTCTAAGTTCCCACATATTATTTAAGAAGCCAAATTTGACTCAGGTTTTCAAACCCATAGAAATGTATTATCCCCACTATTGATTGCCCTTGTAGAGGTTTCCATGCATAAACTGCTCATAACTGTTTTACACTAGAATGCATGCTGCAACTCATGATGGAAAAAACTTACCATTTTTCCATGTAAAATATGGAACTATTTAAGTTGACAACACTTTTATTTCTTTTATTTTTAGAAATTGCAAGGATTTAATACAGTATTCTCATAATTTCTCTTGATATTGGTTTCAGATGGATGATATGGTTTGGGACGAGTTTCGCCAAACCAAGGACCGTAATGTACCTGATCCTAGTAATGCAAAAGAAAGCACATGGACGGTGAGTGGAAAACGGTGGAAGAAGTTACATTGTCAAAATTCCAATGTGTTGGCTAAGAGTGCGGATCAGAAAATGTTAGGAGCAAACAATATTGTTGTTGAAGGAAAAGTTTCAGGTCTTTCTAGTTCAGACAATAAGGGTGAGCTAACATCCCAGCCGCTAAATGTGGATACATGGGTTATTCTAGATGATGAAGAATTGGCAACAACTGCATACAATACCATTTGTGATGATTCATCCATGGAAATTGATTCTCAAAAGCAGGGTGTAAATGCTGATTACTGCAAAGATGTGAAATCAATTAATGATGACCTAATTTTAGGATACTGTAAAGATGACCCTTTACTGGTAGGTAGAGATGCAGATATAGTGAATAATTCATCCCATTTGTTATTGAGCAATATTTCTCCAACAGAGGGTGGCCTTGACTTTTTTGAAGGAGATCACAGAAGTGAAACAAGCAACAGCATACTAGAGTACAATTGGGAAAACATGGGCAACTTTGAGGAGGTTGAAAAACTTTTTCGGTGAGTTAAAGCTTCATGCTTTTTTTTCTGTCCAACATTACAATACTCATTAAACAAATCTATACCAAGGGCTCCTGATTTTTGCCTGTCTGAAAAATCAAATTCTTTTATGTGTGTTTATTTTAGTAGGATTATTGTATTCCATTATTCATGTACGAAAGTCTTCATGTATTCATGTTTAGTTCAAATAAAATAGTCTGCAAAACGCTACCCCTCATGATATAAGATTTGCAAATGTATATGTACGAATTTGTAACAAATTTGAAACGTAGAGATAGAACCTTTAAATGTAATGCTTCATCTATATTCCTACACTTACAAAATCAATCACACCCCTTATCAACATCAACTAGAAAAGTAATAACTATCCCTTAAATCAAATAACATATACCGTTCGGCGTTCACATTGCATTGTAGGCGTGCGATTGCTAGTAGTAGGATTATTGTATTCCATTATTCATATTAATTCCAAGGGTTCTTGACTTGGGACGGTTCTAAGAACTTTAATATTCTATATTGGTTCTTTGTTTACAGTGTCTTGTTTGAAAGTCCTATCATTACTCATGTTTGTTTCTCTCGCGTGTGACCACAAACAGTGACTCTACTCTGTCAGAAGCCATGGACAGCAGCTCAGATGAATTGATATGGCATACAGCTTCATTTGTCTCTACTAATCAAAGCCATCCTAGAAGTATGCATCAGGAGATGGACTCATCAACTCCGGAAATGAGGCACATGGGAAGATGTCAGCACAATGAACTTAAAGTAAAGATGGAGGGTGTTCCATGTGATAGTTCGTCTTCCCTTATTTTCAATCAGAAAGTTGATTTGGATGCTGAGAATGCCCGGCACAATGACCAGACTTCAAGTCGTCACACACCTTTGAAAAAGTCATCTGTGAGTTGCATGTTGGCGTTGCGAGGAAATGCAGAGAATGTATCTGGAACCTTGTTGGAAGAGCGGGTAACTAACTGCCTCTTTCTATGTGTTTGATAAATATATGATAATTCAAGTTTCATAGAGGTTCTATTGATATATAATCAAAGTCCATGTTCTATTTATTGCGTTTTAAATTGATAAAGGACAATGTTTTACTAAAATTAAACATCACTGCTATTTCAAAAGATGGGTTAAATTTCCTATAATGAAGGCACACTTTTGTTGGATTTTAGAAGAGCTTAATGTTGCTGGGCATTGTTTCTAATTTTTTTGAATCTGCTGATTGACAGATACCAAAGCATTGTGGGAGATCGGAAGAAGCTATAGGACCTCAGTTGCTGTGTCCAATTGAACATACGAGTACAACTCACCAATATACAAACAAGGTTGGTAGTCGGGACATTTTTACAGTTGAAAAGTACTTTTTAATGTTGTCAAAATGTTTATTGTGATATATCTATCATACCATAGTAATTTAGTAACTCATCCATCATTTCATGAGATTTCGCCTTTATGTTACTTGAATAAACTAATGGAAAAATGCTGAGTGGATTGAGAATTGTAACTATGAACATGAAAATATATTTCTACGGAACCATATCGAATCAAATGTTTGTAAATCCTATTCTCACTGCACTGTAAACTGGGGGATTGTTTGTGACGCATGGAGTTTGATAAATATATGATAATTGTAGTTTCATAGAGTTGTTACTGATATATAATCAAGTCCATGCTGGATTTATTGCATTTTCTAATCGATAAAAGGACATTGCTGGATTCAACATTGCTGCTTTTTCAAAAGATGGGTAAAATTTTCTAGGACGAAGGCACACTCTTGTTGGATTTAATAAGAGCTTAATCTTGCTGGGCGTCGTTCCTAATTTTTTTCAATATTCCATTTGACAGAAACCAAAGAGTAGTGGGAGATTGGAAGAAGCTATGGGATCTCAGCCATTGTGTTCAAATGAGTATCCGAGTACAACATACCAATATACAAACAAGGTAAGCTAGTTGGTAGTCAGGACATTTTTTTGGCTGATAAAGTATTTTTTCAATCATATCCAAATATTAACCATAATATATCCATCATACTATAGTAATTTAGTAACTCATCCATCATTTCCTGAGATTTTACCTTCATGTTACTGGAGTAAGCTAATGGAAAAATGCCAAGTGGATTAAGAATTGTAACTGTGAACAAGAAAATATCTATTTTAACTTCATTTAAGGAGTCATAGAGAACTGAATATTTGTAGATACCTATTCTCACTGTACAGTAAACTGGGGGCTTTGTTGTGATGCATGGGGTGTGACTTGACAGACCCCATTTTCTACCGGCAAATGAATAAACAATTGTATATGGTCACAGAAAGAATCGTTTTTCCCATGTCAGATCAATCATTAGACACTGTTTCCTAGAAATAGTGGGCTCCAAATAATTCTGTAAAAGTATTTTTCTCCATAGTAAAATACAAGAGTGGTTTGACAAAGCCCAATTTTTTTGACTTAACAATACCTATTTTAGGAAGAAAAAATTCCTTTGATCGGAGATTATATAGCAATCCAAGTCTAAACATGAACAGAGTACATACATGGCTGTTAGCTATTATTCTCCTGATGTGGTAAAAAAGGAAACAGAATTAACTCAAAATGTAATGAGAGAGTATGTTTAGAGCAGATGTATGGAATAACTGCATTTAGACCAACAAGATTTATAAATGGACATCCTTACTCATCCATATGACTCATGAGCATGGAACGATCACTCGTTGCAATCAATTGCAGCTTCCTATTTTTTATACTGAAGAAACATTGCATCTGTTTTGGCTAAATCCTATTGTGTTTCTATGGGCTAACGTAAAGTGTACATATGGGAAAATGTTTCTTGAAGCTTCTTTCCCTTGTCTGTACTCATTCCAAGTTGAGATGCATATCCATACTGACCATCTTGTGCTGCAATGTCATTGTGGCAGTTTAACTCAAATTTAATGCAGACAAAGGACCAGATAAAATTTGCTAACAATGACACAGCCCTTAATTCACAGAATGTATTTTCTTATTCTCAAGAGAAATACTTAAATGTACAAAATTACCGACTTCAGTATCATTAGATCTACAAGATTTGCTTACTCTAGTACATGTCTCACAGAAGACACAAAATCAATCTAATTTTGCAATACATGTGCAGCCTCAGGTCCCATACATCCATGCAGACTACGGATATCCCCTGCATTGTCTGCTTACAATGCCATCCTCCAGTCCAATGCCTCATGGACAACAATCTGAGCCATATTTTGCTACGTACGAGCTGCCAGCAAGTGCTTTGGATCAGCAACAGCTTATGGAACGGCCTTTTGATATGATTTCTGGTCCTCCCATCATTACACTGCAAGATAAAATAGAAAAGCTAAGATGGCACCAGAAGATGCAAGACAAGCAGACTGTTGATCATAAACAACAGAACAATTCTAGTAATCCTTCTCTTCCTCATAAGCATACACAGAAAATGCATTACCTGCACACAGATGTGAAGCCAAAAGAAGGTGCAGACAGAATTTCAGAAACATCAACTGGAGAACTAGATCAGCAGGATAACACATCTGCAGATTGTGGATCAACCTTTGATAATGAAGATGGTTCTCTGGCGGCAGCAATGCTTCACCAACTTCAGACTTCAGCGATGCAGGTTAAAGGATGAATATCCGAGTCTTGCTATATATTTTAAGTAGAATCTTCATTGATCATTCGAAATTCACCTTCTAGAAATGTTCACTAAATTTGGCTTTTCATCACAGCTAGATATTTGCACAAGGCTTAATATACGAGATGCTTTATACCGTTTGGCTAGGAGTGCAATGCAACGGCATAATGTCAATGATGTCAAGAGTAACAGTGCAATCAGAGGAGATGACATTGGAACATGTCTCACAGAGACACCTTGTATACAAGCTGACAGGTTGGACATCCTTCTGAATTTACTCGGCAGTTTATGATTTCACCTTATTGAAATAGTTTACTTCATAATGCAATACATGTATAAGATATTGTCTTTGCAAAGCTATAGAAAAGTTTGTATTATATTTTGCTTGGAAGCTCACTTGCTCAATTATTTTATCCTGGTCACGCTTCATTATAAATCTTGGAGACTAGAAGAATACTTACCTTCTTGTTTATATTTTCTTCTTGAAAATTATAAACAAACAATAATGTCTGGGGAATTCTGCCAATTTGGCCAATTAATTTTGTGTAATTTTTCTCTCTTTGCTGTAATTACTAATTATTAATAAACTGTTCCAGAAACTGGTTGGAAGCTGCTTGCTACAACTCCTTGATATGTAGTTTGGATCTGAATGCTCTCCTTCTATTGTAAAAATAGTCCATGGAAATAAGTATTTTTTCAACACCATGTCATATCCTTATGTTTGTTCTAGTTATGCAAGCCATATGGCTTGGACCCGAGTAACCCGAAAATGACATACAACCCTCGCAAGAACTATGTTCAGTAGAATATATGGCTCACGCTCCTTTAGGTTCTTTAAATCCTATGGGTGGTCTAGCTAAAGAGATTAATGCGGTGAATTATGTCTCACCCCGAAGTTGGTTAGCCACCTTTCATTGTTGACTTGTATCTTGATCTATATCACTGCCATGTTGCTCACATTGCCACTCTTATCATTACCATGTCTTGTTTAGAGTTCCACAATGTAGGTATAATAGTTTTGTGGATAAATGCATCTGTAATTATTAAAATTATTAAAATGTTGATCGAGTTTGAGATATTTCCTACACATCATTTGGTGTGGACTATTTTTGCTGTTTTTCCACAATTTATGTACGGATAAATAAACACACTTGTTGAGAAACAGTTAGACCTCTACCGCGAGTGTTCAACTGTTATGAATTTCGCCAGATAAAGGCATATGTAGCTACTGGTAGATGGTTGAACCATTGCCTGCAGTAAAACTAGTACAAACCATAGTTACCTAAGTCTCGAGGACGGGGGTACGGAGGGACGGGGTTTCCGGGACAGCAAAAAATTTCCCAAATTTTGGGGACGGCAGGGGGACAACTTTTAAAATAATACATAAAAATTAATATTCCAATATTTTAACTTGTTTCAATGACATTTAGGGATTTAAACTGTATCTAATGCATTTTAGGTACTTTCAAGATTATAATTTGCTGTTCTTGGTAAAAATAACATCTTTTGAAAAGTAAAAACATCATAAAACTTTTGAAAGATTTGAAAAAAATTGGGGACGTCCCCTTCAAGTCCCCAAGTCCCCAAAACGTCTGGAACGTCACCAAAATCTAGGGGACATGTCCCCGTGTAACACTGGTATAAACAAACATTTTAGAAGAGAACATATTTTTAAATATTTGACAAACATAATATGAGCTGTGAGACTTAAGAATTGTGTAGACTAAACCTCAAGTTGCCGGGCCCAATATTTGTTTCCCTAACACTTTTGTACAATTGCCTTGCTTAACTAATATAGAGTACTTAATTAAATGCATGAAATCTCGTTTTTTCTATATTTGCTTGTAAGGCCTGAACAAACATCCTTTAGGTTCTTTTGTCTGGATTGGTTATTTCCTAATTATGATCAGTGCTTCTTGTATCATGGCCTGCAACATTAATTGTATTTTCTGTTGTTATTGTCCTTATTGAGGAGCTAAAATTTGATCAAGAAGATTTTTCTTTTTTCTATACATTTATCTGTGACAGAAATCAATAGTTCATAATCATAATGTTATCAAAGACATAACCATAGCCACTCAATCAAGCTTTTTCATGACTCGGCCATTCCTCATAAAATTTAATGAGGATGAGCATGATTCCTTGATTTATCTAGCAAGTTCCTTTGGGATTTCCAGGATATAATTGTGAATACTCATAACAAATGGCCATCACCCTTGCCAATGAGGTATTGGTATAATATAAAAACCCTTGACCTACTTCTATAATAATCACATTAGGACTGCATATAAAATACATTATATTATCAAGTTCTGCTCCTGATTATTCTGCCCTAACAGCATCTTCCAATCTTGAAGAATGGTGTGTCCCTCCTGTTTATTGTACTAAACTGCTTCACCACAAGTGGTAGTAGGGAAAGGATTATGTTCTTCTTAGCTCATCGTCCAATTCAATTTTCAACTGATATTGTCCAGTCATCGGAGTTCACATCCTTATGCTGTACTGTATTCCTTCCCCACCTTTCCATTCAAAGAAAACAATTTTCAAAAAAGAAAGGTCTGTCCCTAGTTGCAATTTTCTTATTTTACCATTTTTTTGTTTGATCTATAAGATTTCTTGTTCTCCTTCCGTTCAGTCATTTCATTCTATGTTATATCACTTTTTCATATTGGATTAGTTGGATTCCTCACCGTTCCTTAGTTTGTCAATCTTCGTGGTAGCTGTGGTATTTGAAATAAGCTACAATGATTTTCCTTGTTATTGCTTCTTTTATAATATATCTTTCATGTTTCTACACATTAGCAAAAAACAATTCAGAGATCAGCCGAGGGAGACGGTAAGCACTAGTTCACAAGAGTCACTGTACTTTTCCCATCACCCCAGTGACGTGGGTTCTTAAAATAACAATAGAGGGCCGTCATGGCCCTGACCGATAGGGAGAGCAACATAGCAGTGAGTGGCTGCACACTTTTATTGACTTGAACAAAGTGATCTTGCTTGGTTGAATACTTATTCTGGTGCATAATGTGGCTGATCCCACCAACACAAACTGGAAAGGACCTTCTTGAACTTGTTGTTTTCCTTTGAACCAGCAGTTTACACACCTTAGTTCGCTGTTACTTGCGACACTTATTAGTTCCGTCCATTTCAATTGGGTCGCTGGCCTTTAATCTCTTTCAAAGAATAGCAGATCACCTGGTGAAATGGAGAGCTGATATTCACCTTATTAAAAGTCTATAACATATATAGATCCTCCATACAGTCCTTGAAGTGCTATCTTGGTAAGAATATGGACAACACCTTTTTTCAATTACAACCATCTTTCAAGAAGCTCCAAGAATCTTCAAATTATTTGTTTACAAGCCTCATTCAACCAGAATGATATCTTCTCTTGTGGTATTGGTTATGTGCATCTTCAAATAAGGATAAGGAATTAGGTTATTAAACTTTGCAAAAGAATGCAATTTGACTTTCTAGGGGCATCGCTTTCTTGGTGGCTTTACCTTGGGACAGATACTACTCTTGGTTCTGCCTTTCCCATTTGATTCTACGGGAGGTTTTTGTTCACTTTGCACTTTTGGGATCTTTTAGGGCCTGTTGACATAGAGTCCTATTACAAACTGGGATGCTTCTTCTTATAATGAGGTCGTTCATTAAAAGAAATTCCTTGAGGCTTTCCCTATTCATTTTGTTTCCAAATGTCGTAGATTTATGAAAACTTTCAAAGGAAAGGAAAGATCATTTATTTAGAAATTTTAGGAAATCCTTAGGGGGCTCTACTTGCTGCCCTGTACTTTTTATCTTGCTGGTAAGAATTCTTTTGATTAATCACCTCTCAAAGACAACCGTAATCTTCTACAAGGAGTCGGATAAAAAAAATAATAATAGCTCTTGCTCTACTTAAGAGACTAACTATTTGATAAATTTTTGTCCTATGCTTCCGTACTCTTTAAGACATTTTATTTCACATGGTTCTGTAGATTAGCTGTAACTACACCCTTGATGCATTTGGTCCAAACAACAGCAGCACCATCTGTCGTTATCAAAAGTATGCTTGCGTGATATTTTTTCCTCTTATGCTTCATTGTTCCTCAGGACAGTTTCCTTGACATAGTTCTGGGTAATGTTCTCTAGAGGGAAAATTCAAAATTTCAACTTAGCACCTGTACCATTGTTACCAGACGCACTTTCTATAACAGGAAAATCACACCTCTATGAAATACTTTTTGAACAACTCTTTGGATGGTCTTGTGAAAAATTCTATTCCTTGAACTTGAAGAGCATAGCTTGAAAAATGTTGGCATTTTGCATCTGAAAACCACATCACTAAAAATCATCCATTATAAAACATGATATAAACAAGATATAAAACTAGAAGTAGGGAAAATAACGTAATTCGGTCCCTAGGCTGAATTAGGGGTATGTGAGTCATTAGCTAAGATGCTTTTCTAATCACCCTAGTAGGAAAAATACTGACCATAACAAACCCTGCAGACATGGCTCCACCCTGAATTATAATTAAGGATCTCCTTTAGTACCATTAAGCCCCTTTACCAATAGATAAGAGGAAATTTATAGCACCAGAGTCAATTTATAGCTGATTTCTAACTTTCGCTTTTCTGCTTTTGGGTGAGGGGTAATTAGATTTCTATATGCTTACTCTATTAGTGTTAGCTAACAAAAGTACACACAATCAGCATGAATGTAAAATTCGTTAACTAAAAAATTCTAATGGATTAATATGGACCCAAAAAGCTGGTCTTAATAGATGCACAAGATACCAATAATTAATGTCAAAACATGTTATTTTTAGGCATCATAATAGTCCCCACCTTGGATTGGTTTCTCCCAAAGCAACTGTAGTACAAATTCACGCAAAGTACAGAATACAATAATCTCTTTATATTTGTTCATTCGGGAATACTTACAAATATATATGATTGGACCTCCTACAAAATAGGAGGCCTAACAGAAGTCCTGTAAGTACTCACTTAATATAACAAGTTGTTCTAACAACTCATATCAAACACTTCCCAAATAACAATATACTATCTTTGATTACCTGATTTAATAATCACCAAATGGAGCACTAACATTAGGATATTCCTAACATTAGGATATTCCTAACATTCCCCCCCTTAGTGTGAACATGGGAAAAAGATCACACTTCTTTTGCACCTTGCCGCCTGTGCGTGCTCATGGGAAAAAAAGAATCACACTTCTTTTGCACCTTGCTGCCGGTGTGTGCTCATGATCTGGATGATTTTTCAGGTCAACCAAAAACCTTCAAGGATGTTTTTACTAGACAACCACCAACCAACAAGGATGGTTCTTCAGGAAAACCAACAACCTCAACAAGGATGGTTTTTCAAGTGGCTTACCAACAACCACAACAAATGATACTTTTACAGGACAACCAACAACTCAAATATCATGATGTTGCTTTTCCTTGTGCTTTCATCTTTTCCAATATATTGTCACATTAGGGAAGTATATAGGAATTACTGCTTATTGAATACAAATTTGAAAAGAGGTAGAAATGAAAATGGAACATTGAGATCATGTTCCCCCTCAATGTGAATTTTCCACTTATTTAACACAAAACAGGAAGTCTAAAATGTCAAATAGAATCACATTGCACATGACTGAAATAAACTCCAACTCTAAAATGAAAGCAAACTCTCACCACAAAAATGTAGCCACAAGTGTTATGCGACACCGTCGTTGGTGACTGTTGTAGTTGGTGTTATGCGACACTCTCATAGGCACATGTGTTTGGAGGAACTACAACAATTCTGCACACATTAATGATCTGGAACTATGATGAGTGGATCCAATAAGAGCCTGAGGAACATGGGTTTGTGTACGTTGAATCCAAAATCACACAATTGTTAACAAAAATCAATGAATATGAACCTTGACACAAAGATTCGATGTACAAGAGTATGTTGGAATTATTTGTAGATACCAAAAATGTAGGCCTTGAATTTCAAATTATTGGCGCAAATTTTAAGAGCTTGATTTAAATACAAAGCACAATGCACAACTGGAGATGTTTCCAGGCAAAAACGTGGGCCCCTTAGGTGTTTCCTGGCTGCACAGCCAGATAGGGCTGGTTCCTTTGTGAATCACCTAAAAAAACGTAAACTTTGACAAGGAAAAGGGAAAAAGAATGCGGGAAATGGGAAATAGGGGTGATACACCAAAAAATCAACACTTGCATGTAACTCTGCACATAGAAAAATCAAACATTCACACGCCTGCACAACTTTAGACTATTTTGCATAATAAATTCAAGGGTTTAGGAAGAATGACATCGGTAGAGGGAACAAATTCCACACTAAGGCAAAAACAATATCCTATAACAAACACAATGAATAATCTGAAAACAACAATATGAGAGGGCAAAAACGAAGCTTTATTTTATTCAGAGGTGCAAGTATAAACACTGAAGATGCATATGCAAATCAGCTTCCAAGTATCTTGTTACAATAATCAATCAGCCCATATAGACTGCTGAAGATGCCCAAAATAGACTATTGCTTTCTTCTATTATTTTTGTTTACCCATGCTCATACTTGGTGCCAACCCTAGGAGGAACATCAATGCTATTTTTAAACTATTTCTTCATGCATTTTGGCGCCAAGCTTAGAACTGCAACTGCTTTTTAATTTAGTAAATTTAACTATTTCCTTCTACTTTTGGCGCAGATCTGAATTGGAATAGCAGTGTTTTAATTTGTTTTCCATGCACCTTCCTATACTTAGCGCCAACCTTTAAATGGAACACCAACATGCTTTCTTTTATTTATTTATCTCCCTCTATCTTTGGCGCATGGGCAAGACTAATGCTATTTTTAATCAATTCCATCTTTATCCAACCTTGGCGCCACATGTAGGACAACAATTGATTTATTTATAAAAATCCCTTCTATTTTTAGCGCCAACCTGTAAAAATAGAACGACGTGCTATTTTTAATTTCTTCCATGAATCCTTACCACTTTGGCACTACATATAGGACTGCTTCTGCCCTTTATCTATTTATTTTCCATGCATGCAACCTATCTTCCTTTGGCGTAGACTATAGGAGGATTTTCCATTTATTTATTTGATTTCACCTCCATGCACCTCCCTTGGTATTTGCGCCAAAGATAGAACAACAGTTCTATTTACTCAGTTTCTTTCATGCATCATCATGCAAGGTCTTCTTTTGGTGCAAATCCTTTGGCTATGAAATATGGTAAATCTTGGCGACATCACGGGATTGTTTGCTTGCTAAACAAGGAGATCAGTAGCCTTCTGCATCCATTGGGCTATGGAGTCACATTTCTCTGCCAACAACTGGTTCACACAAGTTTGGAAAAATTGTATCCTCTTAATCAATACAACTGAAATAGTCTCTTCAACAAAAGGAAAACATGTGCATGCAAGCTCTTATTGAAAAGACAACTAACTATGAAAACTAGAAAAACAATGTGCATGCAAGCACTTATTATGCAAGAAACAAACCTAGCCTACTCCTCATCTAACAAATAGAAAGGAAAGAGAAACAAAACCACATATTGGTTGGGAGAAATAACTTCCTTTTCTTAGAAAGTGTGGCCATGAGATCAATTTTGCAACTAGATCACATGGTAAAAGTGCAAACATGATTTGCACCATTGATTTGCCCAAAATATCAATCCAGAAAAGAATAAACACCTTTATAGGATTTGTACTTTGTCTTTGTAGATGTTGGGGCTGATACTGGACAATTTGAATCTCTTTCATATGCTCTAAATTAAGCACAAGTGGTGACAACTCCTTCTGTGGCTTTAAGATGGCTAAATACTTGATTGGACATGGTATTCTCATAGCTGATAAACTAATTTTTCTGATTTGCCCCTCTTCTTTAATGTGCAACTTCATCATTTGGAGTACTCGAGGCACTTTCTTGATCATATTGGATGTTTGGAGACTAATTCATCCTTTGCAAACAACCTCATATTTGACTCTTTTTCAAGCTCAGAAGAAGTTTTAATAACAAGAGAATCTTTATTGAGGAAGATAGATAATGGGTTTGGAATACTTACAATTTCAATTGGCTCTTCCTCATCATCAAAATCTTTTAAGTTTGATAAAATCTCATCCTCTTTATTGTTCATTCTTGAGGAATACTCCCTTTCAATTTGAATTTCTTTGCTGATTTCCTCCTCTGTATGACTGTTTGCAAGCTGATCTGAACTGTGTTTAAAATCATCCTCCTCTTCATTCTCATTTTCTATATCAAAATCATACCAATCAACAACTTTTTTTGAATTATCTCATTCACTAGAAGATGATATCAGCGCAAGCTTGCTGATCTGATCCTTTAGAAACATTCATATACTCCTTCAAAACATTATCTTTACTTTGTATCTCACGAGATTTGAGAAAACTTTGTCTAACCTTTGCTTGCCGGTCATATTCCTCCTGCTGCTCTGTAACTTCAACCACTCTCTTGCACTCCTCTATTGTAGGCTTAACCAACCATGAAATTTGTTTGTCCTCAAACTGTAAGCTCCATTTCGTTAGATTTTGCTTGAGAACTTCTTTAGTTGGCTACTTTTCTAAACTAATATGTTGATTAGTTTCATTCCAGAATGGATTTGGGAATATGAGGGGAGGGGGTGGGTTGGGATTCTAACTAATTTTGCAATGGTTGAGATGATTTGAGAGGTGTAGGATTTTGTGGAGAATGAATGGAAGGAGAGGCTTTAAGAAAGCTAGGAGCTTGAAATTTGGGCTGAGATTGCATGGGTTGAGAAGTAGGAATGGGAGGGCTATAGGATGATAGTGAAGAATTACCCCATTGACAGGGTTTCTCAACACTATATTGGTAAACTTTCATTTCTTCATTCCACTCTGATATTTGTGGTAAAAATCTAGACATAAAGTCTAACTTCTCTTGAGGGCTATACCCCTGTGGCATTGGACCAACCCATGGGTAAGGTACCCCGAATCCAAGCTTGGCTGCCTTGATGGTACTTATTGCCCTCATTTGTACCATTTTTACTTCCATGTGTTGTACCCACATTTGAAATTCATCATTAGGCATGGAATTGTTTCCATACCCTGCATATTCTTGCTCCTGAAAAACACTATGATTAATGGGATAACCATATGGATTAGTAAGGTTTGGATCATGGGCATATTCATTATGATAGGGCTTATAATACTGATTTGGAGGAGAATTTTGGGAAAAAGGAGGTGGAGGGGAGTAATAATGCTCTTTGGACTGGGAATACCAATGAGGAGTTGAAGTCATGATTGCACAACCTCATAAAAAGATGGAAAGATGGAGGAAATGGTCCACTAATTGAGGAAAAGAGACCTTTGGGCCAAAGGAGTTGTTAGATGCTGAATATTTGTGTCTGAAACACTGATATTTGCTAAGAATAGCATCAACTTCTTTAGCAAATTTTTGTACGGTCCCACCAGGTGTTCCAGTACAGAGCACAATAATCTCTTTATATTTGTTCATTCAGGAATACTTACAAATAGA
This sequence comes from Taxus chinensis, assembly GCA_019776745.2. Taxonomy (NCBI): domain Eukaryota; kingdom Viridiplantae; phylum Streptophyta; class Pinopsida; order Cupressales; family Taxaceae; genus Taxus; species Taxus chinensis. The sequence goes on from CM034146.1 coordinate 802,366,125, forward strand.
TATGATTGCATCTCCTACAAAATAAGAGGCCTAACAAAACTCCTGTAACTACTCACTTAATATAACGAGTTGTTCTAACAACTCGTATCAAACACTTCCCAAATAATAATATACTATCTTTGACTAACCGATTTAATTATCACCAAATGGAGCACTAACATTAGGATATTCCTAACAATTGGTGTTTGCATTATGGCAGGTGGTGTCCTCCATTTGCAAATCTTTCCAGTGAATAAGATATTCCAGTAGTACCTTAGTCCTCGTGTTGTCAAAATACATTGTGCAATTAGAAGACATTGTACGTCATCTAGGGGAGGCGGGGATTTGAAATTTTAACATTTTTCCCATTCACTTTCTTCAAGCACGAGACATTAAAGATGTTATGCAATTTTTTAACTTGTTGGCAGAATAAAAGTATATGCAACCCGTCCCATTTTTCCCAGAGTATTATAAGGTCTATAATATCCCAACTTATGTTTCTCTACCTTAAAGAGACTATTGTTTGTAAGGTTGTAATATTAAGATCCACTCTCCCACTTGAATATTCTGACTGCTGCAGTGCTGCTCTTGTAAGTTGTGGTGACTTCACCCCATACTGGACCAATTCGATGTTCTCCTTAAGCTGATTCAATATTTGTTGGCTTTCCTCTTGAAAAACATTAGCTGCTGGAACTTGAGTGTCTTCATTGATTCAAAATTCAAATCAATTAGTGGAGGGTCATAACTATAAAGAGACTTAAATGGTGACATTTCATTCTCACAAAGGGTTTTGCTCATCATGATGTCTAACTTTCCTTCTCCGATCTTGGTGTTTTTGTTTACTATACTACTTCCGTCTCTCCATCCCCTTCTATACATTTTCATAATCATTGTACATAGGGATTAACTCATTTGTTTGATGGAGTCCTTTAAAGCATCCATCAGAGTATTTACAGCTACTTCCACTGATGATGTAACTTCGTACAAAGCCGGGTAGTGCTGTTTTGGGGACCAGTCTCAGTACGACTCATACCAGTTCTCAGTTCCAGTCTGGTTTGTCCTTGGATTTGGCCTGTGTATGCCTTAGCCTGCTTGAGTATGTGTAGGCGTATCAGGGACAGACAACTTCTAGTGCACCCGAGCTGAGCCTAGGATGTACCTATAGGATTTGACTGATTTTTTTGTCAAAATTCAAATTTGACCTCACAAAAAACAAACCTAAAATACCTAAAAGCTAACTTTCCTTTCATTTTTAGCAAAGGAAAAAAACAAAACACACTTCTCAGTGCGTGCTTACCTTCTATGAATTCTTAGGACTGAAACTCCGTCAAGCTTGTCAAGCTAAGTTCCAATTGAATTGTTTTGGTATTTACTATTCCTACGCCACTACGAAAGCCCATTTGTTACCATGGAGATTGAGCAGCTTGTAACAAGAAATTGGTGCATAATCATATATCCAATTAGATAAATGCAACTGGTTGGCAGCCAAAAGGCGGAGAAACTGGTATGCACATTACAACTTGCGGCTCCCATCACATGAGCAGGTCGACTACAAGGAAGGGATGAAGATGCATTTGGATGTAAAGCCGGAGCATCTTGACTTGAATACTTTCATTTCCCAACTTAGAGCGGCAAGAGACTTCTTTGCACGACCTGCATAACCTAGCTAGGGGGAATGGCACTGCTACTCTTGTGGTTCTAATGAACCACATGATGATGTTGATACTCTCAATGAAGAGCAATATGATTATAATTGATTTATAGCGAGTTTATATGTGCACTACCAACTATGTATTTTGACCTCCGACTATTAATCTATTTTGATTTATCATAACATGTGGTATTGAATTATCAATTTATCAGTAGTGATTTGTGGCTATTTTGTTTTTTCTATGCATATTATTGTAATGTCCCCAATAGACATTGTTTTACCCCTAAACGGATTTTAGGCAATCCCAACTTTAAATGCAACTTGTAGACAAAATACCAAACAAGTATCACACATATCTGAATTAAATAAGGAAATTGCGACTTGGGTTAAGTGGAAAACCCACACCAATCAGCTCTAAATTTATATCTTTCCACTCAAATCTAGTACCACTAATTTATAAAGCCCAAATATGTATAAAATTGCAGATTTCAGATATAAACAAGGCTGCAATAAATTATTTAAAAACCCTGTCTGCAAAATAACTTCGAAAATTCATATCTTGTGCTAGAGAAATCCAAATGAGCTGAAACTTTGGATCTTGGGCCACAAAAATATGAAGAATAATATTCCAAAATTAGTTTTTGCACAGCAAACACAAAACCCTAATTTTACCCTAAAAAGTAGGTCGCCCAACACATTTAGGGCATCAAATCAGCTCCAAAAATTAAGAAAACAAGCTACTTTGATTCCCGAACAAATCATCCCTGAATCAACTCCAATAATGAGAAACTAGGGTGGATCTTTCACCACCGAAGAGTGCCCTACTAGCTACGAATGGATCTCTCACCACCAAAGCTAGTGTCCCTGTGGGATCTTACTCCACAAGCTAAAAAAATTCCAAGCGTGTATGCAAAAGCTACAAGCTTAAGACACAAATCAGAAAATATCAATTGGCTATGCAATATCTTCCCCTCAAGTCGACTTCTGCTTATAAAGGAAGAAGAGTCCCAAAACAACCTCTACAATATCCAATTAGTTCACAAGGATTTTTCCTATGCAAGCATTTAATATTTTCCCATATTGAATGCTTTTCCCAACAACTTTTTCTCTCCTAATGCAAGTCGCATTTTTCTAGGGGAAATACATAGTAAAATGGGCATTTATCCATTTTACGTTCCCATTCCCCTTTAAGGCAAGTCACCTTTTCACCTAGGATGGATAACAATTTATATTTAAGTCTTTTCCATCCTAGATTTAATAATTATTAAGTCATATAAATTATTATAAGTGCTCTATATATATATTTTTTTATTAATGGCACTTTATAATAATTAAATACAACTTAAGTCACCCTTATATTTTTCATTTGGCCGTTGGGTTGACAAAATAGGCCAAAGGTCTTCGAATGGGAAAGGGATATTACAATTATATTCTGTGATTAATGATGCATATTTTGCAATATTTTAAAAATATTTTATATAATTTTTCTACGATCATACCCAGCCATACCAAACTGTGGGCAATTAATAAAATTGCCATGCCGGTGCATCTGTAGCACCATACCGATATCTTTACTAGAACTGGCCAACTTAGATAATTTTGGATTCAAGTTATCTTCTCCACCTGAGTATGCAACCATTGTTAATGTTTTTCCACGAGGATAAGAAAGTGGCATTGATATCACTGTTATGTGCCCAAATAACTTGATATTACTGTTGAATCGTCGATACTCCAAGAGAGCCTTTACTGCAGCAATTCTTATTGTCTGGTCAAGATAAAATGCTCCACATTGTTATCTCAGTCCAAAAAGCAATACATTGTTAATATGTACTCTTCTTGCTATTGATTCAACTACAAGACGTATTTGAAACAAAATACCAAGTTGACTGCTTTAAAATTGAAGTACTCTGAATAGTTAAGATAGATTTTCTCCTGCTATTGCCATATTCAGTGAAAGCTTTTAAATATCTTAGATACAAACAAAATCCATTGCCAAAATATTCATGTGGTACGGTGTTGAAATTATAGCAACTCTTTCTCCATTTGCTCTGGAATTCTTATGTGGTTGATGTTCTGTCAATGCATGTTGAACAATTTCCAGAGGCGTGGGAATGGGCATAATACATAGATCTTTGACTGTTTCTGTAACCTGAACAATCATGACCTTGCTTTTTTATAGTGGCATTTCAATTTTATATTCAATTCATTTTTGTTGTATTTAGTAGTTTACATGTGCATCATATTCAGTCAACTTCTGTAAGTGATATCTCATCTTTCCTTAAATTCACTTTATTTGTTGTGCACACACACTCCTGTATATTTATGAAAGATAACATATTGCAAGGACTAATATTATGAATTTCCCTGTAAAATCAATCTCTTGGGTTACATTTTGTTCTGCTTGTTTAGGGTGTTAAAGATCAGTGATTTGATAATTCTTTGATCTGCAAAGTAATTCCTTTTTTTGCCGTAAATGGTTCTATTTCATTTCTGAGGACTTGCTAGATTTATAATTTTGACTTTAAATCAATTAATATGGGCATTTTACACTGCTGACATCCTGGCAATGTTTGTGATAAATGTAGGTGTGCTGAAATTTCAAACTTTGAAACAGAGACTAATGCCATTGATCGCACAGTGGCTCATTTGCTTTTTCATCGATCTGCAGTGTCTTTGGGTGAAGGATTTATAATAACGGAAGCTCCTACTGACTTAATGTCTTCTAGGAGTCCTGATACTCTACCAGAAACATCGTGCTCCTGTTTATGGGATCCCTCTGCATTGCATTGTTTGAGTTGTCTTGGCACAAACCCATTGGCTATAATGCAGGCCTCTGTTCCTGGTCAGGTTGTGACACCTACAGAAGACACTTGCATAACAGTTAGTAATCAATGCACAGCTAATAATCAAGGTACTTCTTCTTTGATCAGATCTTGCAATGCATCTTCTTCTCTTTTTCATCCTCAAATGTGTGGTACTCTTTCTTCACGGGATATCCGAAATGCTGCCACTGAACATCAAGATACTTCACAAAATAGTAATCATGCTTCTAAGGCCAGGTGCAATCCTCTTACCCAAAAGAATGCTATTTTGGAGAATGGCAATGGTTTTCATTCGCACAATATGAATACGACAGAAGTTTCACAACCAAATGATGGGAATCGGGCAAAACAGGAATATTTTGAAAACATGGATGTTGATATATGCAACATGTCTGCCGATGTTTTGGCTGCGGAAGAATCTTTAAAAGATGGAATTAACGAGCATGCCGGCTATATGGAGGTTGAAAATACAGAACCTGTTGTTCAGCCAATTTCTCCACCAGCTCGAACCATGCTAGTCCACTAAGTAGAGAAGCTAAAGCAAAGTTACTTAGAAGTCCGAAGCTTGTTTTTTGTTGGTCAGTCATTCAGTTTGATCAAGTTCCAGGCACCAGAAAACTATGAAATTGTAAATATGAAGCATCCCCTCCACGTTTGATAGAAAATTTCTTTTTCTTCAAAGTGAGTGCACATATCAGGATAAAGACATTGGAAACAGGTTAAAAATATCTGAGTGTATAGAAAGACTTGAAGCATGCATATATTTGCCAATGATAACAAATTTTAAGTAATTGTCATCTTTCACCAAGGTTTCAAGCAACATCTATTTGGGATTTGGACTTGCATTTTGCAGTCTAGAAATATTTCTCAACGGGGTACTGGCAACCCTCATGTTTGTGTAAATTATAATGTTGTTCATAAAATCTAACCATTTTCTTAAAAATGCCAGAGCTGGAGAGCCATTTAGATGTTGAGATCACTGGCCATATTGTTTTTATGTATCTACAGTTTTTTATGCTTCTCTAGCGGGTTGCAGGCTTGCAGCTTTCTCATTAGAAATTCCAGGTGTTTTTAAACCAACAGTCAATGCCCCCGGAATTACGGAATAATTCTTGACATCAAACTACCCTAAGATAAGGAGGAACGGGTGAACACCGATTTTTCCTGCAAATGCTACTCTTTCTTATATACATAATCTGTTTAAAGAGTAGAATGTAAATAATTAATAATATATATTATGCTTTTCCAAGCATTTACACAAATCTTCATTTATGGCTAGTCTAGATGTCACAAATGCATTTAATAACAAAACTTGCATAAGATGCATACAATACGATGATAATCTCTAGAGATAATGCAGCTTGAATATCATTCTTTGTGATTTTTATAACCGATATTTTCAGGCTGTACAAAGGTCATGAAACAATGAAGTCAAAAGCATCTGATTGTCTTTATGCTAGTTATTTCAATCTTTAGATAAGTGGACGAAATCTTAAACGTGTGGCTCTAAGGTTTTTGTTTGCTTTTAAATATGTGTTGAACCTATTTTAGTTCTAGCTTGTAGCTTCTTTTTGATCCCTCGCTCTATTTCTACTGGTTGTTAATTTGTCTCCCATTGACCTATTTGGTTATCGGTAGACAAACTTTTTTTTCCTCTAGATCCTTTTAGAAAATGTTCTGGTCTAAATATCACATTAGTAGATATACTTCACTTGCTGTACATTACTTTGTTATTCGCATGGTGACATATACCATGATGGACACACTTCTTTATGGAACCATACTAAAGCTGAGAAACATGCCAAAATACTTGGATATTGGTCAAAGTAAGCCAAAACTCAAATGTAAAACACTCATGTAAGATTGGTTCAAGCACTAATTAATTTGGATAAGTTGTTGCTAAGAAAGTGACAAAAATGTGGTCTGGGTATTCAATGAAAAGCCATCTTAGACCACATAACTCTTAGAATAACACACGAAGAACATACAAAAAAATATGAATACAGAGTTGAATTCAACAACAAAAACACAAGTTTTATAAAATTAATTAGAGGAATAGCACACACAAAGACTAATTGCCAACGATACAATCAAATCATTTAATATGGGTAAAAATATACTTATCACTCTGTTCTGAACTTTAAGCTCGCATCAATTGCTAAAATACTGTAAAGCTTAGGCTACCTCCTAAGGCAGGCAGACTTTGTTTATATAGGTATGCAAGTCACCCAATATTTCATTGAACTTGGTTACTAAATTCCTAAAATTGAGGAACATCAGTGAAGTGAGGGAAGTGAGGGGGGATGTGACTCTCTAATACCCACCACCACCTTACACACTACTGATACCCAAAATATCTCCACATTCCCCAAAATATCCCTGCATATCGTTGTGGTATATTGGTAGGTTACCAAGCAAACACGCACCCTTATCATTAAAGCTAGGGTTTTGTTTTCTCTTGCACTTTCCTATCTTCATATTTGTCAAAGATTCAGAAAATTTAGTACCTCTTTCCGCTCTACACATTCACACCCCGAGTCACCCCAACAACTAGTACCTCTTTCTACTCTACACATTCACTTTACTATCAGTCCTATACAATCACCAAATATTATCTATTGTGTACCACAATTTTGCAAATTAATTTGGGTTGTATAGGAAACCTACAAGCCAATTAAAACTCTGCGCAGACTTACCATATTGTCTTTACTCCCTCCTAGTTAACTCATAGCTTGTTCCTAATGTAGATACCTAGCCCTTGTCACTTGAGTGATTCTCGTGCAACTTTTTGTTGTGCTTTTGGGCTTTTCCTTCCCCAAATTTGCTTTATAATTTTTCATTTGTTTTGTACACAATTTCTGACCAAGATAGTATTATTCAACGAGGGAATCCTTGTGTAATTTCATATTGTGTTTCTAGTCTCTCTCTCTCCCAAATCTATTTCACATTGTTCTATCTTTCCTACACACTTTGTTCATGTTCTAGTTACTCAGTCTCAATCACCCAAACGATCCTTGTGTGATTTTAGACAATGTTTATGGTCTCTGGATCTCCGTGTTCTGTTTTAGCCTTAGAACTATGTATTCAACATACTTTGTTTTTTACTAGCACACTCAGTACCAATCACCCAGGTGACCCTTGTGCGATTTGACATTCTGTTTTTGGTATCTGTCTCTCCCATATTTGTCTCACAACACTACATCTTCCATGCACACTTTGTTCCAAATTTTGTTACCTAGTCCTAGTTGACTAGGTAACCCCTTTGCAATTTCAAAGTGTGTTTTCAATCTTTGCATCTCTCAATTTTCTTCACAGTCTTTCGTATGTTCAACATACTATATTTTTTAGTAGCACACCCAATCCCAGTCACCCAAGGGGACCCCTATGCGATTTCAAACTATATTTTTGGTCTATGTCTCCCCCAAATCTGTCTCATAGTGCTTTATTTGTCCTACACACTTTATTTCATGTCTTGTTACTCATACCCAATCGGTTAGGTGATCCTTATGCAATTTCAGACAATTTTTCTAGTATTTGCATCTCTCAGTTCTACCTAATAGTTTTTTTTTTTTTGTGTTTAGCATACTTTGTTTATGACTTGCACACTTGGACCCAACTACCTAGGCAACCCCTATGCAATCTCTATTTGTGTTTTTAGTCAATATTCCCACTAGAATTCCCCCATCCCCTATCGTATCCTAGCTTTCATTTATATTTTGAGTTACCCTTATTTTCTCTTGTTGTCACATGGTCTCCACCCATTCACAGTCATACATTATGCAAGGTCAAACTCACTCCTCTTATACCATAGATTCTTCTTTACATATTGAGGGTCACCATTTATTTTAGGGGAGGTAAATGTTGTATCCAACCCTTTTCTTATAGCCATTGAAACCCCTCTTTAAAAAATTCCACACGAAGAAGTCGAAGTCCCCATACATCCCTATCAATGATACACAATTTTAAGTTGTCATAGACCACAACCAAGAGGCATTTGCATAATACTTGAGAAAAAACTATTACAAACATACCTCTCATAACTTGTAGATTTTTTCAGTAGTACCCTTACCCTCTATCTCCACTTCTAATTCACCCCTCATTACCTCCACATTTTGAGTTGAGCCTACCTATTCCACCCTTGTATCAACTCATCCAATTTCTTTCGCTAACACCAATATCCCAAACATGTGACATTGTGTTCTAAAACATCAATCATTCCACACCACCCATATATCATGTTATCTCCCATTCTTATACTAACTCATAGACCTCATCATTCACTCACCCACCACTCCCTCTTTCTAATACCAACACCCACACATCATTTACCTATTCTATGGCACCAACTCACTCCTCGATATATTCTTTCAATCATAACACTTACATTTCCTTATTGTCCTTCACACGACCCTTTCACACCCATACTTTAACATGCCTCCCAGTTGATTAATAATTATTGGATAAAATATGTAGTCTAGAGTTACAAAGTCAAGGAGCTAGAAATCACAAGTTAACACACAACCAATTGTATAATGAGATGATCCATCCCATGGTATCTACTAGTCCATGCCCTCCTCACTTTGATAAATTCAAGACTAAGGAGGATTCTCAAAATCAACTGTGCATGTTTAAAAAGGTGTGTTATCTCATATGCCAAGATGACACTCTTATGTTGCATACGTTTCCTCTCTCACTATTAGGCCAAGCCTTAAATTAGTATACGAGCTTGCAACAACGTATCTACTATTTTGAGAAGTTTGTGAATTTATTACTTGACCATTTTTCAAATAATGTTTCCAAAAATACCACTCTATCCAATGTATACAATCTCAAGCAATTTGACAAGTCCATTACTACATACTATGTAGTATGTTGGTGAGCCATCATTCATGACCTAACATTCTCCATTCCCTAACCAGAACTAACACACCTTTTTGCAACCAATTATGCCAAACATATCTCCCATACACTGCAAATTTAAAAATTCCATGCATTTCAAGAGGCCATTTTAATGGCCAAACACATTGTAGACCTCCATGTTAGTAGCGGAGATGTTGACCTACGCAATAACAATAACTTTTATTAAATTCTCAAAGAAACCAACACAATTCCATAAGGTTATCCTCCAAATTCTCAATCCTTCACCCTCTTCAAAATCTGCTCAGAACAACCCTCCAGCCTCATCATCTCTAACCCCCAATAATTCACAATTATGATTGAGACCACAAGGTTCCTCTTGATGCCTCTTCTAATCGCAATGATAATTTAACCCATTAACGAAGTCCCTTTTAACATACTCCAGAGGCTATTAAACATGCAAATGATTTCTCTTTTAGTAATTTGACCAAAAGCCCCAAATGCATGAAAACCCTTATGCCATCAACCATGTGTGTGATGCACCTATCATTGTATTATACGATACCCAACTGATAAATGCCATCAATTTTGCAATGTTATCTAAGACGTGATTAATAAGGGCACCATCCAAGTAAACAATCATGTAACACCAAACAACCAAAAGTTGTATGTGGTCAAAACCCCACTTTCATCGTATTCTAACACATCCGACAATGTAAGTCACAAACCAAATTTCCCATCATGACACAAGGAGGATTTGAGACACGAGATCCACCATTATTCATTATCGTTGATATGGTGTAAATAATGTTTAAACATGTACTCATCGACACTAGGACTAACATTAAAATTATCTCTTCTACCATGTTTTGTCATCCCAATTCCCCTCTACCATGTGTCAATAACCACATTACAACTACAAAGTTCAATGAAGGTACCTTGTTAAACATTAGGCACTATTGTCCTACTTATCAAGGTAGGTTCAAATATGCTCCACACCCTCTTTGTGTCATTGAGGATGATTTTCCATATAACATCCTGCTATTCACGTCATAGGTCCATGAGATGTGTTGTGTCATGTTTATATTACACCAATTTCTAAAATATCAAAAAAGATGAGATCAATCATTGTGTCCTTGATGATCCTAACCCATTTAAGTATTGCAACAACATTACACATACATTCCACCATATTGTCCCCTCTAATTGACTTACACCCATCACTTCTTCACTTGAATTATTCATCGTCTCTCATAATATGAATGAAACTCCTGTAACCACTTTCTTGATCTCTTCATCTAATGACACTTCCCCTTCATCATCAAGTCCATTTCATTCACTGTGATCATTATAATTTTTTGTATCTTCATTGGAACCATCCTTCTCATGAACACACTCATCATCATCATCAATATTCCCAAACATTATCATTATTCCATACACTCCTCCAACCTCATCGTGGTCATCCTCACCCATATCTTTTGCTACTAAGTCTACTACATCACCACAAGATCTTAGTGAGGCTCCTATTTTTTAAGTTTCACATTCCATGGGTGTAGGCAAATACAAATTTCCATATTTTATTATATCCCTCACTCATATACCCTTAATGAAAGACATTTGTTAACCTTCCTTTTCCAAATGTGATAATGAGCCTTAATTTACCGAGCTAGAAAAAAACCTTCACTAATCTATTTTAACAAGGGATATACCACCACCAAACCAAACAAAGTATCTCTCATCTTGCCAAATCACATGCACATTGTATATGGAGGATGCAATACCTCTTTCATTCCTTCTATCAACACCATATCTATCTCCAATTACAATTTTTCCACTAATATTTCCCACGTGTCCAACCCCAACTTTTTCATGAGATGATTACTTAAACATGACTCGAAAGGTTACAAGTTGGGAAAATTTGAACAAAGTATTTCCAACCCCATACAACTACAATATTAGTTACCTGGTGACAAATCACAATTAGGCTATCTGAAATTAGATGACAAAATTGAACAATTTACTACTTCATTCCCAAATTTAAACTATGACCCCTCCAATCACAAGCCTATCGTTCACATCAACACTACCCACACAAATATTGACCACTCATTAGCTCACATTACCATTTCCCACACACTCCTATATGAAACAATGTGTTTACAATTCACTAAATATTTTCTTAAGTTTGGTGTTATCTTTGATTGGCCCTCTCTTGATGTGGCCACCCCACCTTTAAACACTCATGTATGCAATACTAATACCACCCCCTTCCTCCTGGAAACGATAATCCTATCGTACGTAATAATACCCCCTTCAATGCAATTAACTCCTTCCAAATCGATCATGATATTAACACCCGACCTATCCCACTTAATCTTTTCCACATTGAGGAAGTTATCTTGTGTCACTTGGGTGTCATGGAAAAGGAACCCTATGTGTGAACAAGACCCTCCACTCAACTACAAGGAGAGGTCTATTTTGGAGATACTTGCACATTATCAGTAACTAATCAACCAGATGACGTATCCCACATGAATTAAAAAGAAACTATTGAGGTTAACATTGGGACTCTTAAGGAACCTCATATTGTGTTGTTTGGAAAATGCTTATATGAGGAAGAACATTCTAAATAAATTTCCATATTGCACAATTTTATCTTTGTTTTTGCTTGGTCTTATGCTGATATGAATGGATTTGATACTAATAAAACCATCCACGAACGTGTGTTAAAACACAACGCCAATCCATTTAAGGAAAAACTTCACAAGATGCATCTATGAGTCAATTTACTCTTCAAAAAAGAATTATAGTAACACATGGTTTTATGTTTTATCCAATCTATTGATTACCCTAAGTGGATCTCTAATATTGTCCTCGTTGCTGAGAAAACTAGAGGCATTCACATCTGTACAAAATTCTGCAACATCAATAAGGCATGCCCCAAAGATCACTTTTCAGTACCCAACATAGACACTATTGTTGATAATATTATATGCTACAAGATGTTTTCCTTCATGGATGGATTCTCAAGATATAATTGAATCAAAATATTATCTAAGGATTAACACAAAACTGATTTTACCACACATGAAGGGACCTTTTCTATAAGGTCATACCATTTGGTCTTAAAATGTTGGAGCCACATACTAACACACTATTTCTTATGTATTCCATGATTACACCCAAAATATTGTCGAGGACTATGTTGATGATCTCCTTGTAAATTCCAAGCTACTTGATGAACATTTAAATACATGGATCTTCTCCTAAACACTACTAGGTCGGTTATGACCATTAAGTTCAGTCATACCAACATCAAATTACATCTACAAGATCATATAAAATAATAATAAAGACCCATATAGGTCGGTATATGACCAAGACACTCAAACATGCATAACTAGCCCAAGAAGACCAAATCCTTCTTCACCGAGTACTCCATGGACACAAGCCAATTTTTTTAATACTCAAGAAGATCCACACATTTCATGCATATCCTCTCAACATGTCCTACAAGCTTAGTAACTTCTTCATCATTCATTCATCTCATAACTCTAACAAGTAGGATTGTTTCCTACTCAAACAAGGAACCTCTAGCAAACCAATTTTCAAGGATGAAGACCAAGATTCACTCTATCACCTCAACCATGGAATGCCAAAACTCATTGGAAATACACTGGCCTAAGGAAAACTTATAACCACTTTAGACATCATGACCCTGTACATAGATTCATTAGAACAACTTTCAAGCAACTTGAACTGCCCAGGAACCAATTTTGCAATTTTGACCTTCTCACACCTTTTCTAACACTTTCAAGAACTCTAAATGCATGGACTAAGATCAAATTTTATCCCTAATCACTCTCCAATGGATATGAATCATGAACCAATCCAATATATTGGTCTTTTAGACCAATTTCATCAAGGAACCCAAACTGTCCTAAAACCCTATCAAGTAGGTCAACTTGTGACCTCAACCATGCCACCAAATCTGACTTGCAAAGCTTAAAAAAAACATGAATCATGTCACATTTGATCTGTCAAACACCACCATAGCCATTATAATCATCAAATTATGTGATACATGTCCAAGAACCTTCTTTCAGCATGACTGCTAAAAAACACCTTCTAGGCCTAAAAAATAAGCCTTGTTATTTGGACATGTGCACACCATCAAATGAATTCACCAAGCTCTGAAAACACATCAAACATGTATAATAGTCCCTCAAACATTTATAACATCAATTTAGACATTGCTTTTAATGGAAAACCTGAGAGAAAAACAAACTTTCGTGGAAACATGCAGATTTGAGTGGGCTCTACCTATAGTCAAGACCTCAAACCACCACCATCTAAAATATGGGAGATTCATCTCCATCCTCAAATAATCACATTTGATGATTCAATGCATTAAGAACTCACACCATCAAGTTTTCTTCCATCACTAGTGAACTAAGGTTTAGGTAGGGTTTTTCACCAACTTACCTTCTTAACATTTGTTCATAAAGCACAAGGCCTTATTTAACCTCATTCTAACCTTGAGATCTTCTTAACTCCATGCCTCAACATCTCTAAAAGGCTCAGGGTACCATGCATACTTAACACGTGCTAACCAAGATGAAACATCTCATTTAATATAGCTAAAAACATCATAACTTGAGAAAATATCATCATACAAACCTGAAACTTGGCCCAAAAAACTAGGATAACTTCTATAAACTTATCCAATGCTCACCTGCTCATACTTATCCCCACATCTTCTCAACCACCATGACTTGCATAGCTAGGTCTTAGGAATAGGCCTAGTTTAAACCCAAACAGAGTACATAGACACCATACCTTGGTTGCAAAATTGTTTAAAAGGACCTAACACATTTGAGACAACATGTATCACCCCTAAGGCATGCCCTCATGTGCTCACAAACCTCTCCACTTGATGATCATGCTTCATTAGGCCTCCAAGCACCTAGACTATGTCTAGATGATCACCTGCAAACCCTTCTTACACCTTACATTCACCTCTTGAGACCTATATGAGTGTTTCAGTACATCAAAAACAAGTTCTCCATGCCTCTACCGTGCTTCTCAATCCACCGTGCATCTCTAACCTTCATGAGTCACCACCTATGTTTATTAGGCCTCCTAATTAGGCCTACTAGACCAAACAATCCTCAATATCTCCACTCTTGCAACCATGCCACAACTTATTTTCCTGTGACGTCATCATTTCAAGCATCCTATCACACTCATAATCATCCTTCTTTTTTGCTAATGTACTTTTACTTTTACATCAATGACAACAAAAGCACACACATGCCAACAATCCCCCCCTTTTTCATTCATGAAAAACAAACTAGTAATTCTCCCCCTTTTTACATTAATGACAAAGCACACACCTATAACATGTAGTATTCATCTTCATTAGCATATTGAGATCACCTCTTGGTTGGAAACATCAAGCAAATACAATAAACAAGCTCACAGACATGTATTTCTTCCTTTACATTGTTTTGGCTTTATGAGATCATTGTAGCTCCCCTTGGGCAGAAGCATTCATAGCATACACACTTACCAAAAATATTGATTATGAGCAATGACATCATCTTGACTCCTAATTAGGCCTATCTCAAATGAAGATACCCACAAATTGACTCAAAATTCCATACACATATTGTTGACAACATTTAGGACAACAATAACTAAAGAACCCTTCTTCCAGACCAAAAATGCCAAACCAATCCTTACTACAAGAGCATATAATGCACATGAAACATCAATTTATAGATCCCCCTGACTACATATCAACATCCTCTAGTTGCATATGCAAAAACATCAGCACATACCTTGCACACATGTCATGGAGATGGGTCAACATCAACACCATAGACCTGAAGTAACTATTCAGAGTTCATTGCCTCCTTTTCATGTCTTCACAACTGATTGTGCTCATGAATTGTTCCCCCTGCAACTATACTTGCAAGCAACCATCAACTCTACCAAACTAGCTCTTCTAGTCACCTTAGACATATTTTTGAAGATGAAATACAACTCTAATTTTTTCAAGAAGCCTTCATATACCCGTAGCTCACCTTTTTAGTACTTCATAACACATTGTACCTTGTCATGATGCATTTTTCAACCATACTTTGACTATCACTACTTCTAAATTCACATCTCAAGGGTAATAAGAACTTACTTTCCCCCTCAATTAATGTACCCATCCTTAACACCATGAAACTTCATATACAGTCATAACAAGACATTTTTATACAAATATCTCTTCAAGGAAACAACTCAGATACATACCTTTAGATTTTGAAGCTTCTAGATAGTCTCCATAGACCTATATCAAGATGTAAATATCCATTTTAGGCCCATGTAGCCTTACAAACTATATAGACACCCCATACTCTTGATTGAAACATCACTACAGACCCAAACATCTACACAGAGAATTGTAATAATACATATCAATTGAAAAACTCACCTTTTTCACTTTCACAGACCTTTCCTTTCTTTGCACATCAATATACATGAACACTCTTGAGACATCTCAAAATAATGAGTCAATAGCTGAGACACAACATGTAGACTCAGTCAACTCACAAACATATGTGGAGTGCATCAATATACCCTGCCTCTGATGGTCTGATCAAGCCATCATAAAAGATGAATGACTTTATTTTTCATGAATTCAACATCTTTTTCATACAACAATACCTAACCTATCAACCTTCATTTTGATACTTAAGAGCCTTGTATAGACATCTTCATCTTCTTCACACAACTTCAACATGCCTTAATATTGCATATACAAACCTTCTCATGGATTCATCATCACAAATATGAATTGAGAACATAGAAAACAAAGACAAACAAATACTTCATTATACTTCTCTACAAGGCCTACTAACAACATGACTACATTGGCCATTTTACCTTTTGACCATCTTCATAAGAATACAGACCTCTATCATTGATCAAGTCTTCAAGGATTTCTTCAAATGTAATAAAAAAATGATCATTCATGTTGGCTAGATTTTCTGCATAGCATCAAACCTAGGCAATCATGAGATAAATCTCCCTCATTTAACCAGTGAGGATCCCGTGTCAGATTTGTCAATAAAAATGTGTTATTATCTATCAGGGGTTTTACTTTAACCACTTAGTTCATGAACCATAACTAAGAAGTTCTGCAGCAAGTAAGCAGCTGTTTTAAGAAAGGAAAATTATAGAAGAAGGAAATAAGGGAAATACAGAGAAGAAATGGGGAAGATGTGCATCCCAATTAGTAGATAGCAGAGCTAATTGCATGCACACAGAAGAAACTTTAATAGATATGAACACACAGAATTATAAAACAAAGGCAGCTTTAGATCCAGATCTATAATAACATAAAGTTTAGTAAGAGATCTAAGACTAAAAGCAAGAAACAAAGTACACCGTGACACAAAGTTCTCCGGAAACCTGCTCCTCTGTATTCCTTTGCTCCAAGTTGCTCTCAGGGGTTCAATAAAAAGTCTAGAACACAAGATTGCTGCTTACAAATTCTGATCGATCATTAACCCTGAGGTTCTTCTCCTACTTATAGAATGTAGGAGGGAAAGTACAAATGGGAAGACTCTAACTGAACTAAAGCATGAATAACAAGTAAAGATGACATTTGGAAATCATCCTCAACTAACTTCTTCTTAAGTGACACATGTATCACTTAACTAATAGAATGGTTCCACATGACTTCAAGTAATGGTTGTGAAACCAATAACTTAGAAGTTTTACAATTTCATCCGGGAACATAGAAAATAGAAGAAGAAATAATAGAATAAGTCATGTCAGTTGTAATATTTATGTCTTTTTCTTGTTCTAATATCGGATAAACTTGTCGAACATATAATTCAGCATCTTTCCATCTGTTTTAGCCACTGCTTCTTTCTCTGTCCTGAATTGCAGCAACCCTTCGTTCAACACTTTGATGCATGCTTCCACATCTTCCAAGCTCAGCCCAAACCTCGCAATGTCTGCCTGCAGCGCCACCAGTCTACTGATAGAATTCATCGTGAAAGGCTTGGTAGCTTTATCGATTCTCTTTTGTACCATCAGAAGAGAACCTTCCAGGTAATTAGGCACCTCGTTAGAAAAAATCCGCACCTAAGAAGTAACGCCTCCGACCACATCTTTCCTCAGTGAAAGAAATGATATTGTCGGGTAAGGATCTGACGTCCTACTTTCAAGTGCCTGCATCCTTTTCAGCAAAACTCTGCAGATTTCCAAGCGGAAAGATACTGCAAACTCTAAGCTGCTTCCCCTTCTCGACCGATCCATCTGGTACAATCTGCTCCACAATCAACACATCTCTCGGCAGCTTGTTGACCTCGGCCAAAATACTCAGGTTACTCTCTGCAACTGTATCCATGCCTTCTATGTTTTCCATCAGTTGCTTTAGTTGATTTGTTGCATCGTTCATAACCTTTAGGCGGGCTGGGACTTCCCTAAGTTGTACAGAAGCTTGACGAATAATTAGATCCTTCCATTCGTCAATAGCCTTTACTTGATTGCTTGCATCTTCCATTTCCTACATAAGATGATCACTCACCTGTTCTGAAATGAGCTGAATGGAAGGTTTAGAAACCTTGGCTATGATCTCACATAATTGAGATACTTGCTTCTGTAGCTCCTCTTTCTCCGCCTTTTCACTATCAAGCCTAAGGAATAAAGCGTCCATCAATGTCTGCGTGTCTTGCTTTATTCCTTCAATGGTGGCTTGACCGAGGGGTACTTTGGTCACTGTCACATCTTTCGCCGTGAGCTCCTCTTCCATCTTCCCTTCCGCCAGAATTGATATTTCAGCAAACTTCTCTCCCGAATTCTCGATGATCAACCTAGAAGTTGCTTTAGCAACTTTAGGCCTTCTGTCTCTTCTGCTCAGATCCTGGAGTAGCATACAAATCATAGCTCCTCTAAGTTCATCGTGCATGATCACTTCTGGAAGTCTTTCTGCAAAGCCAACCATTCCAAGAAATTACTTCTCAGAGAGTGAGAAGCTCGTTGAGTGCACTAGCATCTCGAAAATCTGGGTCCTCTCCATCAGAAAGAACACACAGTGTCATGGCTGCCATCCTCTGAAACATCCAAGGATAAAGACGCCTTCAAACTCTACCAGCTGCAGCTTTAACATCTCCTCTGGAACGGGTGATGAACGAAGTCATCTTGAAGCTGAGAAGTACGAACGTCGCCGAATTCAATGAAGGCATGGAAACGCCCTACTGCTGCGGTGCAATAGTTGGTGAAGTACTGGGTACTGGAGAAGCCAGAGTCAAAGCTATGGTCATAGAAGTGATCTTCAATGGTCTCTGATGAAAGCATACATCCATGTACTTGGAAAGTGTAGGACATTCTGCTTCGCCATTCATCCTACATAGCAATCACTTGACGACATCATCTTGCCTCCTACAGTTTCCCATGATTGGATTCATCAATGCTTCATCAAGGCAAGATCCCTTCGTCGGGAACCAGTTTGAAGGAGATTCACCAACACAGCTCTCGACCTTTCTTCAATTGTATCGGCAGCCTCCCATGTTATGCTGCAGCATGGCTTTATCAGCTCCCATTTAATGGTAAGTGTCAAGTACCACATTCCCATCATCTGTCAGCATCCTGCAAGTATCCGCGCTAATCCAGAAGTCGACCACTTGCTTTGCTGACAGCCTGCTGAAATCTCTCAAACTGACCTTGTATTGACTTCCGAACTTTATGCAGAAATCTTCTAACGAAGGCACATGTGCGTACTGCCGAGGAGATTGTCACTTCACTAGCTACTCCAAATGGATTGAAGTTCAGCCGTGCAGGGAAGAACTCTAGCGCACTCCATGGACGAACATCTGTGCTTCCATCCCTCGGGCTCTGTGACATGCTAATGCAGCTATAATATCCCTCAGTGATTGGGAAGATTCCACGTAGGCTTTTGACCGCTTTGACTGAAGGTCATGTAAGTCCACAAGTTGCTTTCTCAACTCCATGGCGATCTATCTATCATTCGGATATCTAGGCATCTTTAGAGGTTCTCAAGAAAAGCCTATAATCTGTGTCTCCTATGTGAAATCTGCAAGTTGAATGGATAGACTTCCAATCTTGGACATGACTTCCCACGCTTCCGTGCTTACCCTGTTGGCCTTCATCTCTTTTCGCCATAGCTTTGTCTATCTTCGTCTGAATAATTCTTTTTCTTCTTATTTGGCCAGATTTCTTCAATACTGGTGCAGATCTCGACAATTCTTCAGATTCAGAGGATATTTGCAATGTGTTGGACATTGATAAAAAATCCTTTTCTTTTATAAAGCACCTGTGATGAATTCCTGCAATTTATTCAGACAAAAATGGCCACCAGAGCATGAATAGTGAATTTAAATTGTAAAAATCTGCACTTTTAAAGCCTGCTGCCCCAAAAATTGGTGTTTAATTTGCACATAAAGAGAGCATGAATCCTTTCTATCAACACTTGAGCTCCTGCAACACCTGTGAAAACAACTATGCAAATAAAGATCAACCTCCTCCAAAGCATGCACCAAATCTGGAAGCTTTTAGCCTTGTTAGCACTTTGTCTGAATAAAATCCTTCCTTTAATGGGGGCGCACTTTTCCTCTTGGCTGCAATTCTTTACCTGTGAATCAAATAATTCACCCATATGGCTGCCCATGCTTATATAACCTTCACAATTCTATAATTAATAATTGCCCTAACAATTAAAGGCAATTAATTAATTAAAAATCATGCTTTCCTCTTTTAAAAATAGCACGTTTAAGGATAGCCATCCAATAAATTAAATTAATCCAATTTAATCCTTCACACATCACTTAACTTTAGCCTCACAGTGTGCTTTGACCATAGCCACTGAAAATAGAAATTAATTTAATGCTTTAATGCTTCAAAAAACATTAAATAATACCCAAATGGGGCACACTTTTTGAGAGGAAGAGGGCAGCCATTAAATAAATTAAATTTAATGCTTTTAACTCCTTTCTTTTATTCCACCTTTGACTTGTTGACCTCCTCCAAGCTTGGGCGCACTTTTTGAGAGAATAGATTAATTAAAATAATCAATTTAAGGCTTTTATTCTCTCACCAAAGGGGGCGCACTTTTTTGCACATGTAATTCTATTTTTAAGAATTTTTCCATAATGGGATTCTTTACCCTGCAAGGCAGGCACCAAAATCCCGTGATCCACTTAAGTGATTTGACTTTGACAATGAGATTATTTACTCTGCAAGGTAGGCACTAAAATCCCATGATTTCACTTAAGTCACTTTCCTTTTATTATATCATGGGAATTTTTACCCTGCAAGGCAGGCAATAAATTCCCACCTGCCTGTAGCCTCTATTTTTCCCACTGCAGCTTAAGTGACTTTTATAACACGGGAAAAAGTACCCTGCCAGGCAGGTATAAAATTCCCACCCTACCTGCGGCTTATATTTTTCCCATTGCAGCTTAAATCCTTTGTTTTCCAAAAATGCGCCCATCCCCGCAGGAGCTTTTCTGTGCACGACTTTTCTTTTTCCCAGTGATCCAGACCTCCGATGACAACTTCCTCCGAGCATAATGTGCGTATATGTTTTCCAGCTGCTCCAGGCTAAAAATCGGGCTTACCCAGCAAAGGAATTGTTCCAGAGAAATTTCACAGAAAATGAAACGGGACACCACAAAAACACGAAAAATTGCCAAAAGTTGCAAATAAAGCCCAAAACTTAAAATAAGTTAAAACCCTTCTGGCACATAGGAATAATATCATATTCTCTCATAATAGAGTTAAAACAGAGCGCAAATAGCCTCATACGAGGCTCAAAATAATTAAATACAAATTTCCCGTAGACAAATCCCGACGACAGAATAAAACAATTTTGGGCATCTGGGTATTTGGCGAAAAAAGCTAATATGGCTCTTTAGGATTATCTTGACGCAATACAGGAACTTTTAGGCAATAAAAACACAAAACGACCCGTTATTTTAAAAGTACGAAATTTTTTCGGATAGGGTAGTCACAGATTTCAGGGTGAAATCTGAGTGACACCAGTTCATAACATACCTTTATCTTCTTAGATAGAATTTGATGGGACCTTGTGACCTTTTCTATATGCCACTTAGTTTAACCATACAATATCAAAAAACCTCATCTTCTTTAGACAGAATGATGACTTCATGAATCCTAATGAAGGCATGACATAAACCTAGTTGATTATAATAAGGTAAAACTTCCATGTCCTCATGGGACAGGACACCAATTTCTAGCATTAACTTCCTTAACTGTTAAACCTTTTCTTTTCTATAATCTACCTAGTAGTCTTCTTGAGTAGATAACCAAATTTCTTGGGGCTCCTCAATAGAAAAATACTCCTATGCTTACCACGACTTGAAAACATTGTTGCATTAGGTTATTCCTTCATTTTCAAATCATATCTAGGCTTCATAAATGTCTTCTTTTCATAGAATTCATCCTCCATTGACATAATTTTACAATACGCCCCACATTGTTAGAATTGAAGAAAACAATTTTATTCTTATCTCTAGATGCTTTATCTCTCTAAATCTATCTAGACGTCTTCTAATTTTAGTTTCTAGAAATGCGTCCGACATGATTGAAATTGAAATATACAACATCCTTTTTACCTTCATTTATCCAAATTTTTCTTAGTGGTTCATGAAGATAATATTTATCTATGTAGCCCTTCTCATGAAAATTGTAAAAAATGATGATCTTTGATAGATCATCTCTATTATCCCTCCATGGTAAATAAACTTTAGAAAACATATTCTACACTCATTTTCTATACGTTTAAAACCATTACAAGAGTAATAATATCCATCAAAATTTCTTTCATACCTTGATGCATTAGGTTACCTCACTGATTTTGACTTTTTCATCACATTTTATTTGAATTTTATATTCTTCTACTCCTCTTTGATGTTTTTTTCTTCAATATTCTTACTTTAAATAGTGTCATATTTCATCACTTGTTTTCCTGTAAGGTCTTCTTCAAACCCCAAACCTGTCATGTCTCTTGGAGATCTCAAAATTTCTAGGAGATCACCTAGATCCTTGGAATCTCTTCTCAAAAATTTGGAAATAATTTGTCTTGCTAGCAATCTCAGATATCTCTACTCTTCATAGATATAAATCGCATTTTACTTGGATTATAGATTTGTAGAGATCATTTCAAGTTACTCTTCAATGCTGATTATTGATTTCCTCAAACTCCTTAGCATTGTTTACTTAGTCTCTTTTTAATAATACTGGTCTATTCTTCATAGTCCTTGATTTATAATTTCAAATTCTTGTTCTTTTTCTCAGCATTCTTCAACTCTCCATGAATGATTATTAGTTTAGTATCAAGATCACAATATTCTTCTTCAAATTACATGCAATATTCAGACAAGGATCCTTCTCTTTTGAAACCCTTATCATATCTTGGCCATGAATAAGACCTCATCACCTTCATCATCATGATTAGATTCAAATTAAAAATCAAAAACATCATCACAATCTATTTACCTCTGATGAAGTAATACTCTTTCCTTAGAGTATAATATCTTAATTGGTTTACTTCTTATTTTCATACTTATTGAACCTATTATTTACTCTTATCAGATCTTTGAGATATTCTTATCAATTATTTTCATCATATCTTCATCAATTTCATCCTTGAGCCTATGGGGAAACTTTATTGTGAAATGTATAACCTATCCACAATTGAAGCATTTAAAAGGTAATATTACCCTTGCATACTTACCATGAACCAGGATTCAAAATTATAGAAAACATTGCAATTATTTCAACATCATCAAGCTCAGGAGTAAACATCATCATCATTAGTATTCTTTTCCTTTAACTTTTTTTCAACCTTGAAATAAATCTCCTTCTTAATATGTTTTGAATCCAGTGATCCTCATCTCATATGCAGTCAATATGCCATGTAGCTCATCCATTGATATGGTCTTCAAATCCTTGTATTCCTCAATAACAAACACTTTAGGATAAAACTTAAGAGTTAGAGATCTTGACATCTTTTGAACCACTACTTACTTCATTTACCTCTTCACGTAAACTCTCTCATGGTTTTGAAAACTTTATCAACTCTGAGCATATATGCAGCAAGGTATTCCTTCTTCACTCATTTCTAGGCCTTCAAAATTATTTCTGAAAGTTTGGTGTTTTTCTATCCTTATATTGGAATCTCCTTCATAGATTACCTAATATTTCTCCCACATAGATTCAACCAATATAAAATCCATTACCTTAACAAGATTGATTTAGATAGACCACACATGAGTTACATTTATTTCCTTGGAGTTGTCATTGTTTTCCTTCATTGTTTGTAGTACTGGTTGGACGATTTTGAGGAAAAATATACCCAATATATCACATAGATGTAAAAAATCAAAACATAAGGACATATGATATGATTCCTGATCCTTATGCTCTAAAATACATAGTTTGATCCATAAAATAAGGGAGTTTTGTTTGTATAAGTGCCAATATGTTGGGTCACCATTTTAGTTCTTTAAAGGATAGATATCCTTTAAGTGGATAAAACTTATTCAAAAGGAACTACTCTTGATACCAATTGTTAGAATCATAATGGACTCAGGGGGGTGAATTAGTCCTTTTAAAACTTTACTTCAATTCCTTTAAGTTGCATACACTATTTATAAGCATTACATCAACATTAATTAACCATTAAGAGAACATTAAGCATGATCAACCACACATAATGAATGAGAGATAAACACAAGAGATACAATATTAATGGGAAACCCTCAAGGGGAAGAAAACCCACTGAAACTTTTGTTTATATTACTCATACCAAAATAATTTTATGAATATGACACATCACACAAGATTTGTTTTGTGAGAAACTAACCCCACAAGGAGCACCAACCCCTATTTTGTAAGGAAACAACCCTGCATAGAGGATACAACCACCTAAGTTGATCAAAAAATCAACTCATTCACCTGAACATGAATACCAATGATGTATTTATTTTTGATACAACTAGATAGTGGTCATAATTTCATATATCCTCTCTCAAGACCCTCTCAAAACACACTCTCTCATACTTCGCTCAATCTTTCTTCTTCATAGGCTTATTAGGTATATTTACCTTACACACTATCTTATAAAATCCCCTCAATACTTCATATCTTATATAAGATATTTACTGATGGCCACATACCTCTTTCACACTCTCTCACTTAGCTCACATTTTTCTCTACACACAACTAGTCCATAAATGACCAAATACACTCACTTAAATACAAGACTCTTCTCATAAATATCTACTAGGTATTCCATGATCATTAAGGTAATGTCATAAAATCATAAAAAATCACACCTACATATTCATATAAAATCACATGAAAGACCCATATGGGTCGGTATATGACCAAGATACACAACAAGTATGCAAACTAGGCCAAGAAGACTAAATCCTTATCCACTAAGAACTCCATGGATTGCAAGAGAACAAAAAAATATATCATGGATCAAAAATTAACTACATATGTCAATAAAATCCTATAAAAACCTTTTATAAGCTTAAAAACATCTACTTCATCCTTTTCCTTTATAACACCACCAAGTAGGATTGTTTTCTACTACAATAGAGCACCTCCAGTAAACCAGTCTTCAAAGATGAAGACCAATAACTCACCAATAACACTCAAACATGGAATGAAACCAATAATTTTAAATAAAATGATCCAATGAAAAATTATAACCAATGTTAAACATCATGAATCAACCCATAAAGCCATTAGAACAAATTTCTCCTTTCAAGTTATACTATGAACTGCCCAAAAACTAGTTATGCAAACTTGAGCTTATTACACCTATTAAGACACTTTAAAACCTTATAAATGTCATGTAACATGATAAAATTTGACCCCTATTCACTCTTCAATGGATAGGAATCATCAACCAAGCTAAGATATTGATATTTCAAGCCAATTTCATCACAAAACCCAAACTGTCTTGAAACCCTATTAAGTAGGTCAACTTGTGACCTCAACCATGCCACAAAATCTGAAATAAAGAGATCAAAAATCATGAATCATGTGAAATTTTAATGTTTAAAACACCTTTAAATTCATTATACTCATCAATTTCATCAATGCCACAAGAACACCTTCTTAACCTCTAAAACTGTTAAAAACTGCCTTCTAGGCCTAAAAACTAGTCTTGCTATTTAGACCTGTACACACCTCCAAATTGACTTCACAAAGCTCCAAAATCACTCCAAAAATATATCATAGTTCCCCATATAATCAAAAAAATCAAATTATATCATAGTTTAAATGGAAAACATGAGAGAAGAATAATCTTTCCCGGAAACAAACACATTTGACTAGGCTCCACCTACAATTAAGACCTCAAACCACCACCATCTAAAATATGGGAGAGTCCTCTACATCCTCAAATAATAAAATTTTATTATTCAATTCACCTAGAGCTCATACCAATAATATTTCTCATATCTCTCATGAACTATGGTTTAATTAGGGTTTTGGACCTCATTGACTTCATAACAATCATTTATAAATCTTAGACCCAAATTTTCCTTCATTCTAACTCTGAGATCCTATTAACTTCATTCCTCAACATCCTTTAAATTATCAAGGTTAGATGCATACTTTAAATGTTCCAATTAATGTAAAACATTTCACTTTGAGCCAGAAAACTCACCTTCTTGAGCTCGATATGAGCTATAAAACATCATAACTTGCAACAATATATCATTAGACAAACTTGAATTTTTTCCCACAAGTACCATGAAAAAATCTATAAACTTCTCTAATTATCACACATGTTCATAATTATCCTTTAATATTCTAAACCTCTATGACTTTCATATCTAGGTCTTAGAAATAGGTCTAGTTTAAACCTAGAACAAAGTAGAAAAACACCATACCTTGGCTATGCAAATCTCTTCAAACGCCCCTAGGACCTTTGTAGACAAAAATTATCACACCTCTACATGCCCTTATTGACCCACACACTTCTGCAACTAATGATCATACACCATTAGGCCACTAAGCACCTAGACTAGGTCTAGATGAGCACCTACAAACCCATACTCAAACCTTGTTATTCACTCTTCTAAGACCTGTGTGAGTGTCTCAATACATCACCGACAATCTATCCATGCCTCTGCCAGGATTCTCAAGACACCACACACATCTCACCTTCATTAGTCACCACCTATGTTGATTAGGCCTACTAGACCAAGTAATCGTCACATTCTTCACTCTTGTAACCATGCCACAATTTATTTTCCCATGACATCATCATTTCAAGCATCCTATTAAACTCATAATCATCCTCCTTTTTCATTAATGTACTTGCAATTTTTCATCAATGACAACACAAGCACACACATGCCAACAAAAATCATTATCCTACATTTGTTGATTTCATTGTATATGTTTTTTTACTTAAAACATTAATTTCCATATGATAAATTTTTAAAAGTAATAAATAAATACATCATAGAAAACACACATGCACTCACAACATACACAACACACATACACTAAAAAAGGATATCCATGTCTCACATGTATAATCATTTTAAATACATGCAAACATTTGCAAAAAAATCACAAATACGTCAATGCATGGGACCCTTATCAGGTCTCATTATGTTGTCCTCTACACGTAAAAATGTTGGGTGTACCGATGTCCTCTAATGATTCCCCATACTTTTCATGTGAAATTATTTTGATCCCGATTCATGAGAAAACGATACCACTGACTCATCTAATGCATGCACCTATAACATTCCTTGAATGTATCCTGCCCATGAAACCTCTCTAGCCATGTCTTGGTGTAACCATGCCTCCATCTCCTCCAGCTTGCATAGACACCCATGTTTCTTCTCTTTATCTTCCACCGTACCCTTTATCTACCTCAAGGGCTCTTGGTCTTGGTCTTGTTCTTCCACTATCACCTCTAAGTCATGGATCCATCTTTGTTCATCCTCAAGTATCTCTTGCATCTCCTATATACGCCTAAAATCTTACTCTTTCTTATGATTGAGATTTTGTAAACTATCATGCCCACGTCTCAAATCCACTATATCTCTCCATAACCTATCTCTTTCCATGTGTAGACACTAAACCACACAATTGGGTACATTTCTAGGTCCTAATCACATGCATTGGAGAAAATTACTAATTGATCACTATATTTGGTTTCTTAGTTTCCTTTTTGGTCTCTTTCTTGGCCTTCCACACCCTACTTCCCAGTCTGACCTTCAATACTTTACCTTTTCCAGATCTAGACACTAGCACCAAGCCATGATGCTAGCACCTAGGCGCATTTGTCCCCTTTGGCCGCCTTATACCTCTTTGTATCTTGCTCACTCATTTTGGGTCCTTTCTAGTTGTTGGGCATCCTTATCTCTTAGGGGTAGGCCTTTTAGTGATCATTTATGAAATTCAAGAAAGGGAATTATATAAATACAATGTTATGGGATCAAATTAAAGGACCAAGATCTAAGCATCTACTATCAACACCTAAGGTTTCATTCACAAGCATCTAAAGAGCATCATTGCATCCATCTAACACCATCCAAGGGACAAGGGCTGGTTAATTTACATACACACATAAGAGGGTAACATATTTATTACAGGTTATCAACGATGTTGCTGGACTTAGTGTGATATACTAACGACAAACAATGAAGCATTGTGGTAACTCAGTAACCCTACGAAGATCATTTTATGAGCTCCTGTGCAGACCCTGGTGCCCAAGTGCCACATTACTCCTCCAACCGCCCAATTCCAACTTCTTCCTACATTTCAACTGCGACCTCATGTGTTCCATTTTTACTAGTCTTCCACCTTCGCACATTGTCGAAAATATTACAAAATCAGCTAATTATTCTAACTCTCCAGTGCACTTAGGGTTTTATTTACTTTTATTTTTGCTTTTATCACTTTATGTACTTTACTTCTTTTATTTATCGTTGTGACTATGAAATACCCTATCTAGGGTTTAGACAAAAAGCTTATTTTTGTTAAATCATTTGGTGAACCTAACCTCTTTGAACACCTTTAGGGTTTTTTCTTTCAAATTTTTCTTGCATTTTTCTAAGATCCTCCAATCATGGATATTTCTATTCATGATTTCTTACTTATCCACCCTGAATTAAGAGCTAAAATCATTACTCTCTTAGCTACTACTCATGTTCCTTCTGATATTCATCTAGATATAGTCTATAACACATTCGTAGATGCATATTCTTAGCACATCAATTTTCCATCTAATCCTCTTGTTGATCTTACTATTTTTTATAATGATCTATCTTTATACATCATGATTCGCATCAATAATGTGGGTGTTAAAATAACTATAGTCGATAATGGATCTAAGCTTAATCTGTGCACTTTATCATTCATTGAAGATATCAGTCATTCTACTGCTTATTTTAATCCTTCTTCCATTTCTCTTCATGTATATGATGGTTCCATTTGTCCATGCACAGGCCATATCACTTTACTAATCACTGTCGGGCCAAAAACCCTTCATATGGTTTTCTTTGTCATTAACTTTCCAGTTCAATACAATTGGTTACTGGGTAGACCATGGCTTCATGCCATGTAAGCAGTACCCTCTACAGTTCATCTATGTGTTAAATTTTTGCATGAGGGTGTAGAGTATACAATTGTCGGTGATCGTGAACCATTCAAATATTTCAAATATTGCAACTGTGATTCAACCACTACGCTTTGTACTCTGATATATATTATTACTTATGACCCAAGACCCATGAATTTTCTAGCTCACTTTCCACCACTTGAAGGTGTTATTTGTATGTTAGGCATTGTCCCATCCACATCATTTCCTCCTCCTACTTCCACAAATGATATTGTACGTTATGGAGGGCCTATCCACACATCAGATGTCATTCCACCTACTTCACCTTCTCATGTGCAACCACTATTGACATGTTCTCCTTTTACATGTACACTCTTCATGAATGATTCTTATTGGGAACATATTCCATTTGATCCTACTTGGCTCTGATACTATATGCACACATAACGGGCCTAGAATCGGCTCAGATTCACGTTCAGATGATTTCATCTATCTTCCTACCTCATGATCCTCATCTTTATCATGAATATGTATCACATATTACTACTACTTATGGTTCTCACGTGTATTCTATCTTTCAGTATTTATTAAACGTAGCTTCACGCAGTTTTTCCACTTGACACTTGGTCAATCTTGACTTAACTCATATTGGGTGCACCTTAAATCCTGATCATACTGAACATCTCAATTCCTAATAACATTTGTCCGTGTTTTCATTTCCAAAGAATCATTTCTTGGTTATTCACAAAATATTACTCGATTGGTATGGACATGGATGTCCACTGACCTACTTTCACTGATGAATAATATGCTAATGGGACATGTACAACCTTATGCAGTCAATGGATTCTTTACGTGATCAACCTGATACTATTTCTTATCAAGTCTTTGACGCTTATCCATTTGGCTTTGACCATGAAAATGATGACCATCTGAGATGATATTACATGATCTTATTCATCCAGTCATACACTTGGGGGCATTATGCTTATTCCTTTTAACCACCTTCTAGTATTCATCAGGTGCTTGTCATTTTTATCCTAGGACTTCACGCTTCTAGCATCTCCTCTTTCTTCGTCATCATATACACTTCTTAATACACTGCTTTTATTGTTATTACCTTGATGATGCACTCTCGTGCTTTGCTTCACACTTGACTTTTAAGGGCATAATATACACATGAACCTCATACATTGCACACTGCACACATTGTACATTCATCACATCTATTTCTCGAAGTCTCTGTTACACATAATACATACTACACATTTCACACTTAGCGCATTCACGTCGATATCTTTCTTGCATATACTTTTACACGTTATGTTCATTACCCTATGGTGCACTCTAGTTACACATGGTTCATACTCAAATGTTGAGGGTTTCCATCTAAAACGATCCTCACCACAATCACTCAGTCACTCACTTTCTCACACACTCTCTATGCTATGTGACTTTCATGATCACATCTTTCTAGTGTACAATTAAAAACCATTTTACGATGACGCACTCTTGTTCTACGTTTCGTTCTCAACTAATTAAGGGGAAGTTTATAAATGAGCCTCATCACATGCATACTCATCACACATTTTCTCAGGGGGACATGCATGCTCCTATCACATTTACATCTGCATTCCATTCCATGTCTCATCTCACAACATACTGGCATATCTTGGTCGCATATTACTATCTTGCTTGACTTATGCTTTTATATACACTTTGTTTACACATGACTAGTACAAATATATTCATATGTGATTATCTTTTCTATATACGTATATGCATTCAATTTCATTCAATTTCTGGGTGCAAATTTCATACTAATCGATACACATAGCATAAGCACTTGGCCACAATACCTATTACCCAGTCCCGTAGCGGATCTTAGGGGCATCTACTTTCGTACACACTACACGTGTTATTATTTCATTTTTCATAGCACAATACTATATTAGATTATACATGCTTTAACATAATTTCTATATTTCTAACATGTTAATGGGTGCTCCATATGTAGCATTTCATTTGTAGGTCTATTTACTACCATAGTTGTGTGCTACTATTTGTCCTTGTATGCCATTTCTTATGGTATTTTCCCCTATGTCATGTTTTGTCATTTATGCTTTTGGCCACCTTCGATCTCAATTTTTTTGTGACATCGTGACTGATGTTCAATGTTTTCCACCCATTTTTTGTCATTTACATTGTATTCTTGCATACTTTGATTCTTATGTGTTAGCTTACAAATTTTATTCTTGTCCGATAGCTGACATCTTATAATTTACATGCATATTTTTCTTGTTTTCACTAACACTTTTTTTCTAGGCCACTTTTCTTCTATATGCCTTGGTTTCTACCAAGAACCACTCCCTCCCCTTGCATGGAATCAATTTCAGTTCAGTGGTAGGTCCTTTTTTGGGCCGCATAATCCTAAAAAATCCTGCATGAAACCCACATTATGGGGGGTTGTCATACAATATTTTATAATTACATTTCTAGTACCAGTACAATATAGTATTTAGTCTTAGTAATGGCCTAGGTCCTTGACTTAGGTTATTAGCACAAAAAAGTGACCAACACCAAGAATCGGATAGTAGTATACTGGGGTGCCCTTGATACCTTCTTAGATGCACTTGTGACTAGGGGGTAAATTACACAATATTTTCCCATTTCAACACAATTTTTTAGCAGTTTACACAATGGATTTTATAGGCATAGAACAGGAATCTTCAATCACTCGAACAATGCAACACTACACTTGATTTTCTACTTTCGCATTAGATTGATATTGTTCAAAATGGGATCAAGATTTTTAAGCACCATCTAAATTGGTGTTTCAAATTTTGGGAAGTACAGTTAAAGTTTGTAGGATGCCAGTAGGAATTTTAGTCCCTACGCTTATTCCGTTCGTTGCACGGAGATCTACCCCAAAAACTTAGATTCAACACAACTGATAAGAGATCTTGCTAAAAACTCATTGTTCTTCGAAATCATATTTAGGATTCCTTTCTATCTCTTTCACTCATCACATGGATCAGGTGCACATGTTCCTTTTTCTATTTTTCAACAGTTTACATACTTCTGACATGCATTATTACACATTTGGATCAAAAACTTTCATATATACATGTATTTGACTACTTGTTCATTCTTATCTTTTGCAGATTCCATTTTCATAGGGGAAGTGATTACTCACATCATCATCAATCACAACATCAAGAATGACATCAACAATAGGTACATAATGTTACATCTACATACATACAATCATGTCCTAGGGTCATCATCATCACTTATTTTTTACTTCTTCTTCTCTAGATTTCACAATTCCCTTCTTATCACTCCACACTTTTTCTTATCACTTGGCACAATTTTTGCATCATCGATCCACATGGTTATCAAGCACGTACATATCTATATCTACTTTATGTCATCAAGCATTCACTCAATAACATAAACTAGAGGAAAATGTAGACACTAAATCCCACACTTTGGGTATCATATCTAAGTTCCTGATCACATCCTACTGCATTCATATGAATGATAAGTAAGAAAATTATTAATTGAACCCATGTATTTAGCCTCTTTTGTTTCCTTATATGGTCTCAACATGTGTTCTTACACACCCTGCTTTCCTAGTATGTCTTTTCAATACTTCATCATTTTCTCATTCTAAACACAAGCACCCAAGCCAAGACACCAATGCTGGGCACCCCCATGCCCCTCTGGGCATCCATGACCTCTTTCTAATTTTCTCACATCTATTGGGTGCATTTCAAGTCATATTGGGCATCCTTATCTTTTAGTAGTCGATCCTTTTCAAGGTATCAATAACGAAATTCAAGTAAGGGAATCATATAGATACAATGTTATGGGATCAAATTAAAGGACCAAGCTCTAAGCATCTACTATTAACACCTAATGTTGCATTCACAAGCACCTACAGAGCATCATTGCATCCATCTAACAACATACAATGGACAAGGGTTGGTTATTCCACATACACACATAGGAGGGTGATATCTTTATTGCATGTTATCAACGACATTTACGGACTTGGTGTGACATACTAGCGACAGAAAATGAAGTGTTGTGATAACTCAGGAACCTTGCAACGATCATTTTTTGAGATCCTGTGTAGACCTTGGCACCCAGAGAGGGATCCTAGCACCCAGGCCCCACAATACTACTCCAGGTGCCCTGGTCAAGATTCTTCATGCATTTCTACATTTTTATGGGTTCCGATGCGACTTCTCGTGTTCCAAATTTACTAGTCTTCCACCTTCACACACTACCAAAAATATTGTGAAATCATATAAGTATTCTAACTCTCCACTGTACTTATGTTTTATTTACTTTATTTATTACTTATGTCACTTCATGTACTTTATTGCTTTTATTTATCGTTGTGACTCTAAAATAGCCTATCTAGGGTTTAGACAAAAATCTTATTTTTGTTAAATCACCATGGTCACTCACCCAATGATGTCAACATAGTATCTACAATAGAATCCACATCCTTGGTTATCCCACATCATGTCCTCATTGAACCTCTATGTTTTCCACTTCATTCTCCTATCTATAAATGAGCCTTCATTGGTTCCTTCCCCTTCACTGTTTTTTAGTCCTACATGTTACTATGGATATCTCTATCACAAGATCCTTTATCATGTCCTCCTCTCCAACATCTCTATTTGATGGTACGTCTTATACCTCCACCTTATCCTCCCACTCATCTATGGTCACATTTGTTGTCTCTAATTTGTGTAACTATATCTAGATAATATTCTTAATATTATCCCATACTAGAAGAGTTATACCTCTCATTCCCTCCACCACATAATCCATGTAATCTACCATCATCTCTCCATCATAAAACTTGGGTACTTCTTGATATGTCCACCAAACTACATCTCGTACCTCCAAGATATCAATTACATGCATGTAGCAATTAATATTTCCCTTATAGGGCTTATACTTGAAGACCTCTTGATCATTTATTCAATGTAAAGAAAATAAAGACTCTAGCGAAAACAACACATGGATTGAGTAAGGTAAAATATGTGGTATCGTTATAGCTATATTCTCTTACTACCAAATTAAACTCGTCACTTTATTTTAAGCTATTGGATCAAGTGTTCAACGTGTTCTCTATGTTATAAATTATTTCACATTATCCTCCTCCTATTTTTAGCTATGCTTGGATGGTGCCCTTCATGATCAACTTTAGGGATATTTTAGATTCTTTCCATGGTCGTGGTAGCCATTTTGAAAAACTTTTTAGCATTACACAGTGTACATAGTTGACCTAGAATGGATTACAAGCCTCTGTGTTTCCTTTACAGTCAAGAGAAATCTATAGGTTTGAGATCTATTTTCCCTTAATGCAATTACAGTTAGTTATTGATTTAAAAATGGTGGCCTTGTGTTTTTGTTCAGTTTGGATTATCCAACATTCACTATAAAAGGCCGGAAGTGCACAACCGTTGGAATATAAATTTTTTTAATACGTTGATTAGAAGAAAATGATCCACTTTAACCTTACCTTTTTTGAGCTCGTTCATAATCGGATAAAGTGAATACATTATCTAATTGCTAAAGAGGAGACTCAAAAACCCGTAGCTATTGATAGCCGCGGTCCATAATTGCCGTGAATCCTAGATGGTTAAGGAGTAAGGAAAAATTAAGAAGATCAAATAAAAATTGGCTAATGAAAAGGTTCATCCCCAAATCTGCGTAAACAACCAAAGTGGGGACAACATGGAGAAAGCATAGGAAGTTAGATGTTGGGGGACCCTGGATAAAGAATCAGATAAGGAATGAAAAGGAGTCAAAGCCAAAAAATCATGATTGTGGGCCATGTGGAATCAATTTCGGAAAGTCAAATGATATGAATATTAGATGAAAATTGGATAATGCAAATTCATCAACTTAGTTCATGTAACCAATCAAAGGATTCCATGTGGTAAGTGGCCAGTCACAGGTCAATCGCCCTGTCAAGAAGTGACCGGTCAAATGGATGTACAGATGTGAATCTACACACCTGCTTTCAGGTGTTCCACCCCTATTGTCATAATCGAGATTTTTTCGTTCCTCTTCTCTCGATTCCACAATGTCCGCTTTGGTATCACTCCCCTTTCTTGTCTCTTGGCACACTCTTCATCATCGATCTACATGGTTATTAGGTACACATCTATATCTACTTTATGTTACCCGAGTTTTTGGTCAACAACATAAAGTGGGGGGAAATGTAAACACTAAATCACAAACTTGGGTACATTTCTAGGTTCCTAATCACATGCATTGCATTCATATGTTTCCTAAGGGAGAAAAGGACTAATTGATCACTATATTTGGCCTCTTATTTTCCTTTTCTGGTCTCTTTCGTGGCCTTACACACCCTACTGTCTAGTTTGACCTTCAATACTTAACATTTTCTGACTCTAGACACTAGCACCCAAGCAAGACACCAACGCCCAGCTTACTCCACTCATTTTGGGTGCTTTCTAGCTATTGGGAATCCTTATCTCTTAGGGGTCAACCTTTTTAGTTATCAATTACGAAATTCAAGTAAGGGAATCATATAGATACAATGTTATGGGATCAAATTAAAGGACCAAGCTCTAAGCATCTACTATTAACACCTAATGTTGCATTCACAAGCACCTACAGAGCATCATTGCATCCATCTAACAACATCTAATGGACAAGGGTTGGTTTATTCCAACATACACACATAGGAGGGTGATATCTTTATTGCATGTTATCAACGACATTTACGGACTTGGTGCGACATACTAACGACAGAAAATGAAGTGTTGTGATAACTCAGGAACCTTGCAACAATCATTTTCTGAGATCCTGTGTAGACCTTGGCACCCAGAGATGGATCCTAGCACCCTAGGCCCCACAATACTACTCCAGGTGCCCTGGTCAAGATTCTTCATGCATTTCTACATTTTTATGGGTTTCCGATGCGACCTCTCGTGTTCCAATTTTACTAGTCTTCCACCTTCACACACTACCAAAAATATAGTGAAATCATATAAGTATTCTAAACTCTCCACTGCACTTATGTTTTATTTACTTTATGTATTACTTATGTCACTTCATGTACTTTATTGCTTTTATTTATCGTTGTGACTCTAAAATAGCCTATCTAGGGTTTAGACAAAAATCTTCTTTTTGTTAAATCACCATGGTCACTCACCCAATGATGTCAACATAGTATCTACAATAGAATCCACATCCTTGGTTATCCCACATCATGTCCTCATTGAACCTCTAAGTTTTCCCACTTCATTCTCCTATCTATAAATGGAGCCTTCATTGGTTCCTTCCCCTTCACATATTTTTTAGTCCTACATGTTACTATGGATATCTCTATCACAAGATCCTTTATCATGTCCTCCTCTCCAGCATCTCTATTTGATGGTACATCTTAATACCTCCACCTTATCCTCCCACTCATCTATGGTCACATTTGTTGTCTCTAATTTTTGTAACTATATCTAGATAATATTCTTAATATTATCCCATACTAGAAGAGTATATACCTCTCATTCCCTCCACCACATAATCCATGTAATCTACCATCATCTCTCCATCATAAAACTTGGGTACTTCTTGATATGTCCACCAAACTACATCTCGTACCTCCAAGATATTCTAAGTACATGCCATGTAGCAATTAATATTTCCCTTATAGGGCTTATACTTGAAGACCTCTTGATCATTTATTCAATGTAAAGAAAATAAAGACTCTAGTGAAAACAACACATGGATTGAGTAAGGTAAAATATGTGGTTATTCGTTATAGCTATATTCTCTTACTACCAAAATTAAACTCATCACTTTATGTTAAGCAATTGGATCAAGTGTTCAAAGCGTGTTTCTCTATGTATATAAATTATTTCACATTATCCTCCTCTATTTTTTTAGCTATGCTTGGATGGTGCCTTCATGATCAACTTTAGGGATATTTTAGATTCTTTCCATGGTCGTGGTAGCCATTTTGAAAACTTTTTAGCATTACACAGTGTACATAGTTGACCTAGAATGGATTACAAGCCTCTGTGTTTCCTTTACAGTTAAGAGAAATCTATAGGTTTGAGATCAATTTTCCCTTAATGCAATTACCAGTTAGTTATTGATTTAAAAATGGTGGCCTTTGTGTTTTTTTCATTGTGGATTTATCCCACATTCACTATAAAGGCTGAAGTGCACACCTTTGAATATAATTTTTTTTCATAAGTTGATTAGAGAAAAAGGATCCACTTAACTTACCTTTTTTTGAGCTCTTCATAATCGGATAAGGAATAATTATCTAATGCTAAGAGGAGACTCAAAAACCCGTAGCTAATTAGAGCTCGCCATATTGCCTAATCCTAGATGGTCAGAGGTAAGGAAAATTAATAAGATCAAATAAAAAATGGCTAAGGAAAAGGTTCATCCCCAAATCTCGTAACCAACCAAAGTGTGACACATGGAGAAAATCATAGGAAGTTAGATGTTGGGGGACCCTGGATAAAGAATCAGATAAGGAATGAAAAGGAGTCCAAAGCCAAAAAAATCATGATTGGGCCATGTGGAATCAATTTTGGAAAGTCAAATGATAGGATTATTAGATGAAAATTGGATAATGCAAATTCATAACTTAGTTCATGTAACCAATCAAAGGATTCCATGTGGTACCCTGTTAGTGTGAAATCACAGCACCCCCCAAATGAGTTATGGATCTAATTTTCTAAGGCAGGATCATTTGGTGTGATTTGCATAACATTGGATCATTCCCCAAGTTGTGGGACTTGCAAATGGGAATGATCCTCCAGAGAAGCCTGGTTCCTCTTCCTAATCCTAGCACTAAACTACTTCTAAGGAAGGAAATGTGACTATCTACTCCTAATCTAACAATTCCAAGGGACCAAGAGAGAGAGAGAGAGAGCATGAAAATAAAGAAATCCTACACTACAGATGTGATAGCACCGAGAAAAGGGAACTGCTGATCACAAACCCAACTGCTTAAAATGGAGAGAGGTGAGCAATGGAGAGGATGGACAGATGCATCACAGACCAAGGATAAAGTTCACACAGAACACCATTTCAAACCCCTTAAACACAGCTCCCAAAACCTGCAATGGACATCAGAGATATGCACAATATACCCTGTAATGGTGAGAGGTGAGAAGAGACAACAAAATGAGCAAAGGATGGACAAAACGCATCACGAAAATAGATTTTATTGCTCCAGGAGTTCACACAATACACCATTAAATGGGAAAGAGGTAAGAAAATGCCATTACAAAGCCAAGGGAGGAGACTTAAACTCCACATTCGAACCCTGGAGAAGAAAGAGAGAGGGGGGCAGGGAAGAAGAATGAACAACCCTTTACAATGAATCATGCCCATGTATTTATAGATTTGATCATAGAGAAGAAAGAGAGAGGGAAAGGGAAAAGTGGGTTGATATCTCAACCACTGTTGTTAATACTTCTGATAAAATATGCCCCAAATCCATCTTTACTGCATGATTCCTTGATTCGCGCCTTGAAAGAAGAGGAAACGATCGGAAACAGATTGAATCTAATCTGGTTGTTGAGACATATGGATCCT
Organism: Taxus chinensis; assembly: GCA_019776745.2. NCBI lineage: Eukaryota > Viridiplantae > Streptophyta > Pinopsida > Cupressales > Taxaceae > Taxus > Taxus chinensis. Next base: position 802,404,697 of record CM034146.1, read on the forward strand.
GCATTGAAGGCTTGAAGATGTTTTCTCCATTTCCTTCACCTAACCTCTTCAAAAATTAAATTCTCAGACCTCCATGGCATGGGTGAGGTCGAGATCTTTCCAATGGTGTCAGATCTACAATATTTCGAGCCCTGGTTCAAAAGATATGCCCCTTTGAAGTTTGTATCGGGTCCATATGAATGGATAGGGAAAACAGCTTGAAAAATGGGGCCCCCCCTTTTGATAATATGGGACACGTGGCACCAAATTAGAACAAAAAAAATCAGGTCTTGCGGGTTCCACAATTTATCTTTTTCCCTTTTTGAACGAAAGGTCAAATTTTCACTTTTCTCTCCGACTCCCCACCTTGGCTTGGACTCACGTTCGAACCCTGACTTTTTCCCCGATGGAGGTGCACTCCATCTTTTAACTTTTACCCTTTTCGTGACAAAAGGGGAAAGATTTTCAACTTTTCCCTCAATGACCCTGCTTCCCTCTGGGACAAGCATCAGTCTGGTGCTCGTTTGGTCTTCCCCTTTTTTACTTGGTTCCTCCGCGGCAAAACTCTTTCTTATTCAATCCTTGAATTCCATTGTTGAGTCCTTTGACCCTTCTAAATACTCTTAAGATATGGAAAACTCAGAAGAACTGTTTCTTCTATCTCTTCTTGTGCAGGGTTGAATTTCTTTCTGGAGCCTTGTAAAATTGCATTTTTCCTAGTTTTGGAACTTGAGCTTGGACTGAGTCATTTCCTTCATAATTTCCTTATGTGCAGGAGTCATGGCTTGATCCAAATTTTCCCGGGGGGGGGGGGGGGGGGGGGGGGGGGCGAAATTTGGATAACAATTTGGTGACTCACGGGGACATCTTCCTGCTAGATGAAGAACAATGGCCTTGAAGCATCCATTGGGCATGGATTCTACCTGATAAACATGAAACTGATCTAAACTTTGAAATCTTCAACCTCTGAGCCATCTTGGAAACCCACTGAAACTTGGAGTTGAATCTTCACCAAAAGCCAACTAAAATGAACTATGCAAGAGCAAAACAACAGCACCAAAAACTATGTACAAACTGAAAATCATACATAACCCCAAGTGGGATATGCAAAGTGTGCAAAAGCACTTCTTCTGCTGAAAACAAACCTACCTACTCTACTCTAACCAAGAGCAAAGGGAACTCAAACAAAACCTACAACTGGCAGGGAGAAATAGCTTCCCTTCCTCAAAAATGGTAGCCATGCAACTGATTTGGCACTGAACATGGCTGGTTGGATGAGTGAAAAACTAATTACAAGCTGATCTTCCACCCAAATGACCAAAGTATCAACTGAAGACAAAACCAATACCTCTTTTAGTTGCTCTGCATTTGGATTGAAGAGGTATGGCAACTGATCCTTAGTGCTTTGTATGCTCATCCTCATGCCTTGAAATGGGCATGACTGGTTCTGGTTTCTCCTTTGGCTCCAATGAAGCCAAATACCTGATTGGGCAAGGTATGATCCGTTTGATGTGCCCATAGCTCTGAGTTTCAACTCCAAAAATGGAGTCCTTCTACAGATCCTCCTGAATGAATGGTGTGGAAGAAGTGGTGAAACTCTTCTGCTCTTTCCCTTCCTCTTCTTTTGGATTTGGAACAGACCTTCTCCTTCCTCTATTGTTTGAAGACCATCTTGCCCTTGGATAACTTCTTCCTCTAGCATGAAGCTTGTCAAAGAAAACTCTTCAAACTGCTGCTCTAGAGGGCTGTTTGGGACAGCCATGTCTTCTTTAGAATTTTCCTCCATGATGGATTCATCAACCAAAACAGGCCCTTCGAATGAAAGCAAGAAATTATCAATGATGTCTTCTTCTTTTGTTGTTACAAAATATGATTTGGTCTCATCCATTTGCTCCTTCCCAATGGGACTTTGAGCTGATTGTTCTTCTTCTTCCTTGAGCTGATTGTGCAACTTGAATTGGATCAGCATTTCTCTCAGACAAAGTGCCATTATGGACACTACACTCTGAGCAACTTGATAAATGATCTTCTTCCTTTCCTTGTTCTTCTTCTGCTGCAACAAAATCAGTCCTAACCACCATTGAGTCTTCAACCTTGGCCTCCTCTATAGGCTTAACCAGCAAGGGAATTTTTTCAATTCCATACCTGAGAGCCAAACTTACTAAAATCTTAATCATTTCTTCTTCCACTGGCTCTTCTATTTGTTGTCCTTGACTGATTTTTGGAATTTCATCTTCCTCATGTGGAATTGGGAAGGCAAGAGAAGGATTGGGTTGGGATTCAACCATTTGTGTAATTGTTTGTGGTGGTGGGAAGGATGGAACTTCTTGTTTCTTTGGAGGGGAAGGTGTTTCTTTTGGCTCTTGTGGAGGGGATTTGGATTTGGAAGAGAAGAGGGAAGAAAATATGAGATGGGATGGAAGACTAGGGGATGGAGGGATGGTTTTCACAACTGGAGCAGCATTGGCTGGGTTTACAACTTGACATTCAAACTGAGATGGTGTTGCTTGAGGAATGGAAAGAGAAATACCAGATGATGGTGTAAAACTTACCCATTGACAAGGCTGCTTAGCACCAAGTTCATAGGCCTCTATCTCTTCTGTCCATTGTGCAAGTTGGGGAAGCATTCCAATCATTAAGTCCAGCTTCTCCTGAGGGCTGTAGTGTCTTGGAAAAGGGCCTTCCCATGGACAAGGTGCCCTGTACAACCAATTCTGAAAGCCATCATTCGAGCTGTTTCCCTTGATTGAACCATGCCAGTCTCCATTTTTTGAATTTTCTCCAGCAAACCAGCATCTTGCATTTGATTGTCTTCATTGCATGCATATCCCTATTCTTGGAAAGTCCCATAGCCAAACTGATTTTGGCACTGTTGCTCATAGGGATAGACACATTGATTCTGAACCTGCTCATAATGATGATTTGAAGGAGTTGTAAAGCATTATTGGAGGTGGAATGATACTGCTTGTTGTTGTAAATGTGAGTTCCATGGTAAGGGAATGAAGTCATGATTACACAACCTCATGGAATGGGAGAAAGTGAAAGAGATGGAAGAAGAAAATGGATGAAAATGAGTGGAAATGGATGGAAAAGGTCTACAACTCAGAGAATGGGTTTTTGACCAGATGGAGTCGCCAGATGTTTCTGTATGTGCCTCAAAAGGCTGAACCCTTCACCAAGGAACACATCGAACCTGATTAAGATGAAGTGGTAAGGTGCTTCATACCTATCCCACTAGGCATGCCAAAACTGTTAGTGTGAAATCACAACACCCCCAAATGAGTTATGGATCTAATTTTCTAAGGCAAGGTCATTTGGTGTGATTTGGATAACATTGGATCATTCCCCAAGCTGTGGGACTTGTAAATGGGAATGATCCTCCATAAGAGGCTGGTTCCTCTTCCTAATCCTAGCACTAAACTACTTCTAAGGAAGGAAATGTGACTATCTACTCCTAATATAACAATTCCAAGGGACCAAGGAGAGAGAGAGAGAGAGAGCATAAAAATAAAGAAATCCTACACTACATAGGTGATAGCACTGAGAAAAGGGAATTGCTGATCACAAACCCAATTGCCTGAAATGGAGAGAGGTGAGAAATGGAGAGGATGGACAGATGCATCACATACCAAGGATAAAGTTCACACAGAACACTATTTCAAACCCCTTAAACATAGCTCCCAAAATCTAGTAAAAGACATCAGAGATATGCACAGTATACCCTGTAATGGTGAGAGGCAAGAAGAGACAACAAAATGAGCAAAGGATGGACAAAACGCTTCATGAAACAAATTTTATTTCTCTAGGAGTTCACACAGTACACCATTAACGGGAAAGAGGCAAGAAAATTCCATTACAAAGCCAAGGGAGGAGGCTTAAACTCCACATTAGACCCTGGAGAAGAAAGAGAGGGGGGGGGGGCAGGGAAGAAGAATGAACAACCCTTTACAATGAATCCTGCCCCTGTATTTATAGATTTGATCAGAGAGAAGAAAGAGAGAGGGAAGCGGGAAAAGTAGGTTGAAAACTCAACCAATGTTGTTAATGCTTCTGATAAAATATGCCCCAAATCCATGTCTTTACTACATGATTCCTTGATTTCATGCGCTTTGAAAGAAGAGGAAATGGTGGAAACAAATCGAATCCGATCTGGTTATTGAGACAGATGGATCCTGCATTGAAGGCTGAAGACCTGTTTCTCCATTTTCCTTCACCTAACCTCCTCAAAAATTAAAGTCTCATACCTCCATGGCATGGGTGAGGCCGAAGATCTTTCCAATGGTGTCAGATTTGCAATATTTCGAGCCCTGAGTCGAAAGATATACCCCTTCAAAGTTTGTATCGGGTCCGTACAGGATGGGTGGGGAAAACAACTTGAAAAAATGGGCCCCCCTTTTGATTTGGGACACGTGGCAGCCATATTAGAACAAAAAAAATTTGTCTTCCCCACGGTCTGCAATTTATCTTTTGCCCTTTTTTCGCAAGGCAAATTTTCACAAAATCCCTCCAACTCACCGGCCCTGGCTTTGACTCCGCTTCTAACACGTGGCACCCTTTTGTCCCCAATGAGGGAGTTGCGGGCCATTTTGCAAATTTTACCCTTTTTGTGATAACAAGGGGCAAAGAATCAACTTTTCCCCCCGATGCCCCCGCTTTCCTTTGGGACAAGCGTCAGTCTAGCGCTCGTTCAATTTGGTCTTCCCCTTTTTTGCTCGGTTCCTTTGCGGCACTACCCCTTCTTCTCTGACCCTGTAATTCCATTGTTGAGTTCTCCCTCAACCCTTTAAATAGATTTAAGATATGGAAACATTCAGAAGAACCGTTTCTTCTACTTTTTCTTGTGCAGGGTCTAATTTGACTTTCTCAGGCCTCTGTTTTCACTTTGCCTGGTTATGGAACTCAAGCTCGTGGGTCTGAGTCATTTCCTTCATAATTTCCTTATGTGCAGGAGTTTTCTTGACCAAATTTTTCCCCAGGGGGTGAATTTGGGATAACAATACCAATCCACATGATCCTATAGCCAAACATGAATTAACATGTGGAATTAATCACGATAAGTCAAGTATCAGAAAATTGAATAATGAGTGGCCTAGTGGTCCAGGATGGAAGAACTCGTAACCGATCATCGAATTTACACATGACCCCATCTGGCAATCCCATAGCCAATCATGAGATACTATGTGGCACCAATCACAAAGAATTGGGTGTAGGGAAGACCGAGAGGAATGAAAGAAAAATGGAGACAAAGCTCGAAGCCCATAGTGAATCACTGACCACCACATGTCACAAAATATAACCCTATATTTTGCTAAGATAACACAATATAAATGGACATAGGTTGATAGAATGGCCAATAATAATGGAACAAGTGGAAAAAAAACTCTAAGGTTAAAACTAATGTCTCTTTGGCCATCAAATTTGTAAAATGGCATGCAAAATTTTAATCAACCATAAAATTCTTCTCCGGGGACCCACCAAATCAAGAGGGATTAGGCCTCATTACAAAGCTCTTTAGGAGTGCTTCAACATGGGAGTGGTTTCAGGTCACTATCTCCTATGATGAGAAGGTATTGGGGAATCATAAATTTTAGAAAAAAAATCTAGAATATGCTTTGAGTGGATATTTTTAGCTAACCATCATCTTCAGAGCTCAAAGATATTTTTGGGAGAGATGCCAACATATTCACTCTCTCGTTTCCCCCTTATCTCTTATCTCTTATCATTTCTATAAAATGTAGTTATGCATAGTGTAAATGTGTCCTCTCCCTTAGAATGTAGAGTTACTCTACCTTTTTGAGTGTTGAACATATTTTTGTGCCTCAAATCTATATGTAAGATTTTTGAAGTCTTCTAGTGCATCTTTTCTCCTTTTTAATAGGTTTTGCATAGTCAAATTTTAATGCAAATCTAATTATGGCTTATATCTTCCCTCTGGGCATTATGTTTTTGTAATTTTTGCCTCTTGTTTCAAGGTATTTTGGTGTGTATGGGATAAATTATAGATTTTTTTATTCAATTTTTTGTTGAAAGATAGAGAGAGAATGATCCCCTTAATTCTTAGTGCATCTCTATGTTTGTTTTCCATGTATTCTTCCCCCTTTTCCCCTACAATTTTTAGATTAGATTATAATATTGACAACATAAATTAGTTTACAGATAATAATACAACTTTCTCTGGAGGTCTATAATGAGGAGCCAAGGTACCATAACACCTTAAGGATATTCTCGTTTTTACTATTGAGACATCAATATTCATTTGGTGTTCTTAGGGTGAATGTTTTCAACAACCAATAGTTTCAAGCATTCATGATGGCGACACTTTTCTTAGATTTTGGTCCTTATTTTTTTACTTCCATTGGACAAATCTTTTTTAACTCACATTTAAGTGCAATCTTTCAACTAAGACAACATGTTTTTGGCATGCCCCATGGGATAGTCATGCATTCTTGATGAATAATTTATAGTATTTTTAGATACAAGAATGCACACTTTGTAATTCCAATCTATGTTTTGGCATGTTTTTATCTTGTTTATTTTCTTGTTTATTTTTATGAACCATTATTTCAAGAACTTGGTGACCTCCACTAGTCTACGGACCCTATTTCTTAGTCTTGAAGGCTATTTCCTCTATTTTGTGTTGTTGTTATGAAATCAAAAATCCTTATATACCCCAAACAACACTATCATTTCCCTCATAGAATTATTGAATCCCTCTTTTTTTGAACCAACATCATGACATCTGATTAAGCTAAAATATAATTATATGAGCCTAATATGAATGTAATGTTGTAGTAAATGAATAATCAATTAAGTATAGAAATTTACCCAAGTAAAATAAGCAATAAATAATGAAACTCTAATTGCAAAGAGAGGGTAGAAGGGATTTAGATGATTGGCAGAGTTTTATAGAATGCACAGATTTGGAAAAAATGGAAAAATGAAGTACTGACTATCGCATCAAAGCTTAGAAAAATGTAGAACTTGAGGAATAGGATGGACTTGGGGCACCTAAAGAGGGATAGGGGAGCCCACGGGTGCCTTGTTCCTCATTCTGGGTGCCTGGGTCTGTGAAAATGCTCACAAAACCTCCTCTAAGGTGTCATAATGCATTCACCTTTATTCAGCCTTTTGTCACCTTAAGGTCACACCAAGATCATTGAGGTCACTGGAAACCCTGCAATAAAATATGAACCTGCAAAACCATCAAATAGACATCAAATCCTAAAAAAAAGATGCAAAATAAGGGATCGGACTGTCCTCAGTTGTCATAATGATGAACTTACAACAAAGCGCTACACTACATCTCAGACCCAATGTATTTTTATGTGTGTGTGCGGAATTGTGCCCTAGGTTGCTCTTGTGCCAGTTGCACTTGGATAGCGGCCAAGTAGCTAGATAAAAGAATGTAGCAAATATGTGCATGGAATAGAATGAACTTCCCTCCTATGAAGTGTGATGTAGAAAACCAACCCTTGTGTCCCTTGTGATGGAGCTAGATGGATGCAATGTAGCTCTTAAAATGCCTTGATAGATGTAACCTTAGGTGGTGATAGTTAATGCTTAGTGTTTGGTCCTTTATTATGATCACATAAATTTATATTTATATGATTCCCTTGCTTGAATTTTGTAATTAACCCCGAAAATGTCGAATACCAAAAATATAAGATGCTCAAATGGATAGAAAGGACCCAAAAAGTGTGAGTAAAGTACAAAGAGGACATGGGCACCTAAAGGGGACGAGGGCACCTGGCATTGGCGTCCTGACTAGGAACTGGTGTCTAGGATAACAAATACCGAAGAGTAAAAATGCAGAATGAGGAAGTAAGGGCACAAGACTAAAAGTGGTAACATAAAGCAAAGAAAGGTGGATAAATACATGATTTAATTAGTAATTTTCTTACTTGGGAATCATATGAATTGTAGTATGCAATCAGGACTAGATAATTACCCAAAGTGTGTGATCTTGTGTCTAAACTTGCCCCCACTTTATGTTGGTGAGTGGAAAGCTCGATAACATAAAGTAGATAGATATGTGTACTTGATAACCATGTAGATCAATGATGCAAGTGTTTCGAGGGACTAGACAAAGCGTAGAGTGATAAAAATGTGAACCATAGATGCTAAGGAGGAGAAAGTGCAAAAAGTGATGAAAATGAACCTAGGGCAGAAACACATGTGTAGATGTCGATGTACATGTTGTCAATGTACATGTCACTGTTGTGATGATGTGAATGATATTTTTGTTGATATTGACTACCACTTGGACCATACATACGGACCTACAAAAGAGAAGCCGAGATGTAGTCAAATACGCATGCATATGATCAAAATATGTAAAAAGTGTGTAAGGAAAATATGTAAAAAATGCTGAAAGTGTGAAAAAGGAACATGTGCATTTGATTTGTGATGAGGAAAGAGTGTAGAAAAGGATCTTGTAGATGATGTTAACACACAAGTTTTTCAGGTGATCTCACCCTAGTGAAATGGAAGAAGTGTAGGGAAAATTTTCTGGTGTCATCCTCCAACCTTTAACTACTTCCCAATGTGTAGAACACCACTGTAGATGGTGTGTATAAATGCATATGCTAAGGACCATATGCCCTGTAAAAGCCACTGTGTAAATTCTCAGTGCTAAAGGACTCTCTTCTCTCTCAAAAGCCTCTATGACATGCCGAAAACTGTGTAATTTCCCCCTATTACTGGCATTCAGGGAAGGTCGTTGTGCTAAGGACCCAAGTCTAATTCTGAGCCCTATCCAAAACTAAAAATTGTGTTGTACCGATACTATTTTTTATTGTTTATGACTTTGTATGGGGTGACTAATTCACCCAAATTATGGCCCCCCTCATTTTGGGTGCATGCAACTTCGCTAAAGAAGTATGTGGCCCAAAGGAGGACCGACTGTTGTGTTGAAATTGTTCCCTGCATGGGGAAGGGAATGTGCTTGGTATAAAACAAGGAACACCCAAAAAAGTGGCTAGGAGACATGTGTTAGTACAAACAAATACAATCATGCATGTATAAAACAAAATGTGAGTTAAGAAGACAATGTATAAGCTAAGACACAAGTAGAAAAACAATGTAGACCGCGAAAATCGGGTTGTAAACATGGGACACCACTCATGATGTCGCAAGACAATCAAGGCCATAATGGGTGTAAACAATCAAAGAACAAGGAATACACAGAGAAAAATCTTGTAAACAATGACAAACAAAGGCAAACATTGTATCCGACAAACCATGGAAACAAATATTTCCTGCATAACAAATGTTGCACATAAAGCACTCGTTATCATATTAGAAAGATAAAAAGTATGTCAAATCATGTATAAATCTAAGAAACTAGTGTCCTATCAAACAAAATGAAAACAATAGCACCTATAATGTACACAATTGGATGTCCCCAGGATCCATTGTGGGACTAGTACTAATTATTGCGCCAAGCATCAATTTTGTGTGTAATGGACCTATAAAATCTGCGATCACAATTAGAAAGCAAGTGAACACACATGTGTGTATGATAAAGATAATTACATAAAAGATATCTATCTAGCATGTGTAATAAAGTGAACATGTAAGTAGAAGTAAGCAAGAGTAAATGCAACCAAGATATGTAGTATGTTGTGGATGAGACGAAATGGAATGCAGTGTGATATGATAGGATCAGTGTGCCCCCGAGTGGATGTGTATGTATGCAATGAGGTTAATTTATTTATGCCCACTCATCAGTCAAGAATGAACCATAAATGAGAGTTTTTCATCGGGAAAATGGTTTGAGCAATGTGTTATCGTGTGGAAAAGAGTTGACAAATTGAGTGTATATTGTTAATTGTAGAATTATGACGTGTAGATGATATTGAATGCGGCATAGGGATGATGTGATTTTAATTTTTTTTAGAATGAGGCATTAGGATGTGTGATTATTTAGCCTAAAGCATATATCACTAAATTCGTGAGTAAGATGCTAGCAAGCGTGATGACGTAGAATAAAGTGTATATCACAAGATGTATGGATAGGAAATCTAGGAAGGGGTGACATTTAAACATAAAACGTATATCACGATATAGATGGATGGAAATGCTAGAAAGTGTGATAATGTAGCACAAAGTGTATATCACGAAAGATATGATTAGAATGATAGAAAACATGATGTAACAAAAAGCTTATATCACGAAATGTATGAAGAAGGCACTAGCTAGAAAGGTTGCATGAGAAGAGGATCGAATGATTGAGTGTGTGAGTTTGGTGAGGGTCAATTTTATATGTATACCCTCAATAATTGAGTATGGACCGTGGGACTAAAGTACATTGTAGTGTAGTGTGTGTTAGTGCATAGAAGATGATGAGTAAAATGTGCAATATGTAGAGTAGATGTCATAGGTGTGTGATGCGTAAAGGGGTGTGATGTGTAATGTATAGTGTGTAGTATGCAATGCAATATGCATAGATTATATAAGTGTGGAAGTATAAAAGCGCGAGTGATGTCAAAGATGCGGGAAGTGTAAAATGTAGAATAATTTAGTGTGTAGAATGTATTGATGTATCGGTGTATGAAGCACACAATGTGGATGATGCATAATATATGGAAGACTGTATGTGTAGAAAAATTCCATGATGAGTGAAGATGTGTTATGTATTTTCGTGGTGTAGTGTGTGAGGTTCATGTGCACAGTATGCCCTTAACAATCAAGTGTGAACCATAGCACAAGAGTGCCTCATCAGGAAATGTTGATGTTAATGTATCGAGAGGTGTATGATCAATGTAAAATACTAGATGTGATGTGTGTAAGATGGGAGATAGCTGATGATGCGAGAAAAGGGGGGAAGGAAGTACAATGCCCCTAAGTATATGGTGATGAGTGTGTTATTTGATAAATTATGTTTGGCAATAGAGAAGTGATGCATGAAGACGGTGAAGTATAATAGATAATGTCAGGTTTATTGAGTGATGGGGTGAATAATGAGAGATTGTATTGTATGTGTCACAAACGATAGATGGTTGTAGATGTGTGTATGTATGAGCGATTATGTAATGGATAAATATGTTAATGAAGCATGTATTGCAATGATGAAATGGGGTTATTATTGTAAAAGATCCATCAACAGTCATGTAAGAACCATAAGAACACAAGTGTGTCATTAGGGGATGACGATGCAAATGTATCAAGAGGTGCGTAAAAATGCATAGAGAAGATTAGCACAAAGTGTCAAGTTCAGGCGATGATATTGACATTGGATAACAATGCAAGGGGGGGAGAAGCTATGATGCCCCCCAAATATGTAAGCAATGGAGATCTAATCAAAGATGCTAAGTGGATCAATTTAAGGAGTAATTTCCTTAATAAGAGTGATGGGATGTTGAGGTGGTAATGTTGGAGGAGCCTTGAGCGGTGGAAGTCGAAAGAGGATAACTAGATTTTGGTAGTCTTGCATAGTGAGTGGAGGCTGATTTATCGAAAATGACTTGAGTGGCGAAGGAGTGTGCATTGATATTTAGAGGATATATGCTCAATTAGACTTGGTAATACGTGTAGAGGACTTATGAGGAAGAGGCGTTGGACTGACGTGTGTAATGCAAGTTGCTTATATGGCGCTTGATTTTCCATAGAAGAAATAAGTGTAATGACCCCCAAGTGTGTTAATTGATGACATGAGACAAATCTAATTTAGGAACCCATTGCAATGTAACGATAGAAGATGGGCCTGCTAATAGGATGCTGTGCGGTGAATGAGATAAGGCGTGTAACCATGCTCTAAGAGTGGTGGATTATTCATTATAAATCACATCAATCATTGGCATTATGTCCATTGATTTGATGATAATTACAATATGGATGGCCTAGATATTCTTCTAGTCACTAAGGAGAATAGCCTTGAGTAAACGGTAAAGTGGAGCAACTGATGCCTAGGATGTCAATAAAAATTGAATGTTGCTTGGTAACGTGGTGAAAGGTGAGAGGATCTGATGATGCTATGACTTAAGACTCAATGATAGGAGAAAAAGTAGTGGACATAGATTTTGAGGGGGGATTGCGGATTTTGACTTTGTAACAAACTTAGATAACTTGAGAAGGAGGCTTAAGATGTTGAGATTTTAGATTTAAGAGATGTAATCGTGGATTCCATAGCCTTAGATTTGATCTTGGATTAAATGGGCGTAAAGCTTGAATTGATTCCAGAAAAGGCATTGATTAGATAGAGTGATCACGAACATTAGGGTTGCTCAGATAGACGATCTAAAATAGCAATCAGATTTATGCGATGACCCATTGCTAGGGATATAACATGATGTGTAGATGGGCTTTTTGCAGACAGAACTGTGGTGCAGTAGGATGAATTTGAAATAAATCATACAAAGAAATTTTAAGAGCTCAAGATGTTTGATTCTTTGATATGCCAAAGAAGCATCCAACAGACCAATTACCAGTTGTGTTCACGATTGATTTGATGGTAATCGTAAAATATGAAATATTATGAGCCTAATATAAATGCAAGATTGTAGTAAATGAATGATAAATTAAGTACAACAAAGATACACAAGCAAGATAAATAATAGATAATAAAACCTTAATTGACAAAGAGAGGGTAGAAATGCCTTAGATGATTCTCACAGTTATAGTCTGAATTGCAAATGAAGCTTTGACAAGACTAGAACAGAAAGGAAGAAACTGATTGTCGCACAAAATCCATGAAAAATGGAGATCTGGAAGTTAGATGCTGGACTGAGGCACCTGGAGAGGCACTAGGGGCGCCCACAGGTGCACCCTATGCCTGTTTCTGGGTGCTTGGGTTTGTATGGAAATTCTTAGAAAACCTCCTCTGAGGTGTCACAATGTGTTCTGCATTTAGTCACCCTTTGTTTGCTCTGAAGGTCGCCGAGGTCACTGGAAACCCTACAATGAAGATATGAACCTGAAAAACCCTTAGAGAGACATCAATTCCTAAAAAAGAAAGATGAAAAAATGAGGGGTTCATATTGTCCTCAACTATCACAATGGTGAACTTACGACTAAGCGTTGCACTACATCTCATAGACCCCATTGTAGTTATGTGTGTGTATGTGCGGAATTTTTCCCTAGGTTGCTCTTGTGTTCAGTCACACTTGGATAGCGAGCAACTAGCTAGATGTAGAATGTAATGAATGTGTGCATGAAATAAAATGAACTTCCCTCCTATGAAGTGTGATGCATAAAACCAACCCTTGTTTCCCTTGTGATGGAGCTATATGGATGCAATAGAGCTCTTAGATGCCTTGATGGATACAACCTTATGCGGTGATAGATAGTGCTTAGTGTTTCATCCTTTATTATGATCACATAACGTTATATTTGTATGATTGCATCTCACTTTAATTTCGTAACTAACCCCGAAAAGGATGACTACCAACAAGATAAGATGCTCAAATGGCTAGAAAGGACCCCCAAAAAGTGTGAGTAAAGTATAAAGAGGACAAGGGTGCCCTAACGGGGATGAGGGCATCCTGGCCAGGCACTGGTGTCTAGGATGACAAATGTTGAAGAGTAAAAATGCAGATTGAGCTAGTAAGGGTGCAAGAGTAAAAGTGGTAATAGAAAACAAAGAAAGATGGCCAAAGACATGGGTATATTAGTACTTTTCTGACTGATGAATCATATGAATAGTAGTATGCAATCATGACTAGATAATTACCCAAAGTGCGTGATCTTGTGTCTACAACATCCCACCCATTTATCTCAAGTTATTCCCTACCTTCAATAGGGATGGATGTATGAACCCTTTAGACCATATTAAATATGTGGCGATTCTTTGTACACTCCAGCTTATTGTTGAGTTAGATGTAGTCCTCATATTATTAATTCCCTCTGTCAACGAGAAGGTTCTTTATTGTTATAAAAATCTATGAACGTAAACCTTCTTAACTTTGGATCAACTCAAACAATATATATGTGTGTGTGTGTGTGTGTGTGTGTGGTGTGTGTGTGTGTGTGTGTGTGTGTGGTTCAAGGAGGATGCTAACATTTTTTCACTATTGGAGTAATTGAGCACCATAAATAGGGGTGTTGTAGAGTGTATATCTTATTTTCATATCATATTTCACAAGTCTCGGGAAATACTTCCTACAGAGTTTAGATCTACTCTAGGTGCGGTTTTTCTTTATCATTTAAAGGCTCTCAACTCTGAATTGTCCCTTATGATTAAGCTTTTAGGGGGAAACACCCTATCGTGGGCCTTTGATGTTTCTCTTTTAGCTAAAACATATATTTTCCAAGCTATAAATCTCACTCCTATCCCCATAAATCATTTGTACACTGATTTGTATGAGTCGTCAACTACCCTAGTATCTCCTCCACCTGTTGTAAGCCCATCTCAACCACCCCAAATTGAAAATCCAAGCTCCAATTTACTAGCTGAGCTTAAAAGCCTCACCTCATGGGTTGAGAATGAAATTCCACATTTTAAATTAAAGACAAGTTGAAACTTAAAGGTCCAAGAAAAAATTTCCCTTCAAATCACGCAGAGCTCTCTCCTCATGTATGACCAAATGGTCCAACCCAAATCCACACCTCATTATATTTCTTCATACTCCTTGCCAAATACATGTTCTTCCTAGGTTTTAATCATCCTAAATATCAAGAAAATTCATAGGATGGTTAAAACCCCAACTTATTTTATGAGTAGTGAAAAAATCAATAATGGGATGTTCATCCAACATGACTGGTAAAAGACTTATTTTGTGGAGATATAAAAATGGTGTGAAACTGATTCAAATGAGGAATATGTTTTTGGAGAAGAAGTAAAGCATAAAGAAAAAGTATTTAATGATTTGAGTTCTTGGTTTGTTTCAAAATAACAAGGTGCAATGGCAGGTCTATGAGAAAATGACATTCATGAACCCATGAGTATGAAACCCAATATTAATGAGCTAAATAAAGAAATTTTTGATGAAATATTAGCTAAATTAGGGGATGATTGTCAAGATTAGGAGCTAACTCCCCTTGAAGATTTTAAATAGATAGAAATTATTGTTGATAAAGAGGATCTTTGACTGTCATGGGTGATAGTTATGTGCTTACTACTACTTTTGAGGATCACAACAACATGGAAAACAAAGCGCTCAAGGTCAAAACTTAATTAAATGAAGGGAGATCATTTACAGACCCCCTTAGTGAAAATTAAAAATATCTTTCCATAAAGAGGGGGTTCCTAATTAAATGCATGTCATCATTTCCACCCACTCTATAGGTGTCACATATCATGCTTGCTTCAAAGCATGAGGAAGAGATTAAACCAAAAGAATCATCTCAAGTACCCACCTCAAAGATCCCAAACACCTAACATCAATTAGTGGAAACAAGAATGTAAAATCAAAGGAGGAGGTGATCTCAAAGGTTTTAAATTTCCCAAGTTTCCCCTCCTTTTACATTTCTTAATAGTTGCCAAGCTGATTTTGTGGCAAGATATTGCAAGGAAGGGCAACTATTTGTCACAACCATTAATTTTTTTGTATAATTGGGTTTTATGATTTGTTAGCTTAGGATAAGGTTAGTTTTGTTTCTTTCATAATAAGTGTTGTTGCACACCTGAAATTTTTCACTTAAATAACCCCTGATTTGTTATTTTGTAAATAATTTTTGTTGGTCCTCTTTTGAGGAGTTGATTTGAGATTGTTACTTGTAGCTTAAGATAACAAAAAATATCTAAAAAATATGGGGGGTTTGTAAACTCCAATTTGTAGAAATTATAGGTTTTTATGAGGTAAACTCCATGCCCTATAGATGCTAATGCAATTAGTCTTTTAATTTAATAGGAAAATGACCCCTATGAGGCACTATAAATGTTTCCCAAATGAACTCGCCACTTCATTTTGAGCAACTGGATTAAGCATTCATCATATTTCTATGTTTTATAAATGATTTCACGTTCTTCACCTATATTTTGGAACCATTCACCAGATGGTGCCTTCATAGTCACCTTTGGAGAAATTTTGGATTCTTTCCATAGTGATGGAAGCCATTTTAAACTTTATATGGTGTACACAGTCAACATGGAATGGATTCAAGCCTTTATGTTTCCTTTGTAGTCGAGAGGAATCCATGGAGATATGTTTTCCCTTAATGTAGTTACAGTCAGTTAGGACTTCAAAAAGACGTCCTTTATATTTTCACATTGGGGATTTGTCCCACATTCAATAGAAAGGCCAAAGTGCACGCCTTCAAATATAAAAGTTTTTGGAGAAAAGGATCAGATTGACTAAAATTTTTATGAGCTCAATAGAATCGTCCAAGGCATACTCACCTACGAATAAGAGGATGCACGAAACCTGTAACAAATTAGAGCCCAATATATGGCCCAATCCTAGGTAATCAGAGGTTAGAAAAGTTAAAAAGATTATATATAAATTGGCTAAGGCAAATACCTAATCCCAAGGCTCGTAGCCAACCAGACACAACACGTGGAACCAATAATGAGAAGTGAGATGTTGGGGGACCCAGCATAAATATTAGATTAAGGCATGGAAAGGACTCCAAAGCGGAAAAGTTGTTATTGGACCACATGGCACCAATCACAGGAATTCAAATGATGGGGAGATAAGATGAAAATTGGATAAGGAAAAGGAACAACCCATATCCTATAACCAATCACGAGATGCCACATGACAAAAATTCATGCAATCCCATAACCAATCATGACTTAACGTGGAGACAATTATGATAAGTTAGGTCTTGGGAAAGCAAAGATTTAGTATGATTAGAATGAGTAGAATGTAGTGGGGAATCGTAAAATCCAAAAAATATTCAAGAATTTGATTTGAGTGGATATTTTTCTTTAGAGTTGATGCCAAAATACTCCTCTCACTTCCCCTTCTCTCTTATTTCTTATCCTTTCTATAAATGAAGCTATGTTTATTGTAAATGGGTTGTCTCCCTTATAATGTAGAATTACTATGGCCTTTTGAGAGTCGAGCATATTTTTGTAAATATTAGTGTAAGATTTTTGTAAGGATTCTAGTGCCATTTTCCTCCTTTTGTAACATTTTGTGCAAAATAAAATTTTAATGTAAATTTAATTGTGGTTTATATTTGCCCTTTGGCATTGTGTTTCTATCTTGCCTCTTGTTTCAATGTATTTTGGTGTGTGGGGGTTATAATTAAAGAGTTTTGATTCATTTTGTTGTTGAAAGGAAAAGAGTGAACTACTTACTTATTGTTGCATCACTATGTTTATTTTCAATGTTTTCTTTCCCCCTTTACATTGCAATTGTTATATAAGAGTATAATAGTGATAATAACGAGTAGTTTGGATAAGAAATCAGTTATCTTCGGAGGTATGTATTAAGGATCCAAGGTCCCGCACCTTGGAGAAATTCCCACGGTTGTCTCTGAGACACTAGTATTAATTTTGTGTTCTTAACGTGCACATTTTTAGCAGCCAATAATTCCCACGCTCATACCTATAACAAAAAACCAATGATCATCCCTGACCATAACCATTTGACATATTGGTGTTTATCTAAATATATATATTCCAACAAGGTTTACTCCCATGCATATACTCTACCATGCTCAATGATCTCTGTCAATACCTAACCTAACCCCTATTGAAATATATAACTTGACAAGTTTGGTAATAGGGTACTACAAATCACACTACACAAGTAGGTCATTACTTGTGACCATCTCCCTTCACATATACTCCCTATACAAGAATCCTCCATAGTACACCTCTATCAAGTATACTTCAACCCCATACAACATCCAAAATATTTCAGCTTGCCTTCCCAAATATTCCTCTGAGTGTACATGCTCTCCCTTGGTAAAAATCCAGAAAATAGTCCATATATCCTCCCAGTGTGATGGACATCTCTCCTATCAAAAATTGAAATATATTGTTTTCATTATCCCAATACTCTACTAATGATGTCAACAAATCCTTACCCGTTTTGACATGCTCTATCCAAGTCATATAAAATAACCCCACTCTCTATACTAGCTCCATCTTTGGTTGGATCATCTCCTACTACATCTGATACATGAAGGGAAAAAAATCGTGTCATAGATGATCATATGTAACCCTTGCATCCACACACCACATTTTTATCAGTACTTTGGAAATCCAATTAATATATTTCCCATTAGAAACATGCACAAGTTTTTCACAACTTTTCCCCTAAATTGCAGCCCAATTTCCTAGAAATTGCATAATGATTGTATATTGATTGAAAGGGAATTACTCACCCTTAAAAATGCATTAAAACACCCAAAATTACTTACATCGGATCCACATCTCTTTGCCTTGGTATCAACCACTCTCTCTCTAGTGCAATCTCTCCCTCCACTCTTCTAGCCAAGTTCAAAAATTATCTCCCCCAAATCACTCCTACGCATGTCTCCATATCACTTGTTTCTCACACCACCTGTAGAACTTGGTCACCCACGTGATTTTTCCTCTATTACATGACCCTCTTCCATGATCCACCCTAGTGCTCCTCACCCTCTATATTGGTCAATTTCCATAACAAACTGACATTGTGCTCGTTTTTCCTCCACTACCTACATGTCTCTCCTTGATTTCCTTAATGAATCCCTCTAGCCTACACTCTCTCTCCAACTTAACCACCTACTAACCACTAGGTGTCATGTCCACTTCACTCCTCCCTTAGACATGATGGTATATAGGGTGATCATTCTACCTACTTGGAAACCCCCTAGATCACCACGCCTCCACAATACTACTTTACTCCCATATACATATCTTCCAAACACATCTTACCACTAACCACTCTTATGACCCCTTCTCTATCCCCAACACTCAATCTCTTTGTTCCCGTTTGCAATCCCTACCACCCCACTATTTTCATTGGTCACACCTATAACCTACTTGAGGACCCTCCAATGTCGCCTACTCTACCACCTAGACATCCCCTCCCAATGTACGATCCACCCTCAACCTTCTCCACTCCACCCATCTCACCTACTAATTTTACTCCCTTCTAATCTAGGTTGTGCCACCACTCATCCTCCACCTACTTTCCCCTTTTTTGATGTTAGTTTGGGCCTTCACCTAAAAAACCTATCTCCTTTCTCCCTTAAACCATGTATACAAACTTCTTCCTTGACCCAAGTTTGATCCACATGGTCACACTCACTCAACCAATCCCATCCCACACATGCCCCATACACATAGACCAAGCTCCCACTACACACTCTCTTTCCCCTCTCATTATTTTGTTTTCCTTTCTCTAGTACTTAACCCATACCACTCTATTGCTGAATCAAATGACTCATGAAACTCTCCCTCTAATGTTTGCATCTTTCTCTCGTGCAAACCATTTATAGTATTTGCTTCCCCCTTCCCTTTTAATGGTCCACATAACTTGACATACACTAATCATTGATGATACCCTACCTCCTTTCCAACTACACTCAGCTTTTGGTGTCGTGTTCATCCTCCCCTTCCCTCTTTACTTATTTTCTACCTTTTTCATGCCACATGAGTGAATCATTATTCCTCCTCTCCACTGACCCTTCCCCCAATTTCCTTCTACTTAGATCACCGCTAGATGTGTGTCACTCATTGAATTTGTGTAGAAACCCTCCCCTATACCTATAACCAACTTTTAGTCACAACTTACACTTTTATCTTGACTAACCCTTTACCACCAACCTAAAAAAATTGCTTCTTACGAAAAATCACCCACACCAATCCATTTGCTATAGATACTAGATTCCTTACCCTTGCCCACAACCACTTAACTAGAACTGGTCACCCAATTTGATCCAATGAACCTTCCCTAACTACTCAGTCTAGCCTTTCCTCTCACCCATCTTCCACTTAACCTATCCAGCCATTATAGCAACCTTGTCCATAATACACCACTTGTAGTACTCAACATCTTTTCTATACCTAGTTACCCATCCCTTGACTTCCGTATTGGCTCTTTTTACCATTGCTCATCCATAGTTTCCCAAGTGACCCAATTTGTTGTGTGCTCTGCTTCCTTCTTAACATGATCTACTTACTTCATAGCATGCTCTACTTTGTCTCTTGCACACTCCATCACCCTTCTTAGTGGACTCCACTTCCTCATTTTCCCACTCCTCAACCCTTCTTGGCACACTTTGATGCTCTCCCTTACATTCTTCACCACTAGTTCCTCACACATGTCCCCTTCTATACTTGTCATTTCCCAATTTTTTTCCATGCATATGGCTAGGTCAATAATGTTAAATCATCACTCCCTATTATATATTCCAAGGTCCATTTATATCATCATCAACTACGACTTTCACTCATACACCTACTTTTGGATGAATGGGGCACAAAAAATGTCACTTAAGGGGGGATACTACAATAACATCCTTCATAAGTGTCAATATTATAACAATCAATCAATCAAATAATTGGTCATAATATTATGAAATCAACCTGTTGATCCCTTCATAAAGTCTACAGAACTAGCCCATTGAACAACATTTCCAATTTCTTTTATATCCAGTCATTCATCCAAGCCTTCAATAGAAATCCTTGTCATATTGTCTAGGAAAACCCACATTGTCTTCATGTTTTTCATTGTATCATGCTCGTGCATAACACAAAACAAAAGGGGAAAATGTAGACACTGGAAAACACACATTGTGCGAAAGGTCATGCCTATAAAATACCTCAAACATAATAAAAATATATATATAAAATAAGATATTTGGTCACTTATTCCTTCTCTATGAATTTTAATTATTTACTTGTGTATCTTTTGTTTGCAATTTTGTCAACAATAAAGGATAATTGTAGAGAAAAACTAGTCCCACGACAACTGAATTATGTCAAAAATTTGTATATGTTTCAGTTGTTTATGTGACTATACTGCGACCACCATATGATTTTACTATTATCCAAAATATATCAAAATCATCATCAATCCATCTATAATCATTTTTTGGGTTCTCACGAGCCTCTGCTTAGGTATAACAATCATTTTTTCCATTTATTTATCATGTCAATTTTTTTCTACCTTAAAAGGGTTAGGGACATGATTGAGGCAAATCCACTAACCACCTAAAAATACTAATCCATTTTGAAGTGTGTTTGTGTGTAGATTTAAATATTTAGAGATCAAGCTTGCATTGATTGGAAGAACCAAGGTACAATGTCTGCTAACATCATTCAAAGGCAACTAAAACCTCAACATTTATCATGTGTGTTTAATTAAACTTGGATATATTGTGTTTGATTGCTAACTCATTGAATCATTTTTATATAAATAATATCCTCCGAAGATTTCTCTAGTGTGGGAAAAGGTTGATAAAACCATGCGTTATGATAACTCCCTATATCGAATTGACATAATTTGCATTCCTGCATAAACTTTTGCACATCTACACACATTCATGGCCAAAATTAAATCTCTTCTATCTACAATCGTGTATTATCCAATTCAAATTTCCCTTCCAATCCACCATTGTGCTTCTATTTCACAAAATTATCCCTCATCGAACCTCTCAAGATGCATAATTCTATTCCTATAAACAATAGGCCTTCTTACATAAAATAATCCAACCAAGGTGTCCTATCAACACTTGTAGGTGTTACGTAGGATTCCCATGCTTCACTGAAGTATTCATCTTGTGAAAATATATCATTAATGGATTCAAAATCTCATAACTTCCACTCTTGTCTCTATTAAAAAATATTTCACACATCAGAAACCATGTTAGTTTTTTCACTTCTGTGCTTCAACAAAAAAAGGTGTATCCCTATAGGTACTCTAACCATTTCATATGTCTTCAATTCAATTTCCCCAGATCATTTATGAACTATAATGCTTAGTGATTAGTAAATAACACAAAATCCTTTGGTATTAGATAGTATATACAGTTCTTGATCACTTGCACAATTGCATAGAACTCCTAATCATACATACTATAATTCTTCAAATCATTCAAATTTCTCCTAAAATAAGATATGCACCTTCCTTCTTTAATTAACACTCCACTAATGTCTATACCACTAACATCAAAATCAACTTGAAATACCTTTGGAAAATTAGTCAATGTCAACACTAGTTATTCAATCACCTTCCACTTAAGCTATTAAAAACTTCTTTCTATGCTTGGGATTCATAATTTTTTTAATTATCTCTTTGCATGGCCTCTATTATTGGAGCATAAATTTTTCAAAAATTCTTGATAAAATTGATGTAAAAACTTTTCAACCCACAAAAACTACATGTTTCAAAATAAATTTGCATCAATGGTCAATCCACAATCACATGGACCTTCTCTAGATCCATATTTAAAACTTCATAGCAAATCCCAAATCTAACCTAACATTATCTCTCCCTACATATAAATACACATTTTTTAAAATTATCAACAACTTCTCCTCCTACAATTGTAACAACACTTACCTTATATGAAAAAAAGTTCACTTATCGCTTGAAAATCATAATATAATTAAGGTAAATGATCAAAAAAAATTCTCAAAAATAGTTTCAGGGCTTCATTCATCAACCTCATTAAGTTAATCAATGTGTTACTCAATATAAATGTCATTACATAGCACTCATACAATGTTTCTTGTGTCTTAAAGATATTATTCCACTCATCACCCTCTTTTATGGAAATTTGATGGTATCTTCTCTTCAAATCAATATTGGTGAAACATTTCATGCCAATTAGACAATCCATGATGTCATCCATGAATTAAAATAAAAACATGTATGTGATGATGATCTCATTGATGGATTTGAAATATTTACACATACACCACTCACCACCCTTTTTCAATACTATAACTGATGATACTGTGCACATGCTTATACTCTCTCTAATCAATCCCAGGCTATCTAAATACTCCTAAACTTAGTTGTATACCTCTACATTCTCTTACAATGTCATCATGTATAATTCCTTGTTTGGAAAAATCAATCCTAGAATCAAATCCATGTGATGAATTATGTTCTCCAAAGGAGGTAACTCATTAGGAAAATCTCTTGAAATTATTTCCGCAAACTCTAACAAAATATCCTTAAATTCTCATGGCATTGATTCAAATTTCTCTATTGTGGTATCTATACTATTTGTAGACATCTAAAATATCGACATAATTAATCCCGATTAATTTGTCCCACAAATATCCTAACATCATCATTATCTAAATCCCTATAATAATTAATCACGAGATTAATTATTGTTAATCCCTTTTATCACATATATCGTTTATTCTAATTATTTTTATCATTTATCTAATATCATATCATTTAATTCATTATTATATCCCATTATCTCACTTTAATCCTTATTAACATTTCCTAGGAATTTAATATGCCTACACCCACCTACCCACCTACTCTACACCTAGCCTCTCCATGTAATCACATCCCTAATCATATTTATTAATCTAATCTAATCCTAAGATAATCACACCCTCCACATCTAAATCTAGAGGCTTCTATTTGTAGAATTCTCTCTAAACTTCTCCTTCCATTGAATTTTAAATTCAATGGAAGCTTCTTCCCTCCATAGAATTTTGAATTCAAATTCTAGAATTCTCCATTCTAGAATCCTCCAATCCTTTCCTCAATTTCTAACAATTGATCCTCATCCTACTTGGATGGATCTTAACCCTCCATTTTCTCTCCCACAAGCTATAATTTGAGCTCTCCTCCTCCATGATAGCTAGATGGGAAAAACACATAGAATCAATAACAAATCTCTGCCATTTTATTTCATCAATCATCCACAATCTTCAATCCATATCCAATCCAATCTATCAACCCATCATCCTTCATCAAGAAATCTAAGGCAATCAAGGGGATGTATTTTCCAAGTGTTTTGAAAAAATCTAAAGTAATCAACACAATCCAAAAGCAAATCCAACACAACAAAGGAGGAGCATTGCATCTTCTTGGTAAGTGCAGGTATTGACTCTCTCCCCCTTTCCATCTCTTATTCAATCTAAGGTATTGTTTGAAAGGATTATATTAGGAATCAATTTAGTTGTTGGTTTCTAGTTTGCATTTGTATCTAGTCTTTTCTAACATATACATTGTCTCTTTACACATGTTTCAAAATCATCTCAAAACATGAACTATTTTAGTTTACCTCACTTAGGAATTACTTTTATGATAGCAACCAAATGTTATTCCCCTTCTCCAATCCTTCACCTTTATACTTAATCGGATTTATAGTGTATTATTTTCTATCTTTTACCACCTTGTATGTGTTCGTGTGACCATCATGTTGTGCTTTTGGTCAAACTTCCATGGTCATCTAAGCAACATATGACATACGTCCATATGTATGATATCACCCATCACTTCATCTTCATATCTCCCTATCTGGAACTTAACCAGACATGTCTTAATAATCAACAATGGGTGTCCCTTCTGTAACCATGCAAACTAATAGGGATTAAAATGTTCAATCCTCTTTACCCCCAAATTCTTAACCATGTCCCATGAAATGAATTTGTCATCACTTCCACAATCTACTATATCTCTTGAATTAAAAATTGTTCTGAAAAAATTCTTCATATGCACAAGACCAACTTATTCTTTTTCTAGTTTCAAAAATGTATGATTAAACATCAATGATTATCCCATCTATTGGTATTCCCTAAAACCTAATACATCATCTTCATCAACTTGCACAATGTGCACACTCACATTACTACACTTACCATCACTCCAAACATATGGGCACTCAAAATATTGATGCCCTATTTCTCAAACTTATAACATGGGCCACTGAATATACAACCTATTATACATCCAAATGATCATCTTCCCCTAAAGATGTTGGTAAGGATTCATTGAATCATCTTCATACTATGTTATTACAATAGTTTTATCATGATGATATTAAGCCTATTGTGGACAAAAACTGTAAGGAGTTGGTACAACAAAGTCAAATTATTATAAAGACAAATAATGACGAAGACCTTGATGGTAATACAAAGTGTAATATGAAGCATGTGGATCCCTTGTTCCAATTTCATGATTGTGTACATTATGAGAGCTACATATGGCAAGACCTAAACTGTTGAAACATTATAACATGTTTCATCTATTCCATATGGCACTTGGGCATAAGAGTTGCAATTGCTTGAGGGAAAACAATTTGGGGAAGGGAGGATTGTAATATCCCCTTCTTGGTTGAAGACCCTTATCCCATTCATTGTTTCTCGACGGCTAAGGGAGGAATAAAAGAGAAACTTGGACATAATAAATCATAAATTGCGTATTAAAATATTATTATAAGCACTTCATTAATGTATTAATGACAAAAGTGAAAATGAAAAGATAAAGTAATAAAATAAAATTAGGAAAAAGAAATAAAGTGATAAAGTCACTTTATTTTATTTTCCCTATGGAAAATGACGACCCATGTGAAGAAGAGAAAAGGATCAATGAAAAAATTAAATGCAGGAAAAGAAATGTGCTTAGTGGTCTTGGGTGAAAAAAAAGCCAAGTTTTTCTATAAAAGCAAGTTGACTTGCAAGGGGAAAGCATAACTCTTTTGTTTATGATAATTTTCAAATTTGTGGTGAAAGCTTGCATGTTTTCCATAAAAATTTCAGAGGACGAAAACCCTTTGAAGTTGGCTTTAGAGGATGAAAACCATCTTTAAGCTTAGAGATAAGAAAAAAACAATTTCTTTCTTTTGAGAGGGAGCTTCATTCAGAGGTTTCCATTGCATTCAAGATTCTATTGTGTTTTCCAACAGTGTTTGAAGGCTGTAATTTTGCATATCTAAGCAAGGGTTTGAAGGAGAATATTGGTTGATGTTTGAAGGGTTTTTCTACATGAGAGGTATTTTTTGAATGTCAAACTGAAGGAGAAGCAGAACTGAGGTGTTGTGGTCAGTTCCAAGGCTTGTTTGAGAGCTTTCCAAGAGGGGTGAATGGTTGTTGATTTCGAGTACAACTAGGCTTTCATCTACACATTTCCTTATTTCTAAGCTTATTTTGGGTGCCTTCCATCCATCAAAAAAAATTGATTTTGGTATCATTCGAAATTTTTTAATTTTATTTTCAATTTGAGATATCATTTGACAAAAATTGTTGGGTATTTTCCAAGTTATGAATTTCTGAAGTTTTAGTTGTTTTTCAACAATTAAAAATCATATTTTCAATGTTTTACAAAAAAAAAATCAGATTTGATAATTCAAGGGCTATCTACATATTTAATTTCATAACTTTTGAAGGTGTTTTAAGGCTATTTTACACCCATAGGCAAATCTCCTAGGGTTTTGGCAAGAATTTTAGGTTGTTTGCATTGTTGTCATAAAAACAATAATTTCCAGCTTGATGTCATTCATTTTCCACATTCAGATTTCAAGGGTTTTGATAAATAATTATTGAATCTTGCCTTTTTTATTGGAATTTGTCGTTATTCCATTTGAGGGTGAAGATATGTCCATTGGGGACATTACATAAATGCTCTTTGTAGCTTGTGTATGTCATGGCATAATGCTTTACACTAGCGATTTCATATGAGTTGCAAGGTATGTTGAATGAGATGCCAAATGTAAATCTAGTTTGGAAATTCATTACGATGTGATGGTGTAAAATTTATCTCTAACATAATTTTTTTATGTTTTGATGTTGTTGGTTGAGGATTAATGCATTAAGAAGAATGTACAAGACAAAAATCTATAATAAAAAAAACATGTGTGAGATGAATATGGTAGAACCAACACCCATATTGAAAGGATTTTGTTGGTGTTTTCTCATAGTAACATGTGAGTTATTTAATTTTTAAATGAATCTCATAACCCAAGCAATGAACTTTTCCTAGCTCTTGAGAGCTTCCAAATCCGTAAACCAACTCCACTTTCATGTAAGGGCATTGGACATATATTATATTTTCAACCCTCTAAAATCAATTTGTAAACCTCATTTATGGAAGTTTTTTAGTTACCATACATGTCTACCAATTAAATTGTGGTAAAAATTGTAAGTTTAGTTTAGCATATAAAGTTTGTATAATTTATTTCAAAATTTAAAATTATAAAAAATTGAAATCAAATTAGATTTAAGGAAAAAAATACCAATTCACAAACATATTAGCCTCCTATAAAAGACTGAGAAACAACATCATAAATGTCTATCCATAAATAATACAAAATGTATGAACATATATAAATTTACATACATAATCTTATATAAATCTTTGACTTGCTACTAAGTACCTGACTAGAAAATAATAGTCCTGGGAATTCCTTCAAATAATCTACCAATCAACAACTTTGCAAAAAAAAAACTTTGCTAATTAATTTTTTTTTTAGTGAATTATTGTATGTGTTAATGAGAATGAAAGCCCAACAATAGAAAACATTCTGCTCAGAAAAGTACCAACATCCAGCAACAATCCTGTTGAAAAACCCAGAATTCACGGAAAGTAAAAATGGGATTAGATGAGTTGTCCTTATTTATATATGTGTCAATGAGAATCCAAACACTCACTAAAAGTGAAAGTGAAAATGGACTGAGGAGAAAAGTAATACAAATGTATTTCAGATGTCATTGTTTTTATTCATGCAAGTCATCACTCATTACAATGTGGATATATCTAAAGTGTTTCTAAGGAAATGTATATGTGTTCACAAATATATTTGTTTGTAGTATGTGTGGTGTGGTTCTTTTTCATGTCAATTTAATAGTTTTGAGAGCCAAAATACCTTTGATTATAGTTTTTTTTTTTTAAGACTACTTTGTTTTGTTTTCTATACTACAAGGGAAGGTTGGGGTTATTAGTACATTATAAGATTATTTGGTGTGTGTATGTGTGCTTGCGCGCGTGCATGCGCAAGTGTGTAATGAGTTGGTTGATAACAACTCATCCCTATTATATAGGGATTGTATTAGGTGTTGATGATAAGCTTGACTCCATACTAATAGGAGATCAAAGGCTATATGTAGTGTCATCAAATGAATAATATTAACAAAATTTGTAAGTGTGTACTTATTCATGCAAGTCATCACTCGTTACAATGTGGAAACTTTGTATATGTGTTCACAAATATATTTGTTTGAAACCATCAAGTGGTGCTTAATCTACAACAATGCACTCTTACACTTACAGAAAGGAGATAATATCTAGTTCAGCATGAATTAGTTTGTAGGTTTACTAGTAGTCGAGTGTGACACTCTTAATATTGTCATCTAAGTAAAGTAGATTACTTTTTTGCTATTTGATATAATCATATCATTAGTATTGTTGTATCTCCTCAAATATTGTGTAGAGGCAATATATGTTGCAATCAGTCTCAAGTCTATGTAACTTTTTGTTTCCTTATAGATGATCAACAAAGTGTGGTTAATCTAAAGTTCTTCTATGTGCAAATGTTGCAATTCATTTAAGGGTTGTGTTGTTCCATAGCATTGTGTGGTATAAGGTAATTCTCAATTAGACTCCCTAACCATAGCTATATAACTTACGCTTGTTGTCATATAGGGCTTCAAATAGAGCCATCTTCAATGATGAGTGATAGGTGTTATTGCAGGAAAAATCTACCACATGAAGATAATATTCCCATTTATAGTGTTTTTCTGTGAAATACATTCATAGAAATTTTTTCAACTACTTGATCCACGCTTTATGTGTAACCATATTTCTTGGGATGATAGGATGAACTAAATTTCAATTGAGCTCCAAAGGTAGCTTTCAATTTTTTTGAAAACCTTGACGTAAAAAGTTTTTCCTTATATTAGATAATCACCTCACGGACTCCATGCAATCTAAATACTTCCTTCACAAATTTCAACAAAAATCAGAGTGTCATCCTTCAAGTTTCCTAAAATGAAATGGGAAACCTTCATCAACTTTTCAACAATTAGAATGACACCATGTTGTTGATGAGACATGGGAAACCCTAATATAAAATAGATGAAAATAACAACCCATTTGTCTTTATGGATATCATGTGGATAAAAGAGACCCCTGGGATGACAATGTTCAGGTTGACCCAATGACACTTCAAGCGCTTGTTCTCAAATCTAGTAACTTTTTTTCTTACCCTTAGCTACAAGCAAACAAAATTCATTTCATGTGTCATTTTTGTGACATCAATGTGAAAAAATCAAGGACCCTTATAGAATTCTTGCAAAATCTACCTATGTAACTTATTCAAAGCGAAACAAAAATCCTTGATTTCTCAAGGGACCATCTGTCCAGCAAATATTTTTTCCACATATTCCCTTGCTAGCTCAAAGAAAACCTTCCTATAAAACTCAATGATAAGTTGTTTCACTATAATCGAATCTTGAAATTCTAACCTCAAAGAATAAATAACAACCAAGTAACAATTTCTACTAAAAGCATTAGAGACCACATTCTCCTTTCATTTGACATAATATATGTCCATGTGATAATCACTAATCAACTCAAGCCATTTTTGTTGTCATAAATTCAAATCATCTTAAATGTATATATACTCAAGGCTTTTGTGATCAGTTTTTAGTTTGAACAGATTACCCAACAAAAAATTCCTTAACCTCTTAAGTGCATGAACTATGGCTACCAAATCAAGATTGTGAGATGCCAACTTCTTCTCTTGCAATTTAATGTTTTTGGACTCATAAGCCACAACCCTGCCATCTTAAATAAATAAACTCTTAAAACCATCCAATTAAGCATATGTATAGAGTTTTGAATTTCCATTTGGATTCATAATCATAATAATAAATGCCTCTTCACATTTTTGATTCCACAAGAACTTCTTCCCTTTATATTATAAGGAAGTGATAGGGTTTGAAACTTGTGAAACGATTTCAAAAGACCCCATAAAGCTTCAAACCTTAGGTACATTTGTACGAGTTGGTCATTCTCTAATGGATTTTATCTTCAAATGATAAACTAATTCACCATATTTACATATAATATTCACCAAGTAGTGTACCTTGGTTTGAATAAATGTGCACTTGGACAATTTACCATATAGCTAGAAATACCCTTCGCATTTCCCCACATCTTACCCCACTACAAATTCATGATTCATTAGTCCCTTGTCATGGTCATTTGTATGTTCCAAGCCCCTTTTGTTTTCCACTTTCCCATGTTAGTTGGGGCATTTCCCCCTTGTCACTTTTCTCGTTTCCAGTTATTGTAGGTCAACACGTGCACCAATAATTCTAAATTTGAAATCAGTCACCTATATATAGAAGAGTGAGAGAGCTCATTTGAAAGGAGGAAGGACACACATCACAACTAGTATTTTATCGTGGAACACTTTTGGTGCACAAGTTGAAGTTATATATGATATGCAATTTATATTTATAGACATCTTTAATATAATCTTAAGGCATTGATAAATTGGTGAAAATTCTAGAATGTGACCAAATTAATTTTCCTTGACACTCTAGGTCAAGAAAATTTAAACCATTATAGGAGCACAAGATTCAAAACATGTGGATTCATGGAAACAAACCTAAAAATCATAAATCATGTATTATTCATCTGTCATGAGTATTTATACGATTCAAATAGACTATCATGACTATTTAAATGGTTCTGGAATATTGTTTGGATCATATGCATATTATAAGGAGATCATTACGGTCATAGTGGTTGCTCATAAAAGACATAATTATAACACTATACAAATGAGATGAAAGCCTTCGATTTCCAATATTTATCTACATGGTTGATCGAGCAATTACTTAGACATTGTTCATTGTATTTTAAATACAGTACGGATACTTAATTA
Source organism: Taxus chinensis (assembly GCA_019776745.2). Lineage (NCBI taxonomy): Eukaryota > Viridiplantae > Streptophyta > Pinopsida > Cupressales > Taxaceae > Taxus > Taxus chinensis. The sequence continues at coordinate 802,435,363 of CM034146.1, forward strand.
AAACATATGTAGCATGTTGTACTATGTAAAATATGGGTATAACATTTATCATGTAGCATGTTGTACTATGTAACATGATACATTATAATGTTTTATTATGTTGTACTATTTAACATGATACTTTATAATGTTTTATTTATTATTGTGTATTATAATGTTCTACACAATAATAAATAAAACATTATAAAACATATGTAGCATGTTGTACTATGTAAAACTAAACATACCAAAATGCAAAAACTTAAATTTGCTAAGTAGATTCTTTTATGCCATTTTCTTTATAAATAAATCCCAAATGACATATGTACCATGAAATCAACTATTATGGGATATAACTCTCGTCTTTCTTTTCATTTTTATCGTCTAAGATGAGGATACCCAATATTTATTTCATACAATTGTAAAAGTTAATAACATCATGGGAAAATGAGACACCAATTCAATCACCCTTATATTCTCCTTTTGTGACTTCATTACTATTGCATTGTCTTCTTATTTTACTCTTCATTAAGCTCATAAAAACAACCTCTTTCATCATCCACCCCCGAATCATTAATTTGCAATCTTATAAAGGTTCAATCTTGTAAATTTCATGGTGAATGGTTGAGGGGATGCCCCAATGAGTAATATGCGAAGGATTAGAGTTTCAATTTGCTTGACCTTGTAGTTGTTCCATTGAGTACATCACTCAAAATTTTCATATATGGCTTTAAAGGATCCTCCTCAAATACATTATAGGATCTTGTGGTTAGTCCTTATAATACCTACTTTTTGGGTCAGATGGTGGTGAGAACTAACTTGAAGATAAAAATCCATATGCATACATATTTATGAATCTATGATCTAATGATCCATCATCTTTCCTCAAATGAACATCCAACAAAGGTAAATGACCTTGCACTCAACTTCTTTCGTGAGTATAATGTTGTCACATATGTTTTTAGGGTGTTTATTGAACTCTTCTAAATAATATAAGGAATGCTACTAACTCGTGTTATTCTAATCAACATAGTTCTTCTACCATCTAAGCTTAAGTAGAAATGAGTGGAGAGCCTTTTCTTCAAAATACTCAATAAATATATTGGCAACAACCAAAGGAGAACCCATTGTAATATCTTCCATCTACTCATACACCACACCCCTAAAAAATGAAGAACATCATTCTCAAGGATAATTTAACTTGGATTAATATGTAAGAAGAAAATTAAAGAACTTAGTTTAGATTTGTTTGGTAGGAAAATAGATTGTCAATCGAAAAATAAATTAAAAATCATCCAAAGTGGGTTTCTACTCTAGATTTTCAACTACTTATTAGTTCATGACCAATTGAAAATTCCTTTCTTTTATATCTATACTCTATTGCTGCAAACAATCTAACTTATTATTTTACTAAAAATATTTGTTTAAAAAATAAATTTTTATTTTCCCTATTTTAAAATTATGTAAATGCATATCCATGTTACATAATGGAAACTCGCCAAGGTTCTTGTAAGATTCTATCTCAACATCATTAATGAGCTTCCTCTTTTTACTCTTACACATCCATTACTATTATTTGGTTACCTAATCCATGTAAAGAGTTTTATGGATACATTCATCCTAAGTATGTAATTTTCATTATGTATCACATACAACTTACCAAATGCTATGAAAGGCATGATAAACATTTAACATTGTGTTAGTTTAAATGGCTTGTATTGTTGTTTGATAACATATTTCATCCATAGGTAGTCATGTAAATAGAAACATCCATTACAACTATCAAATTTTGAATCTAGCATAACCATTAGGGATTTAAATTAATAAAAAAACTATAATGAACATTCAACACAAGTTACATAAAAACCTCCACATAATATTTAGCTAGCACAAAGTCATCTTAACAAGGATTTGATGTGTGATGAGAGGTATGCAAAAGACTTAAGGTGACAATACTTATCTTCTTACACTTGTGTTGTGAGATTGCCCCGTCGAGTTTTTTGGAAATGTCTTGCATATAAGACGCTGCTATGTGCCATATTTTTGAAAACTTTAACTTATATCATTAAGAATTAAATATTTATGAAAAATAGTTTTCTTCAATATTCCCCTCATATCAACCCACCCACGCACACCTCAAAAATGCAAGTTGATGCAGGGTATAAATTGTGTGTCTTGGCACAAAACATCATTACTTCTCGATGCCCTATTGGATTTATGTAGAATTCATTTACTTAAAAGAGTTCATTTACCGTCTAACTAATAAAAAATAACTAATTTCTTAAATAAAATTTTCTACATCCATTTAAGAAATCAGTTCCAAACATATACATGAACAATACACATAGATCATATTTATAGCTCTACTCATCCTCTTGTCATATTCTCTTAAACTTTTGTTAACCATCAATTGGCTTTATCACTCCAACAAAATATCATTCTATTGTTAGACTATCAAACTTGAGCAAAATATTTATTTTAATTTCTAGACCATCATTCTATCAATGTGCTACTAAGTTGAGTGATTTTTTATTTTAAACTAGTGAATCTCATGATCAAATAAAAACCTACAATTATGAGAAATTTACCAAGAAATGGAACCTAAGTAGCAATTTAACATGCATAACGGATTAACCCCATATCATTTCCTCATATGAGACATGTAATAATTCCCATTCTCAAAATGAATGCAATAATTTAATAACAGTTAAAAGTGTATGTAAAAAGAAGTTTGGAGTGTACATGTGAAAAGAAGTTTGTATGACAAGAGAAAAGCTAGTAATTCTTCTCCATGGGTTTCCTTTTACTTTATCATTTTGTGGTTTTAAATTTTATATTACATTATATGGAAGAAAACCCTGCATAAAATTTCCACTCATGAATGACCACTTGCAACTTATGCCAAAATCATTTCTTCACCAAAATCCTTTCCCCATCTGAGATCTCATACACCACTTACAACTTATGCCAAATAATTTCTTCACCAAAGCTCCTTCCTTCCCCATCTGAGATCTCATTTTCATGTCAAGATTAAAAGCATAATATGATAAATTTTATCAACCAGTAACATGAGGAGTTTACCTCTATACATAATTAGTAATATTTTTCCCACCATATTCTCAAAGATCTACAAATTGATTTTTTTAACCAAGCAATTTAACAGAGCAATTTGGCAATGATGTCATGTACGTTTGTAATATGAGAGTTTGGACAATATGATTATTTTGGTAGTGTTTTATATTACTCTGAGAGTTTTTTCTAAGCATTTTCTAGTTGTAGATCCATTGCTAGGGTTCCTGCTAAGATCCTACAGGTTGCCCCCATATGTATCAGAGCACCTGGTGCGGTACCTGCATTGTGAAGCAAGAGTTTTGCTGTTGGTTGCACTTGTGGTTGCAGAAGAAGCAGGATCTGTAATTTTGCTCAAGAAAGTTTGTGGATCTCCATATCGTGCTTGGCAAGCTCGTGCAACTTGGGATCTGTAATCTTGTGAATTGCATGGTGAATGGTTGGAGGGACTTCCCCACTGAACAATATGTAAAGGATGACAACTGAAATTTGCTTTCCATTCTATTTGTTTCTCTTGAATATATCTCTCAAATATTTCAGTTCTGACTCGAAAGGATCCTCGTCACATACCCTAAAGACTTTAGGGGTTAGTCCTCCTACTTTTTAGGTTAAGTAGTTGTGAGAATCAAATTGTAGATAGAGATGCATGCAAGTAAATTTTCTATAAATTAGTTAGGTCAATGATCCATCATATTTCCTCAAAAGAACGTCCAAGAAAGGTGAACTCTCCACGCACTAACCTTCTTTCATAAATATAATGTTTTTGTGCACAATGTTAAGGTGATTATTAAACACATCTAAACAATCCAAGTCATGCTAACAACTCATATTAGCATATAGTCAACATATGCTAACAACTCATATTAGTATAGACAACATACTTCTTCCACCATCTAGGATTGAGCGGATACGAGTGGAGAACGTTATCTTCTAAAGGCTCCATAAATATATTGGCAATAACCGAACTAGAACCCATTGTGATCCTTTCCATCTGCTCATACACCACACCCCTCAGAAAGGAGAAAGTCAATCTCAAGAACATTCAACATGTAAGAAGAAAATTACAAAACTTAGTTTAAATTATTTGGTAGGAAAATGAATTACCATCTAGCAAATAAATTAGAACTCATTCCAAGTGGGTTTCTTCTCTATAATTTTAATAATTTATTAGTTCATAACCAACAAAAATTCACTTTTTTGATTGTTTTCACTCTATCAATGTAAAATAATCCAACTTATTGTTTTCGTAAAAAAAATTATTCTTGAAAAATAAACTTTCATGTGCCATATTGTAGAACTATGTAAATGCGAACTTAGGTTGTATTAGAGTTTTCGGATCTCTGATGAAAAACAAATGCACAAGCAATTGCAGAAATCGAAATAACTAACAATAAGATACAATATGATCAAAAATCATCAGGCAAGAATGGCTCCAAATCAACTCAATGCTACATATGCTCCATATCATACGCTGATGCAAGTCATGTACATATAGGGGGTGAATATGTAGCCTCCTTTCAAATCAGTGGTGAATAACTCTCACTAACTCATGCTAGAAGAAGAGTTGACTCCACACAACTAATAAGCTAACTCAACACAACTGGTAAGCTAACTTAGCATAACTAGTACACCTAAGCAAGCATATCCCATAAGTGTGGGAAAGCTCCAAGTAAATAAACAAATACAAGAAAAATGAATATCCTACACTAACAGGTTGACATAATTGATTCTTACCAAAGTGCTTGCAAGATTCCAGTTCAACTTCATTGATGAGATTCTTCATTACTCTTACACACCCAATATTATTATTTGGTTACCTACTCCACATATAGAGTATACAAGATACATTCATCCTAACTATGTAACTTCCTTGTTGCAACACATAAGGCTTATCTAGTTCAATAAGATAAACATTAAAAACATTTAGTGTTATGTTAAAGTGAAATGTTTGTATTGTTGTTTGATAATCGATTTCATATATGAGTAGTTGTGTAGATATAAACATCCATTGGAGGTATGCACTATTGTATCTAGTATATCCTATAGATGTTTATAAAAATAAAGAACCATAATGAACGTTCGACGCAAGCCAAAGGAGCAATGCAGATTAATGAAGGGTCGGGAGAACAAAGGAAATGTAGAACAAGCTCCACATGAGGATGTGTTTCCCGAAAAAATATGTGACCCGCAAAACCAAGAAAAGAGAGTAGAGTGCGGGAGAGGAGGACTGCAGAAGAACTGATCTCAGATGACCCAAGTTCCTTGGTACCACTAGTTCCCCGAGAGCCCGAGTTTCATGATTAACAACGGATTCTAGGGTAACGGTTTGTAGAAGAAAAATCTTCGAAACACAAAAATTAACCAATGAAAAATCCTGAATTTTTTAAGATAACTCTATGAGGATGGCACAAAGGTGTTGCAAGAAGAATTTTGTGAATTCATGCTTTGAGAAGAGGGAAAATCATGATATATTTTTTGAAAACCCATGCAAGGTGTATGTTCTAGGTGCTCGAGAGTGTAACCAAAGTTTCTCATTCCCAACAGAAAGATACAAGACAAAAAATTGTACACATGATGTTCAGGAGCTATAGAAGGCTCTCAAATTGGTTTGAAACAATTTATCACTCCACAGAAGAAGATATCAATTGCAGAAGTTCCTAGGCCCATGCAAACCAGGTGTATAAAATTTAAACTCATTTTTCTTTGTCATGGCTTCAAGGCATGGTTTGAAACTTTGTAATTATCTTGCATAAGGAATGTGGAAGGTGTATATGAAACTGTAGAGTCTATAAGTGTATGAGGGAGAAGTTCTCCATGACAACTCACCAGGGGGTTGAAAACATGTCTAAGTTTGACAGTGATGTAAGAGTGAGCTTGAAATAATTGAATATGATTCTTTTGACATTAATTGGAGAGTGATGGAGTGTTTTTTGAATCCTTTTGGTGTCTAACAGTGATACTCAGTGGTTAAATGACATAGTCTAAAGCACGACAAGTTGACTGAGTTGCTATGTGTTTTGTCTTCTTATGAAGTTGAAGAACCTGAAGACAATCTAACTCGAAGTGTAGAAGCTCAAGAGTCGTGAGACATGAACCAATTCTTATTCAAGGTAAAGGAGCTTGTGTAGAATGTGAACAGCCATTTTCTTGGTCAAGATAAGTGAAAAAGAAGAAAAAGGCGAGGTGCGTAGTATACAAATAGAGAAGTTGAAAAGACAATCTCTAAGGGAGCAAATTCAAACAATATAATTAAAGGGAAGCTAAAGAGTTGTGTAAAAAGAAGGTAAAAAGACACAAAACATCCTTTGTTGATTGAAGTATAAAAAGACACAAGTGGGTGCAAATAGTTGTTGAGAATGTCATATAAGGAAGGGATCTTAGCAGAAGAGCCTAAGGTTAAGAAGTAATTTTTTTATGAACTGAAACTGAGATCACATATGTTTTTTTAGGCAACTATGAAGAAGGCGATCAAGATAAATTGATGTAAAATGAGTTATAGTCAGCAAACTTAAATTTGGTGCTTTCATTACAAGTAGGTGCTTGTAAATTCAATCCAGTAGGTGCTAGATTTGTAGAAGTGGGTGCTTCAAAATGGAGTAGGTGCTCCATAATCTTATAATTGGTGTAAGAACAATTGTTCTCAATATTGCTTGATCCCTGTGGGTTTTTTCCCTTATTGTGTTTCCCACCTAAAATCTGGTGTCTCTATGTGTTGTGATTTTTCTCTGTCATAGTAGCATATCTTAATTGGTCCATGAATTTGTTAACTGTATTCTTGATTGCTAAGTTTAAAAATACAAGTTTTTAAGGGCACTGATTCACCCCATCCCCCTCTCAGTGCATAGATTTCCAACACCCCCACCACATTCTCTTAACTTTTGTTGACTATCAATTGGATTTTTCACCCCACTAGATTATCGTTCCATCATTGGCCTATCAAAATTGGGAGAGAAATTTTATCCTAATTGGTGTGGCTCATAGATTAAAAGAAGACCATGCTTTAATAGCAATGTGTTCAGGCTTAAAACAAGTTAACATGCATGAATGGATTAGCCTTACCTAAAACATTAGTTCGAGACTCATGCACATGTATTATATAGTTATGATTGTAGCTCAAGACATCATCCTCGCCACATTCTCTTAAATGTTTTTCAATATCAATTGGCTTTATCACCCCATTAGTTATCACTCTTATCATTGTGTTGGTAAAGTTGAGTTATTTTTTATTTTGAGCTACTTATTAGCAATTTACAGAGACATGGAACCAGATGACCGATTTAATGTGCATGAATGGATTAACCCCATACAATTTCCTCAAATGTCATACACCCATGATTCCCATTTTCAAATTGAGTGCAATGAGTTAATAACATTTAGGCGTGTACATGAAAAGAAGTTTGTATGATAAGGTCATATAAAGTTTCAAGAGCAAAGCTACCAATTGTTCTCCACACATGTTTTCTTTTCTTCTACCATTTTGTGTTTTTAATTTTTATACCACGTTATATGAAATAAAGTTGTGCACATAAATTTCATTCATCACAAACTAGTTGTAACTTATGCCAAAATAATTTCTTCATCAAAATTCCTTTCCGCCTTAGATTATCTTATTTACTTGGACCTCATTTTCAAGTTATGCTTAAGAACATGAGAAATTTTTTGAACCAAAAGGAATGTTCAGTTGTCTTCAACATAGTTACTAACATTTTTTCCCACCATGTCCTCAAATATCTACAAACTATCTTTGTTAACTAATACATTTAACACAACAATTTGGCAATGATATTAAACATTTCTTCAAATTTTTGAGGGCTCTCATAACACTAACCTATCCTCAAAAGATGAAGAAGACTGGATACGATGAGTGCTCCTATATTTTACGTATGTTGTAATTTCTTGGTGTTCTGACACAACCACCTACTTTCTAAACCAAAATTTAATCAGAATAAACACGATAAGATGAAGATGTGAATAAAATGCAATACATGAAAAATTCAGACTTGACCACTTTGTCTTGAGATGATAGAATGAACTAAAATTCAATTGAGTGCCAAATGTGGTTGTCCATTTTTTCCAAAACATCGATGTAAAAATCTTGTCCCTGAAGACTCCATACAATCTGATTACTTCACAAACCGCTCTAAAAATAGTTGAGCATCAACCTTGAAGTTTCGTAGAATCAACAACAACATGAATGGTGCCATGTTATCGATGAGACTTGACAACCCCATATATGAAATCCATGGAAATAAGAGTTCACTTGTCCTTAAGGATATCATACGGATAAAGGAGACCCTTGGATGATAATGTTTAGTTTTCACCCACTGACACTTCAAGCATTTGGCCAAAAATCTAGTAATTTATTTATGCATCCTTAGCAACAAGTAATACTTTTTCAAATCGTGCCATTTTTGTGGCAAGGTAAGCAAAATGAGGAGCCTTGTGGACTTCTCGCAAAACCTGCTTAAATCAACACAAAAATCCTTGATATCTTAGAAGACCACCTTAAGTCCAAGGTATATTCATAAAATGGTTTATCTACACGTTCAGTGGCTAACTCGAAGTAAATCAAACTGTAAAACTCGTTGAAAATTTATTTCTCTAGAGCTGAATCTCAAATTTATAATCACTAATCAATTCAAGCCATCTATGCAGTCATGAATTCAAACTTTCCTAAGAATATATGTGCTCAAGGCTATGTGATTAGATTTCAGTTTGAAGGGCTTATCCAACAGAAAGTGCCTCCACATCTTAAGTGTGTGAATTACAACTGCTAACTCAAGATCATGAGCTGCATAGTTCTTCTCATGCACGTTTTTAAGAGTTGGTCATTCTCTAATGGCTTTACCTTCAGAGGATCAACAAATGTCTCATTCAAGTACATAATATGACCTAAGTAGTGTACCTTGTTTTCAAGAAACAAGCATTTGGTGAATATACCATACAATTAGAAACACCTTTCACATTTTCTCACGTCTTCTTCCATCACACATTCGTGATTCCTTGGTCCCTTACTACATTCATTTATATTAGTGTATTTAGTTAACCATACATTATTGTATGTGATTAAGATGCATTTGTTATATTAAATTAAAATTTAATATATGAATTATTTATCCATTGATGCACACTTATCCAAATCTATTAATAGAGAAAATTATCAACCAAATTATTGACTTGATTGAGTTCCACTATTAATAGATTAAAGCAAACTTGTTTTTGCAAGTAACTACTCTTCAATCCTAATAATAGTCTCTACCTGTTTTCATTTAAACATTGAGAGCTAGTGTTAATGATCATATTGTTGAAGAGAGTTATTTTTATTCTGATAAATTTAAGCCCAAAGCTTCTTTATAAAATTGTCGTAGTCATGTTATCCTTTGTAAATCTATGTAATGTCTTTACTTCAAGTTTTTATTGTTTTATCGTTTATGCATGTTTGTGGGTGTTTATCTTGTAGTTGTTTATAACGATTCAAGAGAGTACATCGTACTTTAATAGTTTGTATGGTCTTAGCCCCTTTGGTCATCAATTTTTAGAAGTCAATTCTTCATTTTTACTTTCCTCATTTCCATTCATTACAAGTCGACATCGACACCAATAATGTTAAACTTGAATTCAATCCCTTATATACAAACAATTGAAAGAACTCATTTGCAAGGACAGAAATCACAACTAGCATTTTATTGTGGAGCAATTTTGATGAACACATTGAACTTATTTCTTATATGCAATTTTTGTTTATTGACATCTTTATTCAAATCCTAGGGTGTTGATAAATTGGAAATATATTCTAGCACGTAACTAAATTAATTTTCCTTGACACTCTAGATTTAGCAAAATTAACAGAAAATTGGAGGACAATAGACAAAACATGCGAATTTGAGGAAATGGACACAGAAAGTCATAAAACGCAGATGGAAGAGATTTGGTTTGCGATACAGGTCAATCCACATTACTGGCCGTTAAACTTCATTTCCGTCATTTGAATCTTCGTCAATGTTTTGGGTGGTTGAGCAGGAAAGCGGCCTCGTCACATTCTGACCTTGTTTGATCTTCTGGATGGCCTCTACCTCACGCCCACTAATTTCTTTCTTTTTTTAATCCAACCTCCTGAATAGTTATGGAAGGCCTGCGACTAGACCGCGTTGAAATCTTCAGATGGCGTACTTGCTTTTTCATTTACAACATAGAATAAGTATCCATGTCCAACAGATAAAATAGAAATTCTCGTCTAACAGATAAAATATCCTTGTCACTAATATGGCTAATCGTTGGAGGGGATCGATTATTAATGATTGTTCACACATTGCTTGTTTTCCTACATGTACTCGAGCTTATGACTGAACGGGGGCTACAAAGTGCTACATGAAGAAATCACTGTGATTGGGTTCCAACCCCGAAACCTATTGGATTTTCCCCATTTTTTTTATTTTGGCCCCTTTAAGCTCAAATCGCACTCACGTGAGTAATGGAGTCAAGGCCGAATTAAAGTTTCAGAGCGCCCTAGGCAGTATTCGGAGCGTACGCCCCCAATCTATTCTACACACTTGAAATCAACAAACAACCCTTTCCACATTAAGTCTGGCCAAGTCTTATTTTAGCAATGCGGTACCTACGTGCTACGAAGATAGGTTGTGGGGTCTGTCAGAAGAGCCAACACTTATAGAAATAGTAAGAGTAATAGTAACACTGTCAAACAAATATTCCTCGGGAAAACATACAATCCACCTATGTTTCAAAGTGATAGAGTCCTCAGAAAAGGTGGAAAAATGTTGCGCTGAAAATGACAATAGTGTTGCCAAATCCATATGCATTTTCATTGTATTGCAACAAACTATCTGGGAGACTGGGTGAATGAGAAATTATAATCGATAATATTGTATTACAGTTTACTTATTAGTGATATTCCTTGAAAAGGAGTTTGTAATGTTGTACGGGCTGTATAAGTTCTATAAGATTAAATAATAAAAATGAGATTAAAATAAAATTTGTAGCCTATTACCTGTTCACAAGGGCAGAAGCCGAAGGCGATTGACTTTAGTCTTTAGTTTTAAATATTTGATATTTGTGTAACTTATGGACCAATCCTGAGTCACCACGATTTACCCTTTGTAACAATTGAACTTGTTTATATATATGCAAATGGGCTGTGGGAAAATGCAATGGTGTCGGTTTGGTTAATATTTAATTTTTTGGAAACTTATAACTATGGCAAACCTAGAGCCAACTGCTGACTTGATTTATTTTTTTTAAATTATGGCGCCCTCTCCATTCAGCGCCCTAGGCAACTGCCTAAGTTGCCTAGGGGAAGAAACGCCCCTGAATGGAGTTTCAGTTTAAAACTTTCGTTTGCCAAACATGTATGACCAACTGCTGGAGGGACTCAATTATTTAAGATTTTTCGTGCATCTCATGTTTTCTTACACTTACTGAAGCTTCAAATTAAAAAGGGGGGCTACAAAATGCTCCAAGAAGTAAGCATTGTGGTTGGGTTTCAAACGTGGAACCTATTGGAGTTTCCCTTTTTTTGGCCCCTTCAAGCGCAAATTGCACTCACATGAGTAATGCGAGCGAGATTGAGACAAAAAAGTGGAGCACAAATAACATATATTGTTTGGGTAAGAACAATTTGCGCTGTGGAATACATGTGGGACATGCAAGTTTTAATTCCCACATTTTTATTTCCAAATTTCTGTTCATGTCCTCACCTTATCTAACAAATTAAATGTCGTCCACGTGAAAACCTTAACGCCGAAAAATAAAATAAAATAAATAGCAAAGTCCATGTTATGGTTGTCTTAGTACTGCTACAACCGAACAACCCCTGGTGCATGATTCATAAGTTTTGATCAAAGATGGTTAGTTGCACATCTCCTTTCCTGCAATTGCTCGAGCGTAAAATTGAAAAGGGGCACCACAAAGTGCTACAAGAAGGAATCATTACGTATGGATTTTGAGCATCGAACCTACTAGATTTTTCACTCACATGAATAGTGCAAGCGAGTTGGAGATGATAATACAGAGAAAAAATAGTAGATATTATTTTGGCAGGTACAATCTAAGCCATGGAATAGGTGTGGAACATGTAGGTATTTATTCCCACCTTTTATTTGTAATTTTTCATTCATGTCTTTGTATTTCTAACAAATTAAATGTCATCCAATTGAAAGCCTTAACGCAAATGGTCATTGATGGACAGTGCTTTGAAGATTGTTGATGAGGGAGACCCTAATAGTTAGAGAGAAATCCTAATCGCAAATGTCCATGAAATCACTACCCTGGTAGGGTAGGTCCACTCCACATATCCCTATCTCTAAAGTTTCTCGTCAATGACACAAGTGATTTCCCCTTACATTTACGTTTAATCAAACTACCCAATAAACCCAAGGGCTAAAATTGCAAACAAAAACTATTGATAGATCAACACTATTAATCATCCACTTCTTGCTTTCTGAGATAGCTCCAAAATATGATGCATTGACGACTTGCACACCGTACACCATTTTTCCTTCAAACAATTGCCAAACATGGTGTGGTTGTACGAGAGTATATTTTTGCATTGGTTCCCTTTTGCACTTTCCCCACCTTTTGACTTATATAGAGTATAGTGGGCGGCTATATAGATAGAGGCACGCCCTCCCCCCCTATATAGATTCTATATGGGATGGGCCCATATCCATATAGATAGAGGGAGGGGAGGGCGCCGATGGTGCTATCTATATGCCTTAAACCCCTTCTTCATCACCACTCTTGCTCTCTCAATTTTTTGTTCCCTCCAATATTAACTTGTTCGATGCATCCCCTTCGACATTTCCATCATACATTTCACATATGATTGCTAGTTGCAATCTCAATTGTCAATTTTTATATCTAAAATTTGACGACATAACTATGACAAAGTATAAATGAAATTAGAGCCTTCTATTTCCCATATTTCTCTACATATTTAATTGATCAATTACTTAGACATTATTTACTATATTTTATGTGTATTTTAACTGCTTAATTAGAAGTAATTCATTTATAATACTAAACATACATCACATAATTAATAAATAAAACAATATAAAACATATCCTTGCAAGAAACCACAAAGGTGTGTACCATGAAATCAACTATCATCGGGTCCAACTCCCCTCTTTCTTGTCATTTCATATTCCAAAGAAAGCAGAGGATGCCGGATATTTGTTTTTTACTTGCAGTCTAAAGGTAAAAGTGAATAATTAAAAGATATTGTTAGCATTATGGGCAAACGAAGCTCCGATTGGTGTATGAGAAAAATCTCATCTAAGATTACAAAATATATATATATATATATGAATTTATTTTATCTATCCTATCTTATTTCCAAATTTATCCACTTCCACTTTCACCATCTTGACTAAGTTAACTAGGCATGGAGGACCTAGCCCTTCTCAAAGAAGAGCTCTCTTCATTCATTATTGTGGACGTGACTTCTTGTTCCCCTATTCTTTCAACATTGTGATTGACTTTTATACTCCTCCTTGATTTCAGTACCAGTGGAGTTTTTGCTTCTTTTAATCTTCATCAAGCTCACAAAAACAACCTCTTTCATCAATCCCTCCAAATTATTATGTTGCAATGTTCTCGAGATCCTATCTTGCAAATTAAGCAATGAATGGTTGGAAGGGTTATTCCAGTGAGCAATATGTGAAAGATGAGAATTTAAAGTTGTTTGCCTTTGTAGTTGTACCTCTTGAATGCATCTCTTAAATGTTTTAGCTCTGGTTCTAAAAATCCTCATTAAATACCCTGCAAGCTTTGAAGGCTAGTTCTAACACTAACTTTTTGGCTCGGCTGGTGGTGAGAACCAACTTGCAAATAGAGATCCACCTGGATATATTTTCTAACAAGTCAGTGAGACAACGATTTATCATCTTTCCTCAAAAGAACAACCAAGGGTAAACTCCCCTTGCACTCGACTTCTATCAGGAATATAATGTTGTCAGATACACTCTTAAGGTGTTTATTGAACTCTTTTCAAGAATCCAAGCTTCGGTACCAACTCATGTTAGTATACTCAACATACTTCTTCCACCATCTAGGCTTCAATGGAAATGAATGGAAAGCCTAATCTTCAAAAAGCTCCATCAATATATGCACAAAAACCAAAGGAGAATCCATTGCAATCCCTTCCATCTGCTCACACACCAGACCCCTAAAAATGAAGATAGTCAGTCTCAAGGATAATTCAACTAGGATTAATATGTATGACGCAAATTAAAGAACTTATAATTGTTTTGGCAGGAAAACGGATTGCCAACAACAGCTTTAGTTCATAACAAATTAAAAAAATAAATTTTAATTATTTGCACTGTATCATTGCAAATAATCCAATATATTGTTTCAGTAAAAATTTGTTTTCTTTTTGGCAAAATATTTTTTTCTGTACCCTATTATAGAACTATGTTAATGCAAATCCAGGTTGACATTATTGAAACTTACCAAGGTTCTTGTAAAATACTCTCTCAACTTTGCCAACGAACTTCCTCGTTACTCTTACACACCCATTACTATTATTTGGTTACCTACTCCACATGCAAAGTATAACAGATACAATCATCATCTTACACCGCCATGACTATTATTTGGTTACCCACTCCACATACAAAGTATAACAGATACAATCATCCTCTTACACCGCCATGACTCTTATTTGGTTACCCACTCCACATCCAAAGTATAACAGATACATTCATCTTAACTATGTAATTTCCTTTTTGTATCACATAGGGCTTACCAAATAGTAAGAGAAGCATAACAAACATTTAGCACTAAGTTAATCTGAAATGCATGTACTGCGGTTTGATTATCTATTTTATCTACAGGTAGTTACGTAGATAGAAGTATCCATTGCAGTTATACATGTTGCAGGTGGTATATCCTAGAGGGGTTTATAACAATAGAGATCCATAATGAACGTTCAACACAAAGTATACAGAAACATCCACAGGCTACATAACTAGTGCAGATCTGTCTTATCATAGATCTGATATGTACTTCAAGGTATCCAAAAGACTCTAGTGCCAATACATATCATCTTTACACTTGTGTTGTGGAATTGCCACATCAAGTTTTTTGGAGACCTCTTGCACGCAGTAAGCTAAAATGTGCCAACTATTTGGAAAATTTTATTTATCTCTTTAAGAATTAGATATTTATCAAAAATGTTGGTCTTCAATGTACCCCACATATAAACGCACCCCCACATACACCCCAAAAGCCCAAGTTGATGGGTGATAAATTGTGTGCGTCTGGGCACAAAACAGTGATACTTCCAGTATCCTATGGGGGTTTTTGTACAAGCCCTTCACTTAAAAGAGTGTTTGATGCCTAACTAATACCAAAATAAGTAATTTCTTAAAGGAAAATTTCTCTAACCATTTGAAAAATCGGTTCCAGGCTCATACAACTACAATAGATAGATCAGATTTCTAGCTCAAGTCACCCCGCCACATTTCTCTTAAACTTTTGTTAAGCATCAATTGGGTTTATCACCCCTCTAGACCATCATTTTATCATTGACCTACCAAATATAAGCGAGATTTTTTATTTTGAGTTTGGTGCAACTCACAGATTATAAGAAAACCCATGCTTATTAGCAATTTACTGAGGCACGTCCCTTTAACAGCAACTTAACAGGCATTAATGGATTAGCCCTGCATGAAATATCAGTTCTAGACTTTTGCAGGTACATTGTATATAGGTATAATTTGCAGCTAAAGTCATCCTCACCAAATTTTCTCAACTGTTTTTCAGTATCAATTGGTCTTATCACCCCATTAGACCATAATTCTATCATTGTGCAACTAACATTGAGTGATTTTTTATTTTGAACTGGTGAGTCTCGATCAAATGCAAACCCGCACTAATTAGCAATTTCCCCATACATCAGCAATTTAATATGTATGAATGGATTAACCCCATACCATTTCCTCATGTGAGATATACCCATAATTCCCATTCTCGAAATGGATGCAATGAATAAATGACATGGAGGAGTGAACATGAAAAGAAGCTTGTATTACAAGCTCAGATGAAGTTTTCAAAAGAAAAGCTTCTAATTGTTCTCCACATGTTTCTTTATATTCTATTATTTTGTGTTTTTAACTTTTATGCCACATTGTATGGAAGAAAGCCATGAATTTCCATTCATCACAGACCACTTGCGACTTATGCCAAAGGAATTACTTCACCTAAGTTCCTTCCCCGTCTCCGATTATCTTATTTTACTTGGACCTCATTTTCAAGTTATGATTATTAGCATAGCTTGAGAAAGTTTCTGAACCGGTAATATGCTGAGTTGACCTCTACATAATTTCAAACACTTTTGCCACCATGTTTTCAAAAATCTATAAACTGATTGTGTTAACAGAGGCATTTGCAAAACAATTAGGCAATGATGTCAACCACCTCTTCAAATTCTTGAGGGCACTCCTAACACTCTAATCTATCATCCTGGATGAAGAAGACTGGTTACCGGAACTGCTCCTATGCTTTACATCTCTGTTGTAATTTCCTAGTGTTCTCACACAAAGATATATAAACTGATTGTGTTAACCAAGGTATTTCCACAATAATTTGCCAATGATGTTGAACACCACTTCAAATTCTGGACGGCTCTCATAACACTCTAATCTATCCTACCAAAGAAGAAGACTGGATACCATAACTGCTCCTCTGTTTTACTCCTGTTGTAATTTCCCGAGGTTCTCATACAACCATCCATTTCAAACCAACAGTGTAACCAACATAAACACAAAAAGATGAAGATATGAATTAAGTGCAATACAAGAAAAAATAGAAGATGTATTCAAATCTGGAAGTAAGAGATTTACGGTACAACAGTACAGCCCCAGAAATGAGATATCAAGGACGTAGCGAGAATAAGACAGAAATAGCTTCTTTTTTATAGCCAGCCAGATAGAGTTATATACTTCATACAAAGCCCGGCTTCAGAACTTCCATATCATTTTTTGCCAATCTACATTCAACCTAGCATGAGGCCTCCCATATGACATACAACGTTTTTTTGCTGAACTTCCGTTTTCCTGGCAAGCCAGCAGCTAAACGTTTTACTTGACAGAAAATTTAATCTTTATGCGTGCTGGAAACCTATTGCCCCCTTTTATAAGTTCTTAAATTTCTTTTCCTTCACAAAAGCACAGCCGAGAAGACTAAATGGCCCCACCGTCTGGCACCAACCCAGAGAATAGGAGGCATAAATTTAAATATATAAGGGGCCTATATTTCACAATGTATTCACTTCAGGAACAAATGCAGAGTTCAGACTGTTGTACAACAGTGAGCTGGTACAGGCAATTTTCACCCTTCAATCTAACAAATACAATTCCGTAGCCCACATCATCTCTTATTAGAATGTTAAATCGATCAAGCACTTGATTTTTACATGCCAAAAATGGTCATTTCAATAGGAGTTGTAAACTAGATCTACAAAAACAGTGGCACCTTGCAAAACACCATCCAGAGTCATCTAAAAGACTTCCAAGGCAGGACGTGATGACATATCTTAAAATATAAATATTATTTCTTTAAATTGGTACGTGAAAGGATTCGCTTTCCAAATGGACTACTTCGCAATGCTGGCAAATGTGGTCGGATGGCTTCAACAAAAGCAGAATGAAGAGTCCCCTGAATCCAGAAACAAAAGAAATTATTAGGTTAATTATGATTAATCAAACTGAATAAACATCAGAATATTGTTTCCCATTTCAATTGGTATCATATGGAAGAAGCAATTAAGGGAGTTTCAGGGGAACCTTCGAGGCATTCAAGGCAGATTGGACAACATAGTTAGCATATGGATCCTGCAATAGCTGCCCTAGACGAGAAGTATTGATAAGCTCTCGAATAATTTGTGCACGCTTCTCTTCTCCAGCAAGCTTCAAGCATTTTTCAACTACATTGCTGCTGAATTTCTGCATGGATAGGTGTGCATAGTTCCCTTCAAGTTGATCCGTTACATCTTCAGTTGCCCATGGAATTTTAAGATCCAAAATATATTGTACAACATAGTTTCTGCAGGAAAAAATAAATTCATTTAGCATATCCAATTGTGAATATCTTTGAACGATGTGAACTATGGCGTATGTATGTTGCTGTAGCAAGTTACTCCATTTCCCTCAAATAACGAACATTGAATCAGTATCCCAGCAACATATCATAAGCAATCAAAAACAAGGGAGTTGAGGTTCACATCTTTCTGAATCAAAAACAATGGAATCAAGGAGAATGGTTTCATAACTTGAAGATCCCATATTACATCTGCAAGATAAAAGCTAACAAAGGCATTTCTCTAACATAACAATAGGTTAACTAGTATAGTATGCCCAACCACTATTCTTGAATGTTACAAAGACTAGCAACAGCAAGAAGTTCTTTTTGCGCAGTATGGAAATGGAAAAAGGAAATAGATACTACAGAAAATACAGCTTTAAAATAATCCAACCTCTTAACAAAGAACCTAGTGAGTGCTATATAAAACTGGCCTGAGGAAGACATTGTCACAGATATGTTAGGTAGGCATAACAATTACCCAAAAGGATCCTGGGAAAGGACCAATGCATTAGCAGCTATTTCAGCTACCAAACGCTGCCGCTGGACTCCAGTTGAAAAATCAACACACCGTTGCAACACACAGCATCCATGACGATGGGATGCAATCTCAACACAATGTGCTGCAGCAGCATCAAAGAGAAACTGGCAACATAGAAAATAAATTTTAAATCAATGGCAACATCAGAAAGCTCAGAATAATATTCAAAAATTTGAAATACTGTGGAAAAACAATATTCAAAAGAAATTATAATAAAATTTTGTAACAAATTACTAGCATCACATGAAAGGAGTAAGAGTTATCAATCATGAGCTATAATAGAAACAAGCTCTCATGTGACAAAAACAAGGTTACTCAAATTGCATCAATCTTCATGTAGGCCTGCTAGTCTTCAGCCATTTTTTCTAGTTATTTGTTAAATCGGAAATTTGTAGACCCATCGTCACAATTTCTCCAAAAGGTTGTGATGCAGCTAAAAGATCACCCTAACCCCATGCATGGATCTCCACTGGCTTGGGTGGAAATTAGAAACTCAATTTTATGTTTTCAATCTATTTCAGTAATTTTGATAATAAGCTAGAGTTCCTTCCTCATCCCAATTCAATAAAATTGAAACAATATCTAAGTTTGTGGGATTCGAAACACAGCAGGTTAGCACATTCTCTTCAATCATTCATTAGCCATTACCTTGCATTTTGAGGATCAGAATATGGCAATTACAATTTTACATAACCAGTAAAATCCCAGGATCAAATGCAAAGGCGATGGACCCAACTCCTAAACATAGAAACCCAGAGCCTCCCACTACAAGGTTAGTGCACAAAATTCCCTAAGATCACCATGGTCGAAAAAATAAAACTTCCCCCCATGACCCCCTTTACCCTAAATACAAACAATTATAATGAGAGTAATCCTTGTCTAGCCTATGTTCCTTATGTGCAAGTCTCAATACCCTTTCCCTAATTGTATCCACCTTTGCACATATTACCCCTTTAACCCACTTGACCCATTAACCCCCTACATACCCCAAATACCTGCCCTGACCTCTTACCTACCCATTGAAATACACCACCAATCCATCCACTTCAAAAACAAGCCATCGAATGAAGACCTCAAAGAGTGAGTTTTGTAGACTCGACCACTCGTCTGCTTCGAGGAACTTTTCTCCTTCCCAAAACGTGCTCGGTAGGTTCACTTCGGTCGGTTTGTTTCACTGGATCTAATTCTCAAATAATTCGATCTAATTCTGTGGACTCTCATAGCCTTGTAAATTGTCTCTGTTGTGGTTATTGAGACGACTATTCTATTGGGCTGTTGAACAGAAAGACGTATGTTGAAGTAGGAGAGGCCATCTAAGGGCCAACAAAGGTAAAGGGGGCCATCCAAGTCTAGGTCAACCACATCGACGGACAATGATGGTCCATCCAAACCAAAGGATGGCCTGTCCCTTCACATGCAACCATATAGGCTGTTAGGCAACCCATCCAAACCTAATAGCAGCCATAAAAACTCATACAACCGTTGAAATAGGAAATCAGTTGGTCTAGGATAAGCAACTCGCTGAAAGAAGTATTAGCTTTGTCCAAGCAAGCAAACAAGAAGTCTAAGCGAAAATCAGTCCAAGACAAATGAGTCGGAGAAAATAACTAATCCATCCATTATTTTGAATCAACTCAAGGAGGACTGCAAACAAAGACTGAGCTTTACATTTCTGAAAATAGCCATGATAAAAATTAAAAACACCGCAGTGCAGTTAATATCTGATAATGATTAAGGCGACTACTTGATCCCGTTTAATCTTATACAGAAGGTGTTGTAGTGTATAATCTAACTCTAGGATTGTGATGCTGTTGAAGATTGAAGATTGTGTTGGTGTATGATGCTTTTAATCGTGATGCTCAGTTCTGAAAGGACTAATACAAAGCTTTGGAATCAGACCAAGTCACCAATCTTGTGGATGGCAGCAAAAAAAAAACTAAGCTTTCTGCTTCTGAATATAGCCAAGATAAAGATGGGAAAGCACCAGTTCATTTATCACTGCAAAAAAAACAAAAAATTCAAGAAAATATGAAAAAGCTGCAAAGATAAAAAGATGATGAGACATCGGATAGCCAGCATGATACATTTTGGGCTAAAACTTTATTTTCTATACATAATAATGAAACTTTAATTAATAGTTTTTCATCAAGATCTCATATAATTTATTAATTTGTTATAAGTATGCTTCCCACAATAATCGGTTATTCGTTTGATGTGGGTCCTTTGTTTTACTGCTTGTATAATTTATTTTATATTCTATTTTCTGATTTCTTATTACATTTCCTCCATTTCATCTCCAGTTTCAATGAAATTAGGGTCAAAACTTGCAACAGCCAACAACCAAATCTTAAAACATTGTAATTTCAAGAGAAAATTATAAATTGCCCTTGTGGTATACAAATTAACCCAGACCTTCCATATAAAATTGTATGACCTCTGTAAGGTGCTCGTCTAAGTTTACATTGCACCTTTTGAAATTGAATTCAGTTATTGAAGTCAAATTCTTGGTAACAAGTCGCCATGAACTCTTATAAGAAAGTTTTTTTTATGTATAAGATTGTTTATTACAGAAAGTAATCCCCATCATATACGACAGAATAAAAACAAGATACTTATGCAGCATAGTTAGCCCCCAAAGCATTCTTCTCATGCACTAAAAGGATATGACGGTTAATTAAATGTATGACAGTAATATGAAGATAATGATGTAACAATCAGCAGAACTTCCATAGAACTATAACTCATATATTGTCCGCATTTCCATTGAACTACAACTCACATATTGTTTGCACAATTTCAATATCATTGACGGTAAAAAGGCATAGTTACCAGGTACGGAAATCCGATTAAATTCGGAAGGGCAAAAAAATCCGAAAATTCGGAGTTCTCGAAAAAATCCGAAAAAAATACGGAAAAATCCGGTTCGGAATATATATACTTATATTATTATAAATTTATATTATTGTATACTTATATCATTATATACAGACAAATCATACAAAAAAGCATCCATCTACCATAATCATCATCATCATAATGATTCTTTCAAAAGATTGCAACAAGTTGCTTGGTCCAAAAAGGTACAAAAATGGATTTTATCAAAATAAGAAAAATATTGCCATCAATGTGTAGAGCTTGAGAAAATATATACGTTTAGAGAAGACGACACCTGAAACGGAGCCACAGAATGAAAGTTATGGCACATGCAAGTTTTTGCTACTACATCTTCCCGGACCCTTGCGATTTGTTCACCAAAAAAAAACAAATGCCAAAAAAAGATTTTTTTTTTTTTTCCTGCAAAAACAAGGCCGAACCGAACCGGATTTATTCGGTTGCTTCAAAAAATACGGTTCAAACCGGATTTCATACAAATCCGGCCGAACCAAGTAACTATGGTAAAAGGTATTTACAGGTTTCATGTGAGGGTATGAAGAAGAGTAGAATGAGATAAGGCAAAGGGAAAGAGAGGAGGTTGAGGAGCGGATGGACTGAACAAATGCAAGGAATTGGATTGTAGGTGGAGGGGCTGACGAAGGCAGGAGGATGGATGCCAAATGAACAAAAGGGTTCATAGGAAATGGAGCAAATATGCAGTGAAAATGGCATGGAGATGAGAGCTTAGAGAGCGTGCACAATAAAGCAAAAATTAAATAGGAAAATGTGCAAATAGGTGCGAAGCATGGTAAATGTTATAATAGATGAGGATAGGGAAGACCTACCCCATGGAGAAGACACTACTGATTGGAAAAATAATGACATATCTTTCCACATCTCAAAAGCCATCAGCGCGGAAAAGATTATAAAGCAGATGCTGTTTGGACAAAAGCTGAAGACAGTGATCACCAGGGAAGGTGATGAAGAAAATTGTGATACTGCTACACATGAGATGATGTTGATCAGTGCGGCCCAATTCCCACTAGGATGCATAGTGAGGCCCTATGTCCCAATACTATTTTTTGTAGTCGTTCAATGAGGCCAATTCCCACCGAGGAAGTGTAGTAATGGCTAGTCCCACTATTGTGCTTTTGTGAATGATTGTGTCAGTCCCTATTCACATATAGTGTTTTGTTATGAACAACTGTGTAGATCCTTGTTCATACAAATGTGAGGCTCAATTGAGTGTGTCCCTGTTTACACAGAGGTGTGGATGAACTAAAGTGTGTCCTAGACCATATATTTTGATGAACCAACATGTATTGTCCTCATTCATCGATTGATTGTAAGTGTCTTGTACTGTGTGAATGTCCCACTTTTCATGGAGAAACTATTCTCTCCCACTCTTGGGACAAAGATGTAATAAGGGAGGATGTTAGGTGTTTGGTATTACACCATACTATTTTTGTTATACTTGGGGAAGTGAGAAAATAAGTTTGGGAGATAAACTTTAATTAATTAATCATTATTTAAACCTATTTGAGTAGGTTGATGGGTGATTAGTTTAACACAAATGTAGAGAGGTATAAGGCTAAGATACCAGATATGTCTTAAAAGGTCAAGTATTGTGTATCCGACACATGACATGATAGGACAAGTGTCCTAAAATAGGACACGCGTCAAACATGTGCCCTAGATGTGTCGAATGCATACGCGCCAAAATGAAACCATGGGGAGGGAGGGGTTAAAACAGTTTTTCACTTCATATTTGTCAATTTCAGCTATAAAGAAAAGCTCTCACTGTTTAACATTGTGCAGCTGAAGGATAAAAAGCAGATTTGGAAGGCAATTCGAGAGATTTGAAGGCATTCTAGCTAACCAGATTTGTCATTTCTCCAACAGCAGCATTTTTCTTCATTCATACCACAGAAATCATTGCTCAATCATCAAAGGCAGCTGGTAAAGGTCAAAGGAAAGGCAAGAATATCAGTGTTGGTGCTCCTCCCGCCCTTCCCCGGCATTTCCCTCCAAGTTTATCCATCTCCGTTAGTACTCCATCTGTTGCAAATGGAGCTGCAGGTGCAGATGACAATGCTGCAAATGACCCTGCTGTAGCAAGACAGCAAGCTCAAGATAAAAACATCCGCTGTGGAAGTATGTAACAAAAAAATAAGGGCCCAGGGAAAAGGTTGTTGGGGGAGGAAATGTTGTTTGGACATGTAAATACTGCCATGTTGAATACAAGAGCACCTACTACCAAGTTAAGGGCCATTTATCGGGCCTTAAGCGGGGAATTGGAGCATG
Source organism: Taxus chinensis (assembly GCA_019776745.2). NCBI lineage: Eukaryota > Viridiplantae > Streptophyta > Pinopsida > Cupressales > Taxaceae > Taxus > Taxus chinensis. The sequence continues at coordinate 802,459,229 of CM034146.1, forward strand.
TAAATTGGTGAATGTTTCCCAACGAAATATGATGTCAAGAGAGGATAATATTGGCTAGGGGAAGGTGGCAGTAGCAAGTAGAACACACAAAAATGATTTCCTGTGTATATTTCATTTTTGTATATGTAATTTGTATATATAACGTGTCCCCGTGTCCTGTTTCTGGGGTCAATGTGTCCCGTGTCAGATACTCGTATTTGCATGTCCTATGTGTACCCTGTCCCGGGTCTTTGTGTCAGGTGACTTGAGTATAAAGTTGAAAATTAGGTAAAAGTGATAAGAATGTGCATCCTCAATTAGAGGATCACAACAAACCATTGCAATGTATATATACTCCTTAATATGAATGAATAAAATATCTGACACAGTTCAGTATTGCCAACAAAGGTGGTGATAATGGAAATGGAAAAGGGCAGCACTCCAAACTAGAAACTTAGTTACATTCTTCAACAAGCTTTCAGGCTGTAGAATTGTTTCCAGAATATTTTCTTCTCTCATTGCTACATGAAGCAACCCGTCCCGCCGATCTATTGATTAACTCGGGTGTCAATCTTGGAGTCTCTTAAAAATTGAAAGTGAACTTTCTCACAACTGGCCCACGCTGGAAGATCTCATCTCCAAGGATGCTCGCGGTGTATTTCCCCCACTCTAATTCGCCAGATATTCATGGTGTGACCAAAAAAGATCTGATCCCAATCCTAGCTGGCCTTCCCCCAATGATGAGGAGAACCTCCCGAATGTTGTGTTGGAATTCATGTCCTTTCATGATTAAAAGGTTGTCAGCTCCCTTGCCACTTGATTTTGATGAGACTAGTCATGGCATTGAAGGTGTCAATGGTATTTAACTCAGAGTCATCATCATTTGGCGACGCCTTCCCATCTCGACTTCTTTGCCGCTATTAAATCTGCTGGCCAATTGCCATGTTTCTTCACTCCTAATTCACTTTCGATTATTAGTCTCCCTGCTAAATTGCTTCCACAAGGTCTTAATGGCATCCGACGAATGTTGTCTTCTTGGAGGTCATGTTTCCTCAAAGACCCTCTCCACAAGTGATTCTCTCTTGACGGGATGGAGGCAGACTTGGTTAGGCAGATTCTTGGCTTAGACGGCGTTGGAGATATAGCAAATGTAAATCGCTCCGTACAATCTATCCGAGAAGACTTCCTGTATAAGCTGACCTCCATCACCCCTATAATGTATGTATTCCAATTTTTTGGTGAGAACTTTGTTCCCTTCTTGTTGTCTGCCCCTGCTGAAGGACCTGCATTCCATCTGGGATGCCTTGCACCCCACTCCCATCCGCTTCAACACCCCTGGGGATCTTTCTTTGCTTTCTAAGAGCACTTTGTCCCAAGATATTCTGGATGGATACCAATGGGGTCTCCCAAGGTCATCAAATTGTTCCAGGCCACTGGTTTACCTACTCGGGAAAGGCTGGCTTCTATTGAATAGCATACAGGGAACAGGGAGAGGGCGTGCAAAACCGTCCATGAATTTGCTTCTTCTCTCAGGTTTGATGTTGCGGGTGCACCCCTTGTTGTCAAAGCAAAACTCTATATTCTGCAGAATCTTAGTGCTCGTTCCCCTACATGGCCCAAGCACCAAGCATGGTAGGCATAAAAGAAGAGAGGGCAGGCTAATTACAAAAGAATGGGTTGAAGAAAATAAGAAGCCCTCTCTTGAGTAAATTATTTTGGGTTCTATGTTTCCCATGGCCAAATTTATGAATCTGGGAATAAGTGCAGACTTTGCCTCAAAGGTCAACTTTTCTTTGGTGATCAAAAACAACCTGCCAGAATAACTCTTGCATAAGGATAAGCTTTTGGATCATTTCATGACCAATTTGGACATCGCTACAGCTCTCTCCCTACTAAGAAGAAGTTTGTGCCCTCTGGTAATGTGGTGACTAGTGATGTTTTTGATTGTTGGGGCTTCCCAGACAGTTATATTGATGTTTGGGGGGGCTGGTCTTTAATCTATGTCTTGTGTTCTGTACGGTTTTGGCCCGAGTCTTGTTTGACTGCAATCCGGGTTTGATTGTGAGTCGGCAGTTATGGGTGGTGCCTCCATTTCTATTTTATTGGGGATGTGATCTCAGTAGGTGGTCCTGTGGATGCGGTTGGTCATTTGAGTAGCAGTTTTGCGGGTTGGCTGCAATGTGCTCCTTAGCTCTCTTTTTATCAATTGTTCTCTTTATTCGGTGGCGTTTTGGTGGTTTTTGTGTGGCTCTTCGTTGGCATGCTTTACTCTCTTGTGCATGGCCACCTTTTTATTTCTTGTTACTTGTTATTAGTGCTACAACCTTTCCCTTATAGAGGGGCCTCCCTTTTTTCTTTACTTTCTACATAACATATCCTTTGACCTTCATGGTTGAGGGCCTCAATACAACCTCTCATTTTACCAATCAAATATATATAAAGATGTATACTAACTTTTTTATACTTTTCCAAATAGCGAATAAGGTATTTTATGAAATTAATACTCTTATTCTTAAAAATTACGTCACAAGTCTCAACCTGAATATTTTATAATTTATTTTTATTTTTTAAATTTGGATCTTATATGGCCACAAGTCAATAGGGTATAAGCTATAGGGCTAGGAGAATTTTAAGGTCAAGGGCCATAAATCAAACTGACCCATAAGATTGGTACCCCGGGGAAAAAGAGTCCTCAATTCTCATATCACTTGTCACATGCTTAAATATACCATCAATATGAGATTCACATGTCGAATATAGAACAAAGATTAAGTATTTATCTGATCAATGATAACTAGGTCAATAGGAAATGAATAAATATATCATACAACGGAAACCTATCATAAAGATGTGTTTGTACAAGGTGTTGTTCATAACTATTAGCTTTATTAGTTTCACTCCACATTGCATATGGCATTTAAAGGTAGTCTTTGGTATTCTTTTACAAGAAACATTTGGCTAGTTTATAAAAATGTAACTAATTTGGAAGTTGGAACAAATAGCTTCACCAAAAAGGGGAAGCAATGGATCCAAAATGGGTACAAATTAATTTAAAATGGAGGGCCCCAGTCAGCATGCATAAAGTATGAATCTTTCTTAGATTGTGAAATTTTAAGAGATGATTCATTCCAAACTTTCACAAATGCTACCTCACAGAACTTGTGAAGCAGCTTAAAACTATTGCTGAGAAATTTTTAACAAGAAAATTGAATTGAACTGCTTAAGAAACTGATTGAAACTCTAATGTTGACACTGCATGATCCATCAACTCTTTGTCATACATACCAATGCAGTGGTGTGGCCATAAAACTATTGTTGTCTCTGAACAAAAGAGTGGTGGCCTAAAAATAGAAAAACAAGTGAGAGAATAAAGGTATCTTACTTTTAGTGAAGCAATATTACTTCATATTCATACCATAAGAATTGGAAGAAGTATCTTAAACACAGTAATTTTGAAGTAGCATCAGATCAGATACCCTTTTTTGATCATTCCACCTAAAAGGACTGATGACATAGTCGGCCAGTGCTCTTTTTGTGTGTGTGTGTCAATAGCGTGCACAAGTCCTGGATAGAATAAGGAAGCCCAAATGGTAAAATGGCGTATTCAAGAAGTATCGTTATCAAAGCTAGTTAAGCCCCTTCCCCATTTAAAAATGAAAGATAAAATAATTATTAGGATGTGGTAACATAGAGATCTATGATTCTATAACTTCCATGACGGTCCTTTTGCAAGATATATTGTTATGGTTTTTCACCTGGATATCTGCATGCACTGGCAATATACAAGGAAAAACCGAAATTATGATGACACCTACATATAAACTACATGACATAAGTAAAAAATCCAATAGGTACGGTACTAGTATCACCAAAACATGTTTGGAGATAAGCATCACCAAGTCAGAACTCCAAAGTTCAAAACATGTTTGGAGATGAGCATCGCCCAGTCGGAACTCCAAAGTTCAAACCATCCTACTTTCTCATATATCCGAAAAATAACGTACAATAAAGCGAATAATACTATAGATTGCACTCATGAAGATAAAGTTTAACCTCACAACATAATCAATGAACCAGTTTGCAAGTGTCAACCACTGTGAAGGGACTTACGTGTCTCCTTACGCACATATTCTTTTGAAACGACTAACATGGATTAAACAACACGGGGATGACTTAGGCATCAACAAACAAACTAATAATCAAATATACTCGCAGTATGACCTACAATGCCAACCACCATGGAAACAACTTAGATGCATCTACTCAAATACTCTCAAAGGATGACCTACAAAGCTCAACTACTTTCCAAAATATATTGCTCAACTAATTTCCAAAATATATTACAACCATCAACCAACAAGACCAATACCCAAGTATTCCAAAGGGACAACTTACAAATGTCAACCTATATGGAGATAGCTTAAAGGCATTTACAAATACCATTATCATGAGACAACTTATAGGCATCTACCACACCAAGGATAGCTTACACGCATCTACCACTCCAGGGACTGATTATAGGGGTCAACAATACATAAAAAGAGAAAGAAATGTATATAGCATATGTAAAAGCAAAATTCAAGCATTTGCAACAGCCAACTCGAGTTAATGTCCAATCAAAAGCAACAGATTCAGATCAACACTTTTACAACAATTAAAGTAAACAAGAAAACAAATCATAAAAAAAGGATTCCAGAAAATCTAAAGCATATATGACAGTACAAGTTCAGATTATAAGAAATCAACATCAAACATCTAGTCAGCATGCTTACAAGTAAAACAACCAAAACTACTTCCACAATCAGTAAACAGCAATCAAACTAACCTTTGCTGATGTCAGGACGCAACTTACGACATTCAAAAATCAGACAAAGTCATCACAGCATTCATCAGCCAAACTACATCAATGCAGAAGTCAATTGTCAAACTAGCTCAACACAAGAGTCGCCAGGTCTGCTTCGAACTCGGTTACATCACAGTCTCACATACTGGTGTCACTTCACACAGTCTAAATCAATACCCCCCCATCAGTGTCTTCTTCACTGCTACCACAAGTGCATTTTTAATGCAATGAGGCATCAGTAATAAGAAAGAAATGATATTTATACTTGTTCAATGCACTAAACAAGGCTGCTGGTCAGCACAATCAGCAATATTTTTAGTTAATGCTGTCATTAATGCCTAGATTGAAGCAACTAGAGAAAAATTACATGTTATATTCATCAAAGCATATTTTCAAAGTTTATGATGATGCGAATGCATTTGATGATGTCATATCTGATGCCATTGCCTCTTCTGCTGTATGGACTGGAGCCTTTGTTCTGTCTCTACTATAGTGGAATGAAGGCCTTGGTTGGGTCATAACCAAACGCCACCTAAAAGACTCATTGTCCTTGTTGAGCCCGGTTTTCTAGCAAAGGATGGTTACATTCAATTCCACTCTTCTATGGATTTATCAAACCATATAATTGTTTCCCAGTTTCCTTGTTCTTCCATATAGTATTATTACTGGACAATAGGATTGTTTGAATTTCTCACCATCTAAACAATTTGAGAGGTCATCTCGATAAAACAAAATTCTACATCAGACGACATGTTGGTCTCGTTAAACTTAAAACTCAGCTCTAGCTGAAGGCTATTTTGATATATTTTTTACGTGATTGATAATTGATGCATTCCTTGTAATAATTGAAATGCTTTAGTCTTACCCTTGGGGTTGAGAAGGCCTAAAATGATTCGTTTTCGAAGCTAAATTAAATACATTCATGAGATGGTACACAAACATTCGAGAGATTATACAAAGAACACATGGAGATTGGGAGATATTAGGGTGGGTTATCCTAAGGAATCCCACAACACAACACAACAAACTCAATAAAAGAAGAGCATTCACAATAAGATATGATGCTTCTTGCTTGGGAGGTGGGTGAAACCTCTTATGTATACACATAATCCTAATAACATGTAGGGTGAGTTGACCACTCAAGTGCCTACTATGCTGACATACATCAAAATGTATTTTGTAATTAAAGGAAAAGACACTAGGCCCGATAGGAGAGATTTATCTACTCTTAACCACCCCCTTAAAGAACCACTTAGAGGGCCCAAAGGAAGGTGGCCATTACTCAGCAAACCTTACTTGCCAAATCTTCCCCCTTACATACCCCTAAAAGAGGAGTCATAATGAAAGATGTCATAAAAGAAATGTGCTATTACACTAACATTCCCCCTTAATGACAAATTTATCGATCCAAAAGATGACAACTCCCCTAAAAGAGTACTAAGGGAAGTTGGCATCTACTTGCCAAACCTTCCCTCCAACATACACCCTGAAAGGAGCTATAATGAAATATGTCATAAAAGAAAGGTGGCATTACATTAACATTTACCCCTAATGACAACTTTCTCAATCAAAGAATTGATGATAATCCGAAATGTTCAAGTCAACTATGATCTGAACACGTGTCAATCACCAAATACTCCCAAACCCATGATATATTGGAACCACGCATTGATTCCGCAACCTTACAATCCCTAACCGCCAAGAGAATGATGAGCCAAAATGTTGAAACCAGCTATGATCCAAATACATGTTGATCACCAAATTGCCCCAGCCATAGGATATAATTGAACCACTTCACCAACAAGTCCTCAGCCTTCTAATCCTCCAACTTCCCATTCAAACAATTCTCCAAGAGAATGATGATGAAAATGTTTAAGCCAACTATAATCCAACTACCAACCACCATGCCCTCACCAAATGTTCATGACCATGTGCATGAGCACCCAAACCTGCACAAATCCAAAGTGTGCCAAAAACCTGAAGCACAACACCAAGAGATAGCATCCATAGAAGTGATGATGATAACCAAATAGCTAACGCCAACTACAATCCAATCATTAAAATTCAAACAATTCTCCAAGAGAATGATGATGAAAATGTTTAAGCCAACTATAATCCAACCACCAACCACCATCCCCTCACCAAATGCTTATGACCATGTGCATGAGCTCCCAAATCTGCACAAATGAAAAGTGTGCCAAAAACCTGAAGCACAACACCAAGAAATAGCATCCATAGAACTTAGAAGTGATGACGATAACCAAATAGCTAAGGCCAACTATGATCTAATCATTAAATGCTCTTATCCATATGCATAAGCTCCAAAAGCTAGCACAATTCTTATTTGCGTGTTAGAAAATGATGAGAGACATATTAATCCTAATCATAGATTCAGATATCACCAAAAAAACTGGCACTAAATTGCGATACCGAGACAGAACGATATATCTTCGAAAGAATCTCAATAACAGAAAAACCGATTACTCGGCAATTTTTGCCAAAGAATCATAGTAATTACTTGGCAAAAATCGCTGAGTAATCAGTGACGACTCACCATTAACAGAAAAAAATGCCTAGGCATTTATATAAGCCCTTAACAGGAAATAGTGTTATATGTAATTATCGCAGGATAAAGATGAGTGGAGGTGTGTATCGCCTTAAATATCACATTACACAACTACCAAGGAATCATGTGGTCATGTGCAAACAAGCACCACTTAAGGCTCAATGAGAAATGGATGTTCTCACGGCTTATGTAGAGAAAAAAAGGAAAGTTGATGAACTTGCAGCCCTAATGATTAGAAGGGCAATGAGGGAAGATTATGACAAATGAGGCCTCGTCTATTGCCCCAACTTCAGGGGATTGAGGAAAGGGATGGGGATCATCCACTGAAGATACTTCCGCTACATTTTTCTATTCCTTAAAGTAGTTTTTGGGTCACAACCTTCACTAAAAGGTACCTCTTGGAACCGGGAAATGCATCATGAAGCAAGGATAGTTGCGAAAAGCTTTTAATACAAAAACATTCCATTTAGTGTGGCGAAAAGCCCCATATTGGGAGAATTGGCCACTGCATTGATAGTTGCCATGAAGGGGTTCAAGGCTCCTCATGATTTGAATGGCCCATTATTGGAGGATTCTGTCAAACATATGCAAGTCCCAAGTAGAAGAGAAAAAAAAAAGTATGGCAAAAAAAGGGCTACACCATTGTGTCTGATGGGTGGACGAATGGGAAAAACCACACATTGATTAATTTTTGAGTGGCTTCAAGTGGGCAGTTAATCTTCTTGAAGTCAATTGATAACTCCAAGTACAAAATGCAATCGCTTTGTATGATTGTATTGGATGAGGTGGTAAAGGAAGTGGGTTTGCAGAATGTTGTCCAAATTGTGACAAACAACACAATAGCCTATGTAGTAGTAGAGACTTCTTAAAGAGAGGCACCTTACACTTTTTTGGAGCCCTTGTGTTGCCCATTGCATTGAACTTCCTACTCGAAGACATAGGAAAAATATCATGGGTGAAAAAAGTAGTTGAAGAGAAATATCACCAAATTCATCTACCATCACACTCAAGTGTTGAACTTAATGAGAGACCACACCAAATGGACATGAGCTTGTGCAATCAAGAGTCATGCAATTCCCCACAAACTTCATCACATTGTAGAGCATTGCAGCCTCACTAACATCTCTTAAGCGAAGGTTTGTGAGCATGCGGTGATTGGAGTCTTCCAATGCTAGGAAGGCCAAAGGGGAAGGGGTCGTAAAGACAATTTTGATGATGTGTTTACAAAAAATATCGAGGAAATTATTAAAGTACACTTAACTATTTTTTATTTAATCATTTATTTGTTAACCAAAAAAACTTTATTTTGATTTTAAATTTGGGCATTATTTTGTTTTGGGTGTGAGAGACTTTGGTTCAAGTTCTACAGTTGGTGGATGGGAAGAGAAACCCAATGATTTATTTATATGAGGATATGGATGTGGCCAAGGAGGCCATAATCACATATTATGAGTGAAATCAAAGAAAATATGCACCCATCAAACGTATAACTAATCAAAGATGGAACAAGGCACTCCACTAACATAATCATGCAACAACCTTCTATTTGAACCCTGAGCTTTTCTATTATGATTCATTTAAGAACGATGAAGAGGTTATTGACGACCTCAATACATGCATAGAGAGGATGATCCCTAATGATGGCACAAGAGATGCAATTATTGAGGCTAGCAGATTTACAAGAATGTAATGGAGAGACTCTTTTATTCAGCTCCATGTATTAAAAGAAAGAACACCTCTCAAACAAGTAAAAACAAATTGAGTCCCTTGTTTTTACTCTTTAGTCTCATTACTCATAGATAGTACTAGCTAGATTTCTTTCATTTAGTCATGCCTAGTTTACTTACAAAATTATAAATGTTAATTTGCATGTGTGGTGGGAAGATTGGGGATGACATTATTGCAAAGGAGGAATTTTTACCTTCCACTTCCAAAGGGCAGTAGACTTATTCGAGGCGTTGAAGATGATTGTATATTTCATATTTGATATTAGTATATATTTGGTGCATTGAGGACTATGATTGTTATTTGTAATTTGTACTCTTTTTCGTCAAAAATTAATAGAAAATATACTTATGCGATCTCTACATTCATTTCCCATGCCAATTAATAATTATTTTCATGTTATTCAAGTTTATTTTATTAAATTGTATGTTTTTTACAGTAGCAATAAGGTTGTCAAGTACTTGCCAATTAACTTCCAAGTCCCAAGTAACAAGTCAAAATTTGGGTTATCGACTAATGTTAAAGTACATGTTCTTGAACTATGATCTTAATTACTTTAATACCCCCACAATGACTAACTATGATCTTAATAACTTTAATACGCCCACAATGACTAATCCAGAAACTACTCCAAGTTTGTCCTGAAATTTTACAAACACAATGGGACCAATGGATTTAGTCATTAAATCAGCAAGCTGCTCCTTAGATTCCTTAGATTGTTAAGTTGAAATCAGCAAGCTACTCCTTAGATGTTAAGTTGAAATCTGCAATCTTATTATGTTTTGCTATTATCCAATGTATGAGCTTTGGTTGACACAAAATATGAGAAATATCACTAATAGCAATGCATAGATCTAGTTGTTTAGCTAAAGGATATATCAGGCTGCCCACCAATTGTATGTAGGATGATTCGATGAACCGGTGAAGAGTCATCATTAACTGATAACTCCAGCCCAACCTCCATAGTTTTAAAATTAGAATCTTGGAGATGTTGATCAAATAGAATTGCACCAGGCTCAAGGGGCATGCTTGAGTCCGTACAGCGACTCAATCAATCTATTGCCTAGATAATCACGTTTGGGTACATGAAAACCTTAAAGCAACACCTTGTAGACCTTATCATCCAAATCTCGGTTCAAAACTAAACTGAGCTTCTATGGAGAGAAGCAGCCAAAATGTGGCCATCTTTGTAGGAGTAAAAATCAACTCTGCAGCAAGAGAAACAACCATCTCCTCCTCATCCATTCCCTGCCTATTGTTATAAGCCTTTCACAACAAGTTACGCCTTGTACTTATCCAAAGTACCATCAGCTTTGTTTGTGACTGTATCCAATAGGTAATTCCACCAACTCTTGATTAACAATGTCTTTGATTGAATGACTTTTCCTGCCAACTCACTACGAGTGTCTTTTCTTGCCATCTTGCCATGTGCCTCTTATGCATTCTAGAAAGAGGAGTCACCCTCCACAATTATATGAGTGGCTTGTCCTACCATCTCACCATGCACCTCCCACACATCATGTAATTGGGGCATGATTTCAACCTGCCCGCACATTTTTTATAATGGATATCCCTCGATAACTAGTGCATGTAAGTTGATCAAAGCAAGGTCAACAAGCCTATGAGGAATGTCATCCTCCAACACATTCTAAATGGTGGAGTCTCCCTCCACATGTGCTTTAACATTGAGTGTAGTAGAGTCAACAAGCCAATGATGGCCACCCTTAACCAATGCCTAGGGAAACTACCATGTCATGTGTCACATCCAAACACAATTTACTTTTGCCCAAAGAAATTTATAGTAATATTAGGATTTTTTGTTAACAAATACACAAGATTTTTATAAATGTTAGGATAATACATACCATTTTTATTGAGTTTTTTATAATTATTAGAAACAATGCATATATCTCATATCCTCTCTACTACAAGTGACTCCCCATCAACTAATATAATTGAATAAGAACAATTTGTATTTGTAGTAATCAATCCCTTCACACGGACAATGTCGGGATGTGCAGGAAACAATGAATCAAACAGCTTGTAGCACCATCATGAAGCATGACACAAAAAATGTCTACATGTGTCAGAATCAATGAATCGTCAACTAGTAACACCATTGCGAAACATACTCTTCCTCAAAATCCTATTCTTCAATTGTTGCCACATTTACATGGCCCCTCACCCTTTTGCTGTGGGAAGAAAGATCATATCATCACTTATTGGCAATCCCTTTTCATATGCCCAACCTTATGATTGTAGTAACATATCAACTTGTCTCTAGAAAAGGATTCACCATGAATTCGTTTTAGCTTCCCCTTTGACTGAGCAACAAATGCACTCTCTATTTGTCTAGAAGTAGACTCACTTGCCTGAGTTTGTCTCTACTCTTTCTCCAACAAATAGGAACTAACCTAATCAAAAGTCAAGGTCCGCTCTCAGCCATCAAGTGTAAGTCCTCTATGAATGTCTCATAGGAGGATTGTAAACCATTTAGAACAAGCACAACCAGGCCATCATTATCCATCTTTTTATTGATGGCACCAAATTTATCTCAGAAATATTTCATCTTAATAAGTTGTCTTGAGAGGAAGCCACCGTCATAAATCTTTGTTGAAAACAACAAAAAAAATAGGTACAATACCTGATTTTTCTCTATAGTTAGATATTTGTCCTATGATTATCAACGCCATAATTTTCCTCTGAAATGGTTATTTCATTAGTGTAATATAATAAATAGTCTAGCGAATTGTCGATTACCAATGGTGAATCTTTATTGATGAATCTCTATACCATAGCAGTAACATCCATTACAAGTTAAAGGTGCTTGATAACAAATAACGGCACACACCGTAGAAAGTCAAAGTAGTCAGTAAATTTCCATGGTAAAGGTCAAATTATATTAAGGCAATAATGTGAAAATGATGGTCAATGGTAAAAAATTAAATATTTGTCATAAATGGTCATAATAATATCAAAATATCACTATCATGGTAGGTAGGTAACTATGGCCCAAGCGGTCATAAATAATTAATTTTATTTTTGTAATGATTACAAAATAGTTGTGTCATATATCTTTGACATATTTTTTTTATTGTTGGGATAAAATTTAGAAAATGGTAAGTCTATCCTATCCTAAGTTATAATTCAATGTGTAAAGGTTGAAGTCTATCTAATCCTATGTGTAAAGATGAGAGTTGTAATATGTATTCTAATTGGTTAGAAGGGATTTAATATCCTACCTTGGAGATAAGCCGAACAAACCTGGAATCAATGTGTAAAAGTTGAAGCCTATCTTATCTTATGTGTAAAGATGATAGTTGTAATATGTATTCTAATTAGTTAGAAGGAATTTAATATCCTACCTTGGAGATAAGCAGAACAAGCCTTGGAGGCCTATAAAAAGTGATGTTAATTACCTCATTTGCGACATAAGTTGGAGAGACTTGTGAGATGTAAGAAATGAGAGTCTAGTCCACTGTGTAAGAGTGTTATGGAAACTTTGAAGAAGTGTGTTCAGGAAGATTCTCCCAAAAAGGCTATTGGAAAGAAAAATGAGTGGAATCCATGTAGAGTTGGTAACACTTGATAGAAGCCAACTTTACCCTTTTGGTGAGATTGTAACATTTCTTTTGTTATTAATATAATTATTGGGTGTACTTCTTTTGTTGTAAAATCTTTTAATCACATTTTGTATTGCATGTATTGTATGTTGATGTGTTTTCAAATTCACGCCACCATATTAAAAATTGTACATTTGTAATACAATCATAGCACGGAGCGTACTCGGTAATATGAAATTTGGGTGTCGGTTTAGGGTCGACATTTTGGTTCCATTGTTAAGACCATTCCTCGATCACAATTCTTCTAAAGTTGTTTTCCAAATTAGCTAATTATTGTTAGTAGACGGAGAGGCAAAGAGAAAGATGAGAAGACAAACTACATTGCTGAAATGTAACAGGTAAAGTTTTATTTATATGTAGGCATGATGGTTATATAGTTACAAAACAGTTATCAGTTATAACTCCTTAATAACTGCCCAAAACCGAATGGTTCATTATATATTCAACACCCCCTCTTAATGACTAAGCTTGAAACAACACCAAGTTTATCTCTAAACTTGACAAACAGCAAAGGACCAAGAGGTTTTGTCATTACATCAGCAGGCTGATCCGACAAAAGACAAAAATGAAGTGAGATATCACCAGAATCAACCAACTCTTAAATATAATGATCATGAATCTTGATATGTTTAGTGCGGGCATGATAGACAGGATTCTTCACCATCATTAGACCATCTTGATTATCACAAAAGAATGAAAGAGGTGTAGCAATAGCCTAGGAAAACTGAAAATCAGTCAAAATCCAACGAAGCCACATTGCTTCGCAATTGGCACTAACAATCTTTTATTCCGCTTCAATAGAAGAGATGGCAACAGTACGCTGAAGTTTACTATGCCAAGAAACAATAAGAATCACAATGTCATCATCATTGCTTTTGACATAGAGATCCAGATCCGAATGACTCCGTGTGAAGCTTGAATCCTTGAGATGTTTATCTATTTTGATGTAACAGGCTCGAGGAGCCTGCTTAAGTCCATACAGGGACTTAATCAATCTACATACCAGATGCTCACAACCACAAGCCCGAAAACCCTCAGCGTATGTCATATACACTTCTTCCTTCAAATCCCCATTCAGGGAAAAAAAATTGACATCCATCTGATATACTTTCCAACCAAACTGAGTTGCAAAAGAAAGAAGAAGCCGAAAAGTGACCATCTTCGCAGTAGCAGCAAAAGTCTCATAATCTATCCCGTCCTATTGTGAAAATCCTTTCGCAACGAGCCCAACCTTGTACTTATCCAAAGTACCATCTACTTTACACTTGATTTTATACACCCATTTACTACCAATGGGATGTTTCCCTGGAGGCATTGGCACCAACTTCCAGGTATTATTTTTAATCAAGGCATCACAATCTAGTTGTATGGCAGTTTCCCATTCCGGTATGCCTCGATCTTTAGGGCATTTTTGTGGCTCATGAATATGAAGAAGATCATAAGCAAGAGCAAACCGAGTGTGCTCGGAATAATCAATTTATTTACAAATTCGTCGAGACCTTCTATCTAAGAGAGCAAATAATTCTTCCTCCTCAAATCCTAAATAGTGGAGTAAAACCACTTAGGTCGCCGGTGAACTGAGGATGTGTTATCTGGTTGTGGTGCTTCTAGAAGAGGAACCAACAGAAGTTCTGAGGAGAAACCAACGCAAGTTGATTTCCTAGAGACTCAAAAGTCGCAACAGGAGAGTGCACAGACAATTTTGGAGTCTGTGGAGTATGAGAACAATCTAAATCATAATAGGGCAAGGAAAGAGTACCAAACTTTGTTATGACCCCTTGCTGATTACAACCAAAGAAAGATTGTTTCTTTTACATCAACATCCCAACTAACAATGATTTTATTAGTGGAATTATCAATCAATCTATAGGCCTTAGATTGATCACTATAACCAACAAAAAAGTATCTAGAACATTTGGAATCTAACTTACTCCTCTTACTTGCAGGAACCAAAGTATAAGCAGTTGAACCAAAAACACAAAATGTTGATACCTCTGGTTTGGTTGTGGACCAAGACTCCAATTGAGAATATATGCAATTGTGTTAACAACTTCTCCCAAGTACTTATATGGCACTACTCGACTGTGCATCATGCACCTTGCCATCTCCATGATGGTTTTGTTTCGTCCTTCTACCACCCCATTCTGTTGTTGCGTATAAGGAGCTGTCAACTAGCGTTGAATCCCTTCTTTACTGCAAAAATCTACGAATTGTTTAGAGGTGAACTCACCCCCATTATCAGATCTCAAAGTTTTGATCTATCGTCTAGTTTAATTCTCCACCAAGGCCTTGAACTTGACAAAAGAAGCAAAGCAATCAAACTTCTTCAAAAAATAGACCACATGTTTGATTTTCTGAGAATGATCATCCACCAGCAAGAGAAAATAACATGCACCAAGGACTATGGTAGTCTTCATGATGGCTCACATAGATCTGCATGCACACGATCCAAGAGCCCCTTTGCACGCCAAGCACCTTCAGTGGGAAAAGGCTTTTCTTCTGTTTTCTTGCAAAACAATCAGCACACATATCCTATTTTTCCTGGATAGGAGGCAAACCAACAACCATGTTGGCTCTATGAAGGTGGGCTAGATACTAAAGGTTGAAGATGGCCATATCTTTTGTGCCATAAAACACCAGTATTGCCTTCCACAACTAAGGCATGCAAGTTGACTGTGGCAGGATCAACAAGTCTATATAGACCACCATGCCCAATTCCCAAGGCAACAACCTTATTTTGCCTGATGTCAGACACAATACATTGTTTTCCAAAAAAGTTTATAGAGATATTAGTAGTATCAGTTAGCTGAGAGATAACAAATTTTTATTCATGTTAGGTACAAATCTAACATGTTTGACAAGCAATTTGGTATTATTATTTAACATAATACGAACATCTCCAATACCTTCTACAACATGTGATCTCTCGTCCCCTAAAGTAACTAAATTAGAAGAACATGAATGAAAATTGAGATACCAATCTTTTTGACATGTGAAATGTCGTGATGCTCCGGAATCAAAGAACCGGCACTGAGTAGGGCTGCTATTGACCGTGCAAGATGCCATAAGAGCATACTCATCTTCTAACCTCGTATTCAACCGTAGCCACATGTGTCTACCCCTTCTACTTCTTCAGGGCATCGAGTCGTTTCCGATAGTCATTCCTCACATGACCAAGTTTGTGATAATAATCACATTTCACTTGATGTTTAAGAGAGGAAGTGGATGTCTCAGTCTGTCGTTTCCACTTTCCTTTGGATTGAGTAGCAAAAGCGCTCTCAGTTTGTCCAGAACTGGACTTTTGAGCCTGTGTTTGTCTTCGTTTCTTTTGCAACACATAGGAACTCACCTTGTCAAACATAAGAGTTTGACTCTCAATCATTAAATGAAGTGCCTCCACAAATGACTCATATAAAAAAGGCAAGCTATTTAGAACCAAAGCCACCATATCATCATCATCCACCTTTTTAATTATGGAAGATAGTTGGTCTCAGAGGTCTTTCATCCGAAGTAGGTGCTCAGTTAGCAATCCTTCTTATAACTTCAAAGTAAACAATGTATTTTTGAGGTATAAAACCCATCCTTTCTCTAACGTACGATATTTATCTTTTAGATTCATTGATAACGTGTTTGCCACAGTAGCATTTTGCACTTCGGTATCATATCATCTAACACCGACAACTTGAGAAGCAATAGAGTTTCCTTATGATGTTTGCCATAATCCGCAAAGTTTGTAGCAGGTTTGCCTCCACTACCCATGATAATCTTATCATAATCATGAAATTCTTCAAGCATTAGAATCTTATCGCTCCATACATTGAAAGTTGTGCCTATTAATTTTTGTGAGTCCGGCAGAATTAGGTTCGAAATATTTGCCATTTTAATATTCCAAAGTAACGGAAATAATAAAATAATATGTTGCCCACACCAACAAATAGAATGAAATTGATTATTCCAATGCAAGTCACAAGGTGAATACCTTTGTTGAAAAGGAAGAACTTGAACTTCTTCTGCCCTCAAACTGCCCTGAAAGAACTTGAACTTCTGTCTTTGAACTGTATTTGCATCTATTAAGAACAGTATGCAGGAAATCGTGACAGTATTTTTGCCCTTACCGTGCCCTAGTGGCTTAAGGCTTTTCACAATTTCTGCAAATGGAGCTTTTCATGACTTTTGGGGACTATTGTGACCTCCACGACTTTAATGGTGATTGTTGCAACCTTGAAACTGGCTCCAAAAGTCGCAGGTTACAAATTTCCTTTGTGTCAAAATTATGTTTTGAACCAGCAACCAAATGTCTTTGCAACAAAAATCGTCCTTTCATTTGAGCCTTCTTCTACATGCATGGAACTAGATTCTACAGTTTGTGCCCTTGTTGGGCTTCCTCAAACAATGTATTGATGTCCTCTACCCTTCAAGGGCTTCCTCGGGCTATGATACCAATGCTACTAGAAGGAGAGGCAAAGAGAAAGATGAGAAGGCAAACTGCACTGCTGAAATGTAACAGGCAGAGTTTCATTTATATGTAGGGATGATGGTTACATAGTTACAAAACAGTTATCAGTTATAACTCCTTAATAACTGCCCAGAACCGAATGGTTCATTATATATTCAACAATTGTTACTTTTATGGTAACTTCGTTTTTACCATGAAAAATATTTACCAAAATATAGTCACTTTTTATTATGGTCATTCATATGTATTGTGATAAATTCACTTTTTACAGTGAATCGTGTTTACCAGAGTAAATTCACTTTTTACTATAGTCATTCTTGTTTTTACCGTGAAGAGTGTTTCTTGTAGTAAAATCACTTTCTACTGCAGTCACTCCAATTCATACTTGTACGTTACTAATTTATTGTGCTTACTTTAGCACGGAAGTTATAGTGTGTTATCTTTTTTGTAGTGAATTGCACGTTGAGACTGAAAGGGGATTTATAGAGAAAGAACAAATAGCGTGTTCATCATCTTCTTAAAGTTGTAGCTAAGGAGCATAGAAAGAGAAGGATGGGTAAGATTCATGTTTTCTAATCCCAATCCATGGAAAATGCTCTCTTTCATTCAATAATTTAAAAATCTTGTATTTGTAATGGGCTCATAAGGACAGAACAGTGAACTAAATTTCTTCCTACATTTTTAGATGGTTCGACACTTGATGTTAAAAACTCGTGAGATTTTCTTGAAAAAATTGATGTACAATACAAATACTCAAATGTCATGCTAACAAATCACAAAACTAACTCAAGAAGCAAATGATAAAATCAAAGACTACCATGTACAAGTTTTAGAGCTGAGGAGAGATCAACGACTACCATGCACGAGTTTTAGAGCTAACGAGGAAGTTGAATGCTTAGATCATGAAAAAAAAGATCAGCAGAAGAACTAATGAATGGCATGGACAACCTATTATGAAAATACTTCATCCTAGGGATGAGGTCAGAAATCAAACAACAAGTGAAATATGATTGTTTGACGACTCTTAAGTAATCAAATGAGATCGCCAAGCAGCAAGGGAAAAGCATGGAGGAGGAGCCAAAAGAAGAAGTTTGTAAGGTTGAGGCTACACCAACACTCGTAGTCCAAGCACCACAATCATTAACGGTGAGCACGTTTATTCCTTCTATTACATCAAATGCATATGATGATCTTATTAAGAAAATGGGTTTGTTGGCCGTAGATCTTCTTCAAGGGAAGAATTGTTGGTTCCCAACACTCTTAAGGAGGAGATAGGGGCCCAAGAAAAAATATTTCTAAAGTTGTATGTTATGAGTGTAGGGGAAAGGGCCACTATAAGTATACTTGTCCAAGTAGAGCATTTATATGTGGCACAAAAGATAATGATAAGAGTAGAGCACGTATAAATTTATTTGATTTAATCGATAAGAATTAAAAAGATGAAACATATGTGCTAGCTACTAAAAGAAAAAAGGAAAGAAATGCTTAAAATGACAAAGAGGCTAGGAAAATGAAAGAGGATATTGGTAAGAAACATAGAAGAAGAAAGTTGGGAGTGCAAAATTTTAAGATCTCGCAGGGACAAGCACCATACTCCATCCTTGAAAATCTCTTAAAGCGCACTAAGAAAAATCTACGAATTTGTTGTCTTCTACGAAGAGGCAAGAGGTGCTCAGCAGACTCAATGCTCAGTGGAAGGAGGAGGTTAAAGTCTTGACTTTGGAAGCAAAGGTGGATCCTAATATTGAGGTATTGTACAACAATATCTCTATTGATGATATTCTAGTAGATGGTGGAGTTGTAGTCAATGTTATGACTAAGTTTGCAATGAATATAGTAAGATTGAAAGTCAAACGCCCTTCAACATTAATGCTAAGATCTTTAAATAAAGAGACTACAAAATTAGAGGGTGTTGTTTCAGATGCAACAATTTTGTCATGGGTGTTATGTATGTAGTAGACTTTTAGATGATGAAAATTGGAATTGTTGCATACCCAATGTTGCTAGGAAGGCCATGGTTGAGGAGAGCTCATGTGAGAAATTACTAAAACAAGGGGTTCGTGACACTTGGTCATGGCAACGGGAAGGTGAAAATAAATGTGGGTCCTCATAGTTGTATGATGGGACTTGTTGACTCAAGCAACAAAAGTGATGATTAAATGTTGTCAGTTTATTTCAACATTAGTGAAGTAGGACACTGATTGTGAAAATATTAGAATATAAGGCGTACCTTTTATAGTTATGTCACTATTAGTTATGTATTAACTAATGTTCAATTGTAACCTCCTAAACCATTTTGTAACTATGTTTTGCATAATCAAATGACAAACAAATTATACGATGTGTGCATTCATGTTTCTCATCAATCCTTCTCTATTCACATCTTTTAACATTGGTATCGGCGACCTTGGTGCTCGAAGGGGTCTGCAAATCGAAGTGAAAGAATAGGAGGTGAGGTTGTTAGGGCATGGTATTGAGCAAAAACGTAGTCATTTTTTCATGGAAGTTTGAAAAATTCACATCCCTTTTTTTACAATTGTGTTTCTTTTTTTTGGGGCCATACTTAGTTTGCTTAAGGCACAGGATTCCTGCATACCTCGAAAATACAGTCAAACCTCGCAAGTTTGAAAAGCCATTAAAGGCTCGAACTGTTACAGTCGCAAATTCGAGGGCTATAAAAGGTTAAAACCTTCAAACACAACCAGAAAATAGTTTTATAGTTGAGTTGCTCCTAGGGCAAGTGAAAATGTTGATAGAAGTCATAAACAAGGGAAAAATACATTTGGAATTGTCTTCACAATCTACAAAACAATCAGCACAACTACAAATAGGAAAACATCATCATACAATCCTTGTTACAATCAAGGATGCCAAATTGTGAAATATAGTCGTGATTTTGATGTTCTCGACACTCTTCGAGGATAGTTTCAAGCGTGAAAGGAGAATCAACGGCATTTGAAGTTGTTCAGAGCACATGAGAAAAACACATTCCCTACAATCGCAAAATATGAGCTTAATAGTTTGAAACCCTAGTCATGAGACCAGGGATTTATCTGCATTCAAAAAAATTGTTTTAAGTTGGAAATTTTAAAAGAGTTTCTTTTTAAATAAAAAACATTTTCTAAGAATGGAAATTTCATTAGACAAATATTTTGGCCTCAACTTTCACACCTAGAAAGCAAAAAATACATATGCAATTAATGAATGAGAGTATGCAAGGAATAGTAAACGGGAATGAGAAACCACCTAGAGATGTAAGTAATTCCTAGGTTGGAAAAGCAAAGATGATAAAGCCAAAGCCGTTATTGGTCTTGCTCTCTCTGATATAGAATTATATCATGTAAATCTTAAAAAATCATCCTAACTAATATTTGGAGCAAAGACAATTAATGCAAAGTTTTCTCTAAATCTTCAGCTATTCAGATTCAAGATGGATGATAGAGTCACCATGTCTAGCCATGTAAGCAATATGAGGTATCTCATCAAACAACTAGCAGAAATCATATGCTATGGTAAATGACAAGGATGCAAAAGTTATTTTATTAAACAATTTTGCTTCTAAATACATCAATGTCATTTTTACTCTCATTTAAATACATTCTCAAACTCTAAAAGATATGATTTTGGCTCTCTTAGCTAAAGAAAAGAGAATTGTAGGGGATACAGAAGGTGATCCTCAACATGAGTGTGCATTATACTTGAGAAACTATTGTAGAAGATCAGGTAAACACAAAGGAGAGATTGAATGTGATTATTGCAAACAAAAGGTCACACAACATGGAAGTATAGCATTCGAGCCAATGATGTTCCCAAGGTCAAGCTCAAATGCATACTAATGAAGTTAATATAGCCATTGCTGAAGATCCGTCGGACGTTGAAAATGGTTATGAATTCACTGATGAAAAATATGTATTTTAGAGAAGCCCCACACGTTGAAGACACGAAGTGATCTAGTGTAGATAAAGCTCAACGTGAATATTTGCCCCATTAGTTTAAAAGTTTGTGAATCTTGATAGTTATACCCTTCTGAGAGTCATGAGCCAACTTGATGAAGCATTATGGATGTAGCTCAACACGGATGGTTGTCCAATAATTCAAAAAGCTCATAATTCGGGAGTTTGGACAAGTGGAAGCCGGGAACTCGGAAATTCAGATCGGGACCTACACATTTATGAAGGTTAGATACGACACATCTTAATGGAGTTCTACTTGGTACAAGAAATGTTTTGAAGAATGTGTGGTTTCGATTGGTTTTGTTTTCATTTTCTGTCAATCTATTTGTTTTTTTGGTATTGTAAACCTTAAGGGGGGTATTAGAATATAAGGCTTATCTTTTATTATTAAGTCATTCTTAGTTATGTATTAACTAATGTTCGGTTATAACCTCCTCAACCATTTTGTAACTATCTCTCGCATAATAAAATGACAAACACACATTCTACGATGTGTGCATTCCAGTTTCTCTTCATTCCTTCTTAGTTCACTTCTAACAAAAAAGCGTGAGGTGGACATGTTAGTCACGGATATCCTTCCAACTACACCACTTGATACACCCAAGCAGTTCATTGAGTAAGCAATAGCCATGGGGCTTTAGCAACTACAAATTGGTGTTGTGGCAAAGAAAGAAAGAGAAAATTATCTCCAACTCTTTTGACAATATATGCACTTGCTTATATTTAATCATGAGGAGTTTTACCAAGTTGGGTATAGTATACTATTCAGTTAGAAGATGGTGTTAAACCGGTCAAGTAAATTCCATATAGAATGAACATAATTTCTCTAAGACTATAAAAGGGAAAAAAGACAAACTTTTTTTATGAAGAATTCATCTTACCAATGGATGATTTAGAATGGGTTTCTCACGTTATGATGGCAAAGAAGAATGGGAAATTGCACATTTGTGTTGATTATAGGAAGCTCCACAAAACAACAAAGAAGGATCGCTACCCCTTCCTTTCTCGGCCCAGATCTTGGATGAAGTAGCTAGAAATGAATATTATAGCTTTATAGATGGCTATATTGGGTATAATCAAGTATAGCTGAGAAGGATCACCTGAAGACTATGTTCACAACTCCTTAGAGAACGTTTTCCTATAGTTATGCCATTTGGTTTATAAAATGTGTTTGCAACCTTCCGATGTTTAATGAAAATGGTGTTTAAACCCTATAATAAAAGCTTCATCAAGGTATTCTTGGATAATTTTTGCATCTATCGAAGCAAAGTGGATCATCTGCACCAAATGAAGAAGGCTTTCTAGAGGTAAGATGAAGCAAATGACTCCATGAATCCCATAAAATGTGTTTGGATGCTCTATTAGTATCCTATTAGGGCATGTTGCATCTATGAATGGTATTGGTATTGATCCAAGTAAGGCTTCAAAGATTAAGCAAAAGCCATTTCCCATAAATAGGAATAAGTTAAGATCATGTTTGTGCCATGTGGGATACCATAGAAGGTTCATCAAGAACTTCACAAAAATTGCACATGGATTGACTCGACTCTTAAAGACATTCGTATGAGACAGGGGAGAGGGCACATGAAGCTTCTGGGTAGATTAAGCAAGCCTTTATGCTTTCACCTGTTCTGCAAAATCCAAATTGAAGAAAGCCATTCATTGTATACATAAATGCTTCAGATGTAACATTGGGGAGCACTCTAAGCCAAAGAGATGAGAATAAAAGTGATCATCCCATCTACTTTCGAAGCAGGTAAATGAGCAGTGATAAGCAATATGAGTTTGACATTGTTGATAGGCCAGGAAAGAAGCATGTCAATGCACATGCACCTTCTCAAGCCTATGATAGTTTAGATTTATCTTGTGATGATGAAGATTTTCCTGATACAACCTTATTAGCCATTGATGTAGTTCCTAGTGAGTATATAGATATTTAGTATTATATGAATGATTTCAAGTTTCTTGATAGCGCTACTACAAAAATTAAAAGGAAGATTACCCATACAATTCGTCCATATTTCATTGTACATGGAATCTTGTTTCAGATAAGGGCTAATGGAAGATATAGGAGAACAGCTAGATGAGGCAAAAGGAAATAACTAATTGAATAGTGACATGAAAGTACGTATAAAGGTCACTTCTCTAAGCGACTAACAGCAAAAAGGATCCATGATGCATGTTATCATTGGTTGGCACTTTTCAAAGATTGTTTTAATTATTGTAAGACGTTATATGTGTCAATCACATGGGAATTGATAGAATTCATCAACACCATTTTGTTCTATTCTTCCATTTGGTCCCTTTGAAAAGTGGTGAATGGCCATTTTGGGTCCACTTCCACTCACTCCACAAAAAAATAACGATATTGTGCTTGCCTCTAACTAAGTGGGTCGAGGCTTGACATTTGAAAACAACTTCTACGAAAGAGGTGGCAAGGTTCTTGTATGAACACATCGTTACTAAATTTGGCTGCACACTAGAGTTTGTAATAGATCTGGGAAGTTACTTCATTGATAAAGAGAAAATGTCGATGGATACATTTTCCATCAAGTATAAAGCAACAACCTACAAGCCAAGTATAAATGGACATGTGCATCGAACAAACCATGCACTATGTCAAATTCTTGCAAAAGATACAGCTTTGCAAGTACATTCATGGGATATGTGGATTCATGCAACTTTGTGGGCATATAGGGCTACATCAATGTCAGCAACAAAATGCTCTCATTTTCATCCTGCTTATGGTATTGATCCAATTGTCCCTATTGAGTTTGATATTCCGAGCCTAAGAGTTGTGGGTAATGGGAGGATGCATGAAGGCGAGACAATAAGTAATAGGTTAGTGCATCTTGATCTATTAAAAGAAATACAAGAAACAACAAAGGAGAACTGCCATAGAAAAATAATGAATCAAAAATATTTTGATCATGAGATCAAATAGTCCCCATTTCAGGTGAATGACTTGGTCCTAGTGTACAATCCTTGACACCATAAGAGAAAGCACAGTAAGTTCCTTCCTAAATGGATGGGACCTTATAAGATAGCAATACTACATTATAATGGAATATAGCAACTAGAGGAATTGGATGACACTCCAAGTGAAAAATGGATCAACCATGACAAGTTGAAAAAAAATTGAAGACCAGCTCCAAATTGTACGTGATAGTTTACTCTAATGACAGAGTATAAGCTAAGGAAGGGGAAGATGTTGATACTAGAACTTTCGTCCAAAATTGTTATTTCATTAAGTGTACATGTTGTCAGTAGCTTGTTGTAAAGTATAATTAATAGTAGCATCCATTACAAGTTAACAATGTTTGCGACTAGAGAAATTGGATGACACTCCAAGTGAAAAAAAAATCAACCATGACAAGTTGAAAAAAACTTGAAGACCAGCTCCAAATTGTGCGTGATAGTCTACTCCGATGACAAAGTAGAAGCTAAGGGAGGGGAAGATGTCGGCACTAGAATTTTCGTCTAGAATTATTATTTCATTAAGTGTACATGTTGTCAATAGCTTGTTGTAAAGTATAATTAATAGTAGCATCCACTACAAGTTAACAGTGTTTGCTAATGTATAAAACACCTTAGAAATCCATAAAATAATTAATAAATATTTCATGGTAAAGGTCAAAGTACATTAGGGCAATATTATGAAAGTATGGTCAATGGTAAAATATAAACGTGTTGTAAATGGTCATGGTAATGTTAAAATGTCACTTTCATGTTAAGAAGGTAACTAAGGTCCTAGTGGTCATAAATAATTAATATTATTTTTGTAATAGTAACAAAAGAGTGATGTCAAATATTTTTGAAATATTTTATTAATTGGTGAGTTAAAGTTTAGAAAAAAGAATTTTATCCCATCCTAAATTATAATCTTATGTGTAAAAATGAGAGTTGTAATATGTTTTTAATTGATTAGAGGGGATTTCTTATCCTACCTTGGAGATAAGGGCGATAAGTCTTGAAATCCTATAAAAAGCGATGTCCACTATCCTATTTAGGACATAAGAAGATGAAGAGATTTAAGAGATGTAGCAAGTGAGAGTCTAATCCATTGTGCAAGTATGTCTTAGAAGTTGTCTATTGAAAATATGATTATAGTGTTAATACTCACTTTAGGGATGTGTTAGAAGATGTGTACAAAGAAGGAATGAAGAGGAACCAGAATGCATACATTTAAAATTATAACCGTCATTTTATTATGAAAGAGATAGTTACAAAATAGTTGAAGTGGTTACAACCATATATTAATTAATATAACTAATAGTGACTCAATTAAAAACTATAAGCCTTATATTCTAATACCCACTCATAAGGTTTACCCTACAGAAAGCAAAAACAATCACACTGACAAAAAATTAAAACAATAGAGTACTACAAAACCACGCATTCTTCAGAAGTTTTCTCTTTAAAAATAGTTCTTTGACCAAGTAGAACTCCATCAAATTGCCTTGTAACCTTCGTAAAGGTATAACTCTCGCGCTAAATTCTCAAGTCCTTTGATTCCACCTCCTCAAACTCCCGAATTACGAACCTCCCGAATGAATGTACAAACATCCATGTTGAGTTATATCTACAGTGCTCCATCAAGTTGTCTCAAGGTCGTCGTAACGGTATAATTCTCAAGGTCCACAAACTCTCAAACTAACTAGGCAACCATCCATGTTGAGCTTCATCTACACTAGATCCTTACATGTCTTCAAAGTGTGGGGCTTCTTTAAAATATGTATTCTCCCTCAATAAATTCTTCACCATTTTCAACATCCAATGGATCTTCAAAAATGGCTACATTAACTTCATTTCGTATGTCTTTGAGTTTTCCCTTCAGAACATCAATGTCTAAAATGCTACAATTCCATGTTATGTGACCTTGTGTTTTACAATAATCACTTTCAATTTCTCTTTTGTCTTTCTCTGATCTTCTACGGTTATTTCTCAAGTATAACGTCATTTTAGGTTGAGGATCATCTTTTGTATGTCCTGTAATTGTTCTCTTTTCTTCAGCCCAGAGAGTTGAAATCATATCTTTCAAAGTTTGAGAACACATATGACTAAGACTAAAAACGACATTGTTGAATTTAGAAGGCAAATTGTTTAACAAAATGACTTTGGCATCCTTGTCATCTACCATTGCATTATCTTATGATAGTTGTCTAAGGAGAGGTCGCGTATTGCTTATGTGACTAGAGATAGTGGCTTCATTAGCCATCTTGAATCTAAAAAGTTGAAGCTTTAGCAAAAAAAATTGTTTTGAAAACTTATGCACCAAACAAATTATTTAGAGTATTCAAGATTTGCTTGGATTATTTTATGTCTACATAATGCAACTCAAAATCGAAGAGATCAAGACCAATAAAGGCTACGGCTTTATCATCTCTACTCTACCAATCCAATAATTTAGTAGCATTTGTAGGTGATTCCTCTTTCCCATTAACTATTCCCAAAAAAAAATATTCATCAAATTCCAATTGTATTTTAACTTTCCACGTGCAAAAGTTGAAGTAAGAATATTTGTCCAATGGAATTTCCATTCTAAAAAATATATTTAACAAGAAACACTCTTATAAAACTTGCAACCTAAAAAAATGTGAATGCAGATAAGTAACCCCACAATGTTTTTATCACTTTGCTCATTCGCCATTGTATTTCTCCTCTAAACGATTTACTACTTGTGACTGGAAGTTTATTGTGTGATATTTGAAATAGGTGACTAAAAAAGTGCCCTCTAAAATTCATGATTGATGCCCTCTAAAATTTGCAACTGGTGGCTTCTAAAATTTGTGACTAGTGCCCTCTAAAATCTGCGACTAGTGCCCTCTAAAATCTGCGATAGTATTTAAATGTGCACTATGTAGATTCGCGATTATATCTATGTAAGCAACATGCATGTGGTGTCTTGCCCTACACAATTGTATTCTCTTGCCCTACACCTTGAACAACTGTTTGTTTGGCTTTCAGGTTCAACAATGGCGTCGTAGAAATTGTATGTGTTTTTCCCTCTTTCCCATGGCCTCAAAATGTTGTTGTATGGCCTCAATGTTTGCGATTCACAATATACCCTTGATGTTTTTTTTAACTTTGAAGATGCCCTCATGCGAACTCAAAGCCTGCATTCCCTAAATCAAATAAATTTTGGATTTAGTATCTTCGTTATGTCTTCCTGCTAGATTGTCCAACTTTGATACGAATGTTAGAAGATGTAAATAGAGAAGGAATGAAAAGAAACTACAAGGAACACATTGTAAATTGTGTGTTCGTCATTTTATCATGTGAGATAGTCACAAAATGGTTGATATGGTTAGAATGACAAACCATCAGCCTTATATTTTATATAGAATGTGTGACTTATTATATTTGCCATAGTTATTTGTGTTGTATATGAGTTGTGATAGCTCACTATGAGATAGCGATAAGTGTGAGAGATTGTAGGGATGTTGAAATTATTTTTGATAAGCCTAACTCCACATTAATAGGATTTCATAAGGCTATAAATGTAAGTGTTCTATTGTTGAATAAGACACGAGAATTTTATTGTGTTATATTTTGTGCAATCTCTGACCAAATCTGACATTTGGAATCAAAGCAGAGAAAGTCCAAATGAGAAACCTGTGAATTCATCGTATTTTCTTTAAATGCATTTTCAAAGTAGTAAAAGGTTTGCTGTGTAAATTTTAAGGTGTTCTTCCAGCCGTGTCTGCTTGAACTTATATGAACGTGAGGTACCATCCACATACTATCTTTGATTTGTAGATATGTGCATAGATTTTGCCTTGCTTTATATAACCTTGTGTGGTTGATGTCCTACTCATATGTCATCTGCAGACATCTCCTCTCCATACAGCAATTAAGACAAGTATCAAGTGCGACCCGATAACAGATTGCATTTCATTTTAATGCTTGCAGTTTCATATCCTCTCTGGAGTTGAATTGGTGTCAGTTAAATTGAATAGAACAATCAAGCATTTGTTCGCTATGCTAGTTCTAACAGCTAGTCATAAGTTGGTTTATCTGTCATAGATCACATCCAATTTTGCTAGGATCCATAAGCACTCTACCACATGCACCGTAGTGCTTGCTCCCAAGCAAAGTTCGATCTGCTTCAACTCCACATGCAGTAACCAATATCGTTCATCTACCACCGTACCTATCACATATCTTGCATCGAGGTGTCTGTTTTTGGATCATCACTGTCAGTTTGAATATCAATCAATGTCCTCATGTGTGATACGACTTCCGTCAAGAAATTCTATGCTAGTTACATCTCTAACAATGTGCAGACCGTGTCTGACATCATGAATCATTTCGTGCAATTAACTTTGGTCATGTGCAATGGTTAGTGTGACAAAAGCTCTGACAAATTTTCCATGCTCATGGATATACCGTCAAAGCCCTTGAATATATCGATTCCGAATTCCAAGCCATGATCATTCAAAGTCCTAGGCCGTATGTGTAAATACATGTTGTTGCTTTTGCTATTGAATTGGTAAAACATTATTCAATCGCTAAAGTGGTTAGTCATTGTCTATTGTTGAAAGAGTATTGGTGATCTATAAAGCAATTATATATTACTTTTTATGTATTAAATAGCCTAGTTAATTAATTTTATCGTCTATAAGTGTTTTCTTATTTTGTTTTAGATGCTCATAACAAGTGAGTCTACAATCTCAATTGTCTCAAAAATCAAAATTGTCCATATAGCACAAATAGGTTGCTTAAATCTCATTGTTTGTAAACAGATACATTTTCGGGATACTCCGACGTCCATTGCATTAAATTAAATTGTGGGAGGGTAAAATGGAGAAATTGCGTCTAATTGAGAAATTTAAGGTAGAAATTTCACACCTGGAAGATCAAAACTCAACAACTAATCTACAAGGGTTTGCGGGAAATCTCCAACGAAAAAACAAGATCAAACAATGCCAATGAAGGAGCTCTATGGGATATCAAGGACCAGAGGGGGAAAGTAATCATTGGTCTAGGACAATCCAATGCCTATTTACATCATATAAACCTTTCAAAACCTCCAACTTCATATGGAAAATGTTGAACAAGCTATTTAGATTGCATGCTGGAAGCACAGCAAAAACCTTGAACCAGAAGTTGTTTGGACTTGAGATGGTAGAAGACGAGAGCATGGTCCAACACATCAGTAAGTTACGTTCCTTGATGAATCAATTAGCTGGTATAAAAGTTAAGGTAAAAGATGATGCAAAGGTTGTTTTATTGAATATCATGCCAAATGGCTACTCAAATATAGTTTTTACTCTAAGTAAAATAAATCCCAGTCTCAAAGACCTGATCTCCTCCCTACTTGACGAAGAAAACAGAACCAAACGACTTGTCAGAAAAAGAGGAAAATATAATGATGCAAAAGAATAAATTTGCTTCATCTATCAAAATAGATAAACATAAGTCAAAGTTAAAATCCTCAAGAAAGAGGTATCTTTGTCATCATTGTAAGAAGCCAGGACATTTTCTTCTGAACTGTGAGCAAAGAGCACAGGATCTCATAAAGGGAAAATTGAATCAAAAGGCCTAGCTTGCTGAGAGTGATTGGGAAGTGATGAAGAGTCTTCCCTTCCTAGTGAAGAAGAAAATGTGTTTTAAATGACTATATATTGGAGGTTGGCGACAATGGAGGAAAGAGGCCAAACAACGACATCAAGTTCACCACTAATGAAGGGATTGCAAACAGAAAAAGTTGCACAAGTTTTTTTATTTATATTCATGTGTGGTGTGTGAAAAATAAATGAAAGTCCAGATCACAGAACTGCAACAAAATGGATTCTTGATCAGAGTTGTAGTGAAATCTTTCCCACTAGTTTTGTCAGGTTGATTGATGTGTTCCCGTGGATTGGTTGATGGGTGAAAAATAAAGTGAAAGTCCATATCACAGAACTGCAACAAAATGGATTCTTGATCAGAGTTGTAGTGAGCTCTTTCCCACTACTTTTGTCAGTTTGATTAATGTGTTCCCGTGGCTTGGTTGATGGGTCCCAATCTATGGTTAATGTATTCCTGACTATCAGACACAGTTGACGTATTCCCATGTATTGGTTGATGAGTCCCAATCTATAGTTGATGTGTTCTCGCGTGTGTCAAGAACGTGCTTGCTTTAATTCTCAAGTGGTAGTTCATTTCCCCATGCTCATACTAAAGGGAGAATGATGGAAATATTCCTGTAGTGCTAGTACTCACTTTAGGGATGTGTGTGGATGATAATATTTGTTATAGTTATTTGTGTTGTACATGAGTTGTGATAACTCACTATGAGATAAGTGTGAGAGATTGTAGTGATATAGCAGTTATTTGTGATAAGCCTAACTCCACAATAATAGAAGATCAAAAGGTTATATGTGTAAGTGTTCTATTGTTGAATAAAACACGAGTTTTTATTGTGTTATAATTTGTGCAATCTCTGACCAAATCTCGCCACCATCAAGAAGTGTGTCTAGGAAGTTTCTCCCAAAAAGACTGCTACAATGGAAAATGGGTGGAGTCCATGTGGAGTTGGTAACAATCGGTGGAAGCTAAGTCTACCCTTTTGGTGAGATTGTAACACTCCTTCAATTATTAATATAATTATTGGTTGTGCTCCATTTCTGTTGTAAATTTTGTGTATCACATTTTGTGTTATGTGTGTATTGTGTCTTGACATGTTTCTAAATTTACACCACCCTACTAAAAGTTGTGCATATTGCTCATACAATCATATCATGAGGAGTTCCCAAGAAAAAATTATTTTGGTGTTAGGATAGAGTCGACATTTCAGACTGGTCCAAAGCACACTTGCCTTCATGAAATTCCAAGCCTCAAGTATCAAATCATCCGACATGGACAACTTCAACAGCATTAAGGCCTCCTTATGATGTTTGTTGTATTCCACATAAGTTTGAAAAAGGTCTTCCTTGAGTGCCGAGAATGAATTTATCACAATTACCGTACTCTGCAACTGTTGATATTTTATGACTACCTACATTGTAATTATAAGCAATTGGCATTTGCACTTTAGCATAACTGGCTTTTGAATATTGGCCATTATTCACACAATATTTTATCTCTAAACCACAAATCAATGCAACCGGAAGATGCGAAGTCAAAATAGCAACTAGCAAATAAAAGTAAAACCCTGTATAACCTCATACAAGTACAAACAAGTTCTGCAAATCACTGGGAGTTGAGATTATTTTAGTTGCACAAAATAATAACCTCAAAATTATGACAAGAACTACTTTTTTTTAATCCGTAAAAAGGAGAGTTAGTGGGTCCCTCACCCTTTCATTAATTATCGTGAAGATATTCATTACAAAATCAAGGTTACAACAAAGGTAACAAACTAAACCAGCTTCGTAAAAAAAACCATAACCTAGGAAGACCAAACAAACAAGTCTTCGATAGCAAAACATATCTTTAATAGCAAAATTAGGTCTTCTGCCACTCCTTAATCGGATCATCCCCAACCTCACTGTATTGCAAGAAGCTTTTATCTTTCAAAGAAGATTTTATTTTTTTGACCAAAGTCCACTCATTTGTTTCTGCCAAGAAGAATTCTCAATGAAGGAAGTGGTTAGCATATTTTTCTGTTTAGGCCCGAGAGAATGTCTAGCGACCCTCGGAGAAGACGCCATTTAGATTCGGTAGCATTTTTAGAACTTAGAAACCCAAAAGACAAATCTACACAAGAATTTTGATCCATTATTCCCACCTCAGAAGCCTTTTTAGGTGACTTTCAATCAACCTTCCTTGGATTACTAGGTCGTTTCTTGACAGATTCCAAATATTTAACCAAATCATCCACCACGGCTTGATCCTAAGAAGAGACACAAACATGATGATGTAAAAATCAGCCCCATTCCACCAAGTAAAAGATCTGCCCTTTTTATGAGAAAAAGACCCCTACATTTTTGGACAAGATACAGCCAAATGACAAACATCAAAAAAAGATCTGTAGCGGAAAGCAATTTGCTCAAAATCCAATGGTTAAATCCAAGTCGAATCCCCAATCGTCAAAATCATTTCCTTCGGTAGTCCTTTGGACAAATCTATTTCCACACAAATATGGGCATAGGTAAATTGATTGAGATAACTTGTTTCCAAAGGGATCGAAAGACACTTCTCTAAAGTATTACCAATAGCTAAAAGCATAAAAGACAAGAATTGCACCCACATCGGAGCAATAGAAAAATCATGGGTTAAAAGGTTGAAATCAGGGAACTGCCTCCGTAAACATAGATAAGACAATCCCCAAGACCACGAACCAAAAGTCAAAATTGCATCCCTATCCTCTTTTGAATCAAAAGTCACAATGAAAAATCCTTTGGCACAAGGGAAAATAGAAAGACCAGCATTAAAATGAGGTTTCGAATGTTTAGAGATCCATGAAATAATATCAACCAGGGAAGGCCTGAAATTATGGAACCTGCAGATGATTCCTTACTTGGAATACATGTATTCCAATTCCAAGACCTCTCGCAAGATAACTTCCTCCAAATCTAGCACAAGGGGCAAATCATAGATCTTAGCGGAAAAGGGAGCAGAACGAGACTTTGATCTAGCAACCCTAGATTTAGGGTTCAAAGCAAAAACAACAATAACCAAGGACGGAGAAAAAGGGTGAGACTTTGTTTCAGAGGCACCGATATAACCAAGAGATCCCTAAAGCAAAGCATTACTAGTTACCATGTTGAACGAAGCACTCCCATCACCTACATGCTAGAAATGGAGAGACAATGAAATGACAAGAGGAGAAACAAAAGTGACTGAAGCCATCTGTAGTCGATACAAATCCCTACAACAGGAACTACTACGTACTACTATGTTTTGCGAAACCTCATGTGCCCGAGACATCTACAATAGAATATTTATAACTATGAACTTGAATCAATCAAAGACGTTCAAACAAATCGTGTTTTTCTAGTTTACCTAACTACACGTCTATCTACACAAAGACATGAGAATCTACATCAAAACACCTGTAGATTGTCTACGGATTCATGGATCTAATCTACATGTCTTCCTCCCACATTTTCAATTCGATTAAATCGCGTTTTTTACTTCCTTTGCCTAGAAAATTGAACACATTTCAAGTGTTTACAAATCACGAATTTTTGATTGCATGACCTAAACACACTCAAAATTGAGATTTTGTTTCCGGTACATTCACATCTACAAAATAGGCATTTTTGCTTTTCATGTCTAGTCCTCACGACTACTATAATTTCAAATCACACAAATTGAGATTTATTAGCCCTCGAGTTTGTTCTAGGGATCTGCCTTGACATCCTTAAGAGTTACTATTTTTCCTAAATTGTCTTCGTATTACATTTTTCAGGTTGTCATGACCCATACAATCCCCTATTCGTGACTAGAAAAACCAAGCCTCTTCTCACATTCACCTTTGCCTTCAAGAATCTTGCAAAAAATTTGGAAATCAATACGAAATCAATGTGAATCTAGATTCACATCTTACACAGTTGTCTAGTTCTTCAATCGCGTTATTCTATCCTCCGTTCACAATTTCTTCACATCATTTTGATCTTTCCTCATACCCTAGCAACAAGTGCTTTAATCTGTGACCTCTCGCTTATGCATCTTCGACCTCTTTAATCTTTTTTTCCACAATTTGTACCCTTTTCTAGGGCTTTCTTGAACTTTGAGCTTAGTGTTTGTATCTTTCTCCTAGGGCTTTCTTGAATAGCGGCTCTGATATCAATGTTAGAAAATGACGAGGGAGAGAACGAAGAGAACTAGAATGCACTATGACACACGGCACACATTCATCTTGTGGTGTCCCTCCTTTATTAAACATAACACATCAGGTGAGGTAGTTATACGTTGTATAACTAAAGTACATTTAACTAATATTCAATTAGTTCATGTTTTACATATCCAAAGTGTGCCAAAAACCTAAAGCACAACCCAAGAAATGGCATCCATAAAAGTGATGATGATTGCCAAAAATGCTAAGGCCAACTATGATCTGATCACTAAATGCTTGCAGCCATGTGCATGAGCTCCAAAAACTAGCACAATTCTTTTGTGCCTACCAAATGAATACTAGTTGCTCTTAAAATCTTATAGGTTTAGGAATTCGTCTTGCTTATCTTTGAAGGTCTACTTTTGGAGCATTGCGCTTAGGACACTCGAGAATAGGAGATGCACCAGAAAAGTATATCAAGTCTTTGGAGTCCCCAACAGTAATCTGCTTGGGTCCTTTCCATCCATCTTATGGTCTCCCACATGAACTCTTTCATAAGGTGTTGCTAACTCTGGGGGGAAGCTAATGCGCCAATGGTGTCTTCATAAAGATAAGTGTATTATGTACTCTCCTTTTCTTTTAACATATTTTTGATTTGATTGATTGATTGTTGTATCATGTACATAGATTAGAATAATGGCATACTCTTCATCTATTGCATTATTCCATATCGCCCCTTGCCTTACAATCCGCCCTTTAGGCATTACAACCTATTGATCTCTACAATCCATTTTTACAACCCTAGATTTGATATCTATATGTTCCTTAAAATCT
Organism: Taxus chinensis; assembly: GCA_019776745.2. Taxonomy (NCBI): domain Eukaryota; kingdom Viridiplantae; phylum Streptophyta; class Pinopsida; order Cupressales; family Taxaceae; genus Taxus; species Taxus chinensis. The sequence continues at coordinate 802,493,914 of CM034146.1, forward strand.
TTTGATTCATTTCACAATCAAGATACTAGTAAAACACCATCCCCTATCCTATACCTAGGCTTTGGGACCCAACGTCTTTGATAGAGTGGATTATCATCTTCTAGATCCATGGCTCTAACACCTTACAACCCTCTTGTGTGTGGCCCTTAATGGTCCCCTTCTTATCCTAATCTAGAGAAAGAGGATATTTTATGGAGCTTCTTAGCCCACATACAATGGCCTTGTGAAATGATAGGTCATGTTTATAAATAGTGACTATCGATTACTAATAATGCTTAATTTTGAACACGTGTTGACCACAAAATTTCTCCAACCTTAAGATATTCTAATATCACTCAACAACAAATCCGTAACCTTACAACCCTAGCTTTGATATCTATATGTTCCTTAAAATCTATTGATTCATTTTACAATCAAGATACTAGTAAAACGCCATCCCCTATCCTATCCATAGGCTTTGGAACCCCACGTCTTTGATAGAGTGAATTTCCATCTTCTAGATCCATGGCTCTAGCACCTTACAACCCTCTTGTGTGTGGCCCTTAATGGTCCCCTTCTTATCCTAATCTATATTATCGAGAAGAGAAAGAGGATATTCTATGGAGCTTCTTAGCCCACATACAATGGCCTTGTGAAATGATAGGTCATGTTTATAAATAGTGACTATCGATAACTATTTATGCTTAATTTTGAACACGTGTCGACCACAAAATTGCTCCAACCTTAAGATATTCTAATACCGCTCAACAATAGATCCGCAACCTTACAATCCTCCAATGTCCCATCTAAATAATTCTCCAAGAGAACAATGTCAAAAATGTTGAAGCTAGCTATAATCTAACCACCAACGTAAGGAAAGTGGTTGAGACTAGTAAGCACACAAAAAAATTGAATAGAGATGTGATTTTAGGCTTTAAAGTCATTCACGGAGGCCAATCATTAATTTGTTAAAATAACCCATTACCTAAGAAGTGAATCATCAAATAATGGTGAATTATAACTTGTTAATTGAATTATTTTAACTCTCTCAAAGTTGGCCCTTAACTAGCATTTATGCACTTAATTTGAATTACCTATAAAAAAGCTCTTGTCTGCAATCCGTAGATATTTTATCATCTTGACAATAGATCACAAAGTGTGGTCTGAAATGTTGATGAAAAACTTGTATACAATTTATTCCAAATGCTGGTGTGATTAATATGTATTAATTATACAAACAAATTTGTATCTAACTAAAGGTAAAGATGTGGCAGTGTGTAAAGATATCTTAAACAATAATAATCAAATAACTATGATAGAATGACCGAGATAGTTGAACAGGTGAAAGGCATTGCTTTTATGTACACCTATCAACATATGATATAAGGGTGTGTTGACACAATGTAAGGCAAAGTTACAGTTGTAATGTACACGCTACACTATCTAAGATATACAACACAAGGTACCCAAGGTACACAAAACCTTATGAAACACCACAATTGCTAGTGAATAAGGGTTTTACATTCTAACATCACCCCTAAAACACATCTTAGAGGGTCAAATGAAGGTGGCATAAAAGGGTTGAACCTTCTAGAAAAAGAGAGATTTTGACACCCACCTTGATGACAACTTTCGATAACCTGATCAAGTCATGCAATCTGGTGAACTCCTCATCAATCCTCAATTTTCAATGACTCGAGTAGCTCTCGCAATATGGTGAGCTCCTCATCACTCCTCAAAACTTTCAATAGCGCAAGTAGCGTCAGCAATGTTGTAAGCTTCTCAACAATCCTTAAAAGTTTGAAATCAAACTATTGTTGTGCTATGCAACGAATGAAAATCACATCCATCAAGTGACAACAGTCAACTCCCATTTCAATGTGAGATAAACAATGACGTTACAGTGAGGAGAATCTACACATTAAACAAGCCCCTCTCCCCCACGCACCCACAATGATATAGGAATGTGATGTGAGAATCTACCCAAATGAAGACAATGATCAATTGTTAAAACCTTATGTGAATAAGATCGTCACTCCAAGCAATCAAGTGAACTCCTCATTCCTCAAAGGTTTGAATAGCTCAAAAAGCTTCTACAATGTTGCAAGCTTCTCACCTATCCTCAAAATTATAACATCTGTCAAGTGATAGCAGCCAACTCCCATCTCAATGTCAGATAAACAATGATATGTTGAAACAAAGTGTGGTGTGGACAATCTACCCAAATGAAGATGATGATCAATTTTTAAACCTTTTATGAATAAAATGGTCACTCCAAGCAATACAATGAGCTCATCATCATTTCTCAAAGCTTTGAATAGCTTGAGAAGCTTCTAAAATGCTGCAAGCTCCTCATCTATCCTCAAAATTCTGAAAATAAACATTCATTGTGTTCTACAAAGAATGAAAATCACATACATAATGTCACAACAGCCAACTCCCATCTCAATGTAAGATAAACAATGATATGTTAAAACAAAGTGCGGTGTGGAGAATCTACCACCTAAACACCCCCCCCTAAAAATATAGGAATTTAATGTGGAGAATCTAACCAAATAAAGATGATGACCAATTGTTAGAACCTTATGTGAAGAAGATCATCACTCCAAGCTTATCAATTACGTGTAGAAGATCCAAAACCTACAAATTTGGTGAACCCTTCATCATAGTTACCAGGTTCGGAAATCCGATTAAATTCGGAAGGGCAAAAAAATCCGAAAATACGGAGTTCTCGAAAAAATCCGAAAAAAATCCGGAAAAATCTGGTTCGGAATATATATACATATATTATTATAAATTTATATTGTTGTATACTTATATCATTATATATAGACAAATCATACAAAAAAGCATCCATCTACCATAATCATCATCATCATAATGATTCTTTCAAAAGATTGCAAGAAGTTGCTTGGTCCAAAAAGGTACAAAAATGGATTTTATGAAAATAAGAAAAATATTGCCATCAATGTGTAGAGCTCGAGAAAATATATACTTTTAGAGAAGACGACACCTAAAACGGAGCCACAGAATGAAAGTTATGGCACATGCAAGTTTTTGCTGCTACATCTTCCCGGACCCTTTCCAAAAATGGCAAAATTTTTTCCATCCTTGCGATTTTTTCACCAAAAAAATAAAATATGCCGAACCGAACCAGATTTATTCGGTTTCTTCAAAAAGTACGGTTCGAACCGGATTTCATACAGATCCGGCCGAACCTGGTAACTATGCCCTTCATCCATCCTCAAAAGTTTAAATAACTCGAGTATTGCCCACAATCTAGCAAGCTTCTCATCATCCCTCAATACTTTGAATAGCTCAATCAACCTCCACAATGTTGCAAGCTCCCCAAAAATCCTTGAAATTCTAAATTCAAACATTCGTTGTGCTCTGTAAAGAATAAAAATCACATCCATCAAGTGATAGTAGTCAAATCCCATCTCAATGTAATATAAATAATGATATGTTGAAACAAAGGGTGGTGTGGAGAATCTACCCCCTAACCAACACCCTCACCCCCAATATATAGGCAAGTGATGTGGAGAATCTAACCAAATGAAGATGATGATCAAATGTTGAAACATTTTGTGAATAAGATCATCACTCCAAGCTATCAACTCTATGTGCAAGCTCCAAAACCTACAAACTTTAAAGTCAAGTGTCCAAAACATGAAGCAAGACACTAAAAGCTCATCATCACAAATGTTGGATTTGACCATGCATCAGAAAATGAATTGATCATTGAATATTCCATGTAATGTGTACATGCACCTCACACCATAGTCTAAAGAGAAACAATAAAAAATGTCATCTACAACATATGCCACAAGACCCCACGTTTGGGTCTTTCAACCCTAAACATCATATGTGAAGATTAAAAGAATCTCCCATGGACCCTGATCTAGGCCTTGCAATCTGAAAAGAATCACAAAGAAAATAAATTATGACCTTGTTCTCAAAATCATTGTAGACAACCAAATAAAACCCTCTGTAGATAAATGTCGTTTGGCAATGAAGATAGTGCCCTTGGGATACAAAAGTTGGTACTCTTGGGATACAAGATCCCCAATAATCTTTTGAATCAATTCTCATAATTAAAGCTGAAATCAACATAAGGTGAAATGACCCTTTCACACTACACCATCTCTCCATCAAAACCAACAAAGAGCCCATCATCTTCTTCCACTCCTCTTAATCTTTAGCTTCGAAGTAAGTTTTCAACACTCTAGTGAAGAGAGCAATCCCATTGTGGATACACGATAATGTATCCCCCCTATCTTCCTTAACTTCTTCAAAGATCTCAATATTCACAAAACTAGAAATAAAATCATGTGTCAGAATTACAATCTCCAACATAATGGGGGTAACACCCGAATCTCTCTCCTTTAAACCTTCACTAATGCAAAATCTCTTGGAACACGCTCATCATCCTCCGAAGGAATCTCATTACTCTCCACTAAAGGTCCTAGAAGACTATAGCTAGGTGTTTCTCTTATTTGCGTCAATAACTTGAGTGGAAGCATCCTTACACTTTCGTGCATTCTCAACTCAAATAGTGGTACAATTCCTAAGATGCTCTAAAATATCACTAAAGTCGATAAACTTGTATGTTGTTGCCTACTTATCAAGTAAACCAATAGCAGTGATTTGAAACTTCTTGTTGTTATCTTTCACAACAAACATGTTAGGCCAAAACTGAACTTCCTATTCCTATTGAGTTAGTCGATAAATAAATGACAACTTCACACTCAAGTTTCGAATATGGTACACATTTCCAATCATGCCATCCTCTAGCAACATAACCACTATCAACAATAGGAGCGAAATTATCTGTTGAGAAGACTCTCATCGTCTATTTTTCCAAATGACTAGAACAAATTACCATCCTTGGCCATGGGATGAGTACCTCTCAAATCCATGACAAAATCATACCTTGAAAAGTGTATAAAATGAAGATGTGCAAGAAAATTACTCTTATTGTTACCACTTGGCTTCCTTTGATGTTCTATAATATCATCAATGTCCATCTCGGATTCTCGCATCTTCTTTGAACAAGAATGCTCCAAATGATTTAGCTTGCCACAATAAACACACTCCTTGAGCTTCTCTTCTCTCTTTTGTGACCATACTTATGACCACACTCTTGAGAATTACTCTTTGTTCTCAGCTTCATCGTTGTGTTGATCCCCCTTGCAACCCTATGTCCTCTTATCCCTTAGTCCAGTGAGTATGTTGCTTCGAATCCACAATGTCCATCTTGACAAGCTTCTCCTACTAAGTCTTTAACATCAGGATACTTACAAACAAACTAAACTACCAAGAACTAAAATTGATAGCATTGCATAAGCATAGACGAGCATGGTAATAATTATAGCTTCTAATTAACAAAAGGTAGTACTCAATACAATAAATGCAATACATGGAAAACTTGATACAAGCGCACTTCCCCATTCGTGCAACAACTATTTAATATCAAGATATGACAATTAGCGAAATCAATCACTGATAAAATCGCATAGGCATAGAAGAGAATGGCAATAACAATAGTTTCTCATTAACTAAAGGTGGTACTCAATATAATAAGTACAATAAAAGGAAGCCATGATACAAGCACCCTTCCGCGTTCGTGCAACAACTATTTAGTATCAAGATCCGACAATTAGCAATTGACAAAACTGCTCAACAGAACATCAAATCGTTAGTACCTAAAGCCAACAAGAACATCAATTACATTCATCTATAAAGACATTCTCTAGATAACCTTGCAAAAGACATGCTCCCACCTTCCTCCCTAATTGAAACTCTTTAGGAATAATGTGCAGAAAGAAAAATATCATCTAGAGGATTAAAGTTGTCTAAGATGATCTCAATAATCTCATAATCTTTCTCGAACTCCTTGTATGTGGGCTAAGAAGGTTAATAGATTATCTTTTTTCTCTTCTCAATAATATAGATTAGGATATGAATAGAAGACCATTCTAGTGTGTACACACAAGCAAAAATTGCAACCAAGTGGTGCATGATTCGTATAGATCTAGAAGACGGTAATCCAGACTCTATCAAAAGCATAGGGTTCCAAATCCTAAATCTAAGATAGTGGATGAAATATTAGTAGGATTGATCCTAGATTACAAGGAGAAAGATAAGAGACAATTATATCTAAAGAGATTCTAAACTAAGGTATACGATAAAACAAAGGTTGTAAGAGATAGATAAGGTTTGTAAGCCAAGTGGAAGATAAATGCAAGGGCCAATATGAAGAATAATACAATAGACAAATAATATGTTACTTTATCTTAGTCTATATACATGATACATCAATCAAAATCAATCAAACTAGAATATACATAAAGCAAAAAGAAGGTTAGAGATACTTACATGTGTGAAGACACCATTGCCACATTCAACCCCCTAGGGTTGGTAGCACCTTATGATAAAGTTTATGTGGGGGACCACAAGAGGGATGAAAGAAGACTTGAGTAGACCATAGTTGGGGAATCCAAAGACTTTTTGAACCTTGTTGGTGCAACTTCTGTTCTTGTTATCCCAGACTTGATGCTCCAAACCTTTAAGACCTTTAAGAGCAACTTTGTCAGTGTAATCTGACCAAAAGACGGTGATGTTATTCATGCAAATTAATCTTAAATTACACCTACAAATAGGGGACATGACTAGCCACTACAAGCCTTTATAGCAACCTACATTGACCATGGTCGATGCAGTCGGTTAGTAAAAAGTACAGCTAGACAATATCGACCATAGACAATGCCATCAACTAGGCAATGACTGATCATGAGGGTCCTAAGAGCAAACGATCAGGATAGGAGGGTGATCAGGATAGGAGGGTGATCTGACAAGGATATAGTCTTGTAAGTACTTACGCAAGTAATAGAAAGAGGATACCTACGGGGTGTCAAAGAAGGTCGTTAAGGATGAAATATCTAGGGCATATTACACTGCACAACAAACCTCTCTCACGGATACTGCTAACCAGCCCACCCCACTCTCGATCATGCTCATAAGAGTGAAAACTAAGGTGTATACACTCCTTGCCGCACTTCTCTAAGTGAAATAAAAGTTAATCCTCGGTCCTCTCAAATGAAAATGGATCAAGCTTGTTCAACTCGTGATTCAAATTGTGAACCCTTGATGAATCAGCTTGTTCAAACAATGTGTTCAACCTATCCCACATCTAATTTGGGTCCTTTGACCCCTAGATGCGAAAATGAAACTCAAGAACAATGTAGGTCAATAATATCCCAACAGCTCAATCTTCTAAATTACTATATATATCATTCTCCTTGCATAGGGGGACTTTTTCAATCACTATAACAATCTGCCACAAACTTTTTGCCCTTAATGCAATGTCAAAGGATGATCCCTATGTATGATAATTGCATCATGTCAAGGATACTAGAATCGTCTCCATCCTAAAAGAACCTAAGGCCACTAAAGAAATGTGCAAAGACTAGAAACAATAGTACCACTGCAAAGAGCTCTAAAAATATTTTTCTGCAATTCAAAAATTAACTTGAGTAAAGTACATAAGAAAAAAATTTGGTGTTTTAACATTTATATATTTTAATAAAAAAATTAAAATTAAAATTTCAAATTTGGCAAGAACATATTATATAATTTCGCCCTTGGAACTTCCAGGCCTGTTGATTGTGCAAATGAAATTTATCCTCACTTACCAGGTGATGATTGTTGTACTTTGTTTACATTTGTGCTATTGTGATTCGATAGAAATTTTGACTTGGTTAAAAATGCATAAATAGAAATATATGGCCTCCAAAGGTGCTAAGACACTTGTCAATGAACTCAAACCGATTTTTGAGAAATGTTTTATTGTTTAATCTTTTTAAATTACACATCATTCATACAACTATACGGATCCAGTCACATGGTGCCACATCACACTTCCAACTGTCAAATACCAATTTGCAATCCACATCTTTATGCCTTCAACATGGATGCTAAGTCACTACCAACCCACCCGCCATGTGGGTACACACAATAGTCTGCCAAGCATCCAAGGAGATCATGGTGGGGGTCAACTCCTTACAAAGGTGCCCTCGTGTGCTATCAAGCTGGTTACGCCCACATGGACACCCTAAATGGGGTTCTCTAAGTGATTCAGATCCCAGGAGGTTTCGCTGATAGCTCTCTAATGAGGCTTTAGATGAGTTGTATGTGTAAGTGGATGCAGTAGTATTCTAAGAAACGTAATAGAGAAAATAAAAGTACTGGAAGAGAGTTATATTCATTTGTGCATTCTATACATGGTATTCTCTCGAGGGAGATGTATGGTTATTAATCCTATATTATCTACTTTCTATCTAATGTTACAGATGTGAATACATATATTAGGGACCAAACACACCGGATCATATCATACTATGGTGACCAGATTAGTGATCAGATTCCCATATGATTCATTCAGGCATTAACGATATAGAGAATGTGGGGCGGGTGGATCCCAAGCAACGAAACTGGATGGCCGAGGGCTCGACCCCCCGGGTGGCCGACGTTGAATGAATATAGATAGATAGGGGCCCCACATATATACCTACTCGACTAATCTATAATCTATATAGAGAGAATCCGACCGGCAACATGGCTTCACATTGACCGAACAAAAGCTACTGCGAGAACCGGGGGAGCGGGAATTGGTTGTTTGTTCGGAATTTAGAGTTGTTGGCGAGGACAAAAACCCAAATAAAACTATAGGGTCGGGGGGGAAAGTGAAAACGAGAGGAAGCTGACACCCGAACAGCCCTATCCTAAACTATCCTTTGGCTCTGGTATGAATGATGGATGCCCGGGGGACCTAAAGAGATAAGATCTTTAGGGGCCCATATCCTATATACCGGAAGGGCCTACCACAACATCTATACGATACGTCATCTCGCTATCACTATATATCTATTACAAAGTTGTGAAGGCATGGTTTCTATCTAATGTTACAGATGTGTACACATTTATTACAAAGTTGCGAAGACGTAAAGAATCGTTATGTAAGCCGAAATAATTGAGATTCCATATGTGACTCTTCACCTTTTGACAATTACATGACTTGACTCCTAGGTGCACGATATGTGGATAGATTCTCTAACATAGCACGAGCCCTAGAAGGTCCACTTGGCATGCTGCAACATGGAGCAGAATGTCCACATGGCCATGGTGAGTTTTAGATGTTAAAGATGTTGAGTTTTAGATGTTAGAGATTATACTAATATGATATTTATCAATATACTAAATGCCACCTACATATATCACAGGCAAAAATACAGGTATGGTATGTATCTGGTAAGAATACAATCCTAATACTTGTGGATACGTCCTAGACCATCCAAATGCGTTTGCGCACATATTCAGGTGTATCCAGACAGTCCACGATGTATCCAAGGCGTATCTGGACCGTCCAGTATGTATCCAAGTTGCATCTAAGGTATAAAAAAAGAGTTGTTTTCAATATGAAAACATAAAGTGACCCAGAAAAATAAAATAAAACACTATGAAACCCAAAAAAGTCAAAAAGACAACAAAAAACAACACATGCAAAAAACTTACATCTCATTCATCTCATTGCATACTTACCTCTCTTTACTCGTTTAAGTGGCTAGTATGATGTTGATGCTCTCGATGAAGAGAAATATGACTAGTAATTGCACATGACTTGCAAAGTACACCGGAAAGGATGTCCATATTTAATTTCTAAAAAAAGATTGATATGTTAAGTTTTATTTTAGATGGTTTGCATGGTTCCATGTTTTGTATGCATGTCTACAAAGGCATTTGCATCATTATTTGACAAAAATCCTCTTTTCATTGTTTGTTGAAGGATTTCCATAATGCCATCTAACGCTCCCATTTTCGCATAAGATGGGAGGATATTAGCAAAATTTGCATGCATTGCATCCCCTAAATAGAGACGGGTATGTTCAACAAAATCCACATATCCTTTAAAGGTGTAAAATTAATTTAGAAATTAGAGATGCCAAGGGTCATTACTCTCTGTAAGTTTTCTTTTATACATTTTACACGAAGATGGGCTACAAGACAAAATGTTTGAGGAAAGAAAGAATCGTTAAAAGAATAATAGATTAATTAAAAAGAACAAAGAATCGTGGCAACTGCAGCTGGAAATAATCGGCAGTCTATGTATAAAGAATTGTATACAACAATGTTTAAAATTTAATATTTACTACAACAAGGTCTTGCAAGTACAGGAGGCAGGATCCCACATAGCCGGGAGGAGGAAGGTGCGACCATTGAGGTTGTGGCCATCGCAGTTGCCTCCTGTCATGTCATCCACCAACAGTAGGCCCATGAAGCCCAGATAATTCCCCTTTTGATACATTCCACAAAACGTTGACACCGCCTCCAATGGAGCGCCTACATCTCCTTGAAAATTTCCCATGTTGAAAGATTTGTTACCACTCCTACAACACTCACCACAATGTTGATTATCATCCCATCAATGCCCACATCATCATTGGATGGAAGCGAAGGAGGGATCTAAGAACCATAGAAAGGTTGATGAAATGGTCACACACTGCCCCGCACTGCCTCTTTGAGTTGCTCACTCTTGCTTTTTCTCATTCTTCTCCTTCAAGATTGCACTAGCATGGAATCCACATGAACTCCTACAAAATTTCTCCACCATAACATCCTCCGATGTCAGACCAAATACAACTTTGCCTCACCATTGCTTCTTTTTTCTTCTTTTGAGGCGTGGTAACAAATGTCCCGATTTGACAACATTCTCAATTAAAGAAGCAATGTCTCTCTTTTTCAAAAGCTTGCCCATCAAGTACATTTGGTCCATCTTTTATTTCCCCAGCACTAGGTTGGAATCGACAGGGGAAGATCCTTTGTAGCCCTCTATTGTTTTCCACCAAGTGGACACTGAGGAGAAGGGAAAGCCATGCTTGTCATTTCCTATTCCCAAAGACTGCACGAAATCCGTTACAATGGCACCTTGTGCAGAGGTGAATTTGTTGTACTAAAGGAGATGAAGATTAAGGATGGCCATAGTGGTGAGAAAAGGACCATTGTGGTATTTCAGAGCTACAGACTTTTCTTTCACCAAAGCAAACAACTTCCTCTAGTGCCCAAAGGAAGTTGAATTTACCACACCATTCACAATTGATAATGCCACAACCACCATACTAAGTTACTAACAATAAAATAGCCATCTTCTCCAAGCCATTTTGAAGGGACCAAAAAAGAAGGAATAGTGAGGCCTTTTTCACTCCCCATCATCTTCGTCCAATAAAATCTTTGGTCTTAACACTTGTGGTTGCAAAAAAACATCATTCAATTATCAATGATTTTGATTTTGATTTTAATTTTGCACAAGCGACGCTCAAGGACAACACTTGCACTAACTTATTCATCATTCGAGTTCAAGCATCTAGACTATTCAGAGAGCTAACCCCCAAATGTGTGGGGTACCACTAAAGTCGCATCTCACCTACTTGCGATCCCGTTGTCTGGGGGATTCCAATAACACATGAACACGCACATAGGAATCCGTCGCATGCATCTGAAACATGCACTTGTTAACATCCATTATAATTGTCGCCTCAACGTACCCCAGACTAGGGATATTTACTCCAAAGAATTGTATGGAATATTTACTACATTGAATGCAATCTTTATAGGGGGCGCCCACTACAACAAGACAAAATCAACATGTAAGAAGCCTATGAGTCCGTCCCTGTTAGTGGATCACGACAAGTGTTCTCCAAAAAAAAAAATAGAGTCAGAAAGGGTGTCTAGTGCCGAATTCTTTTTTAGTGGTGGAAACATGTTCCTAAAATGTTTTTGAGGTGTCGGAAAGGCTTGACACTTTCTGAAAAAGGACTCCCACCAAAAGACCCCGCCGGCGTAAATGAATTTGAATACTAATTTTTGATGTAATAATTATAAGTAATATACATCATGATATTTGTGACTTGTCATTTGGTATTCGGTTGGGCATTATTTAAATCATCTTTAGTGTTTTGGTAGTTATTTTGTTTTTTTAAATGCATACTATGTGGTAAATTCTTATTTTATTGAGCTACAAACTATATATTTTTTATTTTTTATCTATTTGTTGTATTGTCGTATCCAAGGCAAACAAATAATTAGCATATCTGCATATTAGATTCTTTGTGTCTGTCCCCATATCCGAACCGTATTTGACTACTTAGAGATTATACAAACAAGCCCATATTCAAACAATAGTAAAATACTCCAAAAAGTAGAAGATAACAGAGTACAATTGTGGTGGTGTTTAAAGACACCTTAAAGAATGATAATCGAATAAATAGAATTGAATAAGTGAATGATAGGGTTGAATAGGTAGAAGGCATTGCCTTTGTATACAACTATCACCATATGACAAAAAGGGGCAACCAATATAAATTATAAATACACATGCAAGTTACACAACACAAGGGTATCAAAGGTAACCAAGGTACACATAACCCAATGGAACACCACAAAGTGTCAACAACTCAAACGACCGCATAAAAAATAGGTTTTATACTCTAGAAATATATTTTGTTTTATACCTGGCTTGACTAGAAAAATGGACTATTGTTGCGTTTGTGAAGGAATTTGGAGTTAAAATAACCATTTTCTATTCTACACCACGAGGACAAGTCAATATATTCTTGAGGTTGAAAATATATTGGCATCCTTGATCATTTGTTAGTTATATAGTCTAAATTTATTCTTTATTGAATATGCTTTTATAAGTTTTTCCTTTCCATCATTGTGGATAATCAGTTTGACATGTATTCAATAGGCATCGGCAAAGACCTTTTGGATATGGTTTCAAGCTGAATTTAATTATATATCCATTACCAACTACCCTTCTCGGCAATTCAAGTAGGCGAGCTAAGTCTATTCCAGTAGGATTTGGATTTTCTTATGAAAATCACATTTACATGTTTCCTTAAAGATGTTGAGTCTATGAATGTTCTTCAATGGTAATATAAAAATGCAGTTCTACAAAAAGAAAAAAAACTAATGATCATTTATTTACTCTATCTCTAGTATATTTAGCTTTTGGTGAAACATATAGCAGTTTATGGTCAATATACACTTCAGAGACATTATCTTTAGGTTGATGTTTATGTGTCTTTATATGTCTTAATATATATGTTGCATTTATATGAATGGTCTAGTTGGGTGAGGTGGCACACATATAGGAGGTTTTAGTTAGCATTTCTTGAAAATGTGGATGGATTGTTGTTTTCCATCTAGCCATTCAAATCTTTTGGTTTTTCTATTAACCCTTGAACGAGTTGACCTAACCACATTAAAATCTTCAATACAATTGCACAAGACTTGTGAAAAGAATATTTTTGTCAATGCGATTTGGTAAACTAATATTTTTTTTGCACTATTTGGAACTAGTAATTCTCAAATTACCTTGATTTTCTTAGGGTCAACTGGCATTCACTTATCTGATTCAATGCATCCTTGATATTTGATTTCCCTTTTAAATAAATCATACTTGAGTAGTTTGATGTATAACTTATATTTTTTAGAGAATATTATAACAGTTTCTAGATACTCCTCATTTTCTCTTTTTATTAAAAACTACTGTCACATGGATAAAAACTGAATTTCTTAAGCACAGAACATATAGGTAAAAACTGAAGTATTTCTCAATATAGAAGCCACTGATAAAAAGGCATAGCAACTACTACTTGTTGTGACTATTTTATTAGCTATCTCCATTAACTTATTCTAGCTTGATGATAGCCGCTTCTATGGGTCTATTTTGGAACGGACTGTAGTTCCTTTTAAAGACATCAAATAGGTTATCTGCTCGAGGTAAAGGATATAGTTTATTCACAATATTTCAATATGATTTTATTATTAGCCAATATGAACAGTACCTCAAAAGGAGACTTAGTTGCATGTATCATTTCTCTTAATGTTCTTAAACCTGTTTTTTCTACATCATTCAATGTCCACTAATTTATATTGAGCCCTTTCGAGGGGAACTCAGTAGTCAAATTGGTGGCTTTTCATTCAAGAGGCAAATCAGCTGTTAGGTGGTCCAGGACTAAATAGCTATATTGGTTGTCCTTGGGCCCATAGAATTTCAATATCATATCATTATTTAAGTTGGAGAATATAATACCTACCGAGTGTTATTACATTGTTGTTCTGAACTACATGCATCCGAAGATTCCATTGAATTTGCTTCTCTGCATGAGTAGATAGTCACTATATTTTTGGTTTTATATTTAAAATTTGGATGTGTAAGCATCATATATTTGAAATCCCTCGCCATTGGCTAATGCGACTTCACAGGTGTAATGAACTTCTACTATTTGAATGTTATGTTTTGGGGGATAAAATTATTGGAAACAAAGTTGTGTGTACATCCTAGATCTTCCAGATACAAACTAATAAGGAATATGTTTAGTTGGTTGGAAAATCCCAAATGGTTGGATCCCAAGCATTTGGTGTTTGATAGCTTTTGTCTTCGTATACTATTTACTTTTTCTGCTTTATGAGATTGATCCTTGTCATTTTCCAACCCAAACATTGTCCAAAAACATGTTTGTATCAGTCAGAGCATTGAAGTTCTCTCCTTTTGAGGTGTCTTTTATGATAGCTACATTGGTTATTATTCATTATATGTTGATTGTTTACTCTTTTGTGTTGATTCTGATCTTTCCTTTCTTGGGGATTGAGTAAATAGGTCAAGATTCGTTAGGTGTTTTATATTTTGAAGGATACAACTATGGGGTCCACAATTTTTGCAATTATTTGGGACTACGAAGCCTTGAATGTTGGGCTTATATACTTATGTGTCCAGATGAATGGTATTTATCAGGGAGACCAAGTGTAGCTACCAAAGTTTTCATAGTTTTGCTACAACTTTTAACACCGCATGTTTCTCTAAGTATTCATAATTGCCTACAAGCATCTAAGATTTCATTTTGAGGTTGGAATATTTTCTCCATTGCATGCTTGAGAGTTTGTTTATTAAGTTCTATTTTAATTTGAATCTTTGGGTTTCTAAACTGTAATAAGAACTTCATGTTCACAATTTCACACAATAATAATGTTCTGCACTTTGGGGATTCTTGCTTTCCCCACATGGCTACTTGTATTGGTACCCTACCACATGGGGTAGGGCTATGCTGCTTTGGGTTTACCCCTCCTTTATTTTCAGAACTTTTTTTCTTTTTATTTAGTTAGTCTTTGATCCTAATGTTCGTATCCTGGCACTTTCTATCGTAATTACATGAATTCTCGAGTCCCATTGACCAACCTTGGGTCATTTTGTGGATGTAAATATAATTTCATTTCATTTCTGCTTTCTTGAGACATGCTTGATATGCCATTCTTACCATCATATTCTTTTGAATTTTATTTATGCTCATCTTCCATGGTGTGTGGGAGAGTGGAGAAATATTTAACTAGCTATGTTACGAATTGCCCCCACATGGATACCTACACACGACAGCTAACTACAGGACAATCCTTTGGATTGCGACAGTTCTTGCACATAAAGCAGACAATGTCAGTAACCAAAAATCGGATTTGCAGATGAAGATCATGTGTCTACAGAAAGCTGTTCCTTAACGTTCATCTCCATGAGGGTATCACTGATTTGGGACTCCAACCAGCTCATCTTCCCCTATAGCCCCCAAAAAATCAAAGAATAGAAGTACAACTTAAATGCGTCAACCTAGGGAAAAACACTCTAGAGATGACTTACAAGAGTTTAAAACTTTGACCGAAACAGATCGCTTAGATGCATATACATATGGATATTAGCCACCACGGGACACCTTACAAGTTTCAACCAACATGCTGCCACTCAAACAATCCCCCGAAACAGCTTCCAAGCAACAATCACTCCGAGGATGGCTTATGAGAATTAAACAATAAGAACAATACTCACATATTCACATGGGACAACTTACAAGTGTGAACCCCTTCGGAGACAATGTGCATCTACAAATGAGAACAAACATAGAATCATCAAGGTACGACTCATAGGCATCTACCATTCCAAGTATATCTTATGCATGTCAACCATAAATATAATGATTTAGAAATGTAAATGAGCACTTATAACAACAAAATTTTAGAATTTACAAAAGTCAACTACTTTTACTTTCCATGCAACAGCATTACACTACAATCAAAACTTTTTTAGTAGTCAACAACAAAACAGATATCAGTAGTGATTACAACAGATCTATAGCATTTTTAACATTCCATATTCAAATCTACCGTCAAAAGCATTTATATTTGCTCCGCATGCTTAAAATAATCAAACTATCTCCAAAAGCAGTCAACAATATTCAAACTTACATTTGCTCATGTCGGGTTGTACATTATAGCATTCAATGATCAAACAAGGTCAATGCAGCAGTCAAAAGGTCTGATTCCTGCTTTCTGAACTTAGTCTCATGTGCTGATGTCACCAGACAGATTCCAAAGTAAACCCCTCTCTCCTCTCAGTCATCTTTGCTGATCCCCCAATTGCAGTTTTGACTGAATGATGAATTAATGATAACAGATAAAAGGGTAACTATACTTGTTTGATGCATTAAATGCAACCAATGTGGCTGCCAGCCACCCAGTCAGTTAGATATAATTAAATAACGATAAAATTAATGCCTAGGTTGGTAAAAACATGGAAAAATAATGTTCAGTTGGCCCAATCCAATAAAATACAGATGTTATAAATTATAATCATGAATTTGTATTTTTCATGGTAACGTTGCATGATGATGTCCTTAAATAATTTATGATGTCTTAAATGACTTTGATGATGTCGTGTATGAATATCAGGTATAATGTCATGAATAATGTAATCATATCTTCCCACATTTGGTCGGGAATACCTTATTTTGTCTCTGCTTCAGTTGAGCATAGGCCTGAACTATGCCGTTGCATATGGAAAAGAATAAAGCATGAAATAGAAACAAAACATGTATACTGGAGGAATATTTTGAAACTTGAGAAAGTTGTCAAAAAAAAAAACCCATTAGTTGTGGTTATAACCCTTCCTGGTGAAAATAATAACCCCAGTAGTTGTAGTTATACCCTTTCCTGGTGAAAATAATACATAGTAAAGTATATCAATGGATTTTATTAGTTTTCTTCCAATAATAATTGGATTAATGACAACACACTAGGGAAAGTATACAGATTAACATAAATGGATATGTTCATTCTAAGTTTCATGTCATATAAAGGTGAAGATATAGCTACAGTATACAAAGCAGAAGTCTATTACTCATTAAATATAGTAACATGAAATTTACAAGTATTGTTTTTAAGCATTTCTTCTTAACCGCTCTTAATAATGGACCCATTCTCAAAAATATGTACAAACAGAGAGAAAATCCAGATCAAACAAATCTCGCAGGCACATCTGGAAACAAGATAGTCTATGTGAAGAGAGAGTTCAATATGTTGAATTTACACACAGAAAAAGTAAACATATGGCTATACATGTGTTGCCATTCAGAGCAATGTATCACCCTGACCACCTTAAAAATAGATTAAGCACATTTCGGAGAAACCTCAATCTTGCAGAATATAAAGGATGAACTAAGAGAATTTAAGAAAAACATCAAAAGAGTTGCTGGGTTAGCATATATTATATGAAGTGTTTGAAAATAAGAACAGCTATGTAATATTTATTATATTTTGAGGGATCGTGTGAATTATTAGTCATTACGCATTTTGCTATAAAAAGTTACCAAGTTTGCATGTTAGTTGCCTCAAGATACAAAGTGTATAGGAAGATTGGTAAGCCACTTTCTACCGAGCACTGTCACAGGCACATATCTGAGGGTACAAATATTACAGAACATATGGGTCCTGTGAAAAATTCCACTCATGCAAGTGGGGCCCATGGGCTTGGACTTAAAAAACTATCCTTTGCCTCTTAGCTCTTTAAATACAAACTGTAAAGATGCCAACAGCAAGGAGATGTATAAAAATCTGCCCTCGAAAACCAAGTGAGTCGGTCGGGATATCGGAGTTTATAAATAAAAATTGCCGTCTAGATGACCTTTCAGAATAATGACACATGCCCAAAAGAGGCATCCATTTCATGACAACAAACCGACAACCACCTCTAACAGTTGTTCTGTGAGATGTTCATATAACTCAACCAAACCCTAGGCAGTTAAACTATCCCCTCTAGCATGCATTTATTATACGTCATTTATTATACGTTCTTATAGATATGCACATAATGACATTATCAATGACAGGAAACCTAAGATATTTTTAACAAAGCAGAGTCGCCAAAAGGGGGACCCTTTTGTACAATAAGGTGTTCCTAAAAGAGCCCGCCATTTTGAGACTACAATCTAAAGACATGTTGTGGTTATTATTTCTCAACCTAATTTTACAGCGCAATCAAATCTAGGCTGCATAAACCACCCACAAACAACATGCGGACATACTACAGTCTCATATTCAAATACACAATGATATACTAATTAAAATGAAATATTACAACACTGCCTTTAGAATGTTTAAATAAGTCTGTTGGTGAGAAAATTCGTCGGGTGGACAAATTAGGTGTCTCCACCAACGTTCACCGGGGCTACGCCCCTCTGCATTGAATGGTACAACTCCCATTATTGAAAGTAAATTAATCCTAATCTTATCGAAATGTTGTGGGTGGCCAAATTGGTCGGGGATCACACAGGGACACTCCACTGAACCTGTGGCAAAGTGCTTGTATGAGGTACAAGGGAGGAAATTACAGCGATGGGGGGAAAGGAGGGAAATTAGGCAAAGATGATTACTGCCGTGAGTAGATTACAGAGCTCACACCCAGTAACCGGAGTAGTTCAACATTCAATATAGAAGAATAACAACCTTGTTACAGCCATCAAGACAAGATGAGATCGTGAACCCAAAGTTTCAGTAATCTCCCTATCAAGAAAAACAACAAAGTCTTTTCTCATTTATTGACATTCATAAAGTTGTATAATGAGAGGAATAGAAGCAAATATGAGAAAGGGAAATAGAAGAAATGTAGCTTTCGTTTCATGTGCATTGACACAAAGTCCAACAACATACAATCCACAATTGCTACAGAGTATAAATTCTTCAAAATTTCAAAATCCCTTGGAATGGAAAGGCCATCCCAATTTATAGCATTGTGGATTGATCTTCTCATCTCCCTCACATGAATCTTCGCATTCATATTCTACTTGTGACCTTTTGCTTGCCATTAAATTAAGTATTTCTCTTATAATTTTGAGAAAATACTTTTACAATTTTATAATAGGTCACTTAAGTGAATAAGTCAAAATACAATGATGAATCCCAATGAAGAATTAGAAAAGAGAGAGAAAGAAGAGGGAGAAAGAGAGGAGGGAGAGGATGCTCTGAAGCATGGATGAAGAACACTCTGTATCTAATGAAGATTAGCTCTATTCCACTAATAAATCGATGAAATGATCTGATGCAATGATTAATTATGGAACCTTGAATGCTTCACACCATGAGAAAAATTATTTGGATGAGGCACGGACACCAGAACTAAGTGTTTAGAAACATTGTTGAATGATTCCTTTAATGACCACGAGCGATCGCTCATGATAATCCCCTTTGAAGAGATTGAAACTTGAAACCAATCCTACCAAGACCCTAGAAACATGGCCACACTGTTATGTTGCAAATTGATCATTCTGATGGAAGCACACCATGGACATTCTAACGACGATGATTACAAACTCCTCCTCACTCCTGATTCACACGCAACCTAGACCGTAGTATGAGTAATTGAAATACACTGTTGAGATCTCCTGTATATACCAAGAAAGCAAGCCATGAACACTGATGAGTACACCATTGTTGATAGTGAAGAAAAAACCTTCTATGAAATTGAGTTTCATGGCTTCTGAAACACTTCTCTGCACTCCAAAAAGGGGGATTTACTATTTTTAGTAAATGGACAAATTTGCCACTCTTTCTCGGTCTCCGACTAGTGAGATTGTTAACTTCCTAACTTACCCTTGTGTATACCGTTCCCTCCGAGATTGATCTTCCTATGATGACTTACTATTTATAGCTAGTGCCCATATAGGGAAATTACTATTTTTATTAATTGGACTTGTTTTCACCATTTTCGTCACTGATCAATCATTCTAATGCTCTCATGGATTGTCAGTGGTGCACACTGTCTTTTCCGCAACTGCTTTTGGATGATGACTTTCCAAAAATAACAGGTACCCATGTAAGAAGGGGGTTACTATTTTTAGAAAGTGGGTTTTTGGGCCTTGGTTTACGACAAAACGAACTTTCCCAATATCAGGTTTTTACTCTACAGTGCTCTTCCAGATTTTCAACTCAAACCAGTTGCTGGATTGTGAGATTTTAAAATTGTAAATTTTTGCCGCGGGAAAATTGGGGTTTCTTCATGCTATAAAAAATCCATCCCATGCATGCAATAAGTTCATTTTGGATATTCAAGGTTCCTAGGAAACTAGATTTTTGCAAAAAATGGCATCTTTGATCCATTTAATGGTTTGTGAAATACGATCAGAATCACCTTTCATGAACTTTGGGGTTTTCTAACAAGATTTCTCTCATTTTTGTCCCTTCATGTAAATCCATTATTTCTATGATTTTATCTTGATCTTTTAAGATCATGGATGCCTTTATGAACAATCTTGTTTGTTAAGAACAAAAATGGTGGAGAGATCTCTAGAAAAAATTCAGCAGCATTTCTAACAGCATGTGGAGGATGTGGGGGGTGAAAATGAGAAAAATGGCTAAGTCTCCTTTGGTATTAAATAGCTTTGGAAATACGTAAGGGAGAGGGTGGGGCACATTTTTTAGCACCTCATGTCCCTTTGAAAAAGGTACAATAGGGAAATAAAAAAATGCATCCTTTCCCTCATGAGGACAAGTGGCGAATGATAATTCGTTGTGTAAAGTGGAGGAGGGGCTACATTGGAGCACCTGGGGGCCATGGAAGGTGGTCACATGTGAGTCCAAGAGGAACCAGATGAGGAGTGTGGCTCATTTTTTATGTCCCTCATATCCCTTTTAAAATGGGACAATAGGTGCTCAGAAAATTTACCTTTACCCTGGGACAGTGACAAGTTTTCCCATGCATGCAGAGGGTAGGTACGTGAGCAAATCAAACCAGTCAACGTGGGCTAGAAGGCAAGCACCGGGTCATATGGGTGGTCAGAAGGATAAATGGGGGGAGAGTGCAAATTTTTTACACCTCATGTATCCATTTGTAAAGGTGTAATGGGGACATGAAATTGTGCCTTAACCTCAGCTTGGCACGTGTCTAGGTGTGAAAATGATCAAGTATGGAAGAGCGTACCTTGAGAGTCAACTTGTGAAGGTCATAACTTTGTGCTCCTAGATGACTTTTCGGGTGCTTCATTTATATTATTTTAAATTAAAATTAAATTTTTAGAAGAAATGGTGAGGGTACAAAGACTTGATACTATGACTGACAACACCTCCTAAAAATTGCTCCTTTTTTCTCGGGATCACCTGTTGTGCATAAGAAAGAATCAGTTGTCCTGAGAAATGCATGGTGCTTGAGGATGATCTATTTTTTCAACGCCATATGTGGGACTAAAATATATTTCTAATGATATCTTATTTGGTCCATAACTCATTCTAGAGCTCTCGGAATCATCCCTTGAAGATCAGGTACTTTTTTTGGTGCAAGCTCCTTTAGGCCTCAAAACCCTGCTTTTGGTGAATTAGCTTCTAAACGCTCCAAAACTTTCCTAGGATTTTCCCTAATTAAGTTCGCTTGGTGTTCTTGGACTCCTAGATACACCTCCATGATAAATATCAGTCTTTTTTTATGCTGCTGATGATAGTGCACCCGTGCTTAGAGAGGCTGATGAAATCCCCTTCTAAGTATGCCTATGAAACTTACTTTGAGAAACCATTGCTCCCAACTTGCTTAAATGATCCAGTTTGTTCCTAAATCACCTAGGGGAGGATTGATGACACCACAGATGGACTCTTAGAAGGTAAGACTGGACTTGACACTAAGGAGGAGATAGATCTGGGAGTGTCTGGAAGGGTATGACATGAAAATTTTGACACTAGGGTGTAGTTGTCATGTTTTCAAGTGAATTTTGCCCATACAAAAACACAGGACAACAAAGTCTTATAGTATGACCAAGCAAAAGCTAAATTACATCAAGATTGGCATCAAAGTCCGCAATCCTTTGGGATTGGTGTCACTGTTTATTTAAGATTCAAGGCCAACTTCCTTGTCTCCTACTAAATGCATTAAAGTTGTTACCAAGGTATCGTGGATGATATTTGGAGAAAGCAAAAGATGATGCTTATGGTTTATAACTACCTCTTGTTTAAGCGTATCACGTCTTCAGATATTCTTGAGGACAATGATTTCAAGATCCATTGACCAACTTCCACCCCCTCCTGCTTTTTGCAAACTGAACTTTGACAGAGCATCGAGAGGTAATCCGGGCACATCGGGAGCGGGGTGTTTAATTAGAGATGACAAAGGTATGTTAGTGATTATGGGATCCTTTCCTTTAAAAGGTGGAACGAGCAACGAAGCGGAGGCTCAAGCCTTGTTTGAAGGGATCAAATTAGTGGTTAGTGTTGGATTTGAACCGTTGGTTATCAAAGGCGATACCCAAGTTGTGATAAGCGATGTTCGAAGGGGAAAAGCGGTGTCTTGGAACTTAGATTTCCTTATTAGTAATAGTATCCATTGGCTAAGTCGGATTCCAACGTGGAATCTAAGCCTTAATTATAGGGAGTTGAATTCCGTAGCTGACTACTTAGCAAATCAAGGTATTATGAGGAGAGAAGGTCATGTCATATACACGAATGCGATCGCGTGGGAGGAGCTCAACGCTATCATTTCTCGAGAAGGGAGAGTTGGTAACAATTAAATGCCTGGGTGGTGTTGGCCTCTTCTCACATTTTCAAAGCTTTGGTGGTGGTTGGTTGAGGCGTCGCGGGGTTAGTTTTCGAGAATGGATAGCCCTCCGCTACCAAGTCTGTTTCTTCAAGGGGAGAAGCACGAGATGGCGTTCTTTGGAAGTATTTCGAGGGTCCCACATTCGTATCATCTGTCGGGCCGAATCAGGGTCCATTTGCGAAGCTATTGAGAGCTTCTTGGGCGAAGAATATATGGACATTTCAGCAAGGGCTAGGGTTAATTCTGAGGTGGCATCCTGGTTTGTTTCTCGGCTGCTCCTGGTGAGGTAGAATGTTGAGGAGGTCAGAGATATTGCTCTCCATTTCATTAAACCCCAACATCGTTTCAATTTGGAAGTGGTGTTGGAAGGATACAGTCGAGGTCAGCCGTTGCAAGTCGCAGATAGGGAGGGCCAGGCTTTAGAAGAGGCTCGGCGAGTGATTGTTGTGATGTCTGCCAGGAACGCGGTGCTTATGAAATTTGCGTCGGATGTTCATGAGGTGTGTTTTGTAGGGCTCTGAGAAGGGAGCAGGATAGAGAAATTGGATTTGCCAAAGTTGTCGGCGTCGGTGATCTTTGAGTCCCAGGGTTTTGCCGGATTCCGCAAAATATTGGGGTTCACGTATAATTTCCTGCTCCAAACTGCTCGAGTTGGTGCGTCTGCTGGAGGTAGGAAGTCAGTGGGCCCTAGCCGCTCTGCTTTTTCAACATGAGTCTTTCAATTCGTCGACCAATTGTTCTAGTGTTTGAGTTTGTTTTTTGCTCTAGTTGTCGTTTCTTTGTTCCTTCGGTATCCTGCTTCATTTGCAGGCTTTTGTGGTCTTGGTTGGTTTGGGTAGGATGTTAGGGGTATTATGTTAAGGATGTACTCGGGTGAGATCCCTTCAATCCCTTGGTTCTAAGCTCTAGCTAAAAGCGTTAAACTATCAAAAAAAAAATCTATACCCCAACTATGTATATGTTTAGTAACTGGAACAAAAATCGCATCATTCACTTAAGACCAGGGATGAAAGAGAAACTCATCAAGAGGGAAATAGAGGAATACTCAGTCAAATGTATCCTGGAGGAAGAAACTAGGAAACTACAACACTTGTATGGGAGACAGGCCTTAAGAGTTTTCTAGGGGGATGAGATGTTGCTGCAATAATCACAAGAAGAAACCATTTAGTAAATCCATGTGCAGCCCAATTAGCATTAACAAGCATCTAGTAATAGCACATCATCTCATGCATTGTCGAGTGGGAACAATTCCAAATTCCCATGTCAACATTGTGGAAGGGCAAACCATAAATTGGAGAAGTGTTGCCACTAAATTTTTATGCAAGCAATGTGGAAGAACAAATCACTTGTCAGATCATTGTTGGTGCGCAAGTGTGAGAATTGTGATCATTTAGGATGTTCTTGTTAGAAGGCTCAAACTCGAACCAACCACGTCAAACTCAGAACAGAATGTTGTTATAAACTATAATTGGTGAAACGAAGGAAGCCAGGGCAATTCAGCAAAAAAAATGCAACCCATGATTCCAGTTAGGAATAGAAAACAGTGACCAAAAAAACGGTGGACATCACCAAGTCAATCACGATTCACAAAGCCCACTATTCCAACTTGTACCCCTTTAGATTCAATCCTTTTTAAGCCATAGGAAATAAGTACCCAGATTATGAGGATAATCTTGGGAAACAAATACCACAGTAAGTTTCTGACAATTAGGAAAATCAGCTCCAGCTAATCAAGATGCAATGGTGGAAGGTGAACATCTGGCGATAATACAGCAAAACCCATCAGACATTGAACCCTCTGAAGATCATTTATCTCCTTGCGGTAAGCACACTGAAGAAAGAGAGGAGACTGTGAAAGAGAAACAGCATTCTGATTTCTAGAATCCTTGTGCGGCCCATTGCTTTGATCTCATGCCAGAGGACATTGGGAAATGCTTTTTACTAACATTTTATGGAGAAAGAAAATACCTCTAAAGCCAACACATGGATCCTCAACTTTATGAGGATGGTTGTGGATAAAAAGGAGCTTTCCCAACCTCGAAGCACAGGATTTTCTTCGACTTTTGTTACCCTGCAATCCCTATATGAGGAGAAGGCAAGTATCAAAAGGATATTTGTTAGTAAAGAGTGGACAACTTAACCCATGCAATTGATATTGTAGAATGGGTTTATGATGAGGCTTTTTAGAGCACACCATTGAGATTATAATGGTGAGTGGTAAGTCCTTTTTTTACCACTCTCTGTATTACGTATCCACTTCTTTATTTTCCTATATTATCTTCTTCAGAGACCTAACTTCAAAATGAAAATCTCAAAATAAGTTATATATGAAGCGAATAACTATTTATCAGCAGCCCATATAGTAAGAAAATCATTTGTTATAAGAATGGCTACAAGCACACTTACAATTCTCCATCAATTAATACATGAATATTCTAGGTAGTAACATTGCATATAGCCAACTTGGCCTCTAATAGTCAGCTATCCTAAATTGATTTTGTATTCCAATGTTCCACTATAAAATTGATTTATCGTGGGGGTTCCATAAATGACCTAACTAATAATGACACGCAGAAAGACATAATGATCCGCCCTCTTATGATGTTTATTAGTAGTTACAAAGATTCTTTTATTCAGCTCTACAATCTCAGTCTTCTTCATAATTTCCATCTTCTTCACAAGCTTCTTGACATGCTTCAAGGATCTAGTCCCATGCTTTCTGAAGTTGATCTCCATCTTATTTCTCAATGGCTAGTCATTGATACAAGAATATTATTTAGTTAGAGAACCCAATTTTTGAAAAACCAAGTCAATAATATTCGGATCACCTTCTTGACAAATACAATGTCAAGATGTATTGGAAGATAATCTTCTTTGGGGCAGTATCTGCAATTACTTGAATGATGATTTGTGTGACAACATCTCTCACAGTTGTACTTCAACCAACAACGATCTGACCAGTGATTTGTTCCACCACAATGCTGTCATAAATTTTAGTGCCAACACTTGTCTGATGTATGTTTTTCCCTTCCGCAATGTTGACATGGGAATTTGAAGTTGATTCCACTCGACAATTTAGTGGAAAATATGCTCTTGCTAGATGCTTGCTCTATGCCCAATGTACCACATTCCTTTTTCACACTTACGATTTTTCCATCCAAATTTGTCATAATCCCTTTATTAGCTTCCTATTGTTCATTAATATTTGCATCAAAACATTCAACCTCTTGCAAAAGGCAGGTATCCATAGCCTTGATGGTCTTCAATTCTTCACCTTTCTTAAATTTATTTGATTGTAGTTATGAGGCATTTCATGTATTGTTTTTACGCGATCATTCTCATTTGTGGCCATAAAGCTATGGGTAGTTAATATCCTTAACAAAACATTGATCGTCAAACAATTCAGCCTTGTGGTGATTCTCTCAAATTGACTTACCAAGAGCATTTTTCTGTGAAGCTTACAGGCATAAAGCACATTTCCAACAAATTGTTTCTCCTCGTATTTAAACATAAGATCAATATCGACAACTCTCTTAACATCAAGAGAGCTTCCTGTTGAGAAAAGTCCGCACAAACTCTAATTATTTCTCATCGATCTTTTTTAATTCTCTAAGCTAGGTGGGCTTTATTAATGTTTTCGATATAAAAACTTTATTTAATTTTTGGGCCCACCCCACTAATGTAAAAACTTGAGTATTAAAAGGAAGCTAGCTAAAAGAGGTGAATCTATGGGAACATGAATACATTAATTAAAAGATTTTGCAAAAGGAAAAGACATAAAAAACTTTTCTATTTAAAAGAAATTCATGTGAGTGTTGGAAATGTATTGTATATTTTACATGATGCCTGAGGGGATTGAACCTAAATGAGTCCTTTCAGTAGGGCGTACTTGGTAAATAGTCGATGAGAATATTTGATGGTTGTAGTTGGAGGAAATCTTGGTGTAGCAAGTACTTGTAAAACAGTCAATGAGAATCTTTGAGGGTTACACTTGGAGGAGATCTCGTTGTAGAGAGTACTCGGAAAGAAGTTTGTGGAATCTCTGAATAGACAGATTAAGATATCTTTGGGGTGAGATCTTGGTGGAGACAGATTAAAATATTTGTCACTCTGAGGCGAGATCTTGGTGGAGTAAAGACCATAAATTCCTCATATGGACTCTAAATCAAGTGTCATTTTTATTATTTCATGTATTTTTTCGACACGAATACAATGGTTGAGTCGAATATCTTGTATAAGATATCTCTACAGTGATATCTTGTGGAAGATAATTTGGGTGGAATACGAAGCGTCACAGGAAGAAGATGAAACGTCGTGGGTGGAAGCTGAAGCGTCGTGGAAAGATGGTCATTGGATAGGGAATATGAATTGTCACAAGTTTGTGGAAGGTGGAAAGTCTCCCATTGATGTGCCTATATATATTCGCACATTGTTTATGTAAATATGAGTGAATGAAAAGAAAAGGTAGTTGCATGGTCTAGCGCATGGACTGGATAGTGAACAATGAAGTATTATTGTGTTGTAAACGGTTGAATTAATACAATAAGAAAGGAAGTTTCTCTGCTAGGTTTTTTACCCGAAAGGGTTTTGCCAAGATAAATCTTGCATATTGTGTAATATTTTGTGTCAATTTTTCTATTTAGTTTTAGATGAAAAAATTTAGTAAATAATACTACTATTGTATAAGTTTATCAAACCAATGCCTCTTCATTTGGTATTAGAGCTAGGTTTTAGCTATATTTGTGGAGTTAGGGTGTATTTCCCTGTGATAAACTTTGTCTTAAGGGGGAGTTGTGCATCCTAGAATTCGTGTGTTATAGAAAAATGACAAGAAGCACAAAGATGGAGATTGAAAAATTCAATGGACAACATTTCGAGTTGTGGAAGCTTAAGATGGGAGACCACATTGTTGAAGGAAATCAGTGAGTAGTTGTATCAAGAGTAAAACTCGAAGGTAAGAAGGACGACGAATGGGAAAAGGTTGATAGAATGGCAAAGAGTTCAATTAGGTTGTGTTTATCAAATTCAATCGTGTTGAATGTATCGATGGAAGCCACTTCTAAGGGAGCATGGGATAAGTTGGAAATTGTGTGTCAAACAGTCTCTTGTAAATAAACTTTTCCTCCTAAAGAGGCATTCATTGAAGATGAATAATGGTGACTATGTGGCTGACCATATGAACGACTTCAATACTGTGGTAAGTCAGTTACTCTTTGTTGAAATTGAAATGGATAAATAAGAAAAGTGTATTACTCTACTTTGTTCTTTACCCTTGGAATAACCTAGTTATGGCAATTACTAGTACTACATCTAAATTGAAAGTTGAAGATATAGTAACAACATTACTATCAGAAGAATTGAGGTGAAAATTTGTTGACAACTCTCACATAAAGGATGCCTTGCTAGTAAGAGGCTGCTCCCAAGAGCGAAGCAAAAAGAGATCAAGATGCTCAAAGTCAAGAACCAAATCTAAGACTCCAACAAAAGATAAAATAAAATGTTGGAATTGTAGTAAAACAAGGTATTATAAGGACTACAGTTCTAAGAAGGTTGAGAAGGGTATGTCTTCAAATAATACCAAGTCCGCAAATGAAAATTTCACTAGTGAAAATTCATGGGATCTATTCTTAACGGCTTCAAGCTCACATACCTCTAATGATGCATGGTTAATCAACTCGGGTGCTTCTTTTCATATGACTCCTCATAGGGAGTGGTTTAGTGAATATGAAAAGATCAATGGAGGTGATGTCTTCTTATGAGACAACTCAACCTATAAAATAATAGGACAAGGAAGTGTCAAGTTGATGTTCAAAGATGGAAGGGTTGAGACCCTCCCTGGTGGTTTGCACATTCCAAGTTTGGCATGAAATCTATTTTTTAAGCAAGATGAATGATGTGGGTGTGCAAGTAGTCTTTAGCAAGGAAAGATACAAGATGGTTCCTGGAGCCATGGTATTGGCAAGAGGAGTCCGAACGGAAACATTATTCAAGCTTGATGCAAGCACTCTAATTGATGGGTGTAATAGCTCTATAGTTCTTGCAATAATTACTGTTTCAGACCAACCTCTACAAACAAGAAAATGTTATAGCATCAAAGGATAGGGCATATTGGAGAGAAAGGCCTTCAAGAATTAAAAAACTAAAGGTATGGTTGGGGGAATTTTTTACAAGCTTGATGCAAGCACTCTAATTGATGGGTGTAATAGCTCTATAGTTCTTGAGGTTATAATTGTTTCAGACCAAACCTCTACAAACAAGAATTACAAAAGGATAGGGCATATTGGAGAGAAAGGCCTTTGAGAATTACAAAACTAAAGATATGGTTGGAGGAATTTTTATTGCCTTTTAGATTTTGATTTCTGCGAGCATTATGTATTTTGTAAGAAAACTCGGGTGAAGTTTCCTAGTAGTGTTACAAGAGTAGAGGGTATTTTGGAGTTGATAAATATTGATGTATTTGGACCAACAAAGGTTCCGATCCATAGAAAGTCTTTGTACTATGTCACTTTTATAGAGGATTTCTCAAGGAAGACCTAGGTCTATTTTATCCGGATTAAATACAATGTTTTTAATAAGTTCAAAGAGTTTAAGGCTCTTGTGGAAAATCGGGATGGATAATAAGATAAAGGTTTTGAGAAGTGAAAATGGTGGTGAATATTGCTCTAATGCTTTTGAGCAGTTCTGTAAAGAGTGTGGAATACAAAGGCAAAAGACAACTCCATATGCATCACAACAAAATAGAGTTGCAGAAAGAATGAGCAGGAATCTAATGGATAAAGTTGGAAGTATGCTTAGTGGTGCAGGTTTGGACAGGGAATTTTGGGCAGAAGTAGTAATAACAGCTAGTTACATGATAAATAAATCACCCGCATCAGCCCTTGCCAACAGAAGTGTGGAATAAAAAGAAACTCTCTGTCCGACATCTAAAGGTCTTTGGTTGTGATGGTTATATGTATATTCCCAAGGAAACAAGAACTAAGATAATAAATCTGCAAAGTCCATATTTATTTGATATACGGTGAAAGGGATAAGCTATGAAACCCAAAAATAAAGAAGGCCGTTTACAGTTGTAATGTAAACTTCAGAGAAGTTAAGGGGGTTCCAAAACAAGAAGAAGAACCAAAGGAAGATCCCGAATGGGTTCGTGTTAAATTAGGAGAGGCAAATTTTGTACCTAAATAGGAAGTGACTGCAGAATATAAAGTCACAAAAAGAGGTGGAAGATGAAAAGTCGGATGTAGAAGGTGAAGAACCAGTGACTTTGGTTTTGAGGAGATCGTAGCGAATTAGAAGGGAACCAAAAATCTATAGTCCACCAATTTTCATTTTGCATGTGTTATCAGTTATGTCAGTTATTGATGAAGACCTAAAGCTGTGAAGGAGATGCTTGGATCAAATGACAACAAGTCATGGAAGAAAGCCATGGAGGAAGAGATCGAGTCCCTAGATAAAAAATCAAACATGGAACTTGACGAAGTTACCTCCAAGTAGGAAAGCATGTCAGTTGCAAATGGATATTCAAAAAAAAGTATAATGCAGAAGGAAAAATGGATAAGTATAAAGCTTGTTTGGTAACAAAAGGATTCTCTCAGGTATACGGAATTGATTTGGTGAGATTTTTTCTCTTGTTGCAAAGCTAACTTCATTTAGATTTCTTTTAGCCATCACTGCTTCGTTTGATCTTGAAATAGATCAAATGGATGTAAAAACAACTTTTATGCATAGTGAGCTTGAGGAAGAAATCTATATGTTGCAACCAAAAAGTTTTGAAGTGAAAGGGAGGGAGGTATGTAGGTTGAAGAAGTCTTTGTATGGCTTGAAACAATCACCAAGAATGTGGAATCAAAAATTCAATAGGTTTGTGTTGGGACTTGGACTTGCATGAAGCAAAGTTGATCCTTGTGTGTATTTCAAACAAGGAGGATAATTTTGTGAACATAGTGTTGTATGTAGATGAATTGTTGTTGATTTGTAATGAGGAAATGATAAACCAGCTTATGTTTCAATTATCATTTCAGTTTGACATAAAGGATCTAGGTGCTGCAAAATTTATTTTGGGCATGGAAATTAAAAGAGATCGTGTACAGAGAACAATGTGGTTCCGCCAAACTTCTCCACGACCTGACTCATTAGCATGGGGAAAAAAACTCCACAAGTGTTTATATAGTATCTTCAGGCTATGCTTCTTTAACCAAAGGTACTTCTCATCCTCTAAAGGATATCCTTAACCACATATGGCACCCTGCTATATGGCTAATGGTGAAATTTTTTGTTTGGTTGGTTTTAAGGAGGAGAATCTTTTAGAGGGATCGATTCATGAAACGTGGATTTTATGGTCCCTTTCGATGTGTTTTATGCTTGGCAAATGAGGAGACCATGTCTCATCTTTTCTTCCAATGCCCTTGGGCAGTCCATCTATGGCAGCTTCTAGCTAAAATGTTTAACCTTCCTTGGATCAGCATTCAGTCTTTTGAGTAGCTGGTTACAAATTGGCAATGTCACCTACCTAGAGGTCAAAATTTGGTGCATGCATTATGGGTTGGTGTAACCCTTCTCCTCTAGAACATTTGGAAGGAACAAAATAAACGAATCTTCCAACAGATCAGCAAAGACATAAATTAGATTTGGGAGAAAATTAAAATCAATATTGCATAATCTATCAAACATAAGATTTGTGTACCTCAGACTCTCAGCCTAGAATGGGAGCAAGTGTGTAAGCAGCCGTCTTTGCTACCTAAGTACTCAACTATGCCTACATCCCGGTATAAAAAGAAAACACAACGGGAGGGACACTGGACGGCTCCCCTAATTGAGTATGGAAAATTGAACACTGATGAAGACTTAGGGGACGATCTGGGCCAAGCTGCTATGGGAGGCATTGGTAGTTCTTATGATAGTTTTGTAGCCTTCTTCTTCGCTGAAAATTTGGGATTTGCCACTAATAATTTAGTAGAGACCAAGGTTGTTTACAAAGGGATTCACGAGGCCTGGAAAATCGAATGGCAAACAATCCAAATTGAATCTGATTCAAAGGTTATTATCAGCTTATTATCTAATCCAGAAGGAGCTCATAGCAAAAACTAGCAAATTGAAAGAGAGATGGGGAAAATTCACCAATTGCAAAACCAGTTCCAAGATGTACAATATAGCCATATTCCCAAACAAAGTAACAAAGTGGCGGATGGGCTGGCCAATTGGACTCTCAACAACCACAACCTGATGTGCTATGTAATGCCTCCTAGGTGGTGGTTGACCAAGCTCCAAGAAGATTTGACAAAGATTCTACATTGTGATTTGTACCAATGCAAGCTAATAAGTATCATTTTATGTATTTGGTCCAGACTTGGACTAATAGCTTTCAGGCTTGGCATTGTTGGATTTGTACACTTTGATTTCTATATAATATAAATTGGGTCCTATTTTTTTTTTAAATGTGGTTCAGCCAAAGAAAGTATTTTGAAATGATACTGCAAAGGTTTAGAATGCAGACAAGTAAACTTGTGAGTACTCCCTTCTCAATGGGTCAAAAGCTATATACAAAGCAATGTCCAAAGACTAAAGAGGAAATTGAGGACATGTCTCAAGTCCCTTATGTTAGTGTTGTTGGAAGCCTAATGTATGGAATAGTTCGAACCAAGCCTGGCATTGCTCATGCAGAGGGAGTGGTGAGAAAACTTATGTCCAAACCACAAAAAGAACACTGGACTGCAGTGAAGAGGATCTTCAAGTACCTGTGTGGGCCTTCAGGATATGGAATATGTTGTCAGGGAAATCTTGGTGAAAGCAAGACATTAAGTCTACATGGTTTTGTGGATTTTGACTGGGATGGAGATCTTGACTATCGAAAATCTACTAGTGCCTATGTGTTTAAGTTGTTTGGTGGAGCAGTAAGTTGGATGAGCAAAAGGCAAGCAGTTGTTACAATATCGACAACAAAGGCAGAGTACATGGCATCCACTCATGCCTATAAGGAAGCAATTTCGTTGCAAAGGTTGTGTTCAACTGTTGGTTTCTCGCCAACGGTTGTGAGGATTGATTGTGATAGTCGAAGTGAAATATGCTTCGAAAAGAACCCTGAGTATCACTCACAG
This sequence comes from Taxus chinensis, assembly GCA_019776745.2. Taxonomy (NCBI): domain Eukaryota; kingdom Viridiplantae; phylum Streptophyta; class Pinopsida; order Cupressales; family Taxaceae; genus Taxus; species Taxus chinensis. The sequence continues at coordinate 802,526,935 of CM034146.1, forward strand.
AAGAAGCATATTGATGTGCAGTACCATTTTGTTAGAGAAATGGTTGAAGATAGGAAGGTTCTGTTGTAAAAGGTTGAAACTTGAAACAAATGAGAATGTTGTTGATTCATTGACAAAGGTTGTGAGCGTTAAAAAAAACCTTCTTGGTGCAGAAAATTCATGGGCATAGCTGCCCTTAGCAACTAACAGTTTGAAATCTTTGGCCCCCAATGGGACGTCTTCAACCAAAAGCAGGAGATTGTTGGAAATGTGTTGTATATTTTTCCATGATGCCTAAGGGATTGAACCTAGATGAGTCCCCGCTATAGCAAGTACTTGGTAATCAATCGATGAGAATCTTTGAGTGTTGCACTCGGAGGAAATCTTGTTGTAGCGAATACTTGAAACAATCAATAAGAATCTCTAAGGATTACACTTGGTGATCTTGTTGTAGCAAGTACTCGGAAATAAGTTGGTGGAGTCTCTAAATACTCGGATTAAGATATCTCTGGGGTGAGATCTTGGTGGAGCAAAAAGGGATAACCTTCCGAAGACCACAACTTCCTCCTACAGTCTCCAAATCAAGTGTCATTTTTTTATTTCCTATATTTTTTTTAGAGGAATACAATGGTCGAGCCAAATATCTTGTATGAGATATTTCAACAACGATATCTCGTGTAAGATATTTTTTGGTCGAATAGGAAGCATCATAGGCAGAAGCTGAAGCAACGCGGGTGGATGCTAAAATGTCACGGAAAGATGATCGTTTGAATAGGGAATATGAATCGTCACATGTTTGAGGAAGGTGGAAGGCCTTTTATTGATGTGCCTATAAGTATATATACTCGCACATTGTTTACGTAAATATAAGTGAATGAAAAGAAAAATGTAAATGCATAGTCTAGTGCATGGACTAGGATAGGGAACTGTGAAGTGTTATTGTATTGTAAACGGTTGAGTTACTACAATAAGAAAAGAAGTTCCTTTGTTGGGTTTTTTTACCCGAAAGGGTTTTCCTAGGATAAATTTTGTGTATCGTGTAATATTTTGTGTATGTCATTCTTCTATTCAGTTTTAGATGGAAAGAACTTTGTCAATACTACTACTGTTGTATAAGTTTATCAGACCAATGTCTCTTTAAAGGGTTCAAGGGCTCACCAAAAGCTTTTATTTAATATTCCAAGCTTCTTCTTTTGATAAAGATCTTCTTTTAATAAAGAAGGTCAAGCCAAAGCTATCACGACACTTTAGGCAAAATGGGCATAAAAATTTCAAAAGATTGTTGGAGCAGCCACATTTGCAGGAACTGCACAAAAGAAAGGACTAGATGTGTAATATCCCTAAAAAAAAAATCTTCTAGCAAATCTGGATATTTCTGTTAAATTCTAGGGCAGCAGTGTTGATTAAATTAACTTTTATAACAGCAATGATAATCTGATTTTTCTAAATAGAAACAACGAACCATAATGCGTAAAAAATCGGTCTTTTATTTAATTATTTCCAACCAGCTACACTAAAAAAAATACCAGTGTTTGAACAAAATTGTCTGGAGCTGAACTAGCAGAACACTTGCACCCTGAATGACCACTGCAACCCCTTAATAATGTGAATTGCCCAACTGAGAAGTGAGGCATTCCATCCTCAAATCCGTATGCAAATGAGGGATTGTCCTCCATTATTGTTGCAGAAGCAAAAGCTACTTGCAGACAAAGAAAATAACTCATAAATTTCCAAGAAGTCTTTACAATGATCCCCAAATCTGCCTTTATAACCTCCCTTCTTCCAAAGTGGGTGGCCCCTTTTGGATTACATGCATACTCCCAAAAAACAATTAAAATAATGACTTTATTCCCCTCAAGTTGGCGCCCCATCCTAATAATAGGAATATGCAAGATTAAAGGTTTGATCTTCACTTCATCCTAAAAATAGGATCTGTTTCTCATGCAACCCATTCTATACTTGGCACCCCCATTATAGAATGCTTTATTTAATTAGAAACTTTGACTTTGGCACCTAATAATAGAAGTACATCTTTCTATTAGTATTTTATTCTATTTCAGCTATTTAAATATAATTTAAGTGTCCCTTTTCCAAATAAAATATAAAAATACCCTTGGGACCACTTAATTAATTTATTTTCCCTCTTTTAATCACCCCCTTAGCCTACGGAAAATAATAAAAATAGGATTTAGGTATCTAGAATTAATTAATTCTGGAAAGGGGGCATTACAAAATGGAAGCTTTTCTATTCAATTTTTTTCTACTTTTTGTACTTGGTAGCTGGGAATTCAATTCTTCTTCCTCTTCTTCTCTATATATGTAAACAGGGGATGTTGAAAAAAGAGACTTCTTCCTTGGATCTGCTCGGATCCCTGCTTTCATTTTATGCACTATTTTAGCCCCAACTTGTGTTTTTATGGAAAAAATCTAAGAAGTTTATTTCTACAGCAGTATAGCAACTGTGTATATTTTCACACAATTGCTGGCTGTGGCTCCCGCTCTTCTACTTTCTTATTGCTTCTCTATCTCCATTTCCATATTCAGATTAGATCTTACCTCTTGATTTAGCTGATGTATTTTCCCAATATATTTCAGTTTGCATATTTCATTAGATCTGTGTTACATTCAGATAGAGGAAGAACTCATTCTACTCCGGTGCATCTCATCTTTTGTTTTGTTTCTCTTCCCGTTTTCCCTAGAAATCTTTTATCTCATCTATTAGAGTTGAGGATCCGACTTCTCTGGAGGTTGTTCTACATTCAGAATCCCACAGTTGTAGAATTGCCCATGTTGTGCCTGAAGTACACTAGCATTTCAATCGGACACTTACGCACATCAACAATTTTTGGCACACCCAATGGGACAATGATTTAAAGGCTCTAGTATTTAGTTTCAGTTCTGAAAAGAAATATCACTATTAATTTCAAGATTGTTGATAGAATCTTGAGAAAAAAGAAACAAAACATCCAAAATCTAGACCACCGATCTTTTAAATTGATATTTTGGTGAAGAATCCTAAGAATATCTACTTTTGGAAACATTTGTCATCCACCTGGCGACTCTACTGGCTACACTACAAATCCACAATAAAGGAGGAGCAGACCGTACCTCCACATTCAAAAGAAAACATGGGTATTATTCAAAGAGATCTTCTAGTTTCAACAATTATTTTGCTTCTGTAATGAAATCGGTGCACAAGGGCACACCAAAGAGTTTGGCCTTTGCTGCTTGAGACCCTGGGAGTCCATCATAACTGCAACAATGGAATGACATTCCTAAATCAGCTTTAAAATCCATCACAACATTCATTACAAATGGTTCCACAATCCTTATAGAACACTTTCAATATGTGGCAAATCTATGTGCAGCACATCATTTTACAGAAGATAAAATGGCCCTTAGGCTGCTTGCTTCATCTCTAAAGGGAAAATTTCTAGACTGGTATAGAGGGTTGGAAACTGGAACAGTATCAAGCAGGGATGAGTGAGGGATATTGCTACATAAACAATTCGAGAAAAGAGTGGATAGTCTATCACTTATATAGCGTCGTACTAAAATCAAGAGAGCCCTCGTGGACCATATGTCAGACTTCAACTTCAGATTCAAGAAGGCTTGGAATAGAATACCTACTGAAGTTTTCCCTCCACCAGGTTTGACTTATTTGTACAATAGTTCAAAAACTTGTACTCAGCAATTATCAGTTATCTGAAATTTTGACTCAGACTTGGGACTCGGCAATTACTTGTCAATTACTCAGCATTACTTGGCAACTTTATCGCTGCTGAAAAAATATATACATTCATAAAACAAGATTTTAAAAAACATTATTAAAACACTTGAATCCATGGGACTGGGGACAGCACGTATTTTTCCCAACCATGGTCACTCTTTAAACTTTCTCGAATTGTCCCCTTTCTTATTTCAATTCCTGGTACCATGGCTACCTTTTGCCTCTTCAACTAGCCAGTAGTTTTTCTATTTATTGTTATTTTGTTTCTGCCTTGTTTGTTCTCTCTTCCCTCACTTATCCCTTCCCTCTTTTTTATTTTCCCAAGATGTTATTTTTCCTAAGGTCTATCCCTAGCCACATCCCTTTCTTTCTACCCACCTCAACCCCCTTCCCAACATTCACCATACACATCCCCTTCATTTGTTTTAAATATCACCTTTCTTCTTTACTTTTATTTCCTTCTTGATCCCATGAACAATTCATATCCTTTTATTTGTTGTGTCCTTTCCTCCCTTCTATGGGAAACGTCCCGGGGATGTTTAACAGATGCAGGAAACGTTTTGGGGACATTTAGGACGAGAGGGGGACGTCGAGGACATGTGGACGCCCCCGGGACGGCACAGAAATGTCTCGGGGACGTCCAAACATCCCGGACGTCAACAACACTTTTCTTTAAAATAATAACTATTTTCACTTCTTTTTTTTAAATTAATTAATTTCTTTGTTGTTTTCTATTTAAAAACATTACCGGTGGACTATGATATATGAATACAGAAATTTTCAAGCACAAATGCACATGGTGAACTGTCACAACATACTATGAATACCAACAACATATATATTACACATTAATATTAAAAATTATATGAACAAATATCTTTATAATTGTATCTTCGTAACACATATTTATATGGATGTCTCAATGTGGACTGCATGCACATGGTGAACTGATTTATAAAAAATGAACTGTTATTCATAAAATTTCTAAAATTCATCTGTATATTCGTAATATTTATAATTTTATATATTATTTTAATAGCCGTCCCACCACCGTCCCAAAATTTTGGAAATTTTTTGCCGTCCCGGAAACTCTGTCCCCGCGTCCCACCGTCCCGGAGTCAAATATGGCAAGCAAATCCATCAAACCACAAAAACATGGATGCATATACTACAAACAACTGCAAGCTTGGAGGATTTCGTCCTTGCAGGCACTTGCAAACACGTCAATATCAGATTGCACGCAATGCTCCTAGCTGGTTCTATTCCACATCGTTTCCACTCATCAAGACCCCCTCAAACTCGCACCTTTTAACAATGCTAAAAGCCCTTTGACCTCGGCCCTTAAAGCCTTAAAACATGGATACGTACACTACAAACAACAACAAGGCTAGAGAATTTTGTCCTTGCAGGCACTCGCAAACACGTCAATATCAGATTGCACGCAATGCTCCTAGCTGGTTCTATTCCACATCTTTTTCCACTCATCAATTGCCCCTCAAACTCGCACTTTTTTACAATGCTAAAAGCCCTTCGACCTCAGCCCTTGAAGTGCTAACCATAGCGGCAACCGGAAGACTGAATTTATGTTTTAGGTGCTTGGATGGAGGATTTTGTCCTTGTAGGCGACTACAACCACATTAATATTAGATTGCGAACAATGCTCCTAGCTGGTTCCATTCCCCATCTTCTTCCACTCATTAACAGCCCCTTAAACTTGCGCATTTTTACAATGCTAAAGGCCCTTCAACCTCGTCCAATGAAGCTTTGACCAGAACGGCAGCCGGAAGAATGAGTCAACGTTTTACGTGCTTGTTGGCTCCTCAACACAAACGTCTTCTCCTCGTAATCACGGTGGTTCTTGCAAATCAGGTTTTTTTCCAAGCTTCTTTTAAAATAAATTTTGAGTTTTTACATCAAAAATGATTTTTTCCTGCTGGCCAGTTTTATGCAGAGGTAGTCAAGTTTTTTTCAAGGATTCATCGAGTTTGGAGAGTTTTCAAGGGGTAAAACTCACAAGGTTTAAGGTGAGATCTTGTTTCATAGGCAAGCGGCGAGTGCTCACCAATTTTTCCTGAGTTTTATAACTATGATTTGTACAAACTAAGAGCTTTAGATTTTGATATTGTTGTTATGATACAAGCTCTAGGTGGGAGAACATTAACAGAGGCATATGAATTTATTGTCACAGTTGAGAACCTTGTACAAACTGGTGTTCGGACTCCTATACCTATAGATCCCGTGGTACCTGAGTTGTGTGATATCCCACACTATTCCCAAAGCTCAGCCATGCAAATCTGGAGCCCATCCCAAGCTCAGTCCATAGCTTAAGGTCAAGGGCTTGCTAATACAAGTCTCTAATGAATTCTTATCTTTCAAAAGTCAATTGGCCATCCAAAAGGCCCAAGAACAACTAGATTTCCTAAGTGCTCCAATGTCTTATCCCCAGCACCAAAAATTGCAGCAATCCCCGCAACCTTGCCAAAAACAAGCACGAGATGCTTCATGCAGTTTCAAGACATGCTCCCAAGTTTCCAACAATCTTCAAGTCTGAGACTCAAATAAATGATGGCACATAACCATATTCCTAGGGTCCTTTTACCCTAGCACTTTCTGGCGTATTTGGGGGTATTCTTGAGTCCCATTGACCTACTTTTGGTCATTCATGAACATTAATATAATTCCTTTCTTTCTTTCTCTCTGCCATTATGAAGAAGAATACCTAGAGTTCTTGGCTGCAACATAGAGGGATTATGAAGACGAAGAGCAGAGTGAGAACAAAAACATTTCTAATAAAACAAATGAAGAAAGAGAGAACTTAGGAATGAAATGTGTTCTTGAGAATTCATCCTCGAATCATGTTTTTTCCTTTCTTGATGAATTCAACTCTCTAATTTTTTAAGGAACCATCAGGCTTTACTTGCAAGCAACAGGAAGAATCAGGGAACTTTGAAGACAGCATGGAAGGAGACTTATTTTCCATCTTTGAGCAAGGGTATACTCTTCTTGAAGGTGAAGAAAGTGTTCTCCTTTATGAGGATGAACACTGTCATAAAAATAGGGAAGAATCAAAAGATGGCAGCAATGAGGTGGACCTATTTATACTTTTTTGGAGGATGAGGGAGGAATCTTATTTCTTGAGGAATGCCACCGAGAAGAAGAAAATCTGAAGGATGGCAGGATGGTTTTGTTTGCCATCTTTGAGATAGCGAATATTCTCCTTTGTGAAAGCCCGGAGGTGCTACTTCTTGATCAGAATCAGCATACTGAGAATGAGCCTGTTTACAACAAACATGCAGGGAAGGTTGAATGCATGAGCTTTTCTTTCAAGAAGGGCTGCACCATCACATTCCAAGCTTTTTTGGAAACTAGCACATAGAAGTCTGAAATATCCCTTATGGCATACTACTTAAAAATGCACAAAATATATGAAAATTGCAGCAAAGTAAAATACTGATTTATGCAGATTTTTACAGTAAGGACAGCAAACTAAATAAAATCAGTATCTCCCAAGATATTCACTCAAATTACTTGAAAATTTAAAGAGAGCTTGATATTATTATAGAGGACATAATAAAACTGTTTTTGGAATTTTACACAAATTAAACTGCTGCCAGAAAAAGAGCAACATGCCCTAGACAGCTGGAAAACTTCCGAGGTTCGTTACTCTATAAATACAAGAGCAAAAATAAGGGTCTCTAGAAATAACATTACAGATATAGGAAATAATATTTCCACCTTCAAATCTGACAACGGTCGACTGGAAAACCCCCAAATACAGGCTACAAGTCGCCTCACTTGGAATGGGGTCGGAAAATGATGGAGGCGCCTTCAACGTGCTACCACGCCCAGCCCAAATGGTTGTCGTGAATTTGATCTGGAGCCCATCTAATTATCTTCCCCAAATGCCCCCAAAACCCTCGAAATCCTTCCTCTGAAACCTCTAATACTGTCTCTGGCACACAGCCCTAAAAGCGGCTCCGAAATGACATACTAGGGTAGATCTCTCACTACTGAAGAATGCCCTGCTAGTTAGGGACGGGTCTCTCACCACCGAAGCTAGGGTCCTTGTGGAATTTGACTTCACAAGTTCTAGATGTGCAACAGTTGTTGCACGTGAAGGAGGCTAAAATGTAAGCGACAAAAGTGTCTTTCCTTTCTCTCCCAACTCTTTATATAATTCTCCTCGGCAAACAAGCCCCAATAACCCTAGGCGCATTTCATTCCATGGAGGGGCCAATAAAATAAAAATAACGAAAGTTATTTTTTCCTTTTTGAGTCGCCATGGTCCCAAAGTGACCCCCAAATGCAAAACTTGGATATTAGAACCACGGGGCCCCTTCCCAAAAGCTTCCAACGTCCACAGTCCCTTGGGTATGTCCATGGTTTGGACTCAACTTAGCCCTTGGGCCTTTCGGCGTAGGAAAGGGGACATTACAAAGTCACTAGTCATGTTTAGTTCAAAACATGAGGATGAGCCAAAACTTGGAGAGAGTCAGCCCAAACACTCACTTAAGCCAGGGCATAATGCAAATGACCATCATGAGTGGACATACTTCCGAACAGAGGCTGAGTTTGAAGAGGAAGGAGAACCCAAAAGGCTTAAAATTATGTTCTTCTCATATCTTGTCGCTGCCTCAAAGCTAATCTCCAAATACAATCAAGAAAGATGGTTATTTCTCTCTATCGATTAATAGTTTTGTATAGCTGGCATTCTCCATGCTAGTTAGAGTAGGATTTGTGTTTTAGCATAATAAGACGTTTATTTTAGCATCACCCTACACAGTTTCACTTTAACTTGAGTGCGTGTTTTCATTTTGTAACTAGTTTATGAGAGATGCCAAGCGAGATTCAGGAAGAGTTGCAGGTTTGAAAAAACAGAATGAAGACAAAACAGAAAACAATAAGAAATTCATCTTATTAAAATCAAGAACAGCCATCTCTTTGTTCTCTCGAGTCTCTCAACAAGGTTTCTTTTGGTGCTTGGCATTCTCTCAGTACTTCACAGCTTTCTTTGAGCTTCAGCAAGCCTACAGTTGTGTAATGTCCCCTTTTCAGAATTACTTGATTCTCGATACCCGAAGCCTATTCTTTTTATTTCCCGTAGGCTAAAAGGAATTACTGAGGGAAATAAATTAACTTAAGTGATCCAAGGGTGCTTTTATATTTTAATTGGAAAAAGGACACTTAAATTGTATTTGAATAAGTGGGACCAAAGAGCAGAAGTGGAATAAAATATTATATTTCCAATATGGGGTGCCAAAAGCGAAAGTGAGTGCATGAGGAATAAAATAATGAATTTCCAATATGGGGTGCCAAAGGTAGAAGTGTTTGCATGAGCATCAAGCTATATTTTTAAGATGGAGCGCCAACTTTGGAAATGCCAATAAAATATTTTTTAATTACTATTTAACATGCATGAAACTCTAAAAGGTGGCACAACCCTTTGGGAGAAGGCATTAAAAATTATAAAAGCAGATTTTCAATTTTGGGGTTCATTATTAGTTCATCTTGAAAATTTATCAACTACTCCATTGTCTGCAAGTAGCTTCTACTTCTACATCAGCAAGAGAGGACGAAAACCCTCATTTGCACACAGGTATGAGGATGGAAACCCTCATATCTAAGCTTGGCAATTCCATTCAAGGGTTGCAATGGTATTTCAAAGCACAATTGCATATCCAATTCAGCTAGGGCACATTTTTCAAGCTTGATTCTACATCTAAAACAGCACGTATGGATAGGGCTTTGGCAAACTTGGCCATTGAAAGCCATTTAAGACTTCTATAGTGGGGGACGTCCCCCTTTGGCAACAAAATTCAATGTTGGAGCCACATCTGGGGGCAAATTTCAGTCAAATCAGTTTGCATGCTCTTATCTTATGTCAATCTTTCCATGTAGATCAACAGTTGTGAGCAAATAATTGCATTCAGACATTCTGGTATTTTCATTGAATTTGAATTGAAATAAATAAATAAAAATCTGTTTTTTCTGCATATTGGGGTTTGCTGTTTTTTTATAAAAATCATATTATTGCTGCTGTCATAAAAGATGATATTTTATACTGCTGCCCTAGGGTTTGTGCAAATATCCAAAATTATTTGTCATGGATATTACAAATAGCTTCCAAATGGCTTCAACAAACTCCCAAGAGACTCGCTTCATCAAGGTCTAGCCCCGGCGCCCTTTGCTTTCTCGAAAAAGAATTCTTAGCTCTCAACAGGCATGATGGATGCTTTCACAAACTCGAGACAGTCTTCAATCGCATACTTGCCCACAATCGTTTTTCTTCACATAATTTTATCCCACATCAGCTATACCATAAAGAAGCAGTGTTTTATATAGAAAAATCGCTTTCTATATAAAGTGGCTAAGCAAAGAGCCATTTTGGTAAAGGGAACAAAGCTTGGTGGGACCTACGAGGTAGTTTATAAAAAAGCAAAGTTAGGTGGACATGTGGCACAATCGAGGCAAGCAATCAAGAAAAGGAATGGCGGCGGGAGACATTTCAAAGGAACAAGAAGACCTCAAAAGCCTAAACCCTCACTATCCGTAAGATTAGATCATGAGGATCATAAAGAAAGCTAAAAATGTCTTAAGAAATTCTGGGCCATGAGTTGAAAAGTAAAGGGACATTTGGAAGCTAGGAGATCTTTAAGAGAAGCTTTGCTCATCTCTTATTGAAGAAGGTCCTCCTTCCATTGATTTGCATTAGATCTAAAAGGAAGTTGATGTCATGCATAGGGAATAACTCGCACTGTCAAATTAGGAGGAAATGATCTCCCACCCAACTTCAAAGGCAAGGCTTTAAGGCAATAAAAGCTCATGAGAGGGGGGCCATTCATAAAAGTCAAAGATCCAAGCAACCCCTCCTATCGTAGATCTGCTGTAGATCCAACGTGTAGGGGTTGTTTTGGGGAGATTAAGCTGACATCGCATCTTAAAAGCCCCTCCTGCCATCAGATCTACTTTCTTAGAGATCCCTCCCACACTTGGCTTAAAATAACAATGTTATAAAGCGAAGTCAACTTCAAACCTCATGAAGACATAGAGTTTGATGGCCACGACATGAAGAATATTGGGAAATACAGAGCACGAGATGGAGACTGAATTTAGGGTTTAAATAGCATAGAAAAAATGTCGAGCTTAGTGTTTACGGAACTATTTATTGAAAGAAAAATTCAAATAAATTTCTTATGTGAAGAAGAATCCAAAGGTCATTAGGGGTTGCCACCCCAACCCCCACTTCCAAATATAGAGACAAAAAGAAGATATTGTGGGGGAACTACACAAATAGGTGGTGTTATTTTTCTTACTTTTATGCCCAATGGATGTAGATATTTATGGGTTCGATGATTTACAGGTAAGCTTCCCCTAAGAGCCACCAAAATGTTGAGAAAAATCCACACCAAGTTCTAATTATTTCTCATTAAGCTTTATTTAATTCTCTAAGCTAAAAGAGCTTTATTGATGCTTTAGAGATAAAAAATTTATTTAGGATGTAAAAAGCTTGTGTATTGAAAGGAAGCTAGCTAAAAGAGGAGAAGTGACGAGTACATGGATAAATTAATTAAAAGCTTTTGTTAAAGGAAAAGACATAAAAAACTTTTCTAATTCAAAGAAATCAACAGGAGACTTCAAGGGCTCTCACCAAATAAAATTTGTGCATTGCTGGACTTCTATAGTGGATATTTGATTCTTGCAAAAATTGATATGTTGGTTGCATGTCAAGTTTTGCATTTCGTATCTTATATTCACTAAAATAAGGTGGATAATTAATCCCTTCTGCTGCCTCACTTTTATAAACTGCAAGAAACACTTCCACTTCAATGTCTATTAAATATAGAGGTTTGCTTTGTTGTTACACCCTCTCGTTTGTGTTTGGTCTTTCTTCTTGGTTTCCACCAAATATGCAGGTTTTAGCATCTCATATTCACCCATTTGCTAGTGCAACAGGCCTCGATCTAAGCACCTACTATCCTCTAACCATTCATCAAGGTGTAACATACTCATTGTCATGTTCATATTTGGAGTTAGAAATGGATCCGCCACTAGAACTTGATTGTTCTTTACTAATTATTTCATCTCAAGGCATCCATAGTTAGTCTAGCTCTAACAATTTGTACTGTTATTATTTTATGCTCCCAAACACAAATGGGTTTTACTTATTCGTGTCAGAGACATTCTAGTATAGCATCATAGTGTTTTCACGTGCTTTCCATCCATAGTACAAAAAATACTGCACATACATCTTTTTCCAACTATTATTATCAATTCATCAAATATGATACCCAAAGGAAAAATGCATTCCCAATTTGTCGAATTCTATCTAAAATCTGCAGAAATTAACGAGTTTTCCTAGCTTTTTCCATACTATTGTAAGTAAAATGTTTACACCTAACCTGACATCAATCAAAGCATTCGGGAGGACCATGTCTTTGATTTCAATGGTTATATTTGGAACACCATCTTTTCTAATAGCAGGACATCGTGTTTTCTTTGTTGATTGTTGTAGTTCTTTAGGCGGTTTGATCCCTTTTAGCTTGTATTACCTGTGGCAAACAGTCCAAAAAAATTCGTGGGTACCGTCAACATGGTTCCATGAACCAACGAAACTAGTTATTATAAGGGACTATTTTCTTCTTACTACTTGTACTTTACTTGAGCTTGGTCCTCCATGTTTACAGGGGAGAAGCGGTCTCATAAACCAACCCCACATTATCAGATTGACTATTTATATCTTTACCACTTGTACTACATCTTGCGTGTATTGTTTTTCCGCTTGCATGTCTAATTGTCTTTTCTTTGTTGCTCTGGTAACAGAAAACAGAAGATTATCTTCCACTTCTTGTTCTATCGTTACCATGTTTGTCATTTTTGCTTCAGACAATCATCATAGTCGTTTGGACTACATTCAGTGCATAATTTTGATACTTGTGTTGGAAAGTTTATGCATTATTTCACAAAGTCACATTATTGATCCTTTTTGTCCCGCATGATTGGGGTTCTAGGTGACTTCCACTCCTGCTATTACTCAAGAACCTGTAATGTCCCTTTCTAGGGCTGAAACTGAAAATAAAGGTTTCGGCTCAAACCCGAATGAGTGAAATCAGATTTTTGGAACAGCAGCTATCAAACCCTAACAGCGAATTGAAAATCACACTTTTAGGGCATCAAACTCCCTTCAAAACCAGCTGGAAATTAGTGCATAAACCCTTCTATGGCAGCGAACTATAATAGCACTTAATGGCATTAATTTCCATGCAATAACAAGCTAAAAATGAAAAAGAATGTTTCCAATTATTTTATCCAACCATGAAGATATTTACACAGCCAATATATTTCAAAATAAATAAGATACAAGTGATAAACCACAGTTGTAATTAATTAAATAATCAGCAGAAGTACAACTCACATTAAGGGTTGGAAATGATGATTCCGAAACCCCAAAAATACCAATGAAGTGAGAAATCAGCCTTATAAATTATGAGGCATATGAATATCAACTCCAAATGCCAAGATGTGCCCTAGAAGGCACTCAAACCCTCCTCCACCCAAGTCGCCACCCTAGAAGAGGGTGCAAAATTGATGTAGAAGACCTGACAACTCTCTCTTTCAAACCCTAGCTGCAAAGCAGCGAGATGGCCTTCTTTGAAGCCCTTAGGAACCACCAATAGGAGAGTTTCCGCACTCCAACTTGAACAAGGAAGGGTTTCGTCCTTGTGTGCCACATCAAAGGATTTTCACCCTCTAGCGGAATGGAATAGAGCAATCAGCCCCAAAACCAGGTGTAAAATTATATTAAGATGCATGCCCCAAATGTGTCCAAGCAACCCCTTATATATATTCTTGGTGGCACCAAACCCCATGAGGGAGTTTCCCCCATGACCAACCTCATAATGATGTTGCTTTTCTTTTTTGTCTTTGGCTTTTAACTCCTCCAACCCAGCCAATCTAGCTTATGAGAGAAACCATGAAAGAAAAGGTAAATGCTCACAAAAAAGACTAAAAGCATACACAAATACTTCAAATGGGATAGAAGTCTTCAAAATAAATTAGTTTCAAAAAAGGGACATTACAGAACCGTTCATTTATTTGGTTATCATAACCTCCGCTTGATGGTGTTTGTTGGACCATCATACATTGTTTATCAGCTTGGTTGTTTATCAGCTTGGTTTTTTCTCAAGTTGAATGGACGTTCACTAATATTATGTGTCCTAACATTGCAAAACATATTCCTCTAAACTTAAGCCCTACGGTTCGACACATCAAGCACAAAATTCTTGTTTTCCCAATTATGACTATTTTGTCATCGTTTTTCTCTAACAATTTTATAATTTCTTCCAATTTAGCTTCATTTCCCTCATTATTGTCACTTCATTTTTGCATGTACTGTTGTTGTTCAACATCTAACATTCTTTGATAGGTGTCCTAATGGTTCAAAGTTGGAAATATTCTCAATCGTTCCTTGAATGTTTTTCATAGACCATTTACAAACCGTTGTTGATTTAAATCTTCTCTAATGGATTTGTCCAGCATCTAGACTAAATTCAGTATTCTCCTATAGTAGTCTTTGACAGATTATTCTTTTCCTTTTTAAATACTCTTTAATTCATTTCGTATCCGGGCATCCATATGCCACTTCCTCAATTCTTTTGTGAACTTTGTTTTCACTTTTTCCATATGTTTTTTTTCTTCGTCCTTTAACCAATCAAACCATTTTGATGCATAGTCTTGCAAAGTTCTTGGAAAGTAATCCAGTCTAGCCTTGTCTTTGATAATACTATTTACTTTCCAATAATACTCCCAATTTACACAATAAGTAGTCTGATCTTGATTCGGTATACTGCCAAACCTTTTTGGTTTTAAAATCGATGAAAGTTTTAATTTCATTCTCTTCTTTTTCAAGGGTCTTGAGTTAAACCGGACAGTTTTTTTGCTTTTGCAGACACTGTATAGATCCAAGCATTTTATGCTTTTTGTTTCTTCAGATATAGGCAATCATTTTATGCTCTGTGTTTCTTTGGATATAGACAATCATTTTATGCTTTTTGGGATATAGACAATCATCTTATGCTTTTTGTTTCTTCGGATATAGACAAGCAGATGCGAATATTTCTTGGCAGCCATCACTTCTGCCCTTTCTTCTGGCTCGGCTTGTGATACCTCACGCTGTCCAATCTGTGCTGACAACATAGAATCAATTTCTTCAATAGACCTAGGAATTTCCCTAAATAATATCAACTAGATGGTATTTCCTCCACAATCTAGCATGTCACCTTACATCTCTTACTTGCTGCTTTGTTGTTCTCTTACTATGAGGTGTAGTATCACTTGTCTGGCACTCAAAACAGCCATCGGCAAACAGTGACATAAACTTCCTTTATGCTGATATGTCAGGTTCAAATAACATGCATTTAGCCTTATGTGTTCTTTACAGTTATTTAGGAAAGTAGGATAACAGCAGTATAACAGCCATGATCAATCAGATATGCAAGCAAATGATGATTTCCTATCACCAAAAGAGTGCACATACATACGTATGAGTCTAAGGTTATCATCAAAGGTGTAAGGAAACTACTTAGATGGATCAAAATAATAGCAGCAATATAACATCAAAGAAAACCAAAACAGAGAGATAGTATCACAATATGCAAATAGAATGACTTAGCCACTTCGAGGGGGCAACCTCCAAACCATACAATAAGACTCAAGTGCTCAATATGATGATCAAGTAATAGTTACTACCTTCGATATATACCCTACTTGTACTAAGTGCAATCATACCTAGGCTGACCTACTAAGTATATGAAAGCATAAATAAATGTGATATGACATGTTAAGAGATTAAGTTAGCCACAGGTCAGCTATACATATCCAATATATGACCTAGGATTAAGGGTGTAGCATGCCCCTCCCCTTTAAAGCAACATTGTCCCCAATGTTGACAACTTTTGGATGTCTGCTTCACACAAGCACAATCCTCAATGTTGATGATCTTTGGATGCTGGTACAAGAAATCTTCCTCCTCCCATGTTGTAGCTTCATTGTCTTGATTCTTCCACTTGATTAGATACTCATGAATTACTTCTTTTTCACCCTTTGGTGTGTGTCTCAAGTCTCAGCTCAAACTGATTTTTCTTTATCAAGCTTTGACTCTTCCTGGGCTGAAACATTTTTGTAACAACCTTTTCAAGAAATGTGACTACTATGTGACAACAGAAAAACTTGTTTCAAGTATCTTTTGTTGGTGCTCACTATTTTCTTTGTTGATCTTCAAGGTTGAGATGGTGGTGGATTGGAAATCAGGAGAGATTTTGGAAAAATTGTCTCTCATAGGTGTCTTGGCTAATGTCATATCCTCAACAATAATTGAATACTTTTCCCTCCTTTTTCTGAGAATTTGGTGGTATGTGGGACAGAGTCCGTTTTTCTTCCACTGCAAATAATTGTGTTTTAGGGCCCTTGATTACCTACATTTGATGAGAGCTCACCTTTCGAGATGACTTTACACACAACCCTATCAACTCAAACATCTTGCCTTGTGAACAAAAATGCATGAATAATTCCTGGAAGTTCATTTCAATCATTCCTGGAAGATCATTTCAATCATTCCCAAGGTTGTGAGCCATTGGACTCCTAAAACAATATCTACTCCACCCATAGAAATAGCAAACATAGGGGAATCTAGCTTGTAGTCTCCCATGTCAGTTTTGATACTATGGCATTTCCTTGAACAACTAATTGTACCTCCATCTGCAACCATGACCTAAAATTTTGGGGTTTGGTAAATAAAACAATTCAGACGTGCCACCAACTTATTATTGATTAAATTATGTGTGCTCCCTAAGTCAATCAATAATGTTACCTTATGTTCCTTTAAAAGACCCCTTACCTTGAGGGTTTGTGGGGAGATAAGCACCTGACATTGCATGGCAAGAAATAGTAGGTTAGGAATCTCCAAACCCTAGTTCGTCCATAACCTCTATTTTTCTTCATCTTTGACTTCATCATCAATGGCCTCCATGTAGAACAACTTCTTTTTCAACACATCTATGTCCTTGTATTTTGCTATCACAATTGAAACATAAGCCTTTTTCTCGTTTCTCTTCAATTTGTTGAAGAGTCAATCTGGTAGGCTGAGGGAACGATTCTACTAGAATGCTATGATTTTTGAATGTGTTCCTTCCATTGGAAAGGAATTTTTCCTCTACCCAATGTGTGCCATGATAATAGAATCAGAAACATTGACTGGATCAAACATTTGTACCTCATGTTGGATGTGATCCTTGAGACCGCCAAGGAACAGGTCATTCAAATTGTCATCTATAATTGTCTCCAAATGCAAGGATAAGCTCTAAAATTGATGAATATAATTGCTTCATTGACATCATTTTCTGCAATTTTTCGAATTGGCAAAAGTAGTTCTCGGCCACACTACTATAGTCCATTTGCAACTCCTCTATAAAAATAAACAGGTGACACTAAGAGCCTTCTTCTTTTGAGCACACAATCCTCGATACCAAGTGAATTGTTCAGGTTCCAGATATAAAGATGTCATAGTAACCTTTTGACCATATGGGATCTTGATGTAGATCAAAGAAATTCTCCATTTGGTTGATCTAATTGAGTGGGTCCTTGCCATCAAACTTATGCACGTGTCCACCTTTGGGAGTAGGTTCCGCAGCCCAGAGTTAATGCTTGCCCTAGAGGAATGCAGATGTAGTATTTGAATCAAAATTTGTATTTCTATTAGATCCACCTTGATTTGTGTGAGAGGCTAACAAAAACTTAATATTTTTGGATATCTTAGCCACATCTCCTTTTAGCACCTCCACCTCTCCTTGCATGTTACAACCCATAAGGTCAACATCTCCCTTCAAGGTTTGCATGCTCTCCACTAGGGTTTTATTTTGTCATCCACCAAGGAAGACATAGCATTAGAAGTTTGACCCCATTCTAACTCTGATTCAGCCTCCTCCTTGTTAGGAGTTTTCCCTGGAGTGGCGGAACCTTTTCCTTGGCCTCTAGTCGATCTCCCACCATGGCGATTAGGGTTTAGGTTTTTTGGATGATGTTGGCTAGATAGACAAGAAACCCAAAAACAAACCCAGAATCAAATTCAACGAGGTTTCTGAAAATGTAAAAAAATCATAGAAATTGCACAATTTGCAGCCTAGGGTGCAAATTTGTGAAAAAGTCTAAAATGCAAATAACTTCCACAAAATATATCAGAATAAGTTGAAATTTTGAGGGTAACTTCCTATACCCTTGTCTCAACTTTAGTAAAAACATTGCAGAAAATTTCACATCAGTTTGCAAGATATAGGCTATTCCTAAAAATTAGGGTTTCAACCTAATTTTGGCCCAAATCAAAGCTCCGATACCACTTGTAAGGAAATTACTTAGATAGATCAGAATAATAGCAGTAATATAACATCAAAGAACACAAACAAAGAGATAAGATTACAATATGCGAATAGAATGATTTCACCACTTCAAGGGGGCAACCTCTAAAACATACAATAAGACTCACGAGGTCAGTATTGTGATCAAGTAATAGTTACTACCTCCTATATATACCCTACTTATACTATGTAATCTACCTAGGCTGGCCTACTAAGGATATGAAAGAATAAATAAATGTTATATGACATGTTAAGAGATTATGTTAGCCATAGGTCGGCTATACATATCCGATCTATGAGCTGGTTTTAAGGGCGTAGCAAAAGGTACAACTCTTGATGATACCTTTTGAAAAGGATAATAATTGACTTAACAAACATGATTCAGCAGCTTAATCAAAACTTGGTTGCTTGGTATTAACCATAACAACTACACCCAAGTGCCCTCTATTCTGCCTATGATAATACGGCACTTTAAAGAGGTGCAGAAGGTACTCACAAATAAACAGCAGCATTAGTATTTGGAAAAAAATACAAAAAACATGGAGTAAAAAACGTAGATAAAAAAAGACTAACAAAATTATGAAACAAAACATAATACAATTTGAGATTAGTACTTTTAAGAGAACTTTTCCCAATTGCCTCTTGTAGGTTGGACTGCTGGAGAACCCATCCATATTAATGCCGGACCAACTGCTGAAAAGAGACAACGCTTAAGAAACTCGGGAGCATTTGTGGCTATGATATATAGCGATATGCCAACAGCTAGAATGTTCTCCAATTAACACTTCAACTTTCTGATTTAAAAGATGCCACTTATCTGAAACTTCACTTGAAATCAGTATATAAAGTTAAAAGTTTAAAACCATCATTACAAATCAATACAATTTTTAAGAGAAATATTATTATATATACATATCTCAAGGTGCACCATATCAATATGCCAAAAAAATCATGCATTGAAACATGGTTAGAACAAGCTTCGAAGCTTAAGAACTTTTGAGTTAAAGCATGATTGTTCTTGGAATTGTCATATTGAATGGGCCAATATTGTATCAAATGCATTTAGGAGCTTTTCCGGTAAAATTGAAGGCTACTGATTCTCATTTAACCCAAATTGTTCCAACTAGTTCAGCTCCTGTAGCACTTTTCCTTCGGTGCTTCCACCCCCACCCCCCACCAAAACTTTTCCTTCAGCAGTTTATTCCATATTCTCCTACATTTCTGATGTCTTTTGGCCACAAAGAAACCTCACTAGCCTCCACCTTTTGTTTGTCTGAAGATGAGAAAGAGGTCATGAGGGAGAGAAAAGCCATGGAGAAGTGCTTGGAGCTGCCATGATAAACCCTATATTTTCAGAAGCAAATGATGTCATGATTGAGCTCAAAAATGATTTGAGATGCTGTGTTTCAAACACAAATAACTACCATCCAGCCCTCTCCTCTCTCTTAGATGTCTAATAACTTTAGATGGACAGAACTTAAATTATCACTTGTTTTCAAATATTGATTAACAAGAACACCACGAGATCTAATATAAACTTTATTCATGTTATGTAATAAGCCTCAACTTCATTTAACATTTTTCATGATCAGCACAATATTTTTATTTTTATACAACTATTTAATATACAAAAACATCCCTTCCAAAAAAATGGTTGGTTGATAAATTACAATTCTTTATTTTCCTGTTTGACAATTATTTCCCCTGTACCAATCCCGTCTCCCTACATGGTAATTATACAGCAAACAAAAGAACTGCATAATGGTATTATATCTCATAAAACTGTATTCCAGAATGTAATGGGCCCAATTGTATCATGGAAAGAATTTTGAAGTAGATTTCTGTAAGGGAAATACTTCAATCTTATACATGCATACAAACTTGTATTTGTTGAAATATAAGTGTTTGAATTCTTAGGTCAAAACTAAAAGGACTTGCAAACTTGCTGCAAATATTTAGCATTGTGAGTAAACCAGTGAAAGCATAAAAAAATTACTTTCATATGATAGTCCTGATCAGCGAGGTCTATTTGTACATGCACATCAAGCTATAACAATCCAAAAACATTTTCCTGGATTAAAACACCCAAATTAGATATCTTGAAGGTCATTTACAAGGGCATTAGAGTTTTACCTGGCTATCTTCATTGACGAGGCACTGCAGGCAACGTTGCACAACATGATTACCATTTAGGTCCTTTATCAAAGTCACAACACCCGGTTTAAGAGAGGATATAACCATCGAAACCTGCTCTGTAGTTTTAAGTGTCTCAATCAACTTCTGTACAGCCCGAGTACTGGACCGCAATTACAAATTAAATTAAGGGTCAGCTAATCTATAAAAATACAAAATATATAAGTAGATATTAATTGAACTTCAAATAATATTATTTCCACCATACACTCCATTTATTATTTGCTTGTACCAAAAATCAACTCAAAGGTGTTTTTGAAAAAGGAAACTCACCCATGCATATTAAGTGATATATTGACAAGCTCTCCTGGTTTACCCGTTATGGCATGAAGTATTTGCATCCTTTGATCTTCATTACATACTTCCAAAAGTTTTTGAACAAGATAATTCCCAAAGGGATCTGTCATAAGCTCAATTATGTGATCAATGATCTCGACAAAAATCTTCTGCACATCTTCTGAACTTCCCTCATCAAACTTCCTTTGAAGAAAACGACAGCCATGTTGATCTCTGGCTATAACATATATACGACCCTCTACCTCTTCTAAGGAAGTGTACTTAGATTGTTGTTGTTGCTGCTGCTGTTGAGAATTAGATAATGTCCTAGCAACAAGTTCACACTCTATATCCTCAGGCGAAAGCTCTCTAGAATGCCCCTGATTATCTAACCGAAAAGACCCAGACCGCAAAGCAGATGTATGATGCCCATCAGACAACGACCTCCCATTGGCATTCCCGTTGCTTAGGGAGTCATTCCTCCCTCCTGGAGGACACAGATTAATGGTCCTAACAGAGTTTACTCCTCGAGATCGTGTTCTGGTCAAAATCTTTTCAGGAAAGATTGACTTATCTTCTCCATTCAAGTTCGTAACCCCTGATGTATCCTTGGTTAATATTGAACCAGGTGCAGAGTTTCTCCTGCTAGCAACTGTTTGTGCCTGATCATGAGAAAAAGGACAAGTTTCGCCTCTACTACAGAAACCTTGAGCATGGTAGCGACACACATTTCCATTCTGCAAAGGAAATTCTGAGAAATTGATTGCTGATGTACCTGCAACACCTGGAATTAAATGGGCATTCCAATCTCCTTCAATAGTAGACAAACCTTGCTGTTGGTATTTGTAAAAGGGTTGTTCAAGTTGGGAAATTGCCATAGAAGGCTGCATGCCTTGTTGTCTGAAGCTCCTGTCTAACGAACTGCCCATGATACCAGCACCTGGTTGATTAGGCATGCCACCCATTGCTTGGGCCTGAACTTGCTGCAACAACAAGTACTGCTGATGCATTCTCATGTACCTCTCCTCCTCCATTTTTTGCCATGGCATGTGCATTCTATTCATTTGTGGCTGAAGAGCAGGAATAGGAGGCCCACATTGTTGGGGTTGCATGTATGTCGCAATCGGAGAATCCATGTAATATTGTTGTTGCAAACCAGATATTGGAGAAAGGATTTCCGCCCCAGATATAGATGCATTTGGCAGAACATGAAAACCCTGCATTTCAGGTGCCGCAGGTGCCGGTGCAGAATATAATGTATATGGTCGCTGTGAATCATAAAATTCCATACATGAATCATCTGATGGCCACCCCTGATTATTCCCATAATTGTTTGTTCCGTTAACATTGGATTTGAAAAACTTCTTCATTGCCGGGTTTGCCATATCATCCACTGTGGCTTGAAAAAATCCAGCCACATTTCTATATTGAGATGGATACTTGACACCGTACATGTTTGATACATGTGTGTTTGATGGAGATTGCATGGAATTCAAGGAGCCAACACCATTGAATTGGCCAGAAACCAATGCACTTCCTGCATCAAAAGGGGAGTAAACTTTTGGAGAGCACCTTGGATCTTGCCCATTTGCCAAAATAGGACCATGAAATCTTCCATCTGCAGACTGTCCAGATGCATGCACATCCTGGACCAACGCCGTATCCTCTTTAAAGTTCATATTTGCAAATGCACTTGTCAGAGATTGATCATCAACAAACATTTGCTTGGTTGGCAAGGTAATCCCATTGCGATGAATAGAAACGTTAGATTGCAATTTTTCTTGCTCCGTATTCATCTCTTGGTGTACTTTTCCTTGCCCTTTATTTCGCTGCTGCTCTAATTGAAGTTGCGAGGAACTTCCACAACCAGGACCATCGAAAGTTAAGCCACCATAAAAAGCAGGAAAGCAACCGGATGACCTCGGAGAAACAGAGACATTGTTTCCTTTAGGAGATGCACAGATATTCTTCACTCCTTGATAACCCTGATAAAAGCCATCATAAGCTTCTGGGGTAGATGACTTCCTTGTATTCTGCTGGGGTGCCATACCTTGTCCTTCGGGCGACACATCAGCACTCCGAACCTCCTCTAGATGCGAAGGGCCAGAGGTTGCACTAGGAATTTCTTCTAAAAGCATTTCAAACTCTTTGTCGTCCTGTTCAATGCCACCTTTCATATCGACCTATGCAGATCAATCTCAAATAGAACTGAAGGAGCCAGCTCTACAAGATGTCAAGCTCCAACTGCCAAACCATGAAACTGCATTCTCAAACACTCCAAGACCACAAAATTGTCAATCCTGGTTGAGCTAGCTGCCCTACACATGCCACCCCACAAAAGACGAAAGGAATTTCCAGGTCATAATCAACATACTAAATTACAATTCATAGAAATAACCTTTGGCTCCAAACAAAATTTACCTGAATAAACAGTTGAAAAATGTCATATAAAGCAAATAAGTCTTGATAAATCAATCACATTCAAAACTTTACTTGAATCACTCTCAGTGTAGCAGTAAATAAGCAGATACACAAAGCCCCCACAATCAATAACTAACATTGATTTTTGCTAAACCTCTTTTTTGATCCAGCTTACAGCGACTTTGGGTCACCTGTGTGGAGACCTTTAGACTCCATGTTGGACCTCCTTGAGGAGTCAAGAGGAATACATAGGGTAATTTTTTATCAGAATCAATAGAAAAAGATCCAACGTTCAGAAAGAAACAACGATGTTAGGAGTAGACTCCGTATTGAAGCTCTTTGAAGAAACGAAAAATAAAGAATATCGGGAAAATTTTGATCAAAATCAATAGACGAAGATCCCATCTTAAGAAAGAAGCAACAATGTCTTTCACAGCAACCCAAAATTCAAGAAAGTAGAGTACCAATCTTTCTTTTGCTCAAAAAAGAAAAACTTTTCCAGCAAGCTACCAGAACCCAGGCTCAAAAAGCCCCCATAAATTCGATAAAAACATTTAATTCCAACTTCCCAACTGAAAGAATTCAATCAGACATCTCAAAGGTTTAAAACGCACCAAGTTCCAATCAATTTTCCGCACCCCACCGTCCCCACTCCTTAATCTTTTATCATCCCAACAATCACCCAATTTAAAACCCCATCCGATAAATCAATTAGCATACAATGCAGATAAAAGTAACGACTCCACAGCCGCAGAGTTTGGAATCTTTGGATGATCGTAGTGCAGATGCGGCAGGATACCACTAAACTAGCACTAATTAAATACATAAATGGATAAAATTCTCCTCACAATTTTTACGGAAGCTTAGTCTTTAAATAAATAAATTAAAATTAAAAAAATACATTTTGAGCATTGAGCTCAGCCTAACTGAACCCCTAAAACCCTGATAAAAAGGAAAACCCCTAAACCTCACTATCTACAATTAACAACAAATAATCAACACCCATAATCAGAATTTACGAATTTTACCCTAAAAACGGAAGCCCTAGAAGAATCTAGAAACCTTGATCCAGCAGATGAATCTGATGAAATTGCATGAAGTGGGTGCGAGCTTACCAATGAGAGAGAGAGCTGAGACAAGGCAAACCCAAATCCTTCCTTGGATTATTCTGCTAACCCCCATTAATATTATCTGAAAATTGGTACCAGGAAAAAACAATTAGTTTCATATTGAACCATGGTATAAGAATGATAATGAGAATGAAATGTGAAGAGCAGATGATGAAAACTATATGGAGCGGAGGAAGAGGCGGCGTGAAGGGGAAGAAAAAGCTTGCATGGTCTTGTAGTGGCTATCAAAGCTGCATAAATTCCATAGTTTTACTTAAAAAATCAATGCCCAATATGGTCGATGTATATATAGAAAATTTGTATACGTACATTGTGTATAAAGATTTTCTTACTGACAGGGGAAGCACCCACCCAGTATGTCTGCCATTGTTTTTTTAATCTAGTATTTGGGGTTGTTCTTCTAGTCTTTTTCAACCTCTCTGTAGTTTTGTAAACCAAAGTGGATTTTTTATTTTTAATAGTTTTTTTATTTGGAAAAGGACTATTTTGGCAAACAGGGAATTTGGAGTGGGGTTCCACTTCGACAAAATTGAAAAAAAACAAGTAAATGTGTGTTTGATTAAAAAAAATTAAGTGTAGGTATTAATGTTTGATTATTGGGAAAATAATTAAGTGTAGGTATTGAAGTGTTATTTTTTACTTTCAAAAATAACAATAATAATAATTGTAGAGGGATTGTCTATATTTTGATTGGGTGTGAGAATAGTTTAATATTGTTGTGTGAGAGATTATTATGCTAAAGTAAATAAATATTTTTTTAATGTTTTGATTTTTTCTTTTCTAAAACAATATTATTGTATTGTTGATGTGTTGAAGATAATGATGATTAATAAATTAATTGAGTTAAAGATGAGACCATGAAAATGGATTTTAAGAAAAGGTTACTTTT
The DNA here is from genome assembly GCA_019776745.2 of Taxus chinensis. Taxonomy (NCBI): domain Eukaryota; kingdom Viridiplantae; phylum Streptophyta; class Pinopsida; order Cupressales; family Taxaceae; genus Taxus; species Taxus chinensis. The sequence continues at coordinate 802,551,958 of CM034146.1, forward strand.
GCTTGAATATAATTAAGGCCGATGGGATTTGGATGATGATTTTAAGGAGAACAATAATAATTTTGAGCTTTGTTGATTATATTTTGGAGTTTTAGGAAACTTTCTTTGCTCATATTCTTATTATGATTTTATTACTTTTTCCAATTTTTATGTTTTATGTGAGAGAGAGATAGAGATCTTAATTAAAAGTATGTGTGTCTAAATAACCTTTATAATGTTCAAATAAAAGCCTACATAATAAATAAAGATTATGATGAGAGATATGTTTATGTGAAGTGTGTAATTATGTTTCATACATGAGAATTTGACATTAATTTAATTTGGTTGGTGCGCATGGTGAAACATATTTGCATCGTGATTCCTGTATTTTGTTTTTTATGGCATATTTATTGGATTGTGCCTTATTATGGGCATTGCCACCTTCTTTTATGGTTTTGAATGATTTTTATGTGTACAATGACATTTGTGGGCTTCACATTAAGTTGGCTCTAACCTTAGCTACCTTTGACTAAGAATGTGGCTTAAGGGTGGGTGTTAAGGATACAATCGACATTGCATGTTTGTTGACATTTTGAGTTTACATCTATGGAAGAAACGCAAGAGAAAAAAAACAAACAAACAAGAATTTGGTTATTTAATCACACATAACTTTAGTAGTTGTCTTGTTCAGTAGTTGATATGATGATATCTTATGTGATTCGTTATCATTCTCGTGACAATGTTGACATTGCTTATGTGATTTGGACCATTCTATCTCAATTGATAATTCTAAGATTAGATTTTGCAAAAATCAAATTTGGTTCCAAGTATATGGTGCATATTTGAAGTTGGGGTGATCATTGTCTACATTCGAATATGTCATATTTAAGAGATGCACATTTACTTTTTATGTCATGTTATACCTTGTTATAAAGCACATACATTGCTTTCTTATTCTAGTTTGTATTGCCTTGTTATGGAGCCTCGGTGATTTGACTTTGGCTCCTTGTGGTGAGTACCTTTGGCCTTTTGTGGTTGGGTGTGTTTAGATATTTATGAGCGTATTCATTTCCTTGAGAATGAGATCCTTACAAGTATCCCTATGGAAAGTATTTTATAGGGACTTATTGGTCTTAACACTAATCTATTTTAGTGGTTATTCAATGACAAACTATGTACAAATTTATGGTCTAATGACTCTAACTTTAGAGAACTCAAATTTTATGTAGTTTGGAGTTGTCTATTTACAATAAAGATAGTGGAGTATGCAACTCTTCGCTAAGGATTTAATAACTCAACATTAAACGAAGGATGTTGGTTAATGTCACCTTCCATATATCCCTCGAGTCTAGTTTTAGTTACAATGTTGGTACGACAAGTATTACACATAGTGTAAACCTAACTCATATTGGGTCCCTTTGAGATGTCAATTTTTGGCAATCCTTGAATAAACTACTCAAGATTCAATAGATTGTCTTGTTTTGGTATCCTTTAGATTCATGTTGGACTTACGTCATGTTTCATTTATATTGGTTTACCTTATAATACCATTTTTGTATGGGACACAAATTAGTTGAAACATCCTTGTACATGATTAGGGTTGGTGAATATCATCTATATATATTAAAGGTGTATCATTGATTACTCATTTGGTTTTAATTCATTGTCTTTTTTAGAGAAAGAAATATGAGTATTATTGGTGCAATATTTTAGTTGCATTAATATTAACTTGACTTTGGTTAGCTTACCTATACTAGGTTTTCTCTGTGCACACCTCTTAGACTCGTAATAGGATAAGTGGCATCACTAATCACTTGCCACCACTTTCCACATTTTTCCATTATGTGTCCATCACTTCGGACATGTGTTGGTTACTTAGTCAAAAGTAGAGTTGGTTCACAACTCTTGCTTTGCTTAGTTAAAAGCAAAGTTGGAACCAAACTCTTATTTTTCTATATATTGGCCACATCCATTTGTATATTTTGACTAATTGTGAGAATAATATATTATTTACATTCATTATCATTGTGTATTTGTTGTGGCATATTATCAATTTTCCATGGTTGGTGTGAGTCCACGTTGAGGAGTTTATTGGGTTTCAATAATTCTTACATGGTACAAGAGCCTTTTATATCAAGTGGCAATTATGGATTTCTGAAGAATCGTTGCTTATTCTCTATAATGAAATTACTTGTATAATTCAGATTATGAGCAGCAATAGAACACCAAATAACACAATATTTCATAATAATGATCTCAATATGCAATTAGAATAGCTTCGCCACTTTGAGGGGACAACCTCCAAACCATAAAATAAGACTCAAATGCTCCAATGATGATCAACTACTACCTACAATCCCCTCTATATACTATTCATATGTTATGGCCATCACTAAGGCCAACCTACTAAGCATGAGAAAGTATAAATGATATAATAAAATGATATGGCAAGCCACAAGTCGGATACTCATATCCTAATACAAGCAATAGGTTAAGGGCGTAGCATGCCCTTCCCCTTCAAACCAACATTGTCCTCAACGTTGAATAATATTAGATGTTGCTGCAGAAAACCTTCATCCTCCCAGACCGCATCTTCTATGCTCAGATTCTTCCACTTGATCAGATATTCCTTAATGTCTTTAGTTCTTAGCCTCTTAGTACGTGTTTGTAGAATTTTCTCTAGCTCCAAAATGATTCTTCCTTCCTCATCGAGTTCTGGTAACTCTGTCTGGGCTTCAATTTTTTGTCCAATAACCTTCTTTAGGTAGGAAACATGGAATACTGGGTGTATGCGTGAAGATGGAGGCAACTCTAGTTTATAAGCAACGCTGCCAATTTTTTGTAGAACCTGATAAGGCCCATAATATTTAGTAGCAAGTTTGTTGTCCTTTTTCTGTTGCTTTAGGGACATATGCTTGTAAGGCTGGAGACGTACAAAAACCCAGTCACCAATTTCAAAATGTCTTTCACTACGATGTTGATTTGCTTGTTGTTTCATCATGTTTTGTGCCAATGCCAAATTCTCCTTTAAACTAGCCAAAACTTGTTGTTGATGTTGAATGTGTTCCTCAACATCTCTGACCTTAGTTTACACCCTCAAGGAAGAAGTGATAGAAGGTAGATGGTAACCATATAATGCTAAAAATGGGGTCATTTGAGAAGAGGTACGAAAAGATGTGTTATACCACCATTCTGCAAGTGGTAGCCATTTAATCCACCGTTCCTGCTTATCTGATACAAAACAATGTAGATACCCCTCTAAGCATTTGTTGACCACTTCCGCTTGCCCATCAGTTTGAGGATGATAAGATGAACTATGAGCTAGCTGAGTACCCAAACATGAAAATAATTCCATCCAAAAATTACTTGTGAAAATAGGTTCACGATCACTTACAATTACCTTTGGGGTTCCATGTAGCCTTTGAACTATCTCCAAAAAAATAGTTGCGACTGTACTAGTTGTAAATGGATGTGATAGGGCACAAAAATGGGCATATTTTGTGAGCCTATCCACAATCACCAAAATAACATTCTTACCCTCTGAACAAGGAAATCCGGTGATGAAATCCATGGAGACCTCCTCCCATCTCTCGCTAGGAATTGGTAAGGGTTGCAACAGACCTAGTGTGTTTTAATTGTTTCCCCTTTGTTCTGTTGGCACATCAAAACACTCTGATACAAAATTTTGTACATCACCCTTGATTCCTTCCTAAAATAATTCTCCTCATTATTCTATGATATGTCTTCAAAAACCCAGAGTGTCCTCTGACAGGCAATGCATGTGGCTCTGTAAGAATCTTATGCTTCAACTCAGAATCTTTGCACAAGTATAACCTGTCCTTGTACCGTAAGGTCATTACCTTTCCACTCAAATTTGTTAGAAGTTATAGATCCTTACTTGATATTTTATATTAGATATTGTGTATCCTTGTCCTGATCCCATTCCAATCTTGCTTCATCCACTCAATCAGCCTTTAACATGGACATTCCACATAGTAAGGCATATGTGGATGTATCTCTTCTAGACAACGCATTAGCTACTACATTTTCTTTACCCTTTTTGTATATGATTTCAAAATCATAACCCAACATTTTTGTTACCCAGTTTTGTTGTTCCTCAGATGATAACCATTATTCCAAAAAGTATTCGAGACTATCATGATCAATTTTTACCTTGAAGTGTCTACCCATGAGATAGGGCCTCCATTGCTTGATTGCATGAAGAATAGCCATCATTTCTTTCTCATAGACAAGTTTGAGCAGATATTTTCCTTTGAATCGATGACTCTCAAATGCAATTGGTCTTCCTTCCTGCATTAGAACTGCTCCCAACCCTAATCCAGAAGCATCACATTCAACAATGAAGGTTTTTGAGAAGTTGGGAGTAGCCAAAACTAGGGTGTTGCACATGGCTTCCTTCAGCTACTCAAAGGATTTAGTGGCTACGTCTAGTCCAATGGAAGGCATCCTTCTTTAGAAATGCAGTGAGTGGGGTTGTTGTTCTACCATATCCCCTCACAAATCTTTTGTAGTACCCTGTTAGTCCTAGGAACCCACGAAGATTTTTGAGAGTTTTGGGCCTTGGCCATTCCACCATAGCTTTAATCTTCTAAGGATCAACTTTGACACTTGTTAGTGCAGAATCACAACACCCCCGAATGTCTTGGGTGTGGAGTGGGGCATTCGGTGGGATTGCACAACATGGGACCATCTCTCAAGCTGTGGGACTTGTAAACCTAAGATAGCCCTCCGGAGAAAGTTGGTTCTTGTTTCCTAATCTACCTGCCACAAGCTACTCCGGTGCATGCAAAACCTATTCTATCCTAATCTAATCATTCCAAGGGGATAGAGAGAAAGAAAGAGGGTGAAAGAGCCTACACTAAGCGGTGATACACCAAAAAAGGGAGTGTGAGATACTCTGTTGAGGGAGAATGAAACAGTGGGAAAGGGGACTAAGGGAGGTCAGACAGAAGTGACACAAACCCAGATCAAGATCCACCACTTTAGAAACTCCATGAAGCATGACATCCTGCACCTACAAACATGAAATATATGCATAGGGAGAAAACACTGCAGATAGATAGAGGCACAAAGAAACAACAAAACAATGCCAAGGGTTGAAAGATGTTCATCAAGCATAGATTTTATTGCTCTGTAAGGTGCACAGTACTATTACATGTGGTGCTCAGAGGCAACAAATACATTCTCTAGGCGTTGGAGAAGGCCTACAACTCTGCAATGGAGTCAAGAAATGACTTTGACAGAGTTTCCCTATACCCAGAAACAACGTCTCAACCCTTCTCAATATGCCCCTTCATTAAAATATATAGGAAGAATAAGAGAGAGAAGAGGGGAAAATTTTGAATCCTGCTTCAACCACCTTGAAAATTTCCAAAAATCCTACTTTGAAAGCTTCAACCACTATCAATCAATGTCTCTCTGCAAATCTGCCCCAGATCTATCATGTCGAGTTCCCTGTCTACTTCCGTGTTGAAGAAGGAAGAAATTGAAGTCTCAGATCTAGTGGTTGAAGAAATTTGAATCTGCTTTAATGGCCTGGAAGACATTTTCCCCATTTTTTACCCACCAAATCATACTAAGAATGATATTTTATGTTTCTATGGCAGTGGAGGGTGTCGAGATGTTTCCAAAAAGTCTTCTCCCACCCAAATACTGAGTTTCTATTCAAAAGATATGGCCATTTGAAATTTTAGGTCACAGGCGCACAATATTTGAAAGAGTCTTTTTGTACATGGTCCACGTGGCAGCCTCCGCGTGCTCCTCAGGATTCTTTGTTTTTCATACCTTCTCTCTTGAAATTGTGCCCGGGGCCAAATGTGGTGACTGTCCGACAGGTCCTCGGCTTTGTACTTGTTTAGAAACCCTTATGCTTGGCCAAGAATTTTACGACTCTAGACACGTGGCAGCTTCACGCATATCTGAAACACTTGGCGCCTTCCAGACTCTACACTTTGAGATAGCATAGTCGTTGACACTTGACTCCCTCTGCGCTACCTCTGCTTTTTGACCTCTGTTGACCATTGGCTACATGGAGGGTTGGCACAAGTTTGAGTCTTCGGCCTGGATCCTGCTTTTGAATGCGCGCCATTTGGACACTTGAGATCTTCTGCTAACTCGAAGACTTTTCAACAACCGATGCAACTTTTGGGGCCTGGACGCATGGAAGCTTGGCGCTCGTTTGAGTCTATCCCTTTGGATTTAACCTTTGGAGGTGCACCGTTTGGACACTTGGCTCCCTTCGCTATCTCCTCCATACTTAGCCATTTTTGGGCCTCGTTCTGAAGTATTTGCGAGATCCCGAAGACTTCGATCTTTCACCATTTCTTTTCCTTTGAGCCTCTGGTTCTTTTGACACTACTCGTTTCCTCCTACCCTGACCCTGTTATTCCATTTCGAAGCCGGTTTGTAATCTTGTCAGTTGGATTTGAAGCACGGGTTCGCTCGACAGGCCATTTTCTTTAATTTCTTGCACGGTGTCATTTTTTGAGTCTTTTGCAGGCCTCTGCCACTCCATTTGTAGCTGTTCAACTCTATTTAGACCCTGCATTCCTTGGATTTCAAGCTTTCTTGTCCCTTTATTTGTCATTCTGGAACATAACGCGGGTCTAAATCGTTCCCTTCAGATTTTACTTTATGGCGGGACAAAATATTGACCAACATATGCTTGGGGATATCTTTAGAGGATAACAACACCTTCATGGGATATAATGATGACCCAAGCCGTACTCTACCTCTTGTACACCAAAAGAACATTTGGATTGCTTTGCATAGGAGAGTATGTTTCTCCAAAACTTCCAACACTTTATTTACATGTTGGAAGTGTTCTTCCCATGTCTTACTAAATCAATATGTCATCAAAGAAAACTAATACAAATTTCCTTAAAAATGGTCTGAAAAAACAATGTTCATCAAGCTTTAAAAGGTTGAGGGATCATTTGTAAGACCAAAAGGCATTACCAAAAACTCATAATGGCCCTCATGAGTCCTAAAAGTTGATTTTGCAAAATGAACATCTTGTTGGCTTTCTATTCAAAGTTGATGGTATAGGAAACTTATCTTTCAACGTGTACTTGTTGAGTTCTACGGTAATCTGGACACATCCTCCATGTTTCATCCTTATTATGTACCATGACCGCTGGTGAAGAATATGCACTCTGGTTATGCCTAATGATACTCCCTGCCTTCAACATTTCCTGAACAAACATTTTCTCAATCTCACTGAAATTTTCTGGGAATATGGGTATCTGTATGGTCTACATGTTAGGTGTTTGGCTCCCTAGAATCAACTGAATGGCATGATCATGATCCCTAACTAGGTGGTATTCCATTTGGAATAGCATCAAAAACAAATGAGTGAGCATTACCAATCTTCTGAAGATTGGGTGGCATTGAAGACTCCATTATTTTGTACTTTTATGGAAAATAACTTTGCTATCAATCCATCTACTCCTTTTCTAAGAACCTTCTACATCTAGCATGAGAGCTAATAATATATGGAGACTTAGCTACCATCCCTTTCAATTGTATTTTCCTTCCATCTGACTGAAATTGCATGAACAATTCTTGGAAATTCATCGTCATAGTACCTAAGGTTGTGAGCCATTGGATACCCAAAATAGTATTTTCCCCTCCCATAGAAATAGCAAACATAGGTGAGTCTAACATGTAGTCTCCCACCTGCAAAATTAATACTATCAACACTTTCCTGTGCACTTGACTCAATCCCACCGTCCACAATCATAACTTGCATTTCTGGAGCTGGGTAAATGAAAACAATTGAGGCGGGCAGCTAACTTACTATTTATGAAGTTATGAGTACTCCCCGAGTCAATCAACACCATCACCTTTGATTTTTTAGATAGCTAATAACCTTGAAGGTTTGAGGAGTGCTAATACCTGAAAATGCATGGCAAGAAATTATAGATTTGGTTTATTTGTCTTCATCTTCTACTGGTTCCTCGGCCTCTGAATATAACTTACAGCTTCCTCGTATATCCTCATTACCTCCTTATATATAGAAAACTTCTTCTCAGCACATTTGTGTCCCGATCCATATTTTTTGTCACAGTTAAAACATAATCCTTTTGCTCTCTTTTCTTGGGAGTTGTTGAGGATATATTTTACATCTTAAGCAACCAGCTAATGAAGTGTCATGTTATTGAAAATTCTAACTATAGTGTCCAACTTACAGGTTTCCCAATGTCTTTCCTTTGGTATAGTTATTATTTTTTGTGTCACACAACTCATCTAAGAGGGATACTAGTTGATACTCTTCAAGATAAGCCTTGAATCTTTTTGTCAAGCTACGGATCCACCTCTTGTGTATTAATGGTCCTCTACTATTGGAATAAACCTCCCGAAGTGCACCGTCAATTCGCAATAAGATACGGAGCCCCCCTGATTATCTGTGTGTTAGTTTCCTGTGTAAATGCTCAAATCTACGTAATCCCATATTGGGGTCAGAGCGAGAGTGCATCTGTCCACTACCTCATTGGAGGGGACATCTATGGGATGCAAAGCTTTCCATGCCAACTCCAACCTGGTGTTCTTCATGACTATTCCGAATTGTAGTGTTCGCCATCTAAACTGCAGTCGTCTTCTCTAAGTGACATGTAGTTTCAAGCTTGCAAGGACAACGTCATACACACGGTGGACACCACTTTAAAGGAGTGTATTTCATGACATTGGAAGACTTGGAGCAAGTTTTGAATCATGAATGAGATTTTATCCCGTTCTCGCATCCTTTGTAGAGTTCTTCATCTGATTTGTGATTTTGCCCAGCACATAAACCCCAGTGGCATATGTACCACTTAAACATGATTTTTTAGATATGAATCTGGTGGGCCACTTTGACTAAGGCTTGTCAAGATTCGACACCTTTATACATACAATTTTATTGTGGTGGAGTGGAAACATTTTGGTGGTATGGGGAAGAGGAAACACCATGAAATCTTCTTGCAACTTCCAGGTGCTAAAAATTCTACATGTCCTTGGGAAAGTGAAGATGTGTAGATCATATGTTTTGGACAGAGCAATTAACGTCAACACGTGATGTACTATAGTGATATGCATTGTGTGTCTGATCCGTGCCTCATAATAAGTGTGATGTGTATGTCCTTTGGCATCGGAACATGTTTTAGACCACGTCTTCAAGAATGCATGTTTCGTAGTGCATAGGGAGATGGCACCCATCTCCAGGTTGGAAATTTTATTTCTCTAAGGATCCATGTCACTGCCACGTTTTGGATTCTAACTATCTGTTACAAGACCATTGACAGATTTGATCAATATGTATGAGGTGGGGTTTTCTATCGATTTTAGTGTGCTTTCCATTTTTGTTGACCCATTTGTATATAATTCATATATACCTCTATTGATGTTAACAACTACTCACGGTGTAAAGGCAACAATCTATGCAATAAGTACATTCTATCAATTATATTTATGTTCATTAAATGTGTTAGCATTTTTATTTTAATAATCAATTATATATTTTCATATTGAGAAATGACTTTTTAAAAGTCTTAGTTATCTATTTCCTATTATAGTATAGGAAATCTTCTCAAAATTAATTATGAACTACCGTGGGTTAATGGCATAGTCATAAAGCTCTCCATATTCAAGAAAATAAAATACCAATAATAAAGTTAAGTAAAAATATTATAACATAAATTTTAAATCAATTGAATAAAGAACATAGGTATAAATGACAACTATAAACTAATCAATCCATTTATTTAACACCTTCTTTTTGTGTAAGAACGGTTCTATATATAAATTTGTTTTATCAATCCATCTTACATTGAAAAAGAATAAGAGAACGCAAGGAGATCAATGTAATGGTTATTATATTTAATGAAGATATTTTAAATGTATTTATGTGAAAAATGTGGATAAATATAATATTAGATTTGTCACATGATTTTTCACATTTTAATGTCATTATAAACTAATTGTTTCTTCACATTTTAATGTCACTATAAACTAATTAATCTACTCTTTTAACATTTTCTTTTCCTATAGAAATGGCTACGCGTCTAAATTTGTTTTATCAATTCATCTTGCATTGAAAAAGAATAAGAGAATGAAAGGAGATCAATGTAATGGATATTAGATTTAGTAAAGATATTTTAAAATGTATTTATCTAAACAATGTGGAGAAATATAATCTTGGATTGGTCACATAGTTTTTTCACATTTGAATGTCATTATAAACTTATCGTTTCTTCACATTTTAATGTCACTATAAACCAATTAATCTACTCTTTTAACATTTCCTTTTCCTATAGAAATGACTATGCATCTAAATTTGTTTTATCCATTCATTTTGCATTGAAAAATAATAAGAGAATGAAAAATGATCAACGTAATGGTTATTAGATTTAGTGAAGATATTTTAAATGTATTTATCTGACAATGTGGATAAATATAATCTTAGATTTGTCACATAGTTTTTTTCACATTTGAATGTCATTATACACTAACCGCTTCTTCACATTTCAATGTCACTATAAACAAATTAATCTACTCTTTTAACATTTCCTTTTCCTAAAGAAATGGCTACACGTCTAAATTTGTTTGATCAATTCATCTTGCATTGAAAAGGAATAAGAGAATAAAATGAGATTAATCTATTGGTTATTACATTTAGTGAAGATATTTTAAATGTATTTATCTTAGCAATGTGGGTAGATATAAATCTTGGATTTGCCACATAGTCCTCTTCACATTTTAATGTCACTAGAATATAGTTTCACCTTTGTTTAAATGGTAATCACGATTCAACGTGTTTAATTCAATTACATTTAACATTACACCATATCGGCAAGCTAACTACATAATTTAATGGCAGTATCAATATCATAACGACATTGGCACTTCAGTGGCAACTTTTGCTAGAAATATGTTATTGTACACATCTCCTTCACCTCTACAAAAAACTTATTTACATTTTAAATGAGTTGATTTGTGATTGAACTCCTCCCTGTATCTAATTGCAACTTAAATAACAAATATGTTTTTGATGATAATAGAATTTGGATACTGTGAAGTTGAATTAAATATTGTTCCACATGGATGAAGGAACCTTGTAAGTATTCTACAAAACCAATTAGGTCATTCATATGTTCTCTTTTTGTATTTTTTTCATAAATTAAGGATAGCTTTTTGTCGGATCTACCAAAAAGATTTTATTTTACTTTTTTAGGAAGAAATAAAAAAAATGCCATGGCCTCTGCATTTTTAAATCAGAGAAACTTTTTGTTGTAGGGCATTGAAGGGCATGGTGGCGGTGGCACCAAGCTAGAGGCAAAGTCAGGGAGGTAGAGGCAGTGTGGTTTTGATCACATAACCAGCGATACCAACAGTTTGGTCATCGGTTCTAGATTCCCCCTCCACTGTCACCTAAATCTTTCCTGACAGCGGTTGTTGGTATTCCAAGAAATTATCCAAAACTCATCCAATGTTGTGGCTACTTTACATCATGTAAAAGGCAGCAGGTTATTCAATGTGATCACCATTTTCTATTGCAAAGGTATTTGATTCTGATTTCCACCCTCCAAGATGATCTACCCATATTTGTCAGCTTAATGGTTATTTGGCCTCGAACTGAAGATCCTCATATGATTGGATATAGGGATTTGTTTTTGAAAGCCATACTATTTACCCTTTACATAGATGCTTGATGTCATCCAGCCATTCAAAATCATTTGGTCATTGTCACCCCTAGAGGCTACCTTTCAGATTGTACATTTTGAAGCTCATACTCAAGTTGAGGTAATCCTTACTCACCATACTTAGGTTTACCCTAGTTCACTGAAGTTAGTCTGTATTTACCCCATATACTGGCTAAACCAAAATATTTTAAATCCATCTACTTCCTTATCTTGGGGTCATTCTTGGATTTTCTTGACCTTTCTCTTGGCCTTGAGTTGATCTATCGAATTCATAATGTAGGGTTTGGGATCTCGAGGTAGACCCTACCATGATGGTAAAACTTTAGGGTTTAGGGTTTTATATACAACTTCATTGTGTGAATCGAGGAAAAATAATAAAGAAGAAACCTTAGATACAATTTTTCGAAAATTTTCCAGAAAATATAGCATGAACTCTACAAAAATTATACAAATTTCGGTCATAGGTAGCGGTTTTTATGAAAAAACATAAATTTTGTTATAAATTTTACAAAACATAGTCCAAAAATTTTTTAAATTTTTAGAGAGGATTATTATTTGAATTGATTTCACTACAACACTAGTAAAAAAATATCCCAAAAATTTCTATGTAATTCGTGAGATATAGTGGAAACAACAAAAAACAATTAGGGTTTTGACGCTAGCTCTGGCCTGAGATTAGCAGATCTGATACCACTTATATTGAAATTATTTGTATAATATCAAATTATCAGCAATAATAGAGCACCAAAGAACATAATATTTATATATATAATGATCACAATAATGACAAGTAGTATAGTTTAGCCACTTTGAGGGGGCAACCTCCAAAACCATACAATAAGACTCAAATGCTCAATATGATGATTAGCTACTCTTCACTACCACACTACACACACATCACACACACACACACACACACACACACATCTTATGTCATAGAAAAAACCAGGGCCAACCTACTAAATATGATGAAACCATAAATGAATAACATATGACAAAAAGAGAGATTATGGTAAGACAAAATTTGGCTACTACATATCCTAATATAATCTATATGACTAAGGGTGTAGCAAAAAGCATCTCATTCCTAAAGAACATGTGTCAATCATATTACATCATGAGGTCTATAAAGGATTTGAAACATCAAGGATTTCATTAAATTTTAATACCATCAAAGGAATGATCATCATGAACACGAGAGACAAGGTCGCCATGAGTGATGCCATTCAATCATCTCAGGATCACAAACAATGTAATTTACCACCTGAGAGTGTTTATACACACTTAATCAATGCTTGGTGATGAACTCACATCTTACAAGTTCAAGAAATGTGGCAATTTTCATTGCTTCACGGATTATGGTTTATGAGATTAAGAACATGGATCTCAGTTCTCATATATTCTATTCATAGATCCATCCTTTTATTAAGAGGAGCGGCAAACCCATTTCCATGAAGAGAAATTGATAAAAAGATATATAGTTTGAAGTACCATAATTATGTTTCCACTCATGTCTCCTTTCTGAGTAAATAAATCTGGAATTTTGCAGAGGTCATCATGATCAAAAGTGGATAATGTGAAGCTGCATGGAGTAATTTTAGTATGAATCATATCCTAAACCAGCCATCGTGTCCTATGAATCTCATCTGAGAAACTGTCAAAATGTACTAATCAAGCTATCAAGGTACTCAAAACCATCATGTGTGAAGGATCAAGAAATTCGTCTATTCCCATGAGAGGCATATGAGAAAGAATAGTATGATAATCCTCAATTTTATTCTATTCAAGGATTAATCTGGAGTCACAAAGGTAAATGGGTGACCTTCATGTGAAGCACCATGTATTTACAAGAATGAGAAACCATCCTAGTTTCACTTAATGTTATTCACATAATAGTGTTCTTAAACACTCATTCAACACTTGATAGTGTGATCACACCTCAAAGGAAGAAAACATTGCAACTTACCTCATTTCAATCCAATCAATGGTCATGGGACAAAATCTCATTCAAGGAGCAATCTTATATCTGTAACGTGAAGATATATCTCAATAAATGACAGAGAGGCATCAGGAGGTTCAAGCATCAACGAGTTGATTTGTGATCACTAGGTTGAATTGTGAAAGGCCTAGAGAATTAAAAAGGTGATCCTTAGTCCTTCCTTGTAATCAGAAGAGGATCATCATATTTCTACCGCAATGGAAATCTCATAACTGATTTAATAAAAATGGAAATTAAATTTTATTTTCAAATTAACTACGATAATGAATAACGTGCAAATGTTAATATACAGTAAGACACAAACAATAAGCAAGAAAATGATATGAAACCTTAAGCGAGAGAGGTGGGTTAGAAGATACTTAGCTGATTTTTGAATGAATTTGGGAGTGATATAGGGAAGATGAATATGTTGAAATAGACTAAGAAGAGCATCGTTAGATGGATTGACTGGAGGTTTTGGACTCTGAAACTGCATAAGACAGAAGCACCTAGGAGGGGACATGAGTGTCTGGCACTAGTGTCTAGATCTAGGTGTTGATGTCTAGGTAGATTTTGTGTAGATATGATTCTTTCTAGGGACTAGATGATGTTCATTTTGCCTTTTCTATTTTTCACTCAGGATTCATTTTCTAATTTGCGAATGTACCTGTAACTTGTAAGAAAAAAACTTCACCTGCACATACACACAAACCACATCAAACCTAAAAAGGAAAATTCAGAATGGGGATTCAGACTGACCCCGATGGTCACCCAAAGAGTGAACTTGCAACTGATCATTGCACTACATCTGAGAATCCATGTAGTTCTTGTGTGTGTGTGTAGAAATGATGCCCTAGGATGCCCTTGTGCAAGTTGCACAGTGATAGTGGGCTAGATCTAGAATGTAGCAAATGTATAGAATGTGTGGGATGAAATAGAATAAACTTCCCTCCTATGTTGTGTATGCAGAAGTGATGTAACCCTTTTCCCTTGAATGAGTTGCTAGATGGATGTCTTTGATGTCTCTTTGTGCCTTTGGATGCAAGCTTAGGTGATGATAGATAATGCTTAGTGCTTGGTCCTTTATTTTGAAAACATAACTATGTATTTATATGATTCCCTTGTTTGAATTTCATAATTGATAACTAAAAGGCCGACCCAAAGTAGTAAAAAGTAATTAAGAAGAGAAAGGGGTTTAAAAGGATAAGAAAATGGTAAAGAGGGACAGGAGCACCTAGCGCTAGTGTCCCAACTGGGTGCTAGTGTCTGAGGCCATAGAAAAATAAAATAGTCAAATGTCTGGCAAGAGTGAAAGATGTATAAAGCCAATAAAAGTATAGAAGACAAAGTAAAAGGCTAAAGGGAGTTGTCAATTACTAGTTTTCTTTCTTAGGAATCATGTAAATGATAAAATGCTATTAGGACCTATAAATGTACCCAAGTGCATAGATTTTATATCTACATTTTGCCCCCACTTTATTTTGTTGAGTGAATACTTGATAGCATAAAGTAGATAGAAGATGTGTACCTTGTGATCCTGTAGGAGAATATTTTATATGATAGCATGTCGAGTGGACAAGTGAAACGTGAAGTGATCGCAATGTGAAGCGTGTGGAGAATAGGAAAGGGAAGTGGAACCTAGGGGTGAAGTGTATGTATTGTATGTATGTTTCTGATGTGAGGCTATTCCTTGTTGCGTATTAAGGATAGACCTGTAAAAGAAGAGTGAAAGAGTAGTCAAAGATTCATATATGAAAATTCAAAGTAACATGTGTATAAGTATGTAGAAGTGTGAAAAGGTATGTAAATAAAGGAAAGTGTGCACCTGATGTATAAGAGTGTAAAAGATAGAGAATATGTCCTGATTTTCTTTGAGATGGTGCTAAATCTTTTGTTGATGGTGAGGTTTTTTGGTGATCTCATGCCAAGAGCAAGTTTTTTAGGTGATCCAATGTCGAGAGTGGGTTTTTTTAGGTGATCTCATGCCAAGTGTGAGTTTTTTTGGTGATCTCATGCCAAGAGAAGAGTGTTGGGGAGAGAGGTCTATTTTTTCTCTCCTTCCATGATGTTTCCCGAATGAGCACCACTTGTAGATGGTACATTCCAATTAGTTTCATATTAGTCCATGATTGTAACTGAATGTATTGATATAAAATGAATTCTTGTAATTGGAGGCAAGTGGGTGATACTATAGTATTGCTCTAAAAACTGTTGGAGATTATGTTAATCTGAAAAAATGATGTTTTTTTCCCAGGACATCAAGCACCTAGGGGAGGGACACCAGCACTAGACACTACTATCTAGCTATGGGCACTGGTGTCTGCTCTGTATTTTGAACCCAAGTCTATTTCTTCAGACCATTCTTTGATTGTGTGTATGTGTTTTTTCTATACTGTATTGTACTATATTGTAGCTCTGAGTTGTTGTAGGGGTGATTTTTTCACCCAATAGTATGTCCCCCTCGTTTGGGGTACATGTGACGAATGTAGGAGAATGTGGCCCAAAGGAGAGGACTGAAGACTGATATGCATATTTAAATTAGAGATACCTATAGGGGGTAGGGGATGTACATTGTAGAAACCAAGGCACATGTAAACAATATAGGCTAGTAACAAGTGTTAGTGGTAAAAGTAGCTAGAATGCAAAAGGAAGACAATGTACTAAGAAAGTGTGAAAACAAGATGGACTGAACCTCAAAATTTGGGTTTCATACATGGGACATCGCTCATAATATCACAATACAATTAGGGAAGAAGTGGCCAAAATACATATAATGTTCACACAAGACATAGGGGATAGCCTAGAATACAATAGAAAACAAGATCAAGCAAAATGTATCAGATAACCATGGTTGCATATAGTCATGTAAGGAAAATGGTACACATGAATCACCCGGTTAGCATGTGAGAAAAATAATTATTATGTCAAAGTGTGTATATATCATCAAAAATTAAAGTGACAATAGCTAGTAAATAATGATGAAACAATATAACCTGTAATGTGCGAGAGTAATAAAGGTAGATGCCCCTAGGAGCCTCAGATGAGACTGGCAAGGGAGTCAGTGTCAGGAATCATGCATCTTGTAAGGAGTTGTAAGATATTTTACATTCACTTCTAGAGACCAAGTGAATGATGCACATGTTTATATGATAAATATAATTGACATACTAAGTACTCTGTCCAACATATTAAGCAAAGTGTAAAATTTAAGTAGTATAAGATAACATGAATAAATGCAGCCAAGACATGCAAATGTTGTGATGAGTGTGATGGTGTGGTATGTAAGAGGTGAAGATGGAAGGATCCACATTTCCCCCCAGTGGATTTTCATGAAATGAGGTTCATTTATAAATGTCCCCTTAGAAGTCAAGAATGAACCATAGAATAAGAGTGTGTCATCGTGGAAATGGGTGTGTCTCATGTGAGTAAATGTTAGAAAATATATGTGCATCATGAAGCATAAAGTGTGAAGTGGGTAATGTGAGGTTCATTGATGTAGTTTTCCCTCAATAATCAAGTGTGAACCATAGCAATGAGAGTGCATCATAGGGTAATGATGGTATAATTTGTGTACCAGCAAAGTGAGTATGCTGAAAAAAAGTAGACATGGAGTGTGGAACGTGAAGTGTAAGAGTAGACACTAGAGATAATTGATAGTGTTATAAGGGGTAGAAAGTGCAGATTCCCCCCAAATGTGTGAGTGATGGAGATTTATGTGATGATGTAAGAGAGATATTGTGATGGTGATGGAGTTTGAAATGTATCATAAGAAATTATATTGTTATCACAATGAGAGCTAGAAGCAAGAGTAGGGTTAGGGTTGGATTATGGGTTGACAAGAGGAAGGTTAAAAAGGTTAGCTATCACAGGGTGAAATTGGTTGGTCTTGCTTGATTGGTTGTTGAATTGGAAGTAATTTTGTAGAGAAAGTTGAAAGGAGGAGGTAAATGGGTACATATTTTGAAAGGTGGTTTCTTAGGTGGAATTGGTAATGTTGTAGAGGACTTGATAAGGAGGATGTGATGGGGTATGTATATTTTCAAAAGTGGTATGACATTGGGTTGGACAAGTGGATCTTGAATAACTAGATAATGAACATTAGTAATTATGTCATGATGCTCATTAGACATGGATGGATCAGATTTGGGAGCCCATTGGGATTTAGCAATTGGAGATGAACATGTGGCAGAATGTTGTGTAGCAAATGAAATAAAACCATGATGCTCAAAGTTCTTAATTCTTCATTTTAAAGCATAGACAATCATTTTCATGATGTCCATTAAGTCTATGATAATTGCAAAATGGGAGACCTGTGTATTTGGTAAGATGATAAGTAGGGTAGCAATGAGTATTTGGCAAGTTGATAAATTGGTGATTGAGGAGCTCAGGGAAGAATATCATGTTGTTTAGCATTTACATCAAACATGAGAGGTGTTGGTAGTGGTAAGACTTGGGCTTCATTTATATGAGCACATGTAGTAGACATATGATTAAAATAAAGTAGATAAGAAGAAATAGCATGGGCTTGAGAAATAATCCTTGACATGTTGGATTTCAGCTATGAAAGATGTAATCATGGTTTCCATAGCTTGAATTTTATCTTGAAATAGAAAATGTAAAGCCTGAATTGACTTACAAATAGATTTATTAGTTATGGTATCAGGACCAATAGAGTCATCAGATAGATGATCGAAGATGGAACTTAATTATGCAGGTGGTGTATTACAAGGGAGGTATATAGTATCTCAAGATTTTTGGAGAATATATTTGCAAGGTGGGTGCATTTGAAGTAATTTATACAAGGAGACTTGAGGAGCCATGAAAGAAGATAAGATAGAATAGGAAAAATTAGGTCCAAATGTGTGATCGTGAGTGGAGTTCACCAAATGATTTAATATAAATTTAATTAAATCTATATTTTCAGAGTAACTAATATGATAAATGATGCACAAGTGCTAATGTATAGTGAAGATGCAAGCAAATAAGCATGTAAATGTGAAACCCTAAGAAAGAGAGGGAGATAAAGAGGATTTAGCTGATTTGCATAGTGAATCTAGAACTGATCTAAGCATAGGAAAGTATTAAAATAAACTGATAAACAGTGTCATTCACTGTATGATTGGAGGTTCTGAGACTCTAGAACTGTGTCAGAACAGAAGCGCTCATGGGAGGGGAAACAGAGTGCCCAGGCGGGTAGTGTCTGGGTATGCGCATTGGTTTCTAAGTAGTTACTACATATCTTAATTATTTCAGGGTTAGATAAGATTTTTTTGTGTCCTCTTATGTCTTTCAGTGTAGATTCAATGTCTGTATCTATGAATGTGCTTATAAACTACAAGAAATAAGCTTACCTGTACATACCCATAAACCACATCAAACCTAAATAGGAAAGTGCAAAATGTGGAGTCGTACTGACCCCGGTGGTCACCTGAAGAATGAACTTATGACCTTGCATTGCACTACATCTTAGACTCCATGTCAGTTCTTGTGTGTGTGTGTGTATAGAAATTATGCTCTAGGATGTCCTTGTACAAGTTGACATTGTGATAGTGAGTTTGATCTAGAATTTAGCAAATTTATAAAATGTGTGGGATGGAATAGAATAAACTTTCCCTCTTATGATGTGTATGCAGAAGTAATGCAACCCTTGTCCCTTGAATGAATTTACTAGATGGATGCCTTTGATGCTCTTTTTTCCTTTCAATGCAATCTTAGGTGATGATATGATAATGCTTAGTGCTTGGTCATTTATTTTGGAAACATAATTGTGTATTTATATGATTCCCTTGTTTGAAATTTGTTATTGAAAACTTAAAAGGCCAACCCAAAGTAGTAAAAAGTAATTAACAAGCGAACGGGGTCCAAAATGATAAGAAGAAGGTAAAGAAGGACATGAGATCGTATAGGAGGACAAGAGCGCTTGGCGATAGTGTCCCTAACTAGGTGCGATGAGTTTCCAAGGCCATAAAACAGAAAAAAAATTTCTAATGTCGAAGAACAGAGAAAGATGTTTGAAGACAATAAAATTGTATAAGGCAAAGCAAAAGGATAAAGGGAGTTGACAGTTACTAGGTTTCTTGATTAGGAATCATGTAAATGCTAGCATGCTTTTAGGACCTAGAAATGTACCAAAGTGCATAGATTTTGTGTCTACATGTATATCACTATAAGTTGCTCCAAGTTAGCCTTGTGTGTTATTTTTAGCCCATGGTTGCATATTTCTGACCCCCATATGACATGTTGCTAGTGTTATTAGACCCT
Source organism: Taxus chinensis (assembly GCA_019776745.2). NCBI lineage: Eukaryota > Viridiplantae > Streptophyta > Pinopsida > Cupressales > Taxaceae > Taxus > Taxus chinensis. The sequence continues at coordinate 802,571,872 of CM034146.1, forward strand.
CGTGCTACTTTTTTAGCCTTCCTTGCACAATTAAGCAATTATTTTTTGAATTTTGAATTTCTAAGAGCTATATCTTTTTATCTAGGAGGCCTTTGAGGGTGATTTTTTTTGCCCTTCATATTTTTTAAAGATCTATGCATTGGTATTGTATTTTTACCATTACGGTGACACAATTTTTAATAAATTATAGTTTTTGCCAGAGGTTGTCCTTTCATCCTCATTTTCAGACCTTTGGAGGGCCATATCATTTTATTCGTCCAATAAATTTTAGTGTCATTTTTTGAAGTGTGTATTTGTTTACACTCTCTGCATTTTAGGGTTTAGATATATTCTATCCCACATACAAACTATTTTTTCATTTTTTTCATTTTTTAACTGAAAAATCTATTGTAAATGCACTATTTTATAAATTTCCATATATTTTTAGTTAGGGTTCATTTTTTTACATTATAATAGTGTATGGGTTGCGCTTATTTGATTCTTAACTTGCATCCTAACCATTATATTGAGAAATTATTGTAAAAACTACATCATTATAAGTAGTTTGGGAGTTGTTTTTTAATGTGTTTGATTTTTTAGGTTCTTCAAAGGTATTTTTTTCCTCGCTCTTATAAATGGATTCTAACAAATACCTCCACACTCTCACACAAGCAAATAGTAACCTACTTTCATAAAACACCATGCTCATTTTATAAGTATGTTCACTTCAACAAGACATGGTTAGATTTGTTGTAGAGAATAGGAAGATAAATAAGCACAACTCTCTATTACTCTCACTTATGTCCAGAAAATATGCCCTCCTTCAGTCATTCCAAGACATATTTGCATGTTTGTAACATTAGATTGACACATTGGATATACCTCTCATCGAGCATAGTTTACCTTATGTCACTAATTTAAATCCTATTGAAACGTCATCATCTTTTTCTCTTCCTAATCACGATTTTCTCATTGAATATGATGCACCCATTGTTGCACTCGTTCCAACCCACACTTCATATTCACCTACTATTATGTTTGGCCCATTTGAGAATTACACAACTAATTTTGGATCTTGCACTCTTTGCTTCAAGGGTCATTTTTGCAGAGGCATAAGTACACATTTGTAGGACATCACTTCCCCTATCTAACCTATTCATTGGATTTCTCACCATGACATTGGATATAGAGAATATGATTATTCGAGTCCATTTCATGCATATTCACATGTTTTTGTTCATTCCTCTTCATGGGGATATTTAGCGACACATGAGTCCTTCTACACACCTTCTTCGGGTTAAAGACTTAAGACTGCTTCATTCACACATGAGAGTCACAACACTTCTAGAGATGATTCCTCACATGTATCATTTGTCCACATGGCACCAAATCACGTGTAGGCATCTTCATATACCATTTGTATTTACCTAAGATGGATTTCAGATCAATTATGACAACAACATCAACATTCTTTCCATGGGCTCTACATGTTTGGATCTTATAATATTAAGCTACATTGGTCTCACATTGCTCGTTTTGTCTGGTAACGCCCCTTTATATAGGAATAACTATATTTGGTATTGGTACTTATTTTGGAGAAACTCTCATTTTGTTATTCAGCCTTTCTCCGATAGTTAGACATATCCTTGTTTTGAGCTATTCTAGAGTATATAATGTCTTACTGTCATATTTTGGTGTTTTTTGGGATGTATGATTGCACTATGTTATGAAGTGTCACATGGGTTTACTTTTCACAGCCTAGTCTACCTTTCTACATGTGTGACTTGATTTGCACACCCTTTTCTTAGTTTTTATGTATTCCCATCTCTATTAGTGTCATGTTTTGTGAGAGACCCTTTTTTATATCTTTCGACACCTTGATAATCAGATCATCTCCTTTTAGAGAGTATTTTTTGGCATACCCAACTTTTATCACTGTTTGGTGTTTGAGTAGTTGGCTCAAACCACTCATACAAATATATTATTTTATCCACTCCACCCATTCAACATTATGGGGGGTGTAGTCATACTACTTTTTTGGGTGTCACCTCATATGCTTACCCTTAACACATCACATCATCTACTTCAGATAGTTGATTAATTCTTGGTGTAATCTTTTGTAATTTCATCACCTCATTTGACAAATTGACAATCTCCTTGGAGCTATTTTGGTTCATATAATGTCAATTTGTCTTCTTAAGTGATCAAACAATAGATTTAGACCGCTGATATAGATTTGAGTTCTTCATCATTCTTTTCAATTACATTTCTTACAAATTATTTAGTGATGCCTTTTGTCACATCCGTTATTTTTTAGTGATGATTTCCATCCCATCCAGTTCAATCTTCATAGTACTTATTCTAGTTTTTTGAGAGACCTTTATTTTCTATCTCATTTTTTCTAGGTTGTACTAATTATACACGGGTATCTCATCAAACCTAGTTCATGGGATCCATTTTAAAGGATTATTATCCTTCTCATTTTGCATATGCCTGCCTAAGTTTCACTTAAGGGGGGTATTGGTGCAATATTATACTTGCATGAATATTAAGTTGACTTATGTTAGCTTAAGTATACTAGTATTGGTATGTGCACACCTATTAGGCTTAAAATAAAATAAGTGGCATCGATAATCACTTGCCACCACTTTCCGCATGTGTCCATTACGTGTATATCATGTTAGAAATGTGTTAGTTACTTGATCGAAAGTAGATTTGGTTCACAACTCTTGCTTTACTTCTGCTTTACTTAGTCGAAAGCTAATTTGGAACTAAACTCTTACTTTTTCTGTATATTGACCACCTCTATTTGTATATTGTGACTGATTATGAGAATAATATATATTTCCATTATTTATTTTTGTGTATTTTTTAGCATATTATCATCTTTTCCATGCATAGTGTGAGTCCATGTTGAAGAATTTCTTGGGTTTCAACAATTATTACAATTACCTCATGTAGTTTTATATTTTTTTATCGGATGTGTTTCTTATTGCTTCATTTTTTGTTGCATAAAATGGGGTTAAAAAACATTTAAGAACTCCACCATATAATGAATAATGTAAAAGACTAATATGTTGGGTTACCATGCGCACCAAGCTTCCTACTACAAATAATAACATTTTTACAATGGATGAATAATAATGTATGTACCTTGAGTACAAATAAGTGATATTTACAAATGCCGACCATTCATAATGATATGTCACCCTTGTGTTACATATACTATATTTCAGTCTATAATAACAATATATAATGTAATACTAACATGGATCCCAAGAAATATACTGCTACACACACGGGTAACTCATTGGGTATTAAAACATATCTCAAAGCTTGTCACAAACCATTTTCTCAAAGGGACCTAATAAGTTTAGCTTACATGAACGTGTAATGCTTCAACTAACTCTCCCCTAGCCAAACTCGAGCGATCGAAGGAAGATTTCATTATTAACATCACCATAATTTGTCAATTTGTTATCTATAGAGAGAATAATTTCATCCTTTGTTATCTCTTCTACAATGAAATTGCTAAAAAAGTAAATATGTTACAAAAAATTCAAACCTTTATCTAACAATCCATAAATTGCCCCACAAATTGAGTCATTAGATGACTACTCCAAAGAGATAAATATGTGGCAATATCAATGACAATGTATAATGTCCACCAAAAAACACTCAAAACACGATACTTATGTCCTTAGAAGGGCGAGATGCTTGTTGCAAGGGTAAAAAAATCTCAACTAACATGGACCAAGAGTATTCACTACAAGGATCCAAATCTATCAGGATGCAAAGAACATCCTAAGGTATTTGCTACAAAACTTGTTCTAGTTATTCATGCCAATAATGTTTTCTATAATTATGGAATATATTGAAACTCAAGTCGATGTAGTAGGATCTTGAGTCATCACACTTCATTAGGATTATGTGTATAAATAAAGGGTTTTGTCCCACCTTTATCTTTTCATTGTATTACATTCTTTATATTTAATTTTATTGAAAATATCGTGTATCGATTTTCTTTTGTGGAATTCACCCAATGTCTTTACTGCTCTTATGTATGATTTATTTGTGTAGACATTCAAATTTGGTAGCTTATCCTTTGACAATGACATGTTTGTTTTTGTTCCCATGCTAAGAAAAATGCTCGCATTCTAAGATCAAATGATATATCTTTCTATCTCTCTCATGACTTGATCATCTCTACACATTGCTTTATCGTTCATCTAGGAAATATTAATTATCCAAAGTAGTAATCCATTTACAGGCATAATTACCATACTCTTGTTATTTCCTTAATAATATCTTGTCTAAGATCATATAACACATGTTTGGGTTGTACTACGGTCATGACCACCCTATACAGTTCCAAACCCTCTCATCTAGTGACTTTTTTTCTAATTTGAAATTTTTTGGTGAAATATTTTGTCAGAGACAAAATATGGGTTTCATTAAAACTCGTGGGACTAATTCCCTTTGCTTCAGAGTGGGGCGGCTCCCATGTAATTAAAGTTGGAAACTATATGCACTAGTCTAACCTCTGGGGTGGTCATATACTAGGCAACACGTAGAAATACCCTTGTTGTGACTGTAACAATATTTCAAAGAGAGGGAAATTTGTAGGTAGGTGAGGAGTAAGGAATGAGAAGGGGAATTGTATTAATGAGTTAAACTCAAATTTCATCAACTACGAATCAGAGGACTTTCCAGTTTCAATAAGAAGAAATGGGAAAACATACGTAATTAAATAAGGATTGTGAAACAATAACACATATTGACACAAAGTTAAAACAATGATTCTCATTTCATTGCAATAGGCACAAAGTCCTGATTTTTCTTACAAAATTACCTCGTGCTTGGTTGTGTATCAAGAGAGAATGGAGGGAAATATGTATACAAGAAATAGAAGAATAAAATACAGATAATAAAATCAAATCCCTTAGAATGGAGAAATTATCCCAATTTATATCCTTCCTACATGACTTTTCAAATTCACATGCGACTCTTCACATTCCAAATTAAAATAAGTTAGTTTTCCTTATTTTAAGAAAAATACTTTTATAATGGAGGAATATCAGGTCACTTAAGTGAATAAGATGAAACTGGAAAAAGTGCATCTCTCAATGAAGAAATAGAAATCACTTAAGTGAGTTGGGTCACTTTTACAAAAATGTGATTTTCTCATGAATAAATATAAAGAAGTGTTAAGGGAGAAGGGAGTAAAAGAAGTCTTGTTGCTATGGAGATATGAAGGAGGAATATCTTTGAATGAGTTGAATTGGAGAGATCTTATGGCCTTTGAATACTGAATTAAATCTAGGCACTTCATTTAAGATTTATCTATTATGAGGGATTATGGTGTTCATTAGAACATCCAACCAATGGTCAGCTACAGTTTTCATCATCTTGCAGTGATCTAGCCATTTTGGGATTTTTCCAAACACATAGAAAATGGTACTTCGGACTTGGGTAAGAGTGTCAATGAACTAAATATTGTAGTTATGTGGATAAAACAACTCTCCTTTGATGATATTCTATAAGTCTTCCTGGATCTCTTATAATGTCATTTGACTTAAATGCAACGATGGACATCTCATGTTTTCCAAGTCAGCATTGATTTCTTCTTTGATCTCTTAGCCTTTATTGATGTGAGTGGGGAAATCTTCCAAGGATTCATGAAGTGCTCACATCTTCCACTCAATTTTACGAAGCCAAGCCTGTGAATAGTTGTCTTCTTGGTTTCTAAACGCTTTCTTGCTCAACAAAAAACCAAATACGATGAGATTGATCTCTTAAATGGCCAGAAGGAGTCCCTTCAGATAATCAATTTCATCTTAGAACGTGTTGAAGATACTCTACACATTTTCAGTTGACATGACAGAAACTATGTGTATCTTGATCATCTTGAGGAGAAGATCACATCCATTCTACATGAAGAAATAAATCCATGTCTCAGTCATCCTCTTATCTTGCCAAAGCATTGGACCTCTTAAATTGTATACAGATCAAACTTAATGAAAGGAGTAATTGACTCAAAAGGAATGAGAGGGGGAGCCTCGAGATCCAAGAAGGTATGGACATATGTTGTTAGATCCCACACAAGTTCTTCTAACAAGTTATGAATGTCTCCCTCATAGCTCAGTTATCCAAGAGGAATTATAGTCATTTTGTAGTCAACTATTTGCATATGAGATTCATCCTTATCAACTCTAGGACAAACAATCTCAACAAATTGGTATCTCAAAGAATACATCATCATTTGGGAAGTGGTTTTTACCTTCTAAGGGGTAGGATTGAGGTGCAAAAGCTCTTAAAAGAGATGGACCGCATGGTTTTATGCTTTGATCACAGTCCATTATTGGTCACTTATTAGGTTTTGTACCCAAGAAAATGTAGTTCTGACTAGAGCAAGTTGAGTAGGACTAGTTGTGGATGTATGGGGAACCATGACTTGACTCAAGATTGGGGATGGTTTATGGAAGACACTTGAGTGAGATTAAAAGGAGGTTTTATGGGAACCGAAGTTAAGAATGAATTGATGGCCCAAATGACTCTGGATGACATCAAGATTGTGACACAACAGACTCTATAGGTTCATGAGACCTAGGTTTATCCACCCTATTGATTGGTAACTTCCTACAAGGAGACTTAAGCTGGAAAAGTGGAGGTGAAACTTGTCGAAGAACCCGCACTTCAATAAAAGTTCCTTCATCCCTTGGGATACTTGGATTGTTGACATAAACCTTGTTCGTAGACCTTTTAGGTTACCTATAGGAGGATGAAGTTCCTTGGTGACCTTCTGGAATATTGAACTCAGACAATTTATTGAGAACCCACTTATTTAATCTTTGTATGATAGTGGCCATTCAGATAGAAATGTCTACAAACTCTACCACTGACCAATCCATTGGTGGTAGAGGAGTGTGTTAGATTGATTCCATGAAGCCAGTTTCATACATATCATTGAAATTATTATTGGCATTAGTCCCTCATCTGATGGATTTCCATTCTCATGAAATCTTTTTACTACATTTTAATTTCATATGCACAATCTTCCCAATAATCCTCGATTTCAGGATAATGAGAGATGATAAGTATTTTTACTTCAGCTCCCAGGTGCTACTTATTATCAAATAACTTCCTTGTAGTATAAGCCTGTAAGTTGAATAAACCCAATGAGGATTCAATATTGTAGGAATTTGTTATATACCTACATGAGTATAGTCACAAGTGGATTAGAAATACCACTTCGATTTTCTTTTCCTTACATTTGAAGTGTACTCAAGATAGTTGTTGACATAGTTTAATAAGCACAATCTTATCACTTGGGTATTGCAGGAGACACAAAGGAGATTTATCAAAGCTATTGACACAAATATAGGAGAAGGTTTTGAATTGAATGAAATAACTCATGTATTTCATAACTAGTTCATGGGCTTGCCTTGACAATTGTTCATTCACATTTCCATCCAATCTCCTAATAACAAGCATAAAGAAGACACCATTGACTCTAGTGAAGTGCCATTTATACTAAAAAAGAGTAAGTTGAGGATGAACATGATATATCGGTGCTCCTGTAGGGATATTTATTTCAATGGACAATCTCGACCTACTTTGCAGGGATGCAATGGCATACACCAAGTAAGAAGTCATGGTGAAATTCTTAGTCATCTCTTGATTAAACTAAAATGGGATGTGGATGCCAAGTTTAGTTTAATCTAAATGTTATGAAAAACAGTAAATAACGGCTAAATAAATAAAGTAAATGACCCAAGCAACTAAGTAAAATATGAATGTAAAACCCTGACAAGAAATAATGGTTAGAAATAACTTAGTTGATTTGATGGCTATTAGGGACTATGTCGCAGAGTAAAGCAGATGAAAATAATTCAGATGCGACCACACAAGAGCTCCAAAAGGTACATAACTGAGCTATCTAGCTAGATTAGGGTGCCCGGGTAGGGATGAGGGTACCCAGGGCACCCTAATATGAGTTATGGGTGCCCTGATGTGTGCAGGAGGTCCAAAAACCAAACTTAAAGGGTTGCTAGATGATCCAAGGTCTTCATTGCATGTCATGTGTATTTCAGTGTACTGCATCGAATATCATTGGTAATCCACGATGAAGGAGAGACCTGTAAACCCCAAGCCAAGCATCAAAACCCTAAAAAAAGAAAGATGCATGTGAAGCAGTCAGACTGTCCTTAGTGGCCACAATGGTGGACTTACTAATTGAGTGTTGCACTACATTTCAAACCCAAATGTAGTTCTAGGTGATTGTGTGAAATTCATGCCCTAGGTGCTCTTGTGTCAGTCGTACTTTGTGAAGTAGCGAACTATAACTATATGTAGAAATTTAATAAAATGATGGATGGAATAGAATAAACTTCCCTCCTATGCAGTGTGATGCAGATGAACCATCCTTGTGCCTTGTTATGGAGCTATATGGATACAAATGGAGCCTTTGATGGATGCAACCTTAGGTGATGAAAGTAATTTCTTAGTGCTTGGTCCTTCATTATGGTATCATAACTTTATATTTATATGGTTCTCTTGTTCTAATTTCATAATTAACCTCGAAGAGGCCGACCACTAGAAAGATATAGAAAGCTCAAATGGCTACAAAGTTCCCAAAAAGATGGCAGATAAAGTGAGGAAAAGGATCAGGGCACCCCGAATGGGACCAGGGTGCACTTGGGGTGCCCCAGTACTAGGCCTGAATGCACCCCAGTTAGGGGTAGAGTAAAATGATGCCATAATGGATAAAAACCAGACTGGGCGAGTACATGTACGGGAGGTCGATAGATGCGGATAAAAAGTAAAGTAAAATGGCCAAAGGACACAGGTTAATTAGTAATTTATTCACTCAAAAACCATATGAATAGTAGTATGAGACTGGGATTAAATAATATCCTAAAGTGCATAATTTTGTGTTTACATTTGCCCCCAATGTATGTTGGTGAGTAGGAACACTCGGTAACATAAAGTAGATAGAGATGCGTACCTGATGTCCATGTAGAGTGATGTAGAAAGCATGTTGAATGGAATAGACAAAGTGTGGAGTGAAAAAAATATGGAAGCATGGAAAATTAAGATGTAAAAGTGCAAAAAAGGTGGTGAGAGTGAACCTAGGGCAGAAACACGTATGTGTAGTTGCTGATGTATGTGAGGTACCTATTAGTCTAGATTGCACAACACTTGCTGAAAATGCCTGCAACCAGATGGGTTGAAGACTCTCAGTGGGCTGCAGGACATGAAGGCATCTCTCAGAAGTGTGGAAACTTGCGAGTTGAGAGATCTCACGGGGTGAAAGAAAAAAGTTCCGTGGATTCCTCTATTGAGGTGCACACAGATATAGTGACAGAGGATCTATTCTAAATCTGACTCTATTTTAGCCAAGGAGACGTGGTTGAGGAGATACAAGAAAAGAAAATAAGCTAACAAGCTGTGATGGTCCAAAGGAATGTTAGGCACTCGTTCTGTAATTTAACGACAAACCTCGAAGATGTAAGCCACGCCACCATTGGACAGTTGGGGGGCAAAGTGGAGGAGTTATTAGAGATCACGGAGACAAGAGATAAATCCGTGAGAGGGTCGCTAATACATGCGTGGACATATAGATTATTGCTCAAGAGTTGATACATTATATTGTAGTGGCCAAGAAGGAAAACAACCATTACAATCCAAATGAGAGGTTACTAGAAGCTCCACATATCCTTCTATTAATATGATGATAAGGGAGGGTGCTTTACAGAATATGATCCAACCTTATTATGAGGAATCTTAACATTCTCCATGTAGTAAAATCAGATTTCATAGGGAATTTAGGTGGGTGAAGTGGGAAAGTAACAACTCCCCAGAACTTGACGCAAAAGGTCTACTCAGGACAACTACAAATCCACCACATTAATATGTCAGTATGGGCATCGATTCCTTCTTCAGCAAGTGCCTTAAATGGCGTGAGGAAGGACAAATTTGCAGATCATAATCAAATCTGGTTTCAGAAAATTAAATGAAGACTGGTCGGCTGGTTGAAGGGGACATTCAAAGACGTTCTCTCTCATTTTCACCCATTGACTCTCTCTAAAATCTAAATTTTCAGATCTTCATTGTAAAGACGATGCCTTGATCTTTCCAATGGTGCCAGATTTGTCAGATACTTTGAGGAATGAGTGATGAGATATGCCCATTTGAATATTTGCATCAAGTCTGTTCTAAGAGTTGCATGAACCATCTACCAAAACGGGCCCCCCCTATGTCTGAAACTGTAAATGTGGAGGGCTGGCGCATGTCTGGAAATCTTCCTCAACTCTTACTCGTGAAATAGCGTTGTGTCGACACTTGGTAAGCAATAAAATCGCTTGCGTGTCTCTGCTTTGGCTCATTTCAGACCCTTACACTGTCCCCTGTTTTAGACCTAGGACACGTGGCAGGTTCGTGCTTATTTGAAAACCCTCTCAGGATTTTACATTTGCATGAGTGTCAGGTTGACACGTGGAAGCCTCCGTACACTTTTGGACTTTTCAACGACCGGTCTTACTGTCTATTGGGTGCTAAATACATGGTGAAAGCTGGAACTCATTCAGGAATGTGACCTTTTGGACCGCACCCTGAATTTTGTTTTGATGCAACACGTGGCACCGTCACGCATCGTTCTCTATACTTAGTCCATTTTAGAGCTCATTGCTTAAGTCAATTCAGAGCCCTATGACTTTAGTGCTACTTCACCGTTTCTTCTAATTTGAGGGTTATGTTTTTTTGACACTATCTTCTCCTTCCTCGACCCTGGTCCCTTGGAAAGTAGAGTAGCGCTAGATAAGTTGCATTTGCTGGATTTCTAGGACGTAGTTCGCTCGACAGAGCCATTTCTTGAGATTTATTCTAGCATGGAAGTTGGCCTTGATCCTTAGCAGGACCTGCTATCTCCAGTATCGAGTCCCACTGCAACCTGTTTACAGGATTTGAAAATCCCATGTTGTCTCAGAATCTTCTAAATGGGGTCATGGTATGATTCAATTTTGTCACGGGTGCATATTTCAGCTGATAAGAGTACCTACATGTTAGTATGAGGTACGAACTGCCTGTAATGACACTGTTGTTGTTGTCGTATTGTTGATCACTTTTGTTGTAGTTATTTGTTGTTGTTGCTAACTACTTGCTTTTCATACAAATGGAACTGCAAAAGAGAAGATAATCAAGTAGTCAAATACGCATGTATATGTGTGTAAAAATTACATGTATATAGTAAAAAAAAGATTGTAATTTAGAAGTATGAAAAAATTATAAACAGGAACATGTGCACCTGATCCGTGATGAAAGAAAAGGGTGTAGAAGAGGATATATTGTAACTGTGAGTTTTTTGGGAGATCTCATGCACTACTGTGGCTGAAGAAGTGTAGGGAGAAAGATGCATTATTCTCCAACCTGTAACTGCTTCCCCCGAGAATAGTGTGAAGAGATCTCTATACTGCCTAGTTTTTTGGGTGATCTGACACCACTGGACCGAAGTAGTGTAGGGAGGAAATCCGATGTATCCTCCAACCTATAACTACTCCCCAGAATGCTAAAGACAACCTGTCCTATAAATGCCGATGTGTTATACACAGGGTTCATAGACTTGTCTTGAACCCACTTGTTGTATAACCCATAATGTCAAGGATGGAAACCTGAACTGAACTATATCGATAGAGAACACTGTGTATAGTGTGAAAAACCACAAATGATGCCTCCCGTCTTTGGGGGTGTATGAAACGTCGCAGATACAAGGATTTAGCTCCAAAAGAGGATTGACCGCGTAAACCATGCCCTGTAGGGGGAGAGGGAATGCAGCTTGGTAGAAACCAAGACACACATAAACAAGTGGCTAGATAACAAGTGTTAGTACGAATAAAACAAGCATGTAAAACACAAGTGTTATGCTACCAAAAAATGTATAAGCTAGAAATGCAAGTAAACACGCAAGAATACAACCATAGAATGCCAAGGTAGGGTTACAAACATGGGACATCACTCAAAATTTCACAAAAAACTTGCCAGGCCAGAATAGACCACATACAAACAAACAAGTGTGTACACCAAACAAAGGGACAAGGCCCGCATATAATAGAAATTAATAGATAAGCATATAAGTAGACAAACAAATAGATAGCCATGGATATCAAGTAATCCTTGCAAACAAATGCTACACATGAAACACCCATTATCATGTTATAAAGATAACAAGTATGTCCAAAAGCATGTATAACCAAGTAATGTAAAGTTCTAAATACAAAATGAAACAATAACACCTGGAAGAGTACGAATGTGGAGGCCCCCAACTACCATTGTAGGAGTGGTAGGAGGTGAGTATCCATGCTGTGCATGTAGAGATACCTATACCTATGATCACAACTGGAGAAAGGATGTGAACATGCATGTGTGTATGGTATAGATATAATGACATATAAGAGATCCTAGCTAGCATGTGTAATAAGATGAACATGAACAAGCAAATGTAAGCAAGAGTAAAAGACAACCAAGATATGCAATATGTTATGGATGGATGGAATGGAGTACAAGGTGGATGATAGGAACTGCGTCCCTTTCAAGTGAATGGAAGTGTATGTAGTGAGGTTCATTTGGTTATGCCCCATCAACAGTCAAGAATGAACCATAAACATGAGAGTGTGTCATCGGGAAATGGTCGAATCATGTGTGTCGTGTGTCTAACGTGCTATGATGAATGTGTATGTGTGTTGATGACATGTGACCTAGAGATGAATGCGTGATGATGTAGCCTAAAGCGTATATCATGATGAGATGAATAGAAGGAGTGGTGATGTAGCCTAAAGCATATACCACTATAAGATGAAGGAATAGGTGACCATTTAGCCTATAACGTATGTCACTAACCTAGTAATGTCACATGATAAAAGGATGGATAATGACCGTGTGAGTATGATAAGGTCCATTTGATTTGTAAACCCTTAGTAGTCAAGTATGGACCGAGGAACTAGAGCGTGTCATACGGTAATGAGTGCACCACGTAGAAGAAGATGTAGGATGTGTGATGAGGAAAGACGACCATGTGATGTGTAGAATGTGTAATGTACGATGTATAAGATGCAACACAAGATGTGTAGATAAATTAAAAGTGTAAGGTGCGCACTATGTAGTATGTAAGATGAGGAGGATGTAATATTAGACTCGTAGACAATAGAAGTGTAACACGTGTACGATGAATAACTAATATAATGTATGATGTATGGATGTGCAAATGTTCGAAACGATGTGGACTAAATGTAGAGTGTATGATGTAAGATGAAATACATATGATGCAAGATGTATGAAGAGTCACAATGCGTAACATCTATTATGCAGTGTGTAGGGTTCATGTGTAGTATGCCCTCACAGTCAAGTGTGAACCGAAGCACAAGAGTGTGTTATCAGGTAATGGTCGAAGCCTATGATGAGTATGCACATGCTAAGAGATAGATGTATGACCATGTAAGTATGAGAGATGTGTTGATGCTAAGATGAATGGGGGGAGATATGTTGGATGTTATGCCCCTCGAGTATGTAAGATGAAGGATGCAATCATGTAATGTCATCTAAAAGATCATTGCTTTTAGGGTCATAGTCGAATGGATAAGCATTAGTGATTTGATAAGTAATAGTGTTAGGCTTATCACATGATGAACCATTGAAGCATAAGTTGTACATACCTATGGCATATTCCTCATTAGTAAATGGAGTAAGTGGACAACCGTGCACATTACCAACAAGTGAGATTTTGCGTATAGCTAAGAAAAGAACTATTGTAAATCAAGACATGACCAAAAGGCACGGGGAAAGAAATGTCTATATGATCATGATCAAGAGTGCCCCTAATGTATTCAAGCCATAATTGACCTAATGTAAGTGGTGCAGATCGAGGATCGCATGCGAGAAAGATAGTAAGGTGAAAGACATAGAGGCCACAAGCAATCGTGATGCAAAAAAACCCCATAATCAAGTTGAGGAGCATATGGTGTAGGATAGAGGTACGCAAAAGCAAAGCCTAGTCAAGCCAAACCCTCATGTGTACATATAGTGTCATCGCATATAGGATCAAATGGAATGTGTTTCCATTATGAATCATTCATGAAGAGCATGCATGTAAATGGAGGGCATGCTAATGTAGGTGGTACATGTGAAGGTGTAGGTGATAGAGCAACGTCCATAGACTGGACATGCCTCTGATAATGAATCATATCAGTAGTAGTAGTAAGTGGCATAAAAGATATTGCATCTATCACACCAAATGACACCCCTTGAGTGGTGGTAAGTGAGGTGGTTCACCCATACGTTGAGGATCATCTATAGTATCAGTGCGTGCAATAGGAAGACTAGTGGTAGGAGCTTGGTAACTCTATTAGAATGGATTGTGGTCATGAAAAATAGTATACTTAATGCCTTCGTGGAGAAATTTGACTCAATGATGTACAATAAAAGTGACAACTTGCATGGCGTGAAGCCATAGCCTACCAAGGAAATAGTTATAGGAGACCGGGAAATGAATGACAAAGAACATAGTGTTGATAGTTTTTTGCCCTACAGTGATAGGTAGTGTAATGTGACCAACACATGGATGAACAGAACCATCATAAACACACAATGAAAGACAAGATGGACTAACGTCATGAAAGGAAAGACCTAGGGCTTCAAGGAATGACATGGGACACAAATTGAGCTCAGATCCATTGTCAATTAAAGTGCGTTTGACACCTACATTCTAAATTCAACATTTGATATGCAAAGGTGGGTCATTATTGAAAGTGTGAACATCAATGAGAGGATTATACTTGAATGTTATGTGTTGAGAAAATGCATCAACGAATGTTTGGTAGACCAACTTAGGATGCATATCAACACAAATACGAGTAGTAACAAGAAAATGTTGCACTCTATACCTTAGATCAGGATTTGCAAGCAAATAATCATTGATTGAGATACTTAGGATGACTAAGTTCTAGGATGATAAGCAATGAATGAAGATCCTATAAGCGCGAAGATTGAGTCGGGTTCACCAAAATGATTAAAATAAAATGGGACATGAATGCCTAATTTAGTTTAATCTAAATGTTATGCAAAGTAGTAAATAATGGCTAAATAAATAAATTAAATGACCTAAGCAACTAAGTAAAATATGAATGTAAAACCCTGACAAGCAAATATGGTTAGAAATAACTTATTTGATTCGACAGTTGTTCAAGGTTGTGTCGCAGAGTAAAGCAGATGAACAAAATCCATATGCGACCACACATGAGCTCCAGAAGGTACAAAACTAAGCTATTTAGTTGGACTAGGGTGCCTAGAGAGGGATGAGGGTAGTCTAAGTTATCAACGCTTTGGTCTATGCAGGAGGTCTAGAAACTAAACTTGCAAGATCGCTAGATGATCCAAGGTCTTTGTTTCCTGTCGCGGTGTGTTTTTGTTGCACTGCGTCAGATATCACTAGTAATCCACGATGGAGAGACCTGTAAAACCCTAAGCCAAACATCAAAACCCTAAAAAGATAAAGATTCATATGAAGGGGTTGGATTGTCCTCAGTTAGCCACAATGGTGGAATTACTAACTGAGTGTTACACTACATTTTAGACCCAAATGTAGTTATAGGTGAGTGTGTGAAAGTTCGTTGCCCTAGGTTCTCTTGTGCCAGTCGTACTTTGTGAAGTAACGAGTTATAACTAGATGTAGAAAATAATAAAATAATGGATGGGGTAGAATAAACTTCCATCCTATGCAATGTGATGCAGATGAACTAGCCTTGTCCCTTGTGATGGAGCTAGATGGATGAAAATAAAACCTTTGATAGATGCAACCTTAGGTGATGATAGTAGTGGACTAGTTGCTTGGTCCTTCATTATGGTCTCATAACTTTATATTTTTATGGTTCTCTTGTTCTAATTTTGTAATTAACCCCGAAAAGGATGACCACCAAAAAGATAGAAAGTTCAAATGACTAGAAAGTGCCCAAAAGATGGAGATAAATTAGGAAAAGGATCATGACACTCCGAATGGGACCAGGTCACCTAGGGTGCCCCAGTACTAGCTTGGGCACCTCAATCAGGGGTAGAATAATGCAGAAAAAATAGACTGGGCAAGTATGTGCGGGAGGTTGACAGTGATGACAGAAAGCAAAGTAAAATGGCCAAAGGACACGGGTTAATTAGTACTTTCTTCACTCAAAAACCATATGAATAGTAGTATGATATCGAGACTAAATAAAACCCAAAGTGCATGATTCTGTGTCTACATATCCAAATTGATTAGTTTTGAATGTAATTTTTTGTATAATATTTGGCCCCAATCCATCCTTTGAGTTCCCTCTATTCCAATCAAAATGAACTCAACCATCCACAAGTTGAAATCTTTGGTGGATTCTTCCCCCCTCAGGCAATTCAACACGACTATGTTATCATATATATTTCAATAAATTTGGAGTGAAGGAATGTATTAGGAAGGCAAACATACTTTTGAGAATATTTAATCCAACGACTAATTGTCAAGCCTTGCAAACAATATTGTTTCCTCTCTCATTTTAGCAATGCATCCTCTTTACTCGAAATGACCACATTCCTTGACCGTATGATACTAAGGCATCTGGAGATTCCTTCTGGAGTTTGGATGAGCATAATGGAGCCATCATCTATGGTTAGTATTTGACTATTAGGTTCATATTTGTGAGCACATGTACAAATGAGATTGGTATCTTGGAGATATAAAGGGAAACACATAACTTGAAACAAACCACTGTTAAAGATTTTATCAGCAAGTACACTTTTGTTTCCTTCCTTCATCCACCATCATAGGTCATCAAAATCCATATGGTCTAGATTTTTATCCCCTATATATAGATACTTGGTGACCAAGACTGAAATTGGTTCATAGCCCTCATACTTGAACTTCGCGTTTGGAATAATTAGGATGGTAGAGTTAGCAATGCAGAATTAATACTTGACAAGGAAAATATTCATAGGTTTTAAGGACAACAATACAATTTTTCTCATTTCAGGAGCAATATTCAACTAATTCAAACATGAATAGTTTACGTGAAAGATATGAGGAAAGTGAAATCATGCTCCAAATTTGAGACTATTCCTCCATTAGAATTAACTGGAAAATGCAAAAAAGGATTTTGGGCACAACTTGCTTATTTTAAAGGAGTTTGGGCTGAAAACTAAGCTTGACCTTAGAAAATGGAATCCTTCACCTCATCAATCATGAAATGATTCAAAATAAATGTGTTTTTAAGGAGATTTAATGGTCAAAATTTTAAGAAATTTACTTCATTGAATCTTCAAGAAAGAGCTAGGAAATATCTAAAATTCTCCCTTAATTGCTCTCTCCACAAACCCTAATCAGGGAACCTCTCCGCGAAATTTTTTCATGATTCCTGCACAAAATGGTGATGATGATCCTTCTATTGGTGGCGACATTGGATCTTAGGTTGCACTGGCTTGAGTCCTTGGTGGTGTGGCTTTAGGCAGTGGTGCTCTCGCGACCGGAAATGGTGGATCTTCTATTCTGTTTTTGGAGCCGGCTGTTAGGAAGGGTGGGTTTGGCCAAGGGTGCTCATCCCCTGAAAACCACTTATGTGAATCGATCATTCTTGCATGTTGTGACTTCTGACTCCTTCTCTTTGTATTCTAAACCTATTTCCATTGCCAAACCCTCTCCCTCAGTTTCCTTTGGGGAGTTGGTGTTAGAGACTGAAGATTTCTTCTCCTACCAGGGTTTGATCTGTCGCTTCAATGGCCTCTGGTGTGGACTGTCACTTCTCCACTTGTGGATTTCTTTGAACTGGAGTCCTCTCTTTTCTGGTAAGTTTGACATTTACCCTTGTGCAAGGGTTTTTTTTATTGTGGTTTTTACCTATGTGGAAGATATGGGTTCTATCCTCTCCAAGCTTTAGGAACTATAAAATCATCACTTGTTGATGAAAACCATGGTTTCTATCCTTTAATCCTCTCACCACCGCATTCAATGTCAAGCCTGTATGGGTTCATTTACCTAATATCCTACTCTAGTTTTTGGGGGAGGAGTGTTTAATTGATAGTGTAAATGCTTTGGGTAGGTTTTTATCAATCGATTCCAAAATAGAACTCTACACACACCACATATGCTTAGATCTTAGTGGATATGGATACCTCTCTTGATCTTCCTGCTTCCATTGATCTAAAATTTTTGGATAGGACTTGGTCACAACCTCTTGACGATGAAGGCTTTCCCTTTAGATGTAGGAAAATTTTTCCCCTTGGCATCTTGCTTTAGAATTTTAGAAAGTGAAGCAGAAGTTTAAGGAAATTTTTTCTTGGTGGAAGGATTCCCAACCCAACATATTGGTTGTTGGGGATGAGTTAAATTCATCTTTGGAAGTTTTGGCAGAGGTTCACAATGACCATAATTTAGATGATAAGAAGATTTAGCTACAGGTTGAAACTCAAGTTTCCCCCCTTTGGTGGTTGGGACAAGTAAGGTGGAACATTTGGATTGTCCTAAAAATTGTTACTTGAAGGAGGCAAATGTTTTATTTTTATTTTTATTTTTAAACACTTTTGGCTGGAGCTATGAGCCGGAGGGTTAGGGGCCCCACCCTTACAACAGATACAAGGAACAAAATAGAAAGAAGTGAGGAGAAGAGGAGGAAGACCAACATCAGAAGAGAGGAACAAAAAATAGGGAAGGAAGACACGAAGTGAAATGAGAACCGCACAGATGAAGGAAAACATAAAGACCAGAGATAAACTAGACGAGAAGCAGGAAAGCAACATAGACCAGAGAAGGAAGTAGCACCAACGAACACCATCAAACACTGGACACCAGCGTAAACATTATTTATGCCTCTAATGAAGCCACCAACATGAGAAGAGGCTTCCCGAAGCAAGAGGTGAAATTCGGCTCAGCTCGGTCACGGAGCCCATTGAGATTATCAATAGCTAGTGAACACGGGAACATGTCATGTCAATGTTGATGGGAGGGAGAAGCCTGGGATCGAGACGACCATAAATGAAAATGGAGTCCACATTTTCAGCGTAATGCAGTAGGTCCCTATATTGCCCGCTAAGCCATTGAATCCCGCGGCTAGGACCAGTAGCTAATTCATTGAATTCCTCTATCCACAGAAGAGGGTCGGGAAGGTGAAAATCCACAAGTTCATCATGGAGACCGCCACAGTGAACCGAATATATAAGATTGACTGCCAAGAACTCTACATCAGATGGAACAAGATGAATCAGGAGGCAGAAAGAGATGAATGCTGCCGCAATATCAGAGTTTTCCTGGGCTTTGCGAGAATTAAACTGATATGAATCCCCCAAAATATTTTCAATTGCTTCAACTTACCTAGATGATGAATACCTGAAGACCTCTGAAAGACGATAACGATTGATGGCTACAGTGAGAGCCAACTCCTGGTTGTTCACCATGCAGAGAAAGAAAAGGGAAGCCCAAAAAAGCCATGCTAAAACTGACCAAGCTAATTGAGAAGGAAAGTGTAGCAGAAAAGGCCGATGACAACTTAAAAACCAAAATGCACAGAAGACCATTAAGTGAACTGTAACAAACCAATCTTACCTTTGTGTGAAATGAGCTCAGAAAATCCAATCCAATCTCTGGAATTACTAGATGTTTTGACGGTGTTCGGGTAATCGATAACGTAATTGGTGAGAAAATCGATGGCGGTGTTGGATTCTCAGAGCGTGTGATTGATGCTCCACTTTATGATTTTTCCAAGCCAAAACAGGATATTAGATATGTAAAAAATTTAAGTACCATGAAAGGGCTGACCCCTTAGCAATGGCATGAACAATAATTTGAGAGTCTCCTTCGACCTGAAGGGAGTCACACCCCATGTGAACCGCAAGTTGTACACCTTCGAGGAGGGCTTGGGCTTGGGCTAAGTTATAAGTGCAATCCTTAAGCGGGAAGGACCCTGACTAAGAAGAGAGCACCAAACTCATTTCTCACCAAACAACCAGCCCTATATTTACCCGGGTTTGCCCCTAGAGGCCCCGTCAAAATTCAATTTAAAATTTCCTGGGGAGGGAGGCTTCCATCTAGTATTTTTCCTTCTAAGGAATTTTTTCAATCTGAGACAAATCTTGGCGAACAATCGAACCTGGATTCAGAATTTTGATGAGAGGCTAGGCTTTCCTAATTTCAGCATCATGAGAAGTGAAATTAGGATTGTTGAGATTATGAATACTGACATTTTCCAAGCTTGCAATTTCCAGCTTATTGGAGAAGGTTGGGAAGCCCAAAGCTTGATCTCTAGAAATACAGAGATTGTGTTCCCACCATAAATGCCAAATCAGGAAGAATGGAGCAGTGGACCAGATGGAGCTAAGGAAGATATTTTTACCCATCTTAGGCCAAGCTTGAAGAGTTACCGCTATGTTGTTGCAAGGGGCCCAGGCTAAGTTCAGCTTGCCTAAAAGCCAATTCCACCCTTGAACGGTGAAGGGCTAGAAGAGAAGGAGGTGTTCGATGTCTTTTCAACATTACCATAGAGGACACATTTAGAGGGGCCAGAAAAGCCCCATGTTCTTCTATGGAGTTGCGTGAGTATTTTTCTTTTAAAAACCAACCAACCAAATATGGCACCTTTCAGAAGGAGCCTAGGATTCTGGCAACTAGTCCAACTGGGAACCCCTTTACCGGACATTGAGATGAGCGTTTAGAATAACCTGCTTTGATAGTGTAATTTCCGTGGGAGAGCCTAACCAAATAAGATGATACTCTTGATCCTTAAAGTTGACTTTGCGAGAAGAGAGGGCCTCTATGTAGAGAGAAACTTCTTGATTGGATGCACCAAGAGGAACGATATCCTTCCAAAACAGAGAAGGAGAACCGTCAGGGTTGGGAGTTCCGAAGTCCGCTACCTTGCTACCCCCCAAAAAGCCTTGGAAATATTCATGACACGATTTAGATTAGGATTGAGGATGAGGGGCTCAAGCCCACCCCAACTATCTTCCCAAAAATTAGCACTAAGACCATTGTTAATTTTCTAAGAAACATGATCTGCAATAAGGTATCTACATTTACATAGAAAATTCCAAATGTGTGAACCTTTGGGAAGATCTTCACTGGAGAGAACTTGAAAGACAAGCTTCCAGGTTTTGAGACTTGGAGATAAAATTCCAAACAAGTTTAGCACCAAGAGCAATATTTTGCAAAGCCAAATCAACAATACCCAAACCACCTAAGAATTTTGGAAGTTTGACATCATCCCGTTTAACTAAATGGAATTTCCTCTCTTCATTGTTACCCTATCAAAGGATGGATTTGACAATTTTTTTGAACTTGCTTACGACAACTTTGGGAAAAGACAACACTGAGTGTATGTAAATGGGTAGAGCACAAAGAACCAATATAATAAGGAGAGATTAGCCAACAAGAGAAAGCTACTTTCCTTTCTAATATTGTAATTGTTGAGAGAGAGAATGAATTAAATCGTCCTAGATGGAAACTTTGTCAGTCCTAAACAATAAGGGGATACCAAGATACTTATGTGGAAGAAATCCCAATTCAAATTCTAGAACCTCCTTGATTCATCGCTAAAGACGAAGAGAAACGTTAAAAAATAAAATGGCATATTTGTGGAAGTTGATTACGTGACCACCAACATTGGAGTAGGAAGTGAGAATGTTATCAATAACATGAGCCTCTGAGATAGTGGCGGAACCAAAGAGAAAGGTATCGTTAACAAACTACTGGTGAGATAGAGGAGGGAGATTAGCTGTTAAGATAATTCCATATAAGGATCCTTACATAATAGCAGTTTTGATAGCTCTGCTCAAAGCCTCAGCAACAAGAATGAAGAGGAAGGAAGATAGGGGGTCACCTTGCCATAAAATCCAACTATTGGAGAAGAAACCTTTCACCGAACCATTAATGAGGATGAAGAAACAAGAGGAGGAAACACAATCGAAGATCCAATTACAAAAGTGATCACTAAAGCCCATTTTTTGAAGGGATTTGAGAAGGAATGTCTAGTTGATACGATCATATGCTTTTCTGAAATCTAGTTTGATCATCATACCGAGGTGGGAGGATGAATTCAGGGAATGGATAATCTCATGGGAAATGATAATACCATTGGCAATTGACCTTCCAGGAATAAATTCACTTTTCTCTTGAGCAATCAACTTATTCAAGAGAGGGCTTAACCTAGAAGTGACTGCTTTGAAATGATTTTATATGAAGTTTTACAAAGAGAAATCAAACGATATTCATCAAGATTTTTGACAAATTTTTTTGGGGAACATACAAATGAAGGTATGGTTCATTTCCCCTAATATCTTCCCATATCTTCTAGATTTTTCAGCGACAAGCAAAACATCATTCCCAATAACATTCCAAAAGTATTGAAAGAAAGTAGTCAGGAAACCATCGGAGCCCTGGGCTTTATCTCTTTCCATGGAAAAAATAATGGAGCAAATTTCCTCTTTAGAGAAGGGAGAAAGTAATTTGACATCATTAACTTCTTGCACTACTTTAGGAATTTGGTCCAAAAGAGGTTGTTGAGAGGCAAAAGAGGAACTGTAATCATCATTCAAAAACTTATGGAAAAAAGACACAAGTTCTTCTTTTATCAGAATTTGAGAGGAGATCCACGAGCCATCTTCCAATTTAAGAGAAGAAATATAATTTTGATTTCTTTTGGCCTTTACCGAAGTGTGGAAAAACTTTGTGTTCTTATCTCCATCTTTCATCCATATTTCTCTGGATTTCTGTCTCCAGAACATTTCTTTTTTCAGAAGGAGATACCCTAATTCACCGAGAAGAAATTTTTCTTTCCCAAATTCCACTCAACTCATGCCTTCCCTAAAGATGACGTTATTGAAGGAAGAGGCATTCCAAGTAAGTAATTATTCCTTAAGAAAAGAGAGTTTTTTTGAAATAATGATCATTCAGGTACCTGACACAAAAGGAAGCCCACCATTTTCTAATAAGATCAAGAAGATCAAGATCCTACATCCACATCAGTTCCAATTTGAAAGGGGATATGCGAGGGGGAATGTCGAACTTAATATTTAGGGAAATGGGGAAGTGATTCAAGCCGGATAGGGGAATGACAGTGTTATCAAAGAGAAAATTTTGCTACAACCAATCTTTAGAAGCCAAGAAGTGGTCTAATCTAACTTCCAAAATCCAAAAGCCCAAACGTCTGTTATTCCAAGAGAATCAACCTCTCCTCGGCTCAACATCCAACAAGAGAGAATTCTCAAGGAAAGTGATGAAGTCCAGTTGAGAATGTGGTTACCAATGAATCCCACTGTGTTTATCTTTATCAGAGAGGGTAACATTAAAATCCCCAGCTAAAATGATTTTGGAATTTACAAAAGAGTGAATATCACCATCCAATCTGGACCAGATTTCTCTCTTCTTAATAGGGTTGTTCGGACCATACACATTACAAAGAAGGAACAAAACATCTGCATGCTTAACCTAAACCCAGCACCACTGAAAGCTAGGACAATCCGAAATGAAGTCAACAGAAAATTTATTGACCTTCAAAACAATACCCAAACCACCTGAAGCACCATCAAAATCAACAAAAAAACCACTCCAACCCTTCCAATAATGAAATTGGCCAGAAAGACAATCAACATTGGACATTTTAGTCTCTTGAATTAAACAGAGATCCGCATCTAGTTCAGAAACATAGCACCTGAGAAGACGTTATTTGTTAGGGGCGTTTAGACCCTTAACGTTCTAAGAAAAAAATTCATCCTTTCTTCAGAGAGAACTCACCTCTCCTACTCATGGGGGGTTCACTTAGTAAAAGTATGGTATATCACGTGTGTTCATAAGGTATTAAAGAATACCCTTAATTCTAGTTTCTACCTCTAATTATTCAATTGATAATACCCCCTCCTGTTATATTAATAGAATGAAAATACCCCCTATTTTTACATGTACCTTACTTACCCATTTTTCAATTACAATTTTATTTACCCGTTTTTATTTCTACCCTAATATATTAGACAAAAAAATATTATATTTCTCACTCAATTTTTTTTAATCTGCATTTCCTCTCGAAAGATAGTTTTAAGACATTGAAGACCTATTACAAATCACCTTATATATGTTAAGATTTAATCATTTATCAATAGTTATTCAAATAATTAAGATGGTCAAATAATATCTATTGTGTTGAAAAGCATACTCAATCCTAGTTTTCTACCATCTTATTATTTCTTGGTTAAGAATCTAGATTTATTTATTAAAAAAGAGATTATAATTTAATTTATGACCACACTCCTTTTGTAATTTTATGGTATTTACTTTTAAAAACTAGGGTTCAAATGTTTTAGGTTTATATTAAAATTAAACCTCCATTTACTTTGGCCCACCTCTCTAACCTACACCCAATACCTGATTCAAAATATTAATAAATTAAACCCTTTCACCCCCTCATGTTTACCGGTATATTGACTTTAATTTTGTTAATTTTAAATACCTCAATATGAACCCACGTGTTAGGATATTGCCTAGCTAATGAACCCCCCATGCTCCTACTAGAAGACAGAAAGAAGGAACCTAACTGAAGTTGTTTACCTGCTGCAATCTCCCTATAGGAGAGTAACTCTTTGGAAGGCCTACGCTAAGGATACTTAGGACCCAAATCAAAGTGAAGAATGACTGGGGTGGGGAGAATAGAGCTCTGAGTGTAGATCTGGTCACTCTTGAATCGACTTAGACTTGCTAGATTCCTTTCCCTCACCTTCAAGCCAGAGAGTAGCCTCAGCTTCATTCTCACATACCATTTCTCCAAGGAGGGGTAACATTGGCTCCATGCCCTAAGGCCAGACCTTCTTGAAAGAGGGACAAGGATACGAGTAGAGTCTTGGACCACATGCGCAGTTTCCTTAACCAGGGAAATAGGGGCATGATCAAGAAATAGGGGTTCGGAAGTCAAAGAATTACAAGGCATGTCTAGTCGATCAACTTGGACATGAGTGGAAGAAGAAGGAAGCAAGGGTCTCATTAATAGACTGAGATTTGTCTATTTTTCTCCAACTAACGTTACTCGGAACGGGGCCATTCTTACAAGCCTTTTGGAAGTAACCCTTTTGTTTGCATCGAAAACAATTGGCTGAGATCCTTTCATATTCAACCCTTTGAACCCATTTTCTAGAAGAGGAGGAAACAATTATGTAGTCTGATAATTTTTTGGACATATCAATGGAAACACAGATTCAAGAAAAGGATGAGAGTGAACCTTAGAGAGTGACTAGGTCAATGCAAACTACTCTACCCAGATTGGAAATTTTTTTAGAGAGGACTTTGGGATTCCAGTATTCACAGGGAAAAACATATAATCTAACCCATACCTGAATTTATTCCATAACTATTTGCTTAGGATCAAAATTAGCACTCCACGCTCTAACATGGACGCCTGAATTGAAATATAAGAAGTCTTTCCTAGCTAAAGTATCATCGCACTAAGCTTCACTTCTGAAAATAACTAGGAAGAATTCTTTGGCCAGGAAACGAAATCTGAGACCACTACCCCATTGAGTGTCGCACCAACTTCGCATCTTGTTAGAAGACAGGCAACAACCCATGAATTTGGAAAAAAATTGCTCTCGACTTGAGAAGATGGTGCTGGGAAGAAAGACCCTCCTTGTCATCAAGAGAAAATGACACATACTCTTAAGGCAGAAAAACCTCTTTGTCTTGTTTACGTCCGTGATCACCGGCAGGGGGAAACTGACACATGCACCCTGGGGCCTAGACACATGAGTAGATTAGGTGGGAGACCGCACCCTACATTCCTTCCCTGAGCACCGACAGAGGAACCAGGAGAGGGTAGCTGTTGCAAATGTCAAAATTTTAACTTTTTTTTCACTTCAATTTCAATCACGCGCTTTAGGTGCCTTTTGAATGCAAGCTTAGGTAATGATAGTAGTACAAAGAAAATGATGAAAATAAGGATTCCTCTTATTTTTGGCTTCTAACTCATCTAGATGAAAATTTGGATCCTTATAGGAGTGATTAATGGACAATCATCAATAGAAAAAATAAAGGAATTTCTCTCCCTAAAATGAGATTACAATCCCATGTTCGGGATCCTTTGGTGTAATTTTTTTTGTTGCTCCAGTTGTGGGTGTTATTGCCTCTCTCTTTTTCTCTTCTCATTTTGATTGTTTGTGCCTTAATGGCATTTTGTCCTCTGTTTCCTGTGGGATTCTTGTATGTCAAGCTTCATTGCTTTATTCTTCCTAAAGGGACTTTTGTATAAGGATGTGGGTCCTTTTAAAACCCCAACTTTTACCCTTTTCCAAAAAAAATCTCCAAGAAAGAGAAAATGATTTTTGAGTAAAACTAGGATGAACAAGACATTTCTAGTAGTAATGTTAACATGGAGATCACAAATAAATGAAGTCATTACATCCCATGAGTAATAGAATAGCTTAAAGGAATTTTAGAGTAGAGGAGTTGTGCAAATTTTCAAGAGGTTCTATCTATGGAATCTCTGACAATGAGTAAAAGAGTGTTTTTGCAAACAAGGGCATGGAGCTAGTTTTCATGGCTTCACAAAGCAAAAATGAATGAAATGTTGTGTTTTTTCCTTTCAAATTTATCTATTTTTATGTTGGGGGTTCCTAGAGGGATGGCAGGAATTCAAAAAATAACTTAAATGGGAGGGATATTTGATGTGGAGATTGCAAAGTGCAAATACAAAGTGGGAAATGCATGTAGCAAGCCAAAAGTGTGCACCAATTAGGCGAGGGACACACTTTTGGAATGATTTAATCATTTTAAATCTCAAGAGAAAATGTAAGAGATTTTCCAAAAGTGTGTAATTTCCTAGAAGGTCATGTAAAGGGGTGCAAACATAAAGTGAGAGCAAGTTTTTTGACTTATAGTCAGCATAGTTCAACCAATAGGAATGAGACTAAATTTTGCAAAAAAGAATGCAAAAAAACTTGGAAGTTCTCTTTCGCACAACTCTCGTAGTTATTCTTAGAGTATTTCTCCATCAATATTTCCCGTAATATCTCCATCACTAATCTCCATGCCATTAAACAATTTGAAGATGAATTTGTTGCAGATTTCGTCACCATATGACAGGGAATTATTAATCAATTATCCTTATATCTTCCACAAACTAAGTTGATTGAGTTATTTTCTCAATCTTATGCTAAACATATATCATCCACCCTTTAGATGTAATCTTTTCAGTCATTTTATGAATCCTTTACCATGGCTTGTAAATTGGAGCTTCATTCTCTTGAAGATGGTAAGGTTAAACTCAGGTTTAAGAAACCCAAACCCGAGTCTTCATTCAAATCTTCTTCTAGCAATGAAAAATCCAAAGGCTCGACAAATGTAATTTTTGTAAAAGTCATGTCCAAAGGTTATTTGGACTCAGAATGAACTTGACCTCAACATAACTACACACACATTGGGGAGTCTTATAGTGTCATTTTCACAAACTTTCTAGTCCGCATGCATGATCAAACTTCCCTCCCATCTGACCTATTGACACATCTATGTCTAAACCTTCATGGTATATGAGATATAATGATTATTATAAATACCATCAAGTCTCGATGCCATGACATTGAAAGGTTCCATTTATTCATTTCAAACGTTCCTTCAAGATCTCATTGATCGAGGTGAATTATAGTTTGACAATCTGAATGTGCCTCCTAATCAAAACTTATGGATGTTTTTAAACATCCTTTTCTGAATCATCCCCCACCTATCATTCAACCCTAATCCAATGCCATCAATTCTCATCATACTATCAAAATAATCTCCCTCTTACACCCATAATTTCCAGTGTTTCTGTGATAGTAACACCACCTGAATCATCTTACTCTTCTAGTCTTGTCACTGCCAAGATCAAGAATCCTCCTACACCTATCACATCGTCTTTAGATACCACCCATTGTCCTCTTTAAAATTCCTAGAAAAGAAATTTGTCATAGAAATTTTAAAAATATCTTTCGAAGACCATGTTCACTCAACACCACATCAAGGAATCTCAATAATCCCACTACAAAATCCACAAATCATTCATCCAGAAAAATATAAATTATCTCCACCTAACAATCATCAAACAACCTTATCACTGAAATATGACAGCCCTTGCCTTGCATATCTTAGTGCCTCATCCCTCGTCTAAGTTCATAATTACCATTACATAGAATCTAGGGATCGTTCCTCAACTGACACCTAAACATGTACACAGAATATTACTCATGTTATCTCAAACCTCTAAATCATCAAACAATATCTCATAGATCCCTTCATCCTCATCCATCATCCTGAGATAGCTACGATAGGAGTGTTATACTAGAATCCTAAAAAATATCATCTAATCATCTACCATAGAATTACCTCCTATTAAGTCATCTGACTCTTGAGGGTGTAAAGCCCTTCTTGTATAATTATGAACCTTTTGTGTCCATTACCATCAGGACACCTAGGAAACTCCACTGAGGACTGTAAATCCATCCATGCTATGATTCAAAGCCTTACTGACCAAAGAACCTATTCTCACATATCCCGTCATCCAAACATAATCAAACCTAGCCATCAAATTAAACCAACTCATCAAACCTATAAAATTATTCTTTATGAACCATCACCCAACACCACATCCACATCCAATAAAATGTAGTTTCTTCCACTAAACACCACATTCCATTAGATAGATGTTAGTTCATATAACTATAAGAGCACGTGCACGCAAGACTCGAAGGCCTCAGATCAAAATGGGCCCAAATTATCTATCTCCCTTGCTCCCACTGAAACCTAAGCTTGTCATATTCTAAGGCTAATGTTTCTATCCTTTCCGCTCCACACAACCCAATCTACCAAATCTATATAAAACATTGTCATTAAAACAACTCCATCAAGCTCCTACTAAATATGTTTCTCTACGAGCTTGTTCAAACTTTTCCACAACACGATAAAATAATGATTGAGGCTCTATAATCCATCTCAGTATCATCAGATGACCCTCGAACATTTTCCAACCTTTTTAGAACTCTTAAAAAGTCTTGTACAGATATTGCCTTTGACAATGATTCTGAAATCCCATCATAACAACCTAAATACCATGACCTTCCACTCTTCATCACTTCCCAAATCAACGATAATATCATCAAGAGAGTTATGATTAATGAATGGTGCCAGTATCAACATAATATTCTCTCATTGCCTTCAAATAACTTCAGTTACCTGACACCATCGTCACCTAGTCATCTATTGTGTTACGCGCCATTAACATACACCGTCACCCTTACTTTAGGAATGGTCATTTTACCCATCAAATTAGGCTTTAAAATACTTCATGAGATATTCTATCTTATATAAGGAGAGTTCTAATATAACATGTTATTAAGTGAACCTTGATATACATGCATTATGCGATTGTATCCCATCAACATTACACACTGTGTCTAAAGTATGAACATCAAGTATAAAACCTTGTTGTTCCCCTCTGACCCATATCCTTTCAAAGCATATCACATGACCTACTAACCTAATGATGTGACTCATTTCATTATGAAAATACTTATGTCTTCCTGACTGAAGTATTCTACCAATTTGTCCATCCCACATGTAAACTACCAGAATGATGAAAAACCTTTGAAAGATGTTATGCAATATCTCTCACTAGGGGAGTATTCATCTACTAGATTTCAACTCACTCCCTACACCCAAAACATACGGTAGACCCAACAAACAAACTATGTATGAACCAAATGTTAGAGATATCATTCCCTTTGGTCCTCCCCATATGAGAATCAACCTCATTTATGGAGGGATTGATCATCCTTCCTCACACCATGACAATAAATATCATGTTAAACCATTCATATCTGATATTCTCTTTCTTATACAACCAATCAGTTTACAAAAATGTTATCTTCATCATTGTGCCTAGAAAGGTTTTGGTTTAGGATGTTACAAACAAGGCATACATGAATTGGTCTTTGACCAGTCTTGCAAGCCTCATGAGAGATTCATATTAGGTTTTAAAAACCCTTCCTTACACACTTCATGAACTACCATACCCAAACCCATAACAGAAATAGAGCCATCATTTTCACTAGGATAATCTACCATGGACACAAAGGACAACTATATCCATTCCTCCTAACTTTTTTTAATCACATGTGATCAGCTTAAGACCAGTCACTTATAAGACTAATGAAAACACTAAGACCCTTCCATCTTACTATTAACCAAAATGGTAGAGGAAGACTCCCTTACCATCAACATTCTTCAATGCCATGACAATGAATCCATCCTATCCTATATGGGGGAAGAGGAACATTATCTTCAAAATACTCTACCATCCTAACATGTCTACACTCCTTAATGAATCCACTATCGACAGTCAACATAGGAACTTCATAAGAAACTCACATAGTCAAAGTTGGTCAGTCTTTAGATTCGAAAAGAATTAAAGGACTTCACCACATTTATTTTTGAGCACAGTCAGGCCTTCACATGGTCATATAGTGACATGATGTTAGGTATTAACCCTAACATCATTATCCAAAACATTGTCATAATTCTAACTACCAATCCCGTCAAACAAAATCTTACGTAGAATGCACCCTCGATATATCCCTTGCTTATAAAAGAAGAGTTACAATGTCTTCTCTCTACTAATTTCATCTTACCCATTCGACTACCCACAATGGGTATCTAATATTGTACCTGTAACCAAATCCACTGGAAAGTTTATGTATCTACATAGACTTTCGAGATCTCAATCTCACTTGTCCTAAAGATAATTTCACCTCTTCCTAACATCGATTAGCTTTTCAACCTCACAGACAGGCCATGAAATGCTATCTCTTATGGATGGTGTTTCTAGGTATAATAAAATCCTCATCACTATAAGGACCAACATAAAACATTTCATTACCCCTTGGTGGACCTTCTTCTACCAAGTCATGCCCTTCAGAATCAAGAATGCAGGGGCCACTTATCAATGCGATATGATTTATATCTTCCATGATCTCATCCATTAAACCATAGAAGACTATGTTGATGATCTCTTAGGTGAATCCAAGAACAAAAAGGACCATATCATCATCTTGATAGTCATATTTTCCTATCCTTATTCAATACTTTATATTCCTTAACTAGACTAAATGCATGTTTGATGCATTCTCACCGAGAAATATTTTAGGGTTTATCATATTTTTCAGGGTATTTAAGTAGACCCTGCCAAAATCAAATCCATCATTGAAATTACCTCCTCCTTCCAATATCAAACAAATTCGTAGTCTCTAATGATTCCAATCAGTATCGCCACTGCTTCATTTCTCATCTTTCAGAATCGACTCTCAAGCCTTTACATCATCTCCTATCAAAAGGATGTCCATTTAAAGATGCCATGAAAACTATCATATGGCCTTTAAATGAATCAAATCAATATCTCCTCATCACCACGTGATCACAACTCCATGCAAGGTGGAAGCATTTTATCTATATGTATATGCCATTAGCAATCATGTCATTGGGCACTATGACAGTAAATTGAGATGAGAAGGGTATTGAGATCAGTTGTCATCTAGTATGTTAACTCGTACTCTCTCACAACTAAAAAAATTGTTACACCAACCGAAGCATAAAATGTTGTGTTGTGCCTTTATACATCACAACTTCAAAGACTTCACCACTACCTCCTTAATCATGAGACTTATTTCATCACCAACTTCAATCCCTCTCAAATATCCATGCATTCTAAACCGTATCACAGTGATCTGCATCACATGATGGCTCATATTTATGACTAAATTTGATGTTAGAGTTCATGTTGTGGAAATATATCAAGTGGAAATCCATCACTGAACAACTTGCAGAAGCTCCCCTCCTTAATAATCAACTACCTCATGATAAAATTTCTTGACAATTCTCATCAAAACTATTGATCAATAAGACACTCTCCAAAATATGAAACTCTTCTTTGATGGTTCAAAGTTTTGGAAAAAGGGGGAGGTTCCAAGCATCATCATCATACCTGCCTCGGGGGAATCCTATTTCCTATCTCTTTCAATATTAAAAATTTTAAATGCAGTAATAACATGGGTAAGTATAAAACCATCATCTATGGGTTTCCAAATATACTAATCATGCCTTGATGTTCAAACTCCTTGGCATATATGGGGAATCTTAAATTATCATAAAACAAAATTAAAGGAACTTGTTAAAGTGAGAATGAAATTTTACAAAAATATAAAAACATTGTTGAACTTCCTCATTAAAATCCTTCGATTAGTATACAATCCAAATAGTTCCCCAATCATCCAACAAATTCATAACATTATGGATTCTCTTGCATCACTTATCCCCTTATCAACCATGAATATTCCAAGTTGTTTCATTATTGTTCATAGACTCGATTAACCATCTCATACCAAAAAACTCCCTTCTGTTAACCTTTTTGAAAAAAATCAATCAAATCTTTGGTACACTCAATTATATGAATATCTTTCTCATTCTAAAATCCCATCCGATCTATCTAAGAATGCTTAAATATATTTTCTATAATGCGCTAACCGACTATTTCATCATAAGTGATCATCCTTTACAAACATGGGTTTGATGGACTCCTACTTCGATGTCCTCAAATCTCATGAATCTTCACTAAAAGTTATCCAAGAAGTCCACAACAGACATATGCGGTAGACACTTCATTGGTTTGGTTATTGCTAAACACATCTTATGGATGGGATATTATTGGCCTACCCTTAATAAATATTTTGTACATATATCAAAGAAATGTTTCAAATGTCAACAACACTCCAACCTTACTCACATCCCAAGTTAGGCCCTATAACTACAATCAATATTTATGGCCTTTTTCACAATGGGGACTTGACTCATCATTGGCCTTGATCGAACCCTCATTCATCACAATGACATAATTTTATCATCACTACTACTGAATAATTCACAAAGATGGGTGGAATACTAATTCCCCTTCATCTCTACTAAATCTGATAATATTCATCGACTTCATCCACCATCACATTATTTATGACTTTATATAATTCCTCACAAAATTATCATAGATAATGGAAAATATTTCAAAGAAAAATAATATTCAAAAACTTTGTGACACCTAAAACATCAAGCTTATGTATTTTCATCTCCTTACTATCCACATAAGTAAATGGTGAAGAAAAATCTTCTAACATAAACACTCAAAAAAATCCTCATGAAAACTATTGATCAAGCAGGCAAAAATTGACATCTCCAAATTTAGTTTTCCCTTTAGGCCTATCTAGACTAGCATCCATGTACTCCTACAGGATGCTACTCCCTTTTCTTTAGTTTACATCTCTGAGAGTTTTTCCTCCCTCTTGAAGTCCAAATTCCATCCCTCTCCATGTATCCCTTATAGATTTCATCTCTAACAAGGATTATCGTCAAGAAGCATCTTATTACACAACTTGAATTGTTAGATGAACACCTCCTAACAACCCTTGAACATCATCATGTCTATCAAGAACGCATCAAAAGAGCATACAATAAACATGTCCCAAAGAATTTTGGTGAATATCAATATTGGTGATGACCTTGTCCTTAAAGAGAATCAAAATGTTACTACTCTAGAAAGGAGTCAACATGTAGGAAGTTTTATCTCCAAACTAGATTGGTCCATATATCATCACTCATAAATATGGGTTTAGAGCTTATCAATTAGCCTCCCTTGAAATGGTAAATTCCTTACGCTTAAAAGGAACCTTTCATGAAATTAGTTAATCAAAAGATCTCATTCCTTCACCAACCTATAGCCTCCCTCGATGGTAAACCTAAAAAGGAACCCCTAAAAGGCTTAATTTCCTCTACTTGTTATTAATTGTTACCACATCTACTTTCATGACATTACTTTACATCCAAATATCTCATTCCATCACCAACCATTATCATCCATTGTTTGTAATGATTTGGAATTATGTAGTATGTTTTTCAGTATCCTATATTTTACAACCTTAAACATGAGCACCACGGATCTTCGTTAATCACATTTTCCACATAGATAAGTTCCTCCTTCGTGAATCAGGAACCCCACAATCATTACTTCCATCTTTCCCTTATTTTACCAACTAAAATATGCTAAGGGTACACATGTGTAGATTTGTACCACACAGTCCTTTTCCCCTCCCCAAATGGTATCTATTAGGCCTACCCTCATCTTAAATGAAGTAAAAATATATGTATGGATGCATACATATTAAAAAATATAGACTGATCCCTCAAAGGAAATCTATTAAAGCATATTACATCAAAAATATAGATTGATCCCTTGAAGGACAACTATTAAATCAAATATTACATCAAATTGTATGGGAATCTAAAATAAAAAATCTCAAAAAATTGTAGACCACTCATACTTGAAATAGATACACAATAATGGATTAAAAAATGCTTTCCACATCAATTAAAATACATATCAAAATAGTTAAAATAATCAAAAAATCATAGGAAAGCTTCCTGTCATCAATCAACCTTTCCCATCAAAAAGAAAACTTCTTGCATTGATCAATTTGTACCACAGTAAAAATACAGCTAGGGCATAAATCCTAAAAAACCATCAAAGGAGAACCTACTTCCCCCATACAAACTACATATGAACCCTTCCCATGTTATAATAAGGTATATAAGCTCTACTTCATATATCCTACGATCCGACATATAACTAATTAGTGTAAGTTACGTATTCTAACATTTATTACAAGGACTCGAGTGTATTTTCATACATATTAGTTTTACCATCATATCATATATATATACCCAAATATAGTTCAAAAAGTAAACATCTTCACATTTACTATTAACCATGTTTAAGTACATTAGAACCATAAATCATGATCACTACATTGAGTCACATCACAATCAACATCAACAACTTATCAACATCTAACATCATATCACTACATCTAATATATATAAACATCTCAAAATATCATGACAAACTCCGTATATACATTGAATCAAAATCAATCACAACACATGAATGAAAAATCATATATATATATATATATATATATACATCATCGAAAGTATATACAAAAAGGCCTAAAAGAGGATCTATACATCTGAATCATATACTAAATCTTTCAAATACGTAGTAAACTAAAAATCAGATACTCTATCACCACCCTAGCTTCCCTCTGGTCCCCTATCACGTCTTGGTTCTCTTCGAGGTTGTTCAACACTTCTAGTGCTCACTGAGGTGGCCTTCTAATTCGATCTATGCTGACTCATTCTATACTCCATGTAGTAAGGTGCATCTAAGAAGTGTTATGTCACAAAACACCAATAATATCACATCTCGTCTCCTAAGGCACAATATCACTCTACAGTCACAAAATGTGGAGGTCTCATTTGACCTCCACCTACTACCAACACTCCTACATGTACTATGACCTCCCCCAAACATTGCTCTGTTCTCTACCCTCCACTTCTCGAAGCCTTTGATGTCATGCATATCCCCCCATACTTCACCCACATCACCTCCTGCTGTTTGTGATATCTATCCCTTTACTGCTAAAAAGTATTACACTCTAAGCATGCTTGATCTCACTCATGTAGCAGAACATCCCTCTCTTGATGAGCAGTATCCACCTCTACCACCAACCGGTCCCTCTCTATCTATAAAGCATAAAAAATCTACTTGTAGTCTCACAAAATCCTCATCCCCCTCCTCCTCTACCTCCCCACCTTTGCCCCACTCTATCTCCTCGAGCTTCCCACTAATGTGTCCACTACCCATTGAACCCCTCCACAACCCCAACATCAACAACATCCACACCCTCTGGCTCACCCTCTTCCTCTACCTATTGTGCCTAATTTGCCACCGGTGCCAGCAAGTCCCTTTTAGATTCATCTCGCTGATAGATAATCAACTCACTAGGTATCTGTTGAGGTAACCCAAATTACCTATGCACCCTGGGAAATTATACAGCCTCAATCATGTCCACTCGTTGCCCCTGAATCCACTACACACGTGTCAAACCAACCAACTCCACATCCATACCTGACCAGGTAGGAAATCTAATATATGGCATCCAAATAAAATCATCCATCGATAAAATACCGAGGCACTCAACATAATATGCCTCATCCCGCTCCACCCCATCGTCTCTCGTCCAGTGAAACCTGCACTGCATGAAACCCATAACATACTATGTTGGGTCCCTTGCCTTGCGAGGTAGATTTGGTGGCCTCACTATAGTAATGTGTTTATAGGCCCAAAAATGCAACAGAAGCCCCACATCCAAACCAAATATCCTCCCTGCAACGTACATCCATAGCTCATGATATACCCGAGCTAGCAAAGTAGACCTCCAAGCATACACTGTCTGGTGCTCCATGATCCTAGCTATGACAACCACTAGTGTCCACGGAAACTCGCCTCCTCCTAACTTTGGGAGTGCATAACAAGAAATAACCAACACCACCATGGACATCAGTCGATTCCCCATTATCTCTGCCTTATAGTAACTCTCGATGTGAAAGCCCCTGCAGTATATCTGATGTCTGTGGCACCATCTCCATATATATCCTCATAGTATCTAGACATGCCTCCCATGTGATAGGATCTACCCTTTCCCCTTGAATAGGAAGTCTCAATATACAATACACATCCTCCAGTGTCACCATCATCTCTCTAGTAAGGAACTAAAATGTCCCTGTACTCAAGTCCCATCTATCCAACAAAGTAACCATTAATCTTGCATCTCTCAGAATCTGCTAGTAATGTTGGAATCCCCCTAAACCAACAGTTGTCAAATGAGCCCACTCTGAATTTTTCATGTCACCTATAATATCCTCTAACATGTTTGGGACTCTGTCCTAGAGGTATATACTATCTCTCACCTACAAAACAAGATAAAATCACATATATTAGACATTTCATCCAATCAATAACCAATTGCCGCCGAATGTAAATTGGCACCGATTTTCATATGTTGATTGAAGGCGACCAAACCAATTGATGGCAATCGTTGAATCGACGACGATTGGGTGTTTCTGCCTTAATAATTCCAAAATTCACAAAAATCAATAAAAAAACACAAAAATAAAAACAAAATGACAAAACCCAAATCTACTTACCCCTCGTCTCTCCCACTGCCTCTTCCAACTGCTCCCTTTTACCTCCATCCCTCAAAACACTCAAAATCATTTTGTTATGTTATGGAGCCTATTTTCATGTGTGGAAGAGTTGAAGACTATACATGAGAACAAGCGGTTTTACTATTCACTAGTTTACTATTCAAGGTTTTACTATTCATGGTTTTGGCCCATGGTTTTACTATTCATGGTTTTGGACCATGGTGTTGTAAAACTAGTTTAGTATTTGCCTCTAAAAATATCTTTGATGAGGGAGATATGGTATTGAAGAGGTGTGTGAATTCAGGTGTGAATTCTGGAGAGTTTTTCTGAGCATAGCTCCAAAACATATCTGAGTATTATATTGAGAGAGAGGTGACTGGTAATAAATCTGAGCAAGTTCTTGGTGGACGTAGCCCATATTGGGTGAACCACGTTATATATTGTCTTTTCTTCTCTTGTGCATTATTTATTTATGTTGTTATATTTCTGCAATTATAATTTTTTAAAAATAGTTTCCTACTGCTGTGATTTGAGGAATTATTTCTGCATATTTTTTCTCTAATTCCTAACACATTCACCCAAAGCTCTCAAATCAGAAATAAACATGTGCAAATGAGCCATTTGTGCACCCAACTTGACTTATATAAACCTTATTTATAGGATCACCTTTGATCGAAGATTAACATCGATCGGGTCCCCTAACCGCCGAGGATCATTAATCGTCGTCGATCCCAACCCTTTTTACACATTTTATCAATTTTGTTATCCTATACCTTTCCAAACTACACTTTGACAGAGTCTAAAGCTCATATGCCTTTGCTTTGATGCCTAGCACCTTGTCAAATGCTCGGTTTTTGACCATTTTTACACACATTATGGATGTCCGCCTTGTTGACATGGTATTCGAATAGGTGTTGTCATTGATGAAAAACCACAGTAATGAAAAATTGAATGTTGTATTGAGGTCATATGATGTTGTTCATGGTGCTAACGTGATGTTTCAGATGTATATCAGCTGATACAGTGGGATTAATTGAGGTGTGCTTACTCTAGCGAGCCTATACAGGTGTGCCTAGGAGATGTAGCTTGGAAGCATGTGCTTCTTGGATTCTTGAGAAGTATGTTTACATCGTGGATATAATGTTTTGAGGGTGCTTGAGCACTCACAGTAGTGGCATAGTGCAGGTACAAGTGTTTCACTTGGTTATAGGTGCTCATTGGGAGCAGGTATGACAACTTGGAGGTGTGACAGTGTGGTTTGGAGCTATATGAGCTCATGGAAGTATGAATTAAGGTGTATCATGACATATGAGGTATTTTTGGGTCATTTGCAGAGGTTTATTGTTCTGTTATTACACTATTTCAAATGATCCTAGCTTTTACAGTGAGGATTTAACATGTAACCATAGGTAAGTCTTAGTGACTGGAGATATTGAGCTATGTCATTAAGATTATGATGATTAGATATTTTAGAGGAATGTGTCATGATGCTCTCAACAAAATTTCAGTTTCCCATAATATGTATTTTGTCAGATTTGACTGATTATGTGAGACATAGTGAAAAACAAGTTATTTTCCAGCTTGAAGTTGAACTTGATATACTCGTTGTGAATAGTGTGGTTTGTATGGGACCTTGTGGATTTTATGGAAGCTTATACGGTGAGTTTATAAGGTTTCAAAAAAATAATGAGGTTAGTTTATTATTAGGATTTTATGAACAAAAGTTAAGAAGGTAAAGTGGTCTAAAATTGTAGTTAAACCCTAGTTAGGAGCAGTTTGTAGAGAATGAAGTATACTATCCCAGTTTTGATTGATTCATAAAAATTGATGATTGGATTTTATAGATAGGTTTTTTATCTTTCCATAAATGTATGGTTGAGGTCATCGTGATGAGTGGGCCCCACCTAAAAATATCAGTTTCTAAAGAAGAAGGTTTTAGGACAAGATTGTTCAAAGGAGTAGCATGAAAAATTGATGATGCATGATTAATTGTAGTTTTTATTGATTCCCAAAAATTTCATGCATGTACACTGTGTTTTGAGGTCCTAACAAGTTGACTGGTCAAAGGGCAGTTTTGGGGTCTCAAATAGCAGTGTTCAGTAAAATGGGCGTAACTTGAGCTGCATGTGGATTTTTGAAGTTATTAAAGTTGTATTGGAAAGAGTATTTAGAGAGATTTATAGTGATATGAGTTTTGCATCATGATGAGGTGATTTTATGGGTTTCCATGGAATTATTTGGATAGGAAGATTTTTGGAAGTTCAAGACAACATGTGTTCTAGTGAAAGTTTGATGTTGTTTGGGGCATGAGATGGATTGAGTGATGCTTCCTATCACATGTAATGTGAATAGAGATGAATGTTCAATCCACTAAATCAATTTTTAGGTCTTTAATGTTGGCATAAATGTTTTTATAAGGAAACCTTTGGAAATAATTGTTTTGACAGGTTGATATGATGAAGACAAAAGTAGTTGTAGTTTAAGCATGAGGTTGATTCAAGGATTATAACTTTCTTAGAAGTGTTATATAGGTTCTTACATTTCCATTCAGTGGTCACATGGCATGGTTTAGATAAGTACAAGATATTTGGTGACATTATGAACTTTCTAGGTTGTTGAAGGGTGTAGGAAACAACAATTTTGAGAAGTACAAAGAGTATTGGGCCCGTTAAACAAAATAATTTGATTGGTTGAGCTAAATTTTGTCAATTTATGAATGTTTAATATTATTTTACTCATGTATGATGGGTTTTTGGACATGATTGTGTATTGATTTGATGTAAGGGCATTTATAACAATGTGCCCATGGGGTTTTGAGCAGTTTTTGGCATATGTAATGAGGTTTTTTGTTAGGACGACCTAATTGGGTCACTGGTGACTGTTGTATTTAAAATTTAAATTTTTTCCTTGATGTATAGCTCAAACCAAAATGAGTGAAAAGGTTGTCCCTAAGTTTGAAATGAGAAGTATATAAAAGCATGTTTTTGGGTGTTTTTTTGGAAACAGTTGGTTGTGTGCAAGGTGAGCAACCTATGGAAAGTTGATTTTTAGGCTTATGAGTATGAATTGAGATCATATTAGTAGTGTGATAGGTTGAGGAAGGTCATCAAACATGTTTGCAAGAGTTTGAAGCATTGAGAAGTGAAGAAAGAGCTAGATTGTGCAAGTGGAAGACCTAGGGTTTGAGCAAGGGTTTGGAAGAGTTTGTAGCTGAATATTTGGATCACTAGTAGGTGTGGTATCAGAATATTTTCAGTGGTCATACTTTATCAAAATATTGTGTGATGAGTCATATTCATACAAGTTTCTTGTTGTGTGTAATATCAACAAGGGTTTAGGGGTTGATGCTCCTTGTGGGGTTGGTGCCTCATTAAAGAAATCTCTTTTGCTTTGTAATAGTCACTTGAGTGTTTTTTGTATGTAATATCAACAAATTTTTCAGTGGGTTTTCTTCTCCTTTAGGTTTTCCCACTTACATCTTGTGTTATGGTGTTTCTTATCTCTCTCTTGGTTTATTGGATGAATGTTGTATGTTGTTGTGCACACATTAATGAATGGATAAATGGTTAATGGTTTGTTTGAGTGATCTGAAATTTAAGTTTGATTTGTAAGGAGTGATTCACCCCCCCTCTTAGTCCATTGTGATGTATAACAAATGTATAACAATATATCAGAGCAGGTCCTTTTAGAGAAGTTTGACACCTTGAAAGGAGATCCTAAAGCACAAAATGGCGAGTGTTAGAGTCATAGGCAAAGCACCAATGTTTGATGAAAAAAACTATGTTTTTTGGAGGATAAGGATGAAGACATACATTATGTCACAAGGGTTTGATGTTTGGAAGACAGTGGAATATGGCTATATTCCTCCTACCATTCATTGTATCGATCAAACAGACAATGCATATGAACACAATTCTAAGGCCTTTAATGTTATCATTTAGGGTCTTGGATAATCTGAGTTGTGAAAGGTTATGTACTGCAAATCAACAAAAGAAGCATGGGATAAATTTTAAGCCATACATGAAGGTGAGTTAAAGGTAATAATTGCAAAAATTTAAACCTTTAGAAATCAGTTTGAATCTCTTAAGATGAATGATGAAGAGTCCATTGTTGCATATTTACTTAGGGTTGATAAAATTGTTGATAACATGAAAGGATTAAGAGAAGAAGTAAAATAAGAAGTGGTTGTTCAAAAGGTTCTAAGGTCACTAACTCTAAAATTTGTTTCAAAAGTATTTGCTATAGAAGAAGTAAAGGATTTGACTACTTTGAAGATGGATGTTTTGCATGGTACCTTGACTTCCTATGAGATGAGAATAGGTGATCTCAAACCAGCCAAGAAAGAGGTTACATTCAAGTATGAAATGAAGCCTAAAAACAAGAAGGTGAAGGATGATGAAGCCACTCTTGAGATTGAAGATGAAGAGCTCTTTGATATGATGGCTAGAAGATTGAAGCTTGGATTTGGTAGGTATAAAGGTAAGGTTCCTTATAAATGTTTCAAATGTGGTAAGATAGGACATTTTTTTGTTAATTGTCCTCATAAACACAAGAAGGAAGATTGTGATGAACATATGTATGATATTGATCATGACCACAATTACAACAAGTATGATGAGAGCAAGAAAAGTTGTAAGAAGGTTGATTATAAGAAGAAGGACATAAAAGAGCTTTTATACAAATAAAGATGATGAATTATCAAATGTAAGCAATGGTATATTAGATTATGAATCTGAATCAGATCATGAGTACATAGGAAATGAGGTTTTTTTCATGACTAATGATACTATGGATACTTCTAGTGAAGACTCTTCTTTGTTGGGAGATTTTATTTTAGGCTATTGCAATTATTCTAATGGAGATGATGTGGATGGAAAATATGAATTTCAAGGCATTAAAAGAGAAATAAAACAAGGTAAAAAAGAGAACAAGAAGATGAGACTTCAATTCAAAGAGTATGAAATTCATATGCATAAGCTAGAAAAAATGTACCAATCTGAATCAAGTAAGCAAAGTGAGTCAATCAGATTATTGGAAGAGAAGGTAAAGTATCTTGCTTCAGGTTTACAATATAAAGATGGTTTGTGCTCAAAATATCAAGAAGATATAGATTTCCTAATGGATGAGTTGTTAGAGGTTGGTAAGAAGACTATGTCCTTTCAAAAGTTTGAAGAAAGTACCAAGGCTCTTGATGAGCTCTTAAGAAATCAGAAACTTGCAAGTGATAGAGCTGGTTTGGGCTTCATATCTGAAGTCAAGAACAAAGAAATGAAGCAAGAGGACTTGATCTCATGCAAGGAAATTAGTGAATCAAACATCAAAGAAGAAAAGAAGAAGACTCTCATCAAGGACATGGTGAAAGTAAAGCCTATAAGGCAACCTAATGCATCAATGTATGGAATATATTTCAATGGTTATTGTTTTATTTGTAATGGATTTGGTCATAGGGCAAAGGTATTGGTATGGCAGCAGATTTACACAATAAAACAATAGATTTCTTCTTAATATTAATCATGCTAATACAATGGCTATTATATAGCCAGGAATGTTGTTGAACAACTTCCTATAAAATAGGAAGTATACAAAACAATAACCTTCCCATACTAATATATTGTTATACATTTGTTATAACAATATAAACATACTAACCAATTATAATAAACTAACAACCATGTGAATACTAACTCCTAACATTCCCCCCCTTAGTGTTTACACGGTAGAAAAACATCCACACTCTCAGCTGTAGTATGCTCACCCCTGTGGCATGTCCAACTCTGTGACTCATGACCTTGATCCAAAAGAAAGGCTCTCTCCTTCCATGGTTTTAAATAGGCTTACCATAAACGTTGATGTGATAGGAACCTCATCAACTGTCCACCTCGTGTGGTTTTCTGGATCCTCCCACAAACCCTTTCAAGATCCATGAACTGACTTACTCTGGTGCTATTGTTCACCACTATGCTTATACATCAGGGAATTATGTAGGAAACACAACTTGCATATCACAAAACTACACAATAGAAGAAATATTGAAAATATTTCACATTATTTCCTATAAGAATCGTAATGTTCTTAATCGTAGTCTCTGTCATTGATCGCTGCCACTCGATCTCGAACAACATAGAAAACTGCCACTGCCACTGGAAGCTTTCCTTGACTAAGTCGTTTTGGGTGCAGAATGGGAATGGAACATGTTGGTATGTATTCCCCCCCACAATGTAAAATTCCACTCATATATATACTGAGAATAAAAATGCATTGAAGAACATACTCTTGAATGGATCTTGCTAGTTAGGTCTTGCTACACATGGTCA
This sequence comes from Taxus chinensis, assembly GCA_019776745.2. Classification (NCBI taxonomy): domain Eukaryota; kingdom Viridiplantae; phylum Streptophyta; class Pinopsida; order Cupressales; family Taxaceae; genus Taxus; species Taxus chinensis. The sequence continues at coordinate 802,615,303 of CM034146.1, forward strand.
ATAATGCTAGTGAACGTATTCTTCTAGCTGACCATCTTCCAGCGAAGTACGGCAATCAGAGGACCAAGTCAGTCAGGATCACTGACAGTCATCTGCGCTCCAACACAAATCTCTTTCCAACATCCATCAAATACCACACAAAATATGAACACTGCAAACTGAAGCACTCTGAGAAAATGGAAACCACACTGAAAATCATATACTCACACCATACATATGCCACCATAGCTTCTGCGCGGCCCCATCGTTGGTGACTGACGAGAGGTCGCTGTTCGACCTCCTTCCTCCATCTTTCATGCTGCTAGTTTAGCTGGATGTGATCATGAGGCTCAAAAAATACCTTCAATAATTTGGACGTCGCGTACAAGCGAAAATGCGTCCAAAATTGAAATGCGGGCAATTTTTTTTATTTTTCGAACTTTAGAAGACGACACTTTTTACAATAGCATTGACCCACAATGAACTTTTGATGACTAAACAAAAATCGACTCTCGACTTGACAATGACTATTTTGAATCGGACAAAAAGACTCGACTAAATTAAAAAGTAATAAAATGAGATTACTTTTTAAATGAAAATGAGTATTAAAAATCCTAAAATCACCTATATGGAATTATTTGACTTGTTAAGCTTTTGAATAACATAATGACCCTCTAGATAGACATAGGATATTAAATCTGACTAATACAAAATTAAAATGACACTAAAACTTGACACGTAATTTAAAAAAAACTGACTATGAATAGACACTAACCCGAGACCGATTCAATGAAGAGTTTATATTATACTCAACACGTCATATAGAAAATCATCTGAATGGTCACATGGAGAATGAGACAACTTCAAACCTGTTGACTGCAGATTTGCAAGATAACTTTTTCAGGCTTATAATACTGCACGTCAGAACAATCTATGTGTGAATCACTAGATTTCAATGGCATTGGGTAAATACACTCCTCAAATACGGCTAGGACAACAAATGTGAGAGCTCTTAATTTAGAAAAAAAATAGTAAAAAATATGACACCTTTTATGTTGAAACCATGGGCCAGCGGTGGTTTTGAGGTGAGCAGCAACGGTAGCTTCATAACGTTTTGAAAACTTGTCTCAATGTAACCTTGTGTGAAACATGCAAACCGATGCATGTATTTGATGGATTCCACACCAGATGAGTGCAATATTGATGTGTCTATGTCGCGTGTCAAACACCAAACTCAGTGCATGCAGATATATAGAGATTCAGTGATGAATCTAACCCAATGCAAACCAGATGACCATAACCAACACATTGATCAATACAGATCTGAATGTGTAGATCAGATGCAGGTTGAATCCCTAGCTACATAATACATTCAAATATTCACAGAAATGGCGGCTCATAGAACATAGAGATTGGGCGCTCAGCTTATCAGAATTTTAGATCGATCCACTTCATGTTTATTCCTCATGCACATCCGTCCCTACATATATTTGAATGGTCTCAACCTGATATATGTGGCGCTATAGGAGGATCTCCTTATATTGGTATGAAAGACCATGTGGAAGAATAAAAATTTATGCTAATCAGGTCTCCAAGGTTGTAGAACAAGATCTGTAGCATATGTAAAATGACCGAGTGGGAGTCGTTGTTGATGTAAAGCCAAGATTATGCAATTATATCTCCTCCGAAATCTAATACAGAATGCAGCGAATCAAGCCATGAAGACTCGAGTAGGTAGAACAAAATATGATATATATATGTACCAACAGAAAATAATAAAATCACAGACTCCAAGATCTCAGAGAATCTCATAACTCAGGGCAAGCAAGGATTTGCATGATAGCCCCTTCACAGATTTAATAGATCATTGATCGCTCTGATACCAAATATTGGTATAGCAGCAGATTTACACAATAAAACAATAGATTTCTTCTTAATATTAATCATGCTAATACAATGGCTATTATATAGCCAGGAATGTTGTTGAACAACTTCCTATAAAATAGGAAGTATACAAAACAATAACCTTCCCGTACTAATATATTGTTATACATTTGTTATAACAATATAAACATACTAACCAATTATAATAAACTAACAACCATGTGAATACTAACTCCTAACAAAAGGAGTGTAAAAGGTATGTTAGATAGGCTCATCCATGGAAGAATAGTAGAGGTGAGAAAGCTAAGAGTGTGGTATGTTACAATTACCATAAGAGAGGTCATGTTGTCAGACATTATTTGAATGATCCTCTTAGACAAGTTAAGAGCTACACGAGGAAGGATTCAGTGGTTTGTTATGGTTGTAATAGAGTTGGTCATGTTGCAAAGAATTGCTACCATGGTATATCAAGGTAGAATAAAAGAGTACAAGGACCTAGAGTGCAAGGAAGGGGGTCTTCAAAGGCCTAGAATACATGAAAATGGTCTAAGAAGGAAATGGCAACCAAGAAGAGACCTTCATACTTCAATTAGAATTGGTGAAGGTGTAAGAAAAGGTGTGCTACAGTGCTCAAATCAGAAAAGAGGAGGATTTTATCAAGCATCAAAGGGGGCTTGGGACCTCTTCAAGACCTTCTTTTAGGTCTCTATGGAGCTTATATGCCATCATTATGCTTCTTGAAGGCATATCATTGCATATGAAGCATCACCATGTGAGGGGGAGTTATCTAAAGTCATTATGTGACTCCTCAACATGAGGTTAAGGCATGTGTGTGTATGATCCTTGTAGTATTTTTTTGGTTCATGATGTTGGTTATTGTGTAATAATCTTGACAATTAGTCTTGCATCTCTAAGTTACACTTGTAAGTAGCTCATATGTGATATGTGCATGATTTCTCAAGGTGTATAATTCATCTATGGTGAGTCATGAATGTTTTAGTGTCATCTTGATATGCCTACTATGTGTGTTTTAAAAGTTTTAGATGTCTTGAATATCTTTCTCATGGTATTTATGTTCAAATTTGGTCTGTGTTGTATCACTGTGTACTGTGAAAAATTTTAAATTGTCATGTCTGAGTCCTTAGAAGGTCATAAGGGGTTGTCATGAGGTATAAATGGTCTTGATCAGATATTACATATTGTCATTTATATGTGTGAAGCCATCAAGTGTGGTCAATGCATTGATAAAATGGGTGTCTTGCATTCATATCAAGTGTGTTGTCAGTCCTTAGGTGTAAGTGCTTGATGTATAGGACTGTGAAGGTCACTTGTGTCTCTACTAATGAGTTCCTCAGGCATCTACATCCCTCCTAACAAGCTATATTATATTTAAGAAGATGGTGAAGGTGATCAAGTGTTACAACTTGATCAGTGTTTATGGAGAGAATGGCTCATTGTGGCCTAAGTATCTCAATATTAGGGTTTTTTCCAAGAAATTTAAGGTGGCTACAGGTATGAGAAATCAGTTGTTCCTAAGCTATATCAGCCATCAATTGAAGAGGTGTTCATCATGACTGTTAAAAGGTAGTCTTTTTCTAGCTTGGAAGTGACTATGTTTGAAAAAATTATAGCTAATTTGGTGAGTTTGAGGTGTCACTTTGTCTATGATTGTGTTTACACAATCCTCTTGAGTGGTAGAGAAGGAAAATCAGTTTTGAAGGGTCAAATGATTGAAGTTATAAATGCCAAACTTTTAAGGAAATTTTGTTAGGTTCATGGGGCTAAAGGATGCAATTAGTTTCAGGTTCTTAACAATATGTGCTCTTCCCATAATCTATGACAGAGTTGAATAAGTTTTCTCATAATGCTCAGTGAGAAGGGTTTGTCTCATTAGAACCCTAACTCTTGGATGTTCTCAAAGATTTGACAATGTAATCACTACTGTTGACACAATAAAAGGAGTGTTCTAATGCATATACAAAGTAGTTTGGTATGGTTCAAACTAGTTGTGAGGGTGTTTTGATTGTTCACTCATCATGTTTTATCCCAAATGTTGCATGTTACAGTTCACAGGTAGATAGAGGTGAATGTGAAGGCTCTACAAGCATCTACAAGTGTGTAAGTTCATTTCTCAAAAGTGTGTTATAGTTAGTAATAGTAAAAAGGGGGAGCATCTGTGATCACTCCATGTCAAGTCCTTGAGTGACGAAGAATCATTTTACTGTCATGATGGGATGTTAGTTGTTTGAAGTGAGATAGTGTTACAGTGGCTTGAGATGCACTTCTACAGGACTGTAGGTACCTTGTGATGTATGGTGATGATACAGTACTATGAGTTTAAAGTAGTCCTAATAAGAGTATGGTAGGACATGGGATCATGTTCTTTTACTCTTGCTCGAGGAGAAATAACTTAAAGATGGTGTGAAATGCTTAAAGCCTGTATGAGAAAAACTAACCTGCAGGTGCAGAGGTTGATCTCAGTATGGCAAGACAGGCATATCTACAGGTACGAGCATCTATTTTCTAGTGGTTTGTGAACTTAAGATGAATTTTATGAACATTGATAATGATCTCAATGTGTTAGGAAGAACCTATTCTGAAGGGATTGTCAAATGTGTGAATGTATAGTAGACAAAATGACTGTGTTTTAGTATTGAGCATGACCACCTACTGGTCTGTTGATGATCAAGAGTATGCTAACAATATGGTAGAAGTAATTCAAAGCTTTACTTACATGTGATTTTTTCATGAAAATCAATGAGACCTGACAGGTAAAGATGCTTAAATGTCCTTCTTGAATCATGGATTAGTGTCACGGTATTCTAAATTATGTTGCTACAGGTTTGATAGGCAGGGTTGGTCTCAAGGACATTGTGTATGAGGTCTTTTTCACTCATAATGATGCTGGTAAGCCCAACATCCACGATGATGTTTGACTTGATCATATGATCTCAATGGCATATTTGAAAGAGAATTATAGTTGTCTTGAATGAACATGAAGTTAGTTGATCAAAATGAAACCTGCAATGCTACAATGCTTTGGAGATACTCTTACAATTGTGCTCCTACATATTGCTCAAGGTGTGTATAAGCTCATCCATGAAAGGGGGAGTGCTTGGTATAATCTCCTAGAAGTTGAAATGATGATCACAAGGACATCTAAAGGTATGAAAGTAATGTGTTTATCACTTTGAAATGGCAAGCATGTGATGAAGTATGAATTCTTATTTCAGTCACATATAAGCGATAGTTTTCGATTGAAAATGTTGTTTTAGGACCTTGAGAAAAGTTGTAAGGTTGATTTCAAGGTATGATAGCTAGTGCTAGTAGCTCAAATTTGTACTCTTGAGCTAGTTTTGGAGGTATTATTTCCAAGGGGAGTGATAATTTAGATGTGTCAAAGCATGGTTGACATGTGGTTGCATGCTAAAATTGGTCAAAAATGCTCTAAAAAGTCTATTTTGGGCTCACCGTGTTGCTCTTGGTATGAAGAGTAAGTATATGCCTTGTATTGCATGGTTTATGTCTAGATAAGCTGATATTTTGTCACAAAAGGTGGAGAATGGGTATGGCATGGTAATTCATGTCATTGTTGGCATACTAAAGGTGTTGATGCCCCTGTTCCAAGACTGCTACAGTGCTCTTAAGAAGCTCAAAACAGGGGTTATATGTGAAAATATGCTTATTTGCATGCTTAAGTGGTGGAATATGATGTTTTAGCTTCTAATAAGGTATGATTTTGCTTATGTTCATGCCTTACATAATGTTTGGCGACGTTCAGATGTTATGGAAGCTCTGCCTATTCGAGGGGAGCATGTTGCTTGCATGCCTAAAATGAAGGTAAGAATTCGAGATTTTGTGCAAAAATCAAGAGATGGAGCTCTGTTTTAGACCTTTGGTTGATGTTTCTAACCAAAACATGATGGTATGAAGCTGAAAATAGGTGAAGGAGGTAATATATAAGTATGCCTTTGTCATTAATGTAAAAGGGGGGAGAAGTTTAGGGTGTTTTCCATCAATGACAAAAGGGGGAGATTATTGGCATAATGGTCCTAATAGGTGTTTTCATTGATGCAAAACCACATTAATGACAAATTGAATGTTCCTATTGAGGTCATATGATGTTTTTCATGGTGCTAACATGACCGTTTCAGATGTATATCAGTTAATATACAGTGGGATTCAGTGAGGATTGCTTACTCTATCAAGCCTTACATAGTGCCTAGGAGATGTAGCTTGGTAGTATTATGAGCTTCCTTGAGATGCTTGGATAAGCATGTTGGCATGATGAATAGTTTGTTTTGAGGGTTCTTGGGCATCACAATAAGTGGCATAGTGCAGGTACAGGGGTGATTCACTATGTTACAGGTGCTCATTGGGAGCAGGTATGACAGCTTGGAGGTGTGATAGTGTGGTTTGGAGCTATATAAGCTCATATGGAATCTTGAATTCAAATATATCATGGACATATCAGGTATGTTTAGGTCATTTTCAGAGGTTTCTTATTTCAGTTATTGCATTATTTCAGTTGACCCTAGCTTCTATAGTGAGGATCTAACATGTAAGCAGTAGGTAAGTATTAGTAGGTTGGAGAGATTGAGGTATGTCATTGACATTAATGATGATTTTAGATGTTATAGGAATGAGTCATAGATGCTTTGAGCAAAATTTTAGATTCCCATGATGTGTAATTTTGTCTAGATATGATTGATTATGTGAGACAGGGTAAAAATAAGTTATTATCCAGCTCGAAGTTGAACTTTAGATGCTCGTTGTGAATACATGTGATTTGCATGGGACCTTGTGGCTTTAATGGAATATTATATGGTGAATTTATAAGGTTTCAAAAAAAATAATTAGGTTAGTTTATCGTCAGGATTTTATGAACGAATGTTAAGAAGGTAAAGTGGTCTAAAACCCTAGTTAAACCCTAGCTAGGAGCAGTTTGCAGAGAATGAAGTATAGTGATCCTAGTTTTGATTGATTTCATAAAAAATTGATGATTGGATGTTTATAGAGAACTATGTTATCTTTCCATAAATGTATGGTTGAGGTCATGGTGATGAGTGGGCCCCACCTAAAAATAATAGTTTTATGAAGAAGAAATGTTTTAGGACAAGATGGTCCAAAGGAGTAACATGAAAAATTGATGGTGCATGATTTAAGAGTTTTTCTTGATTTCCATGGAGGTTTTCAGGACAATTTCATGTAGGTACATTATGTTTTGAGGTCCAAACAGGTTGACTAGTCAAAGGGTAGTTTTGGGGATCTCAAATAGCAAGGTTCAGTAAAATAGGCATAACTTGAGCTACAGGTGGATTTTTGAAGGTGATTCAAGTTGTATTGGAAAGAGTATTCAGATATATTTTATTGATATGTGTTTTTTCCTCATGATGAGGTCATTTGGCATAGGGATTTCCAGGGAATTATTTTGATAGGAATATTTTTGGCAGTTTCAAGACAACATGTGTTCTGATGCAAAGTTTGATGTTGTTTAAGAATGAGATGGATTGGTCGATGTCTTCCTATCACTCTGGAATGTGAAGATGGGATGAATTTTTGAAATCCAATGAATCAATTTTGATGTATCTTAATGTTGTATAATTTTTTTTATGAGCTAACCTTTGGAAACAACCATGTTTTGGCAAGTTGATTTGGTGAAGACAAAAGTAGTTATGGTTTGAAGATATGGATGTTTAATGACTTATAACTTGCTTAGAAGTGTTCTAAAGGTTCTGAAATTTCCATTGCGTGGTCACATGGCATGGTTTGGTTCAGTATAATTGATTTGGTGACATTATGAAGTTTCTACGGTGTTGAAGGGTGCAGGAAACAACTATTTTGAGAATGTATAAAGGAACTGGGCCCAGTAAACGAAATAATTTGATTGGTTGAGCTATTAATTGCGACCATGTATGAATGTTTAATGTATATTTTAATCATGTATGATGGGTTTTGGGTCATAAAAAATTATGTACTATTTGATGTTAGGGGCAATTTTTAAGATTGTGCCCATGGGGTTTTGAGCCATTTTTGGCACATGTAATGATGGTTTTAGCTAGGCATGACCTATTTGGGTCACTTATGACTATTATATTTAAAATTTAAATTATTTCCTTGATGTATGGTTGAAACCAAAATGAGGGAAACTTTTTGTGCCTAAGTTTGAAATGAGGAGAAGCATATAAAAGCATGTTTTTGGGAGCATTTTTGAACTAGTTGAGTGTTGGTGGTGTGTGTGAAGAAGTGTGACCTAGGTGAAAGGTGAAATTTTTAGGTATGATGAGCATGAATTTAAAGGTATGAGGAGTGTGATAGGTTTAGGAAGATCAATGAGAATGTGTGTAATGTTTTGAAGCATTGAGAAGTGAAGAAAGAGCTAGATTATGCAAGTTGAAGACCTAGGGTTTGGAAGAGTTTGGAGCTGAATCTTTGGATCACTATCAGCTGTGGTATCAACATATTCTCACTGTTCATACTTCATCAAAATCTTGTGTGATGAGTCATATTCATGCAAGTCTCTTGTTGTGTGTAATATTAATAAGGGTTTAGAGGTTGGTGCTCGTTGTGGGGTTGGTACCTCACTAAAGAAATATCTTGTGATGTGTAATATTCACTTGAGTATTTATTGTGTCCAATATCAGAAATTTTTCAGTGGGTTTTCTTCCCCTTGAGGGTTTCCCACTTACATATTGTGTTATGTTGTTGCTTATCTTGATCTCTTGGTTTATTGGATGAATGTTAAATGTGGATGTTTCTTGGTCTCTTTAGGCGGTTGTAGCCTCATTATGGAATTGGTGCACACATTAATGAATGGATAAATGGTTAATGGTTTGTGTGAGTGATCTGAAATTGAAGTTTTATTTGCAAGCACTGATTCACCCCCCACTCTTAATCTATTGTGATTCTAACATACCTCAACATACAATTTAGAACACACATTCCATTACCAATCCCTTTGGTCTAAATACTTCACACATCCGCTCAAGAGCACTCCCATTGGACTCTCTCCTTGTAGTAATCTTCCCGAAGCACACGTTTATAAGATTCCCACATTAGTGTTTCCCTCTTGCGGCCATATAATGTCTCCTACTATGTGTTTCCGAGACTACTACCATCTTTTTATTTCTTTGACATGGTATTTTCACATTAATGAATGGATAAATGGTTAATGGTTTGTGTGAGTGATCTGAAATTGAAGTTTTATTTGCAAGCACTGATTCAGCCCCCACTCTCAGTCTGTTATGATTCTAACATACCTCAACCCCTTGGTCTAAAGACTTCACACATCCACTCAAGAGCACTCCCATCGGATTCTCTCCTTGTAGTAATCTTCCCAACGCACATGTTTATAAGATTCCCACATTAGTGTTTCCCTCTTATGGCCATATAATGTCTCCTACTATGTGTTTCCAAGACTACTACCATCTTTTTATTTCTTTGACATGGTCTTTTCATATTACAATCAAGCCCTAGAGCATCTTTAAACAAACATATCCAATCAATCTAACTCTTTTCAATTCAATGACCGACAGAGTTGGCCATTGGCTTGAGGGGGGGAAAATATCCTTATCATAAAATTGGGGCATCTCAAAACTAGTTTTTTGTGTTGCAGCCTGTGCCTATAAACAACTTGACAAAAAGAGGCACATGTAGACACCATTTTTCACCCCTAGGTAACCTTACACATATTAATCACACCATCATTATTTTATCATTAACTTAAGTCAATTATCCCTATAATCTAATTTACTATCGTAAAAAAAACTAATTCCCTATGTAAAATATCATTTACCCTCCCTAACCTCCTAAAACAAACCTAACATAAATTACCCTAACTATCCTAACCCTCTAACCTCTTCCTACATGGATTCCTAACCTCCTACCATTCCTAAAAAAACCTTAATCCTCATATGACAAGTAGTTTCAACCATTTTCCATCCTTTCACAAATTATTTTTAACCATCCTTGAATAGATCAATGATGATCTGTGATTGATAGCGATCGTTGCAGACGATGTTGATCCTATTTAATCACCCTCCTTCCCCAGTTCTTAGTTAGATAGTAATACAGGTTAGACATGTCAAACATATTGGACTACTAGTGGATTGTTGAATCTCTGCATGACATCATGAAATTAGAAGATATCCACACTTTGGTGTCATCCTTTGGTGGTAACCCTAATCAAACAATCAATCAATCATTTAGAGCTCCACTAGCCTTAAATGTATTCAACAAGGTTAATGCATTTTTGTTTATCATTTTCAATCACATCTTACTTTAGTCATATCACATAAACACTCGTCTGTATACCTCTGTCTAGATATCAAAAAAATTGTCTTCCATTTAGTACTTTGATCAATCTTTTAACATATTAATCAAATATATCAGAGATCACCGCCAATTGCCATCGATTTGTTCCCAAGCTCCCTTTACCCTCAATTATCCCTTTATACATGTCAAAACTTCTACATTTTGCATCTTCTCTATTCCAGAGTCCCTATAGTCCATCTTGATATTGTCAAGCTTTATCATGCATTAATCATAGTTTGTTTATTGGCCCTTGTTAAATCAAATCATTTTTTCCCCGACTGCCTCAATTCTCGATCATCGTTGATTTATGTCATTTCAGTCATTTTATCAGTTATCATATCTTTATCAATCCACTTCGACCTAACCTCTTTTCTTGAAATATGTATTCTCTGTAGATGAAACTTCTAGGTGTATTATACCCCATTACAAGCATGTACGACCTCATGGTTGTGTAGTAGCCCTTCATGTAGGAGCAGTTCAATATCTCACATGAGCTTATCTTCTATGCTATTTCCTTGATACCTGAGATTGAGGACATAAAGAACTAACTTGACATCATATGTGAAATACATGATGTTACAAAACAAGCCTGAATCGACTATAACTTGGACTTCGAGCTCGCTACAACCCTATCATAGGCTACCTATCAAGTAGATCAGGATCTCTTCATCCCTCTCAAATTTTAATCTTATTGGCATTATATTATTTTGTATCATATCAATTGATTGTATAACACAGGTTGACATCCCTTAAGGAAGCCCATTGGTTCCTGGGATTGGTCTTTTCCAAGAAACTCATTTAATCATTTGTCTAATTGTCTTTGTATATATGTCCTCTTGCTCAGAAAAAGGAGGAGTCTCTTGCATTGTTCTTGTATTCACTCATCCTAAAATTACATTTGTCGACGCAAGTATAAGTAAACCCTACTTTATGAAGAGTTATTAGGTATTTCATCATAATAATAGCTGACCAAAAATCACCATAAACATTCAGTCATGATCCATTTTTTGAGGTAGAAGTTCCTAACAATGAGATGGAACAAATAGGTAAACACAATGTTATCCTTAAAGCCACAGTAGATGAACATGAATGTGATGGCAAGTCTTCTCCTTTACCATTTAGTGAAGAAGACTATGAATGGAGAGGAAAGGAGATTCTTGAATATCTTATGGATATTTTTTGTCATGAAGACAATACTTCCGCCACAAGAAATGATGTCAAGGTCAATGTTGAGTTGGTTTGTATAAAAAATCAATTATTTAGAGCAATAAAGTGAGAATGTGAAAGATCCTTGTGAATGGAGTCAGGGTCAACTTGTTCTCACCCTATCCGGATGCCCTGCTAATTTTGGAAATGATCCCGTGCTACAATATTCACTTAGTGATGGTGAATGCCTTCATGAAAAATCAAATATTTTACTTTTGAGAACATGGAGGAATGTCTTCTCATATTCAAAAGCATCAAGTGGAGGCTATAAAAGGTAAGAATTTCCAACATGTTACAAAGTGGTCATTGAATGTAAGAGTGCTTTCTATGTAATATCAGTACGAAGATAGAATCTTGGTTTCTCTCCTTCTTCTCAAACCATGCAGAGCCATCATGAGGGCATGCCATGATCAAATAATGATCTTTGAGCTTCAGAGGTTTGAATTTAGCCCATTGTTCCATGATGGTATGTACTTGTCCCAACCCGTTGCCGGGTGTGCGTACATTCGTCTCCCACCTCAATGAATTTCCCTCCCTTGTAACATAGTTTCCCTTATGTTGTGTGTTTTCTCACTTAATTTTGGTGTGTTTGTTTGGTTTTACTCCATGTGTGCTCATTTCTTGTGATTAGTAGTGAAGAAATTAATCTATTTCCTAATATGAAAAGGAACTGGTCTGCTACCCATGAGATGTCTGGATTTATCTATTTGCCTTTTATACTTGAATGTGTTTTCTCCTAAAATAACACCCGTGGGAGATGAGTTGTTAACTTGAGTGGGCTAACTTTGAGAGAGTTATGGACAGTGATTTTTTTTTGTCATTGATAGCTAAGGATTTGTTTAATACTCAACCCAACGAATCAAATCAAAGAGGTGAACAAGAGGCACCTTCACAAATGGGATGGCTTTACAATGCTACTTCTCGCTCTGTCTGGACCAAGGTGCAAGGAACTAGTTGGGGGATCTGAATAAAGGAAAAGCTCTCAAGGCTTGGTTTCCTTTATGGTTGGTGTAAATCAATTTGAAATAAGTGCAGCCACAGATACAATAATTATCTCAAAAGATTTGTCACTTGATTTATTATAAGCACTTGAAAATCAAACACAGATCCAAAGGCAGATAATAAATAACTTTAGATATTGCATTTACATAACATTGTTTAGCCAAGGCTGCTTTAAATGATGTTGGATCACAAAATTGGAAAGTTTTTTGGAAATTTTTTGTTGGTAATGGACAAATTTTAAGCTCAGCTTTGTAGAATAAGCATATGTATGGTTTGCATGTATGATATGCTTAGTAGGTATTTAGATAACTTGGTTGTTTTTAATTGAGATTTGGAGGGGGGAAGGGAAGATTTCTTTTATGACCTTAGTATGATAGTGTTCCCATGGAAAGAATCCATCCTTGACTACAATTCTTGAAGAGAACAATCAATTTATCACAATCTATGAAATAACATTTGCATTTATTGATACTCAATTTGTACAAATGTCATCTACAGTCCTCATAATCCTAACTACAAATCACAGAGTTCGAGTTGTGATAAAGAACTTGTTATATTTGTTTTGTACACCCAAAAGACCTTCAAGGGATTATAAAATCTATTCAAAAGTGATGTTACCTTTAGGATTTTATAATTGAGCTGAACCACTACAAAATATACCCTATTCTACAATGCTCACAAAAACTAGAAGAATACAATAGCTAAGAAAGAACATTACATACTTAAAAAAGTAAATCCAATGCAAGATAGAAACATAACTATATCACCTCGTTCATTCATTAAAAACAAGAGAAAAGGGAAAGTATAATTAAATCAAAACAGTCAAAATCTTATTCATGTAATTTTTGGCAAGGGGACATAAACAAATGCCTTCAAAACCTATTAATGGTTGTACAATGCAACCACCTTAGCTCATCCTTATAGAATTTGACACATACAATTGTTTTGAAAGAAACTAGAAACTGAAACCTAAAAAATCTAATAAAAAATTCCACAACTACCCTTAATCTGCCTCCTCGGGCAAATGAAATATGGTTACATTATATAAAAGATGAGAACGAGAAAGAAAGAAGAAAAATCTGATTTCCTTCTACAACCACTAACAAGAAGCATTAAAATCCTATAAAGGAGTATGGGTTGCTTGCCAAAATCATTCATTCCTTCTATCTTGTATGCAAAGAAAAAAAAACATACACCATACTTCATCAATTTGGGTGGTTGACCACTACTACAACTACATCTTTAGTGTAAAATATGTTTTCTATTTTTCTCCTAAAAATTCATCAATTCCTGAATTTGATGATGTTAAAGTGAAGGGATTGAAAAAACCTTTCCAATGATATAAATTTTATAAGATTTGGAGCTCTGGATCGAAAGATATGGCCCTATGAAGTTTTACATGTCGGGATGAACAGGAGCTTGACACGTGGCAACCTTTGATTAGCTTAGTGATTGCCTCTTACCAACGTGTATATTAATTTTTCTTTGCCATGTGTTGGTCTTCCATTGGCTACAAGGAGTAGGGATTCCTTTTTGTTTTACATGTCGACAATGTAGTTTTGTGGAATGCAAAACTATAAAGTTGTCCTCAAGGCCTGAAGATATGCCACATGTCTGCCCCTTATTGGATGCACGAGGCAAGGATTTATTTGCATTTTGCATGTTGACTACTACTTTGTATTTTACTCTCGTGGGCCCAAAATTTACAACTAGCCCTTCTCTGACTGCCCTTGACTTTGCTTTCGCCACGGACCCGAAATGCTTTAAAACATGGTTTCTTCTGCAGACTTGAGGTCCGCCGGAGCCCATCATCTCAAAGATTGCCAGAATAGTGACACATGTCCACCTTTGGTATTGATCTTCTAACATTTGTTGTTGCCTTCATACGCTGCGTGTACTTTCCTTGACCCTTCCCGAACTTGATAGAATTATCTAACACAATTTAATCTAGGGACTTGAGGTCAACGAAGCCAAAATGATTTGAGGAGAGCCGAAATCCTACCATGTGGCCCCTCTTTTCACCCTTGAAATTTTGCCACGTGTCCCTGCTGACCTTGGCATTGAAATTGACGGTCATTTAGATGTTTCTGTCTTCATTAAAATGGCTAAGTCTATTTTAATTGAGCTTTTTCAACCATTCCTACATTTTTTTCCTTTGTGGTCGGGTTGCATGCTCTTAGACCTTAAGAGCTTCGACTTCTTGGAGTAGTTTGGATCATTTAGTGCTGACTACAAGCTCTTCTTTACAAGATGTAACCATATCTTAACGACCAGTGAGTCTGCAACTTTCATAATTTGATTAATTAGTCTATTGAACTATTCCCTTGACATTTTTGTTAAATCTTGTCTTATATGGACTAAGGCATGCAATTTATAGAAAATAGACACTTCGTTTTGACTTCGACTGATCTTTGAAGCACGGGGAGCAATATAAAGCACGCATAATTAGCTACATGCACAAGGAGTCTATTAAAAAAGACTAGTTTAATCTAAGGAACTGGATTGAAAACCAACACAATGTCCTTGAGTTAGAGCCAACTGTTGTCATGCATTTTTTCAATCCAAAAATTTTAAAATTTAAAACATGATAACTAAGCCAAATGTGAAAATTTTCTCCAAAGGCTTCCCAGACCCCTCTCCTGATCAATTTGTCTCCTTGTGTATGATCATATTGACCTTGCAGGTACTCCAAATATACTGAATAAGAATGTTCAAATGTTCAAAGTGATGTTTCAATGTCAATACTTCCATTCAATTAAGATCAAATGAAGACTAGTTCTTTGGCATGCCTAGAAAGGCCAATTTTGGCCATCTCAAGGTAGGTGTGGATCCTCCGGGAAGCTTTTGAAAGATAATAATAATCTAAAGGTTGTATTGGAGACTGAATATGGTATTAGAAGTGATTTTGGAAAGTTTATGGAATATTTGGAGGTTTAGAGACAAATTGTGCAAAATCAGGTTTTTCGGGTGTAAGGAATGAATGGTCTAGATATCAAATTGAACTTCTCTAGATGATTTTAAAAGCCACGTAAGGATTTATAAGGCAAAAAATAGGAATTGTAAATCTGAGATAATCCTCTTCGTGGTGGAAAAATCAAATTTTATACAAGACTTAATAATCTCTCAAGGAAGCTCAACTTCTACAGACACACTTGTTGTCTTGATCAAAATAACACCATTGTTTGGAGTTTTAGGAAGAATTAAGTTATTAAACCTATTCTTTTTATCTTGGAAGGTTTTTTTGGATTTAGAATCAAGTAAAATTTCACTTGAAAAGACCTTTCTAAGCTCTGGGAATGTTGTTTTCAAGTTTTGTCTAGTGTAGAGTGTGCTTATCCCATACTTAACCAATTTTATCATTGTCACATGTCATGATTCCTCTCTTGGTGCTCCTTTTTGTACCTATTTTCCATTTCCCAAGGTGAAAATGGGACAAAAATGAGTGCCCCCCCGACTAGCTCCCTCTCTGGTCCCTCATATGACTCTCTCAATCTCTGTCGGGGGCTTAATTGGCTGAATTGACCTTCCTCACACTGCATTGGATCATGTTACTTGGCATTATCTTGCTAAAGTGCCCATTTTTACAACTCTTCTCCCTTTATATACAGGGATAATGAGGAAAAATTGAGTTCCACCCCCACTATCCCCCTTTTTGGTTCTCCACGTGACTTGTTTTCAACCCCTGGGTGTTTGTTAGAATTTCTCCATCATCCTCACATTACATATGATGTTGACACTTGGAAAAATATTTCTTCAAGCACCCATTTGTGTCCTGTACAATAGAAAAGTGACATGCGAGGATGATAATCAACAAGTGACCTTCCTTGTACCCGACCTCACAAGGTCGTGCCGAGACAGCCGGTTGTTTGTAATGCGGGTGACTTAGATGAAGCCACAGCCGAGATTATGGCTAGTTTTCTACGATAGAAAAAGCTACAGGTGAGGATGAGAATCGGCAAGGAACTTTCCTATGTCTAACCATGGAGGATCAGTGATCTGGTAGTGTGATCTCTTGGTAGCTGAAATGACAAAGGGGAGATTTAGAGGCTATAAACAGGTAGCATAAATTCCCTAGTGGTTTATCCTCCTAACTAGGATCTAAGTGTTAATCTAGTTTTGAAGTCTCCGAATTAACTTAAATTGAAAATAACAATTTATACTACTGTTGAAAGGGAAACTAATCTAAACAAAATATACGATTGAAAAATTATAATTACAACCAACAATTAAAGTACCTTTATACTAACAATAAACAAGCAAGATAACCCGGTGTGGTTATTCACCTGTGCAAATGTGTGAATCTAGATGAAAGGTAGCTAATTAACTTAATTGAAAACCTTCAATATTACCTCAGAAGTGAGGAACAAATCATAGCTTCTCAGAAAGTATCATTCCCCACAGCTTCCCTGGTTATATTGAAAGTGAGCTTTAACTAAAATAAAATGATTCACTACTGTATTTGATGCATTGTAACTAGAAATTTGATAGCTCAAACTTGGCATTTATAGAACGATGGCAAATCTAGTTGTGTGTGACTTTGTCCCCTCAGTGTGATCTCCTAATTTCTTCATGTTCTCATGAATCTAGAAAAGCATGTATATGATAGCATCAACAGAAGAAGGTATTCGAACAATGACAGCTTTGGATATAGACCGAATACAATGTGAGTAGGAGAGGGATAACGCAAGTGAATAGAGCTTTACTAGGCAATTCCTAACAGGATTTATTATGGGAATACAACGCAATACGCCGAGAGTTCTTGAAACTATCCTTTGTGACGAACAAAACCTGCAACTCTAATGGATTCCAATCTACAAATGAAACTATTTTACTCTAAACTCACTTGCATGGAACAACAATGAAGCAAGACTGAAACAAGAAGATCAAATGACTTCTAAATAGCAAAGAAAGACCAATAATGGATGCAAAACACAAAACTAATAGAATTCTAAGCAAGAAATTCAAAGATTGAATGATTAAACAGAGAAGGAGAGGGGCCATTTGTTTGAAAACAAGCTGGCTATTTATAGTAAATGCATTTACCAGAGGGTAACTCCCAATTGAACTCTTTTACTATAAACAAAGGGAAAACACTATTCACAAGGCGGCTAAAACATAAATGTAAAAAAAATTAGCTGAAGAATGTTGGTAGAAATTGAAGATTTACATTTGACGCGATCGTCGGAAGAACCTGGAAAATGCAAACAGGACCGCCGCCCAGGCAGGGCGGCGGTCTCGTCATTGAAGACCAAAATGCAAGAAAAAGGGGGACGGAGGGCAAAACAAAGCATGCAGAGGCCAAGCGAGGCATACGGGATACAAATGTATACCTGGCGAGCTTTTCTAGATCCTGAACACCTTGCGAGGAGACCTGTATCATCATTGGGGTATGTGTAACGTCGTTTAGGCGGTGTAGTACCCTACAATTTCAGGTACGTACATGTCCCTCTTGCCACTTTTCACTGATGGGACATAGGAGACAAAAATGAGCACCACCCTCACCAGTCATTAAATATAATTTAACCCACACTTAACTATCATTCAACCATGGTTAAAAACCAATTACCAGGAAGACATAAAACAAAGCTAGCTTGTTCTAAGTTGGTTCTCTTTACACAGTTCGACCCATAATCCATTGTTGATGTTGAAAACCTTCAAATAAAATCAAAATACATCAGAGGTGCTTCCTAACACGTTCCATACCAGCCATGATTGCAAAAATGAATATTTCCTCAGAACTTGCTAACCAGAAAATTGATTGCACCAAGGTTTTGACTAAATACTCTACTCTGAAGTGCCTTCATGATCACTTAAGCTTCAAGCCCCCATTAATGGTTGTCATCAAACAACATAAAACCTAAAACCCTACATCCCAAAAGTTTCCTTTTTGATTTGCAAGAGTTCATGCAAACGAAACACAACAAAAATTGTATATATCATGTGAAAATTGTAAGTCTCTCAAAACATCAAGCTCCAATCACTCAACACATCCATAAACGGTGCAAAACTTGGTAAAGCAAGCAATTTCCCAAAATAGAAGGTTCCAAAAAATTAACTTGATAAAAATAGAAACTTTCTAACAATGGTAAAGAATCTTGAATGAAGGTGAATTAATTATGTTGTGAAATCGAGAAGACCAAATTTGAACAAAAAAAAAATCCCAAAATAACAGCTCCTAGTCCCACCTTCCAAAAATAGAAAGTTTTCGTTTAAAGTGCAAAAAGTTGTTGTTGGCTCCATTTTCAATCATATCACTTCTTTTATCCATACTCACATGGTTTTAAAGTTGTCTCATAGCTTAAATGAGAAAATTGACTCTCCACAAGGATCCTAAAGCATCATTTTGATCACAATTGTGTTGAGGAGCGAGGCGTAATAAGAAAAAATCAGGAACATTGTGAGTGATCCGAAAATGCAAGTTTTAATTTAACCTTTTTAATTGTTTTCTAGGATCTTAAGATTTAATCAATTGTCCAAATTTAAATACTCCAAAATTGATCAATAATCTGATTCTTATCTGATTTGTGACTGGTCGAAAATTGAATTTAATTCATTCAAAAATTCATTGTTTGATCAAAGCCCCAAAATTTAATTTTCTCCCGATTTCACTAATTATCAAATACTGATTATTTAAAGCATCCACATTCATATGATGAATTTTAATTACTGCAATAATTAGAAAACTAAAAATGAAAATTAGAAAATATGACATAGAAGTTGTTTACGAGGTTTGAAATTCCTATGTCCTTGGGTTCGTTTTAGAACCGATCCATTAAATTCGGTTTACAATTTACAATAGAAATATAAAAATCAAATAAACGAACCTCATAATTCTGCTAGAAGTTACCCAAGAACTCATGAGATCTGAAAACAATTAGAAATATTGCTCTTCATGTCTATTCTTGGCTTCACATTAGCCTGTCCTGTAGTTCTCCGACAAAAGTTGCACAAAACACTTCCCAAAATCAGTTTAAGAACTCAAAATCAAACATTCCAGTTTACACCCAAGTCTGATTCAGACTTCTAAGTGCTCAAAAATAATGATCTTTGCAAACCGCCATGTTCTGGTCCTTATACAATCCTGCATAAATACAACCAAGCTCATTTTATAGCTCGACAAGATGTTATGGTCTATCAACGAGGCATGTTTTTTGTATTTGGTTGGTCTTGGGTTCAAGCCCCCCATCCTTCTCTGATAGACTGTTTTTCTATTGTGGGCAAATAGTTCCACATGCAACGGGGAAGAATGGTCTTTGGCATTTAAAAATAGAGCGCCCCCACTCTATGTGCATGTGGCTGTAGAAACACCTGCAACCTTTCGTTGCCAAGTATATTGCCCAGAGTATAATGTGATTACCCTAGGGTCAGGCCAAATAACAAGATTATCACCCATTGATTGGGCCAAATGAAGAGGAGTCACCTAGGTTGTGGCATATGCATTTGGTTATACGCCCACGGTTGGTCCGAGCCATATATTGTTAGGTCATTGCGCTGAGTTATATGGCCATGTATATGGCATGGGGCTATGTTCGAATGGTCATACTATATTAACCATGCCATGTAGGTGGCACCAATGCATAGTTGGAATGATCATTGTTTGAACCGACCAAGTTTATATGGATAAGCTAGAGTTGTATGGGCGTCGACCGAGGCTTGTGGATAAGGCCGAGCAATGAGGTGACCTTGTTGGGTAATGTGGAATTTTGGCCCAATCAATATGGAAACCAAAATGGCCCAAAGTGGCTAACTCACTGAGTTAAGAAATAGCTCGGTTGAGCTATACCCTACATAATACAATCCTACAATACAAAATCCCACATTGGTAATATAATAACACTACGAGGCATATATAGTAAAAATTGTGACATTGTTAATATGAAGTAAAGGTGGAAAAGGCACCCCTCATACAAAAAAGTGTGTCAATCATTGCTGAGGTCCCCTAGCCAACAAATAGCAAGGCCCACCCATTCGTTTATGAGTGACGAAGACCGATGATCAAAACAAATTTTTTATATTTGCCCATTTTTTTACTTCTGTCACGTGTCACTTCCTAATTGGATAGTTGACCTTGTTTGACCCATTTTTTAACCATCTTTGACCTACGATAAATTTTGAATATGAACTCCATTTTTAAAGTTCTTGGCATCATCAGAAATCTATCAAGATGCTCTACTGCTTCGTCATGGTTTAGGGAGGTTTAGAGAACATCTGCACTTCATAATATCATCCAGATTAGTGAGACTAGAAAAGGATTTGAAAAGAGTCAGGAGCTCTATTGGAACAAAAAATTCATAAAATTTATGTCATCGTGGTCAAAAGTGAAATGAGAATATCATCAGGAAAGTTGAGGAATATCATGCCTTGAATCCATCGTCATACCTCCGAGAAGAAAATCAAAGTGAACTAGTCAATTCATCTAAGTACTCAAGCCATTGTGTGTGAAGAAGCTAAGGATCCTTCTTTATAATCAGAATCATCTGAGTAATAAGGTATGCAAGCAACGCAGGTCTAATTTCATTCAAGTACTCTGGACTAATAAATTCTTAATATGTTATCTGCATATGTGGCATCATGAATGCAAGAACAAGAAATCATCCCAATTTTAGTTGATGTCATAGTGTTCTTAAACACTCAATCAAACACTTGGTAGTGTGGGCAGTCCTCAAAGAATGAAACAATGAAGTTGAATCTCACTTCAGTGCCATAAAAAATCAGTGAACAAGAATCTTTGAAAAGAAGAGTAAGGAAAACAAGAGTGCAATGGTTCCATATTTCAGAAAGATTCATAAGAAGGTAAAACCCATCGTAGATCCCATAGAGCTTCTTGAATCAAGCAAGAGTGATCCATCGCAGCCTCCATCTCTTCAAGAGCATCCAAGTGTATCTTTCTCGATGATGAAAACCTTCTCATGAGGAACATGTGAACAGGAGGTGTATAAACAAATTTTGGATCCAGAAAAGGTAAGAAGGAAATGTCCTTCATTCAGAGCATCATGTGTACAAAAATGGGTAATCATCTTTATTTGATTTGTTGTCACCCTTTGTAGTGTTCTTAAACACTCACTCAAGGCATTGCAGTGTGAGCATATCTCAAGAAGGAGAGACATTATCGTCATCTCATTCCATTCCAATCAGTGTCTACTTCTCGAGGATTTCACTCAAGGGTAATCCTTTCACCCACCTATTGAAGAATCGTCCAAGTAAGAGAAGGACAAACATCAAGAGGCATGAACACCATGGAGTAGTCTCTCATGATCATCAAAGTCATTTGTGAAACTCTGAGTAAGAAAGTGATCCTCACTCTCATTGTGAGATCAAGAAGGGACCATCATGAGTGATGCATGTAGTCATCTCATGTTTACATTGTAATGATTCACAATAGTGTTTCTAAACACTCATTCAACAGTCTAAAGAGTTCATGCATCTTGCAAAAGGAGGAAATTGTGATTATCATGCCTCAGATCAACAATTTCTTCATCAACAAAACTTCTCTTCATTTGATCATTCAAACCCTTCTCTTTATCCCCCCCTCTCTTTCCATATTCTAATTTTCAATTAAGAAAGTACTTTTTTCTATTTCGTCCTATTCTCTATGTGACCCTTAGCTAAAAATTGTAAGGTTTCTTTTTCCAATACTAAGAAAAAGACTCACTTCCTATGGATCAAAGGTCACAAGTGAAGATTCATGGGGGTAGATGAAAGGACAGATTACAATGCTATAAATTGGAATGAATTCTCCATTTTAGGGTTTTGTAATTGTTGATTGAATGTATGTTGTTGAGGTTACCACTTCTACATCAAGCAATAAAAGCCATAATTCATCTATTTCTTTTCTTATGTTCCTCTACTTTCTCTTTCCAACTTTGCATGTGTGATAATCTTGTAAAGCCAAGAAAGGTGTATGTGCCTTTGATAAATGAATCAATGGAATTATGTGTATATGGTTTGTTTTTTCTTATCATTGTTTTCATTGTTTTGTTCTTCTAATTAGATTTGGACTTACTCTGGTTATTGTATGTGAAATTTTTTAGTGCCTAGTCACAACAATAACCCTCTCTATCCTTATTTCCCCAACTCCTCTTTACCTCTCTTCACTGTAAATTCCTCCCTTGTACCTTGTACAAGTACTTTACCATAGGTTAAGTGGAGTGTTCCTGTGTGATTCCTGACATATTGGCCACCCACAAATTTTAGATAGTTTACATTCAATAATGGGAGCCTACCCATACACAAGAAGGGGGAGCATAACCCCACACTGTTGGTGAAAACTCAATAATCTGTAACATGAAAATTTATTTCTCCAATATGAATATATTTCATCGATTAATAATTTTAACCCTGAGATGATCAAGAAGGCGCAAGGGCATATAATATAAGGGAAAGCTAGTGAAAATTAGATGGAGAAGATCCTCGAGGAAGGAAAGGCATTGCTCCCAGAGGTTCTCTCTCTGTTTAGGTATGTTCTTGCCACTATTTTAGAAGTGAAGAAAACAAGGGAGGAGATTTAAAAAGAGAAGACTCATTGAGATGAGATGTTCCCACTTGTGTTTGAGATGAGTTACATTGACTCCCACACTCTCGTGAGTAAGAATGTGTTAACATTTGTTGTTGAGAACTCATCCCTAGTTTGGATCCACACTATGAATGCTAGATATATCATGATAAAAGATGCCATCTCTGAACTTGAATTTAGTGAAAAATATGCCTTCGAGATTTTGGATGATGTCAGTAACTCTATTCTAAAGCTTGGCTCCCTTCCGCTCACTAAGAATGCATCGTCAGAGGAACTCATCGGTCCTTTCAAAGAGTTAGTCAAAAAAGAGGTATAGACACCAAAATTGGGTCACACTCCCCTTGGTCCCGTTTCGAATAACCAACTTAAACACATTCACCTAACCATGAACTCTATACCCCACATTAATATTAATTTAACTATTTACAATTAAATTAATACTCATCCTCACTTCATTCATTATTTAATTACCTCAATTAAAACCAATTTCCACCTCACCCCACCACCTCACCATAGACCTATTCATAGCATGCTTCCATAACTAACTAAGACTTAGCCCTACTTACCTTAATGAAATAGGACTTAATACAACCCTAAAAGCACATGCATATTCTCCCTCTAACCACTTTCCCATGTATCTAAGCGCAGCGTTCCATTTATACCTGAGACCAACGAAAAAAGCTGGAAAAAAGATAGCTAGGATTTGTTATTTTAGGCAACCTAGGATATCCCGCCTTAACCGACACCGGTCAACTTGAAAGCGACGCCGGTAACCCTGAACCATCATCGGTTACCATATAACCATTTTGGTAACCTTATTTAGGAGGTTAGGGACATTCTCAAGTTTTTAGAGCAAATGATATCTACATGTAAGCAAGAACCATAGCTCTTTCACACATCTAGGCAACCATAACCAGCACAACCATTGATTAGATGGTCTTTGCAGTCACAGGAGCACTCCGGGAAGCACTGCCACGACATTAGTTGTCATTTCACTGATCAACCATCACCACCACCTAGTCATTGAACCTACACAATAGTAAGTGTGTCTCTAACTTGCACCACTTCATTTATATTCAGTTTATAAGAGTTCTTCACTTTTGTGTATCAACCATAAGCTATATTTTCACCCTACCATTATTGCCTTCTTATGAACCCAACCATTCCCATCGCTCCTAACCCTTTTAATCACCTCTGTCTACCCATGAGCACCTTTGAATATTCCCAACATCTCCCCATACCTAAACCAACTCCTCACCATATCTGATCCAATCTCATACAAATCCCCAAAACCATGAACTATTGTGTTATTACTAGCCCGCAGTAACCATCATCAATTCTTACTAAACTGTTGTTGGTCATACCAAAATGACGTCGATCTTTGTATTTGGTAGTCTTTCCAATAACATATCCCAATAAGCCTTTTAAAGTGATTCAAGTGACCCAGAATTTGACCATGACATGTTCCAACACCTTAGTCGTTTACCTTGTTTCCAGATCCAATCATAGCCTAGCATTTTATGTTAGATTTGTTAATTGTATTTGGATGAGATACATAAATCATATCAACTAAAGTAGGATTATATTTCTTACATTAAATTGTATTAAACAGTGGGTTGACTGCCACCGAGGAAGTATCACACTTCCTGTACTTAGCATACGCTAGGCAACCCACTGACATATATTATTTAATCATCTTTTTTGTGGTTTTATTGTGTATTTAAAGTAGTTCCTCCTAGCCAAAAGGAAGATCTCATAGTCATCATTGGATCAAGAAGTTAGAACACGCACAACAACCTTCAAACCAACCGTCGCAACAGGTATTCCTCCTTGGCCCATACCCTTATTTGTTTTGTCAAATCCTTAAAGAAAACGGTGAAACAAGAGGCAAGTGATCCTCTCTCCTTCAATGAAGATACTTTAGAATCCCTTTCCAACATCAGAGGCTATATTTCCAATATTGCAAGAGACTACAAGGAATAGTTTAATCAATGCAAGGATATTAATGACATTCTCAAGACATGGATCAAATTGTTATGCTACATCTGTACTCTATAAGAAGAAAAGGTAGCACTTGTGTAAGTTTGGTTTAGTAGAGAATTTAGAGGACAAAATCTCATTCTGGGAACTCTCCCTCAAGGATCGTGAATGGCTAGTTCTTCATCACCTAAAACTTCATCTTCATCAGATTATTCAACCATTCTCTCTCTCTCTATCTCTCTCCATATTCTAATTTTCCATTAAGAATGTACTTTTTGTTATTTCATCTCATTCACTTAAGTTACCTCCAACATTAACATTATAAGAATCCTTTTTCATTAATAAGGAAAAGAATTACTTTTGTATCCTAGGAATATGAAAGGTCATAAGTGATGGGGATAGGTGAAAAGTCATGTGGGGGTAGATAAAGAGACATTTTTTTATGCTATTAATTGGAATGTCTTCTCCATTCCAAAGGGTTGATAATTGTTGATTGATTTTATGTTGTTGAGATTTACCACTACTACATCAAGTAATAAAAGTTGCATTTCCTCTATTTATTTTTCTATGTTCCTATACTCTCCCTCCCTCTCATTTCCAAATTTGTAAACACGATGATCTTGTAAAACCAAGAAAGGTGTCGACGCCTTTTATAAATGAATCAATAGAATTACGTGTCTATGATTTGTTAGTCTTAACATTGTTAGAATTGTTATATTATTCTAATTGAATGTAAACCTACTCTGGTTATTGTATGTGAATTATGTAAGCTTACTCACAACAGTAACCCCCTCTCTCCTTATTTCCCCAACTCCCCTTTATAACAAATATTTCAATACAACCATAATGGTGAGGTAATTTAGAGTCATGTACAAGGTGTGATAAATTATGACCAAGTTCAAGTAATTTCACAGTGGTACTTGTGTTTCCTAGACCACTTTGATTGATTGGGAAATGTTCCCAATACTTGTTATTGATGCAAACAATAATTTTTGGCCAATAGGTGTACATGTTTTGTAAAACAAGATATAACTACTTTGTAACCGATTCATTTCTACATGAACCTTAATTGTGTTAATTACAAATTTATCCTAGAGGTTTTGAATATGGTATATTAATGCTTGGAAATGAATAACATCATGATCATATATACGATGATAATAAGAAAAGGCCTTGTTAAAATCTTGAGAGATTTTCTGATTGCAGCGATGGTGTGTAACAAGTACTATTGATAACTTAGGTACATGATCAAGTGCGTTAATAACATGGTGCTTGATATTTGGGATAGCCATAATGAGCATCATACGATCAAATTTTTTTTCATCAACTAGACCTAAAGTCATTAAAAAGTCTCAGGATGAGTAAATTTGCATGCATAAGCAATGGACTTAGTTGGGATAGAAATACACATCTATTTATAATATACCTTTAGATGCCCAAACCATGATTCCCCCAAATAAAGTGTGTATGTATGGTCATATTTGGTTACCCATATTGTCATGTGTGCGATGCGCGGGCTGTAAGAAACAAAACTATCAATATAACCATGATAATGATGCAATTTAGGGTCATGTACAAAGTGTGATAAAGTATGAAAAACTTCATGTAGTTTCACAATGGTACATATGTTTCTTGGATCACTCTGATTGATTAGGACACATTCTTAATACTTATGATTGATGTAAACAATAATTATAGGACAATAGGTGTGAATACTCTGCAAAAACAAGATACAACTACTTTTTTAGTTGGTAATTGAGTCAATTCTGCATGAACCTCTATGGTGTTGATTGTACTTTTATCCTTGAGGTTTTGAAAATGGGATATTAATGTTTGAAAATGGTTAGCATCATGATCAAATATACAAATTTTTAGGATCTTGAGAGAGCTTGTGATTAGAGCGATGAAATGTAACAAGTAGTGTCGATAAATTCTGATCAAGCAATATAAACAATAGTTCTTAAGGCATGTCTATATTTTAAGGAACGCTAACAAATCTAAAGGTAGGTAAATGATTAGGTGCATTAATAATATGATACATGATATCAGAGGTATCCATAATGGGTGTCCTACGATCAACACAATTGTCATCAAATTAAAAAGGCATAAAAATTCTCAGGATGAGTAAATATGCATGCATAAGCAATGGACTTAGTTGTGCTAGAAATATCTAGTTGTATAGAAGGGGTATCTTTAGCATATTTCATAGTGGACTTAAGAAAATAATGCCTAGGGCTAGTAGAGATCAAAAAGAAGGAAACACGGACTCATCCACATGATTAATATTAATTTTTAATAAATTCTCATCAATAAGTTCTATAGTCTCATCATCGTTGTCAAAGGAATAGGGGAACTTAGGGTTTTCTCTACAAGTGGTAGGAGAAAGTGGAGGAGATAGTACACATTTGGATTGGTTAATTTGGACCTAAACAATAGAGAGACTAGGGGAACTTAAGGTTTTCTCAACAAGTGGTGTTACTAAAGAAGTAATATCAAAACTTTTATTTAACTCACCAATCACATATGTATGTATTTTATCCATTGAAATGGGTTATGATGGAGGAGTAATAATAGGTTTAGTAGAATCAAATTTATCAATCTTGTAATACTTTAAGGGTTCTTCATTAACAACAATAGTGTACTCATAACCATCATGTATGAATTAGACACATTGATGAATAATAAATGGTATAGCTCCATATCATGGATCTAAGGGTTTCGTAAGAGGATATTGTAATGAAGAACATTATCCATAATGTGGAATGTAGTAAGGAACTTTTTAGGACTAAGTAAGACATCCAAAGTGACTATGCCAAGTGTAGATCGAGAGATATTATCAAATAATTGAATTGTAGTACTAGTCTTATTAATGGTAGTAATAAAAAATATCCATTTATTATAGCAAGGATCTAGTGCATATACTCAAACTAAATCCATTATCGATCAACACACACTTCATGAGAAATTCTTGAATGTGGGTAGTAATAAATAGTGGCGAACTTTGCTCAACAATGTGCTTGGGGGGAATTTGGTGGGACTAAATATAATAACCTCATCCACACTCTTGAATGTGTCCATAATAGATGCAAAGGCAGAAGGCTGAGTATAATTAGCTAAAATAGTAGATTGTAAAGCCTCGTATAGAATTTCCTTGTAATCACGTGCCTTCTTAAGTAATTCCAATATTATATATATATATATATTAGCATGAGTATTGTTTAATTGATCTAATATCATACCCTTTAAGTGGAGCACTAGGTTTAGTAATAGGAGTAGAAGGTGATGGGGTAAAGGTGGATTTCCCCCAGCCAATTTATTACCATGCCTTGCATTAACATCATGGATTGTGGGTCCCATAGTAACAAAAGAGCATTTGGAGATAATTAGATTTTTTTTAGCAATAGGAATGATCTCATATTGTACATCAATATAAGTAGGATTCATTTGGGGTTGGACTATAAGGAAAGCAAGAATAGTAGGTTGGTCCCAACTCATAAGTTAAGTATGGGAATGGAATTAGTTAAAGGGATGGTAGCCTATATCAGTTTGAGGGAGAGGACTCTTATGATTGAGTCAAAGATCTTAAAATGATTTTTAGGTTAGTCATGAAGACACAAAGGAGAGTTAAACCTGGGGCTAGAAAAATGATCATGCACCAAAGAGAGGAGGATCAACCCTATGATCATCCAGGGTTCAAGCAATGGTTGAATCAATAAATGATCATACCCAAAATAAATAAATAAGTTGAGGATGTTATAATGTGGTTCTTATATATTTTAAGGCGTAAGGGTAGTATAGGTTGTATACTTTGATTAACTAATAAACATTAATGTATAAACTAAAATATAGCTCATAAAATAGATTATGATCTATACTGATAGAAATAATTTCTCAAAACACAAGAGGATAAGTGTGTGTATTTGATTACATAAGAAAAGATGTGATCTGGGAGTGTTGAGTGACAAAGAACACTTTAAATTACTTGGAGGTGTTTTGTTTTTAGAATTTAGTTGCAAATTGAACTAGTATTGAACCATATGACCTATCTTGGAGTGTGGAATAGTTTTCTCCTCGAAAATATAGTTTTGGACATAAATGTATCGACACTTTGCAACTTTTTGGGTAATTATGACACTCTGTGTTGACCTTCGCATAATAAACCTAAGTGTTGTACATCTATGAAACCCTTTGTGTGATGTAAAATACCTTAAGCCCTAATCATGGGTAGAATACCCCTACAAAATGGTTAGTGTTTGGGTCGAAGCACCCCTACATCCCCTATATCAAAACTACTCTGAATAGGCCTTAAACCTCACTTCGTTATCGACCTAACATGTGATACATATATTGATGCAACTACTTTGACAACTTGATCTTTTGATAATGAGAGACAATGGCTTGGTGTTCTTGAGCTTGGGTTGGGTTAACTTGGAAGGTTTATAGAAAGAGAAGCGTGGCTTTCGAACATGGTTTAGTTGGCTTAGGAATTATGTATGGGATTCTCCTAGGTTGTGTTACTACTTTAAAGGCATTGAGGAGAGCTTATAGTGTTTAAAGCATATGTTTTTACATGAGTACTCTTGAGAGTTCCATATGAGTTCCACGTGAGATAAATAAGTGACTTAAAATTTATTTTATAGGAATTTTTGGGTTTAATTCTACATTGAGGAAAACCTATGTGATATGAACCAACCTAAGAAAATATATCAAAATGGAAAAGTGACCATTGGGTCGCAGAAGATGGGAAAACTTGGATCGTGACTAAATCGTGGGATGGTTTGGTCCCAACTACACGATTACATACATGCACTTTCCCTCGAGACTCTGTAATATTTTAGATGAGATGCCTAAGGATATTATAATGCTATCAATTGTAGTCAATATTTTTATAAGTGATTGAGCAAATTGTATAGTTAAATAAGTCAAAAAAGGGAGACACTGATAGGTGACTTGGGCTCAAAATGTGTACATAACTCATGCTTAAGGTGAAAATCCAAAGTTTTCATTGCCAAATTTAGGTGTCTATAGTATCGTATGATACTTTTTGGGGACATGTCATTTGTAAAGAACACATGATAGTGGACTTCATGAAAGAAGTAGTGATTCAATAGTCAGAAGTGCCATGGTCACAAAAAGATGTCTGTGCATATTTGGAACATTGCATTTATTATAAAAAGTTTATACACAATTATGTGTGCATAGTTGAACATTTAGAGGAATTATTGCAAAAGGAGGGACCTTTTATATGCACTTATTTGCAATAAGGATCTTTTGATACGTTGGAAAAAAACTTATGATGGAGCAAATGGAACTTGAAAACATGGTTTTCTTATCACAATGCCCCCCTTTGTAATGGTTCATTTTTGGGACTTAGTCATTTTATGAGTTTTTGTGCTCTTAGTTGGTGAAATTAACTTATGATGGAGCAAATGGAACTTTTTTTGTTTCATTGTTCTGCATTGGTGCCAAATAGCGAAACACTTTGAAAATTTAGGTGTTAGTTAGCTTTGTTGGTCACTTTTGGAACCCATAAAATTGTACCCTCTTTCCTCTTCTACCCTAATTAGGTGCATTTGCTGATTATTTTAAAAATTGAAGTTGGGAATTGTTAGTCAACTAGATTTGACACCAATGAAATTGTTCTGTAGTTTTGTTCCTTCACTGATAGCTTGACCGAGAGCTATGAAAAATTATTGGTTGATCTTATCATTTCCATTTTAGTTTTAATAAACCAACCAAGCATATTTAAACATTAAAATGTTCCATGGGCTCAATGAAATGTTGACTCCACTTTGGGGGAATAAAAAGAATGTCATGTCATTTTAAAATTCATTTAAAAACTTGCCCGATACAATTTTGAGATCTGCCCAATTGTGTTTATATCGACCCTAACCATTATTTTTCCTCCCAAGTATATTCCATTAGCTAAATTAAATTTTCTAGTCATCAAAAAGGTTATCTCACGAAGAGCTCCATTTTCATCATTTCTATAAGTGTTTTCATCCTCATTTGTGTCAGTTTGGGAATTTTTCCTTTCCAAGCTTTCATTTCCCCCTAAGTTTGAAAAATATCTTCCACATTGCAATTTCTAATCTTACTCATTTTTTTGAGAGTGTGAATCATCAAAATGAAGTTTTTAAATGTTGGGTACGATCCCATTTCATCTATGTAAACCATTGTCACTGAAATTAGGGATAATGATATTAAACATGTGGAGCTACCTAATTTTTTTGAGTAGAACGGAAGATGACAAGAGAACTACATTTGTATTGATAATTTTCAATAGTGGTTTAGTACACGCAGGAGGTTTTCATACTTCAGTTTAGTGTGCATATACATTTTTGGCTTGTGATTCATGTTTTGATGCCCAGACCAAGGAATTGAAAGATCCTTAAGGACAAGTCATTGCTCAACTTTATGTTCACCACATCAAATTAGATCTTAGTATCACTCCTCTTGCATATGCTAAGGTAATTACTGTTGAAATGACACAAAAATGAATATGATAACCCTAAAAAAAAGTAAAACTCTGATTTCCAAGTCTTGGTTGAAAATTAAGAATAAAGGTTGTCAAATTGGCTCAAAATCTTTGTAGGAATGACCTAATTAAAGAGTTATAAGGCATTATCACTTTGTTAGATAGTGTGATGAAAGAACCATCCACTAGAGAATTTCATAATTGGAAGTGTATCTTCATCAATTATATATGTGAATGGCAACATGCCTTGAATTGGGAGAGATCATCTGTGAAAACTAGACAAAATAACTTACTTAAATAATACTAAGTCATTCTACATGACTTCATATTTGATATATACCATTACATGATATAGAATTTGGGTTTGTATTTCAGGTTAAGAAATGTGAAATCTTTCCAAGCCCATATATAATAGTTACACTCAACTATCCCAATAACACATGTAGTGTATGAAAGTGGATTCCCCCAAGAGCCGTTGCAGGACTGTTAAGAGGTATTGCACCAAACATACGGGTTGCATGTATTGATATGTAGAATATGTTATCACAACTACAAAAAAAGTGAACGCACATGTGTATATGAAAAGAATAATGGCATACCGTGTATCTATCTAACATAGTAAGCAAGATGTACCATGTGAGTATAAGTAAGCAAGAACAAATGCGACTAAGAAATGTAGTATGTTATAGAGTTTAGATGGAATGGAATGTAGTGTGAGTGTGATAGGAGCCGCGTGCTCCCCAAATGGATGTGAATGACTATGCAGGTGATGAGGTTCATTTATACATGCCCCCTCAGTAGTCAAGAATGAATCGTAGAACAAGAGTGTGTCATCGTGAAATGGTTTGAATGTACACACTAGAAATATATGATCAATAAAGTGTAAATCATAGAGAGAGTGCGTGAGTGAGTGAGGGAACACGTGAGCATGGTGAGATCAATTTGAGATGTATACCCTCAGCTTTCGAGTATGGACCATGAAAGTAGAGTGCATCATAAGGTAATGACTGTAACAGGTAGAAGTAGATGCTAGAAAGATATGTTGTGATTGCGTAGAGTAGATGTTGTGTAGAAAGAGATGAATACCCAAAAATGTGAAGTGTGTAGTGTGTAATGTGTGAGGTTCATGTGTATAAGATGCCCTCAACAGTCAAGTGTGAACCATAGCACGAGAGTGCGTCCTCGGGTAGTGACGACACATGAGTGTATCATAATTTGTATGATGTGCGTGAAAGATTAGACATGGAGTGTAGTGCTAGAGGAGGGGGGAAGAATAAACATGATGCCCTCGAGTGAATGATGATGAATGTGTTATTTGATGATAATGAAAGATGAGGGTCCTCCTTCTTATGCTTACAGAGATAAATGTGTGTGACTATGCTTTAATATCAGTGGTGTATGAGATAAATGTTGTGTAGCTAAATGAAGCCTATGTGCATGCAACCGATGAGGATAAGGTGGAGGCGATGGATACCTATGTGAATCAGAACATAGAGGTGATAGAAACCCATATGAATCAAAATGTAGAGGTCATGGACACCTATGTGAAGTAGAATGTGGAGGTGATGGGCACATGTGTGAACCAAAATGAGGCAATGATGTACACTGATGTGAAGGGGTTTTTGAGTGGTGGACCTAGACTAATGTGATGGAATAGAAGAAGGATGAGACCATGTAGGTCGTGTGTGAACATGTGAGCTAGGATAAGGTTGTGCTTTAGTTTTAAGAGGTCGTGGGGACTTAGATGCTCTAGCAAGTGCAATGGAAACCTTAAGGGGAGGTTGCGGCCATGGCTTGATGGTAAACACCATTAATAGTAATGACTTGCCTATTGTGAATGAACTTTAGACATAAATTATGCATGGAGATGATAGACTTAGTTGTATGGAGGCAGGGGAGACCTAAGAGCATGTCACACCCTTTTACTGAAGCTACCATGAGAAAAGGCACAATCAAAGTCAGAGGACCGGCTGTTATTGGAAGCTTAACACATCCATATGAATTAGGAACTGGATATGAAATTTGTGAGAGTGGATAGCCAATAGTGACAAACAGTGTAATAGAACATGCATTAATGTGAAATGAAGGATCGATCATAATGTTATTGATATAATTGGATCCAATAGAAGCACTAATGTGTAAGTGATCAGAAGAGAATGTAGCATGATAGTAACGATCAAAGAAAGTAATAATTGGTGGGGATGTCTCGGTATAAGAAACTAGAAAATCAAGAGCCCCAGATATAGGAGGAGGCACTACGTGATATGTATGATTGAATGAGGAATCAACCGTTTGCTTATCGTGTTTCAGAAGAGGATTGTTAAAGATCTTGAGCTTATGATTTTTATTGACAAGTGTCGAAGCCATAGATCAGGAAGCTCAATTACATTAGTATCGATCAGATCTTGAATGAGATTGCAAAGTTTGAAACAACGATTTGTAGAATGTAAAACACATTGGTGATAGTCACATCTAAATTTTTCATTGTAATTATGACCTTTTGGACAAGAAGGGTCCAAATTAATTAGAGGAGGAAGCGTAATAAGGTTGTTGTTAACAAGTTGTGGCAATAGAAGATGCAAAGCGATAGTAAATTTTGTATATGTACACTTATGCGGTTGCTATTGAATCTCTTTAGTGTTCAATACAATGTTGACAGTGGCTTTAAATTTAAAAGGTTTTGTTGAGGCTTGGAAGTTATGTTTCTTTGAAAACTCACCAAAGACGAAGCATGTTTCTGATACTTAAGCTTGTCTATAGATAAGAGTTTAGTTTTACGTAGCTTAAGAGTATGACAAAAATGATCAAATGAAGGAAATGTTTCAAAGATAACACTCTCTTGGAGAGATGAAAATAGACTTTGTACGAATAAAATTTGAAGCTCAGAGTCAACAAGCACATTATATATCTTAGCTAAGTTATTTTTATATTGCAAGACATAATCCACTAGATGTTCATTAGATCTTTGTTTAAGTTGTTCGAGTTGAGCATATGAGATCTTAGAGCTGATATTGATAGAGAAGTAGGAAATAAAATCATCTGCGAGATGCATGAAAGATGTTACCGTGTGGATAGGTAGATTAAAGAACCAACGCATCACGTAATCGTGAAGACTGTGAGGAAAGAGATTTGCAAGCAATGTGTGATCACCTGCATAGTCTAGGTATGCTACATGAAATGCTCGAAGATGTTTTTTAGGGTCGCCATGGCCTTTGAAAATAGGCAACTTAGGAGTGAAAAAATTAAAAGGAAGTAAGTAGAAGATATAACGGGTGAGAAAGGAGTATGAAGGAGAAAAGTGGATTCCAAATATGGAGATGCATGAGATGTAGCCAATTGTAGTTGACGAACCTGAGTTTACAAATCCATACATAAAGAAGTTAAATCAGGGGTGTTCGAAGAAGTGTCAGGTTGTGCATTAGAAGCATTAGGTTGCATGATGAGAGCGGTAGTGGTGGGAATGGAAGTAGGAATATGAAGCAGGTTGGTAGAGGCCACGGTGGCCGAAGAAGAACCGATAAGAGGTGCTAAAGTAGCATCACGAGAGTTTTTAGTGACAATTAATGTATGAAGAAAATATGGAAGATGAGTAGGATTATCACGTAAAGCTTGAAATTTTTTTGTGAGCTTGTCTAATTGTTCTTGATCAACATTGGTGTCTTCATCATATGAATGCTCATCATCATAGGCTTCAATGTTTTTTAGAGTAACTTTTTGAGAGTTAGCGAATAGATTTTCAATTTCAGCCATTGATTTAAAAACCCTACGGGAAGACGAAGGAAGCTCGAGATTCTCAAAAGACCCAATATGACCACTACATGTGACAAGCATAAGAAGAAAAACCCTAGAAAGAAGGTAGAAATCGAGCGACGGGTTCACCAAATGATTAACCAAATATAGAATTTTGTAGATGCCTAAATTTGATTGCAATTTAGCAATAAATGAATAAGAAATTAAGAACAAAATAGACCCAAGAAATAAGTGATTAAGATTTAAAACCCTAAGTGTAAATGAGGAGATAAAAAGACTTAGCTAATTCATAATTATTCCTGGACTGTGCCGAAGTGACAAACTGATAAATAGAGAGGGAAAAGTGTCTCACAGAGCCTAGAAAATTGTACAAGTGGAAGATTTTCATAGACTGGGGCGCCTAAAATGGATCAGGGGTGCCTGCGGGCGCTACAAATCTACTATGGGTACTTGTGACTGCTTAAAACCTCAAAGAACCTTCTTCGAAGGGGCCTGGGGTATTTGTTTCCCTTCCCTTCTTGTCATTAGTATGTGCACTAAGTTTGTCGATGTCACCTGTAACCTGCAATAAAGAAATGACCTGTATAACCCTTAAAAGTGCATCAAATCCCAAAAAGAAAATAATACAAATGAGAATTCAGACTGTCCTCAACTGTCAAACGAGTGATCTTAAGACTGAGTGTTGCATTACATTTCAGACCCAATGTAGTTCTAAAAAAATTAAGACACGTGGGCTCATCTAGGAACCACCATAAACATGACTGGTCAAGCTAAATTTTGATGGTGAGTCTAAAGGTAATCTTGGAATCGGGGTGTGGGATGCATTCTCAACAACCATAGAAATAAAATGTTTTGAGCATGCTATTTCTTTGTTCCACAAGCCATGAATAAATTTTGGAAGGATTTCAGTGTCTAAGAAAAAGGGGTACAAGGATATATAGGTAGAAGGGGATTCCTTATTTTTAATCTTTGATATGCTCAAATGTAACACATCTAATTAGAAATTAAATTAGATGTTTCATGGAGCTCATGTCTTGTCTGCATGTTTCCATACCACTACCTTTCAACATGTCATTCATGAATTCAATGCGGCTAGAAACACTCTTGTGAATGTTGGAATAGGGTTGGATCCTCTATCCTCTTTTACTAGCACAAAACCAACATTATGGTCGAGACTCAAGGATATTTTACAGGTTGAAGCAAGCTCATTATGCTAGAAACATTGGACGTGACTAGTGATGCTACAACACATAAACTTATGTTTTTTTTCTTGGATGAGATGGTTCGTGCTGAAGAGGTTAGTGTTTATTTTGAGAATGTTATTGATTTGTACAAAATTATCTTTAGATTGGGAATAGATTATTATTTAGTAACATTTCTGGGATATTGGGTAGCATGATCCCGTGTTTTGAACTTTTGTACCTTTTTGGGGATTTGTAGCTTTGAACTCCTAGTTTGAAGATATGGAGGCTTATCTATAGCCAATGAATTTTTTTACTCCTTTTTATGATATTAATAAAAAGGTAAAGGACCCTCCAATCCTCTTTTATTGATAAAAAATACCTCCAAGTAACTAATTGTTACTTTTACATTGTACTTTTCCTAATAAGTCACACGAGTGACTTTCATACCTTTTATATTTCAAGGAAAAATAAAACAAAAATTACAATGCAAAAATATAAAAAAAAAATCATTTAAAAAGCTAGAAGGAAAGTAAAGAGGTTAAAACTTTTAGTTTTAGGACATATATCTTAAATTTGATCACTGTACCAATGATATTTGATTCATTTGGAATAACAGGGTTCTCAAGACTGTTAAACCAACTTCCCATAACATTTAGCATTTCTGAACTAGTTCCTCCAAACTAAGCCAAGTTTTTAGAAGATTCCACTATTACATTGTGTAGTTCAAAAATTTCATCCATTTTATCTTGATTGAAATCATTAACATTGAATCATTCCTCTTTAACCAAGTTACTGATTTTACCCTTAATATCATTTTTTGTATTGAGCTGCGAGAAATTTTCCTTAAAAATATCATAGCAGAGATCCTTCAGATAAAAAAAAATATTAGCTTTTAGAGATTCACACTTTTCTATGTAATTTTGAAGATACATTGTGCATTCTTCCAATACTTTGAGTCTCCATTGAATACTACAAGACCAAGTTTAGGAAAGATTGTCATTTGAATTAGTAAAGATATTTTTAGAGAATTTTTTCATCAGTAAACACCATGATTCTTAAGTCTTGAATAATGTCAGCCCTTATATTAGCTTCCTTCTTAGCATTTTCAATTTTGGAATTCAATTTCTTTTGAGCTTCCACCAAGATCTCATAAACTTTATAACACTCATCAATGAACTTCAAGCCATTTACCAATAACTTTTCCACCCAATCTTCTATAAATTTATTCATTTGAGTATGTTTATGAATCTCATAAATATATTTAATATCAATATCACTTATTAAAGTGTTAGATGGAAGGGATGCATTTTGAGTAGGATCTAGGGAGAGAAAATATTTTATGTAGGCTAAAAGAGTTTGCACTTGTTCTTCCAATTGTTCTTGTGTTTGTTTCCCTTTTTAATTCTCTCGATGAATCATGAGATTGTTTCTCTCAAATTATGCACATCTCCTTCAAGAGTGGCTTCTCTAAGTGTTATTATTGTTAACTCGTAATCTGCCATAGTAATCTCATTTTTATTTTATCAATTATGGGCTTTACAATATCAAAAAATTGATAGCTTGAGGTGTCTAAGACAAGTCAGGAAGTTACCTTGGCCTTCTTAGGAGCTAGAGCACTAAGAAGAGTAGAAACAACATCATAGTTAGGAGCAACGATTTTTTATTGCATTCTTCTTTTCTTTTCAACCAATAGTTGAACCCATGAGAAAGAAGTCTCGGTGATATCCTCAATGGTTGAAATTTTGATAGGCATATTGAGGGGAGGAGGTGAAGGAGCTTGTGCAAGTATGATTTCTATAAAGGGATACCTTTCAGTTGATACTTATGGAGATATTGGAGCTCTCGTTATAACTAACTTCTACTTTGATCCACTTTCTCCATCTATATCTTCTACATGGACTTAAGTAGAATCTTCCTCCTCCTGTGATGCAAGATCAACCCTTGGAGTTTGAACATAGACTTGTACTATGTGGTTGTTGAGCTAAGGAAGAATGCATGTCTTGATGAACTTGGTGAGCAATAAACTTTCACGAAGCCTTGAATTTTGCCAACTTATTTAGATACATTTTATTTGTTATAAGGATCAATGATGTAGTGAGATCATCAATAGAGACAAGTCAATAAAGGGAAGAGGAGTATGTTGAATAGATCTTTCAAAATTAGTTTCACACATATCAAAACCATCATTGACCATACCTTTTGGAACTTGTTAGAACTTGAAATTCTGATTTTTCTTAAGATTCATCCTTGAAAATGATATTTTTACTACCTCAAATTCATCATCACAATATTTTCAATAATCTTAAATTATAGGCACATGAGAGTATGATGTCGATAGCTGAAGATTTTTGTTGATGATTTTTTTACTATTAAAATATATATTTTGGAGATAGGGCATATTGAAAGGAACAATTATTCTTGTGACATTTTATGCTTCAATTCTTGACCTACATATATAATAACCAAGAGTTATGGGAAATTTAATTCCTTGTACATTTTTATCTCTTTAAGTCTTATGGAGGATACCTAATTGTCTAAATAACTCAATGAGAATGAATTTGTCACTACAATAGATTAGAACTTTGTACAAGATTCTTTCAAACATTGCAACTCTTATATAATAAAATATATAAAATTGGATTAAGAAACTACCAAAATGGGTCACTATATTTTTTACCTCCTAATAAATTTGGTTGGTAGTGCTTCCTTCTAACCATCTCACTATACACAATAGATGCGTCATTCACCCTTTTGAAGTGACTTTTGTCATTTTGCATAGCACATTAAAGTATTGGATTATACACGCTTTGACATACTTTTTATCTTTCTAACACACTAATGGGTGCTTCATGTGCAACATTTGTGTTGCAAGTATATTTGTTTACATGGTTGTTTTCTACTGTCTGTTTGCTTGTGCTTGTCTTTGTATGTCATTTTTTGTGGGCTTTGCCCTATGTATTGCTTGTTCTCTAATTGTTTGTATGCTTACGGCCACTATGACCTTGATTGTCTTGCAACATTGTGAGTGATGTCCCATGTTTGAAACCCACTTTTCATGGTCTACTTTGTCTTCTTGCACATTCACACTACCTTTTTGCATCCTTAGCTTACACATTGTCTTTTACATGCATGTTTATCTTGCTTGTACTGACACTTGTCTCCTAGCGATTTTATTTGTGTGTGCCTTGTTTTATACCAAGCACACTCCCTCCCCCCTGCAGAGCATTAGTTTCAACACATCAGTTGGTCCTCCTTTGGGTCGCATACTCCTCAACGATGTCACATGCATCCCAAATAGGGGGGCATCATTTGGGTGAATTAGTTACCCCATACAATAGTTAACAATCATCACATAACACAGTTCAATATCGATGCAACATATTCATAAGTAACAACAATGACCCAAATCCTGACTTAGGTTCTTACCACAACACAGACACTAGCGCTCAGACCAGGATAGTAGCGCATGGGTGCCCTTGACCCTTCCTGGATGCATGTGACCAAGGGGTAGTTACATAACATTTATCAGTTCAACATAGTTTACAACACATCACAAAACAACTTTTATAGGAGATTATTCCTTCAACACTTGACATGCATGCACTACACAACATTTTATACTTTCACGTTGGATCGGAATTGTTTGAAATGGATAAAATTTTTATACACCATCTAAAATGGTGTTCTACATTTTGGGAAGTAATTAAAGGTTGGAGGATGACACCATACTTTTCTCCCTACACTTCTTCAATGTCTTGGTGTGAGATCACCCAAAAAACTCACAGTCAGCGCAACTGGCATGGGATCACCCAAAAAAATTATTCTTCTACATCATCTTCATGATACTTTTTATCTCTTTTCTCATCACAGATTAAGTGCACATGTTCTTTTTTCACATTTTTACATACTTTTTTACTCATTTTGATCATACACATGTATTTGACTACTTGTTCATTCTTCTCTTTTACAGGTTCATCCTTATGGAAAGTGGTAGTCACACCATCACATCAAACACATATCAACATATCAACAACAATCGACATCAACAACAGGTATAACCATGACAACTACACATACGCTCTCCCCTAGGGTCATCATCATCTCTTTTCACTTCCTCTTCTCTAGCTTCCATGCTTCACATTTTTATCATTCCACACTTTTCTTTGTCTCTCGGCATGCTTTTCGCCATCGATCTACATGGTTATTAGGTACCCAGCTTCTATCTATTTTATGTTATCGAGATTTCACTCAACAACATAAAGTGGGGACAGATGTAGACACTAAAGCATGCACTTTGTGTATCTATGTAGTCCTGATCACATACTACTGTTCATATGATTCCTAAGTAAGAAAAGTACTAATTCTTTTTTTTTGGATTGAGGGTAAATTGAGGGTGTTT
The DNA here is from genome assembly GCA_019776745.2 of Taxus chinensis. Taxonomy (NCBI): domain Eukaryota; kingdom Viridiplantae; phylum Streptophyta; class Pinopsida; order Cupressales; family Taxaceae; genus Taxus; species Taxus chinensis. The sequence goes on from CM034146.1 coordinate 802,655,991, forward strand.
GAAAGGACCCACATCCTTGTACACTTGAGGATTTTTGAGAGGATCCACAACCTGGTTACAATGAAGGGTACCACTATTAGGAACCCAATTGAAGCAACCATGAAACCGAAGTGAAGATGCAGCGACCGTCGACAATGACCGCAGCGAGTGGGACAACAATTAGAACAACCACCAGCATCGGCAGCGAGAGGAGTAGCCACTAGGATCAGTAGTAAGCGGAGCAGCCACAAGTGTCAGTAGTGAGAGGAGCAGCCATGACCACAACGAGAGGAGCAGCCATGACCGCAACGAGAGGAGCAGCAACAGTGAGCGGAGCAGCCACCAGCGTCAGTAGTGAGAGGAGAAGGAGCCACCAACATCGACAATGAGAGGAGTAGCCACCAGCGTCAGTAGTGAGGAGTAACCACCAGTGTCAGCACGAGTAGAGATGCCGCCTCTAGCGGTGAAACCACCTCTAAGGAGGATCGTGCCTCGGGGGATTTGAAACTGGGTGGGTAAGCACACAACCATGTGACTTGACCGCACCACTTCCACCCCATCGGCAAGAAAAGTACTAATTGACCCATGTCTTTGGGCTTGCTTTCTGTTGCTACCTTTGATCTTACACTCTTTCTTGCCAAGTCTGCCTTTTTATACTTCAGCATTTCTTAACCTAGACACCAGCGCCCAGCTAGGATACCAGCACCAGGCACCCCCATCTCCTCTCAGCGCCCCCAACCTCTTTGTACTTTGCTCACATATTTTGGGTCTATTCTAGCCGTTTAGGCATATTATCTTTTTGGTAGTTTGCCTTTTTGGGGTTAGTTAGGAAATTTAAGCAAGGGAATCATATAAATATAAAGTTATGTGATCATAATAAAGGACCAAACACTATGCATTAACTATCACCACATAAGGTTGCATTCAAAGTCCATTATAAGAGCACTCAAGCATTCATCTAACATCCACACACAAGGGCAAGGGACTGATGCTTTTGCATAAATGCATAGGAGGGGAAGTTCATTCTCTCATGCACACATCTATTTACATTTCTTACATCTAGCTACTTTCCTACTATCAAGTGTGACAAGCACAAGAGGCACCTAGGACACAATCTATTCACACACACACATAGAACTGCATTGGGTCTGAAATGTAGTGTAATGCTCAATCATAAGATCACTTGTTTGACAACTAAGGACAATATGAGCCCTCATTTGCATTATTTTCTTTCTAGTATTTAATGCGCTTTTGAGGGTTTTACTATTCATTTCTTTCTTGTAGGTTATAGTCGAAATCAAATAACTTGGTGCGACATACTAGTGACAAGAAGCAAAGGAAAACAAATACCTTGTGCTCCTTCGAAGAAGGTTCTTTGAGGTTATAAGAAGTCACAAGTGCCCAAAGAAGATCTGCAGCACCTGTAGGCACCCTGACCCATTCCAGGCGCCCCAATCTAGAAAAATCTTGCAGTCACACAATTTTATGAGGCTCTATGAAACACTTCTCCATTTTTGTTCATCAGTTCTTCACTTCGGCACAATCCAGGAATAATTGTGACTTAGCTAAGTCTTTTTATCTCCTCATTTTCACTTGGGGTTTTAAATCTTAATTGTTTATTTTCTTGGGTCTATTTTGTACTTAAGTGCTTATTCACTTACTGTTACATTGCAATCATATTTAGGCATATATAAAATTTTATTTTTTCTTAATCATGAACTTTATATCTACATTTATTTAAGTCAAATATATGTATAGATGGGAATATTTAATCTTGGGAAAGTATTTTATGTTTTGTATTGCTAGAATCTTGTTTTATTATTGACATGCATGAGTAGATGAAGATCTGATTTTACTTTTTCCAAAAGTGTTGTCACTCACCTTCTTTCTCTTAAAATATATTTCTTCAATTATGTTTTTCTCCTTGTATCTTCTATAAAAATTAGTATATGGAATATAAAACCCCCTCTAAGATAGTTTTAGTGTAAATGTTATAAATATTCTACATTTCATTTTTGGATTTCAATAAGGGATCCTCCTTATTATGGAGGGGAAAAATTTATTCCCTTAAACTATTTTCATTTTTTCAAACTACAAAAAAATTGTCAATAGTTTTTTGTGCCCATCATAGGACCATGTCATAACCCTTCAGTGTTTCCCATGACCTCCTTTTGTTATCTATATGACTATCCATATGACCATTCATGTAATTCAAGTCCATGTTCTTCAACCAAATCTCAATTGGATTCAAGCCTTACAGGAAGACATCTCTTCAAATCTTAGAATTATTGCATTGGACAATCGAACAAGTGAATTTTAATATCAAAGAGTTGTTATCATCATAAATACGGAAGAAGAATGTGTTAACATTGTAAATAGGGCTACAAATTTTATGACTTAGATAATACTTGTTCATATTGTAGTAATATTGCTTCGGAGAGTTGCTCAGCCACCTCCTACTCCCAGACAATAGATTTTGTAATGATCATCACAAGTTTTCCTCTTGTTTAGTAACCAAAATTCATCCTCATACAAGATACCTAAAAATATGTTTATGCAAATTTAAGAAGTTTCATTTGGAGAAATGTTGTAAATATATCACACTTCAATATTTACTCTGGAGTGTTAGATTAAGAAGAGTGAAATTCAACTAAATTGAGAAGAATTGAACTCATTAAGAGAATGTTGAATCAACAAGCAAGATTTTGAATAAAATAGTTAAATTTTTGAATCAAATGACTATTTATTGTTGGGATCCTTTTACACAACCCAATCTCATTCTTTTCATGGAAAATTAAGAATACATATCAAAAGAGCTAAGGATAGTTGCTTATGTTAATCATGTTGATAATATCTAGTATAATATAATCAACAAACTTTTGAACAAAGAGGATGATCATATGCATGTAATAAGAAGATTTTAGTGTGTCAGGAGAAATCAAAGAAGAGAAGCAACTGGTATCATCCTAGTGATCCCGGTTGCTCCCACCACCTCTGTTGTTCTAATAATTCTCATTCCTCCTCCTATTCCCACTTCCCCCCCACCAATAAATATTTTTGAAGCTGTAAAAAAGAAGGTCCACCAGAGGAAGTCAAACATAATGTTCAAAATACTCTTTCTTCAATTTGCAGTAGTTACACCATTTCAAATTGTCGCTAGAAAAGAAAGAGTAAAATAACTATGATTACACCTCCAAGTAACTAGAAGTTAAACTCTCCATCCAAAGTCAAATTGAGTGAAGCCTTGACTTTATCAGGTACCATTTTACCTTTGTAAACTATTTTTCCCAAGATAACAACACAAGTCCCTTGGGGAAAATATATTTGACCAATGGATGAGGTCCAACCACTTCATGAAGTACCAAAGATAAGAAAAATTATTTCCATAAATTTAGAGTAGATGGGAAACAATGTCGTGAAAATCATATTACATAATTTTTTGTTGCATATAGAGTTTTACGAGTTACTCATGAAGATATTTCAGTTAAGATTTTTGTTGAGAGTTTACAAGATAATGCCATCGAGTGATTTTATCTGCTAAGGACCAGGAAACATGCAGGTATCATGTGAGATTTTATTAATGTTAAAATGCATATCATAGTACAATAGAATGCTACAATATTTCTATATATTGGACAGTAAGAAACTAACCAACATGGTTAGAACAACTTCCTAAATACATCTAGGAAGCATAATAAAAATGCAATATAGACAAATATATGTTGCACATGTGCAACAATAAACCTACACGAATACAATATGACAGATATGGTTATAAGACAATATAACAATATAATAATATTAAGAACTAATATTACCCAAGTAACTACTAACTATTTACCAACAATGAATGTAACAAACTATTACCTGCGGTAAATAGTAAATGCATAAATTACTAAGGTAAACTATGTTTTACCTAACATTCCTCCCCTTAATTTTGCATTACCTCAAGGGATGAGGAGAGGAACTCTCTGAACAACTCAAACTTATCATGTCCAAGTGAATTTGTGAAGATATCTACTCGTTGTTCAAATGTTGGGAAAAACTGAAGCTGTACATTGTGTTTCAACACATGCTCGCGTATGAAATGAACATGTACCTCAATATGCTTAGTTCTCTCATGAAAAGCTAGATTGCGAACAAGTTTGAAAACACCCTCATTTTCAATATACAAGGTGGCATATTTCTTCTGTGACACTCCAATTCCCTCAAGTATGCTACGTAGCCATATCGCTTCGTAGACAGCTCCACCAACAACATGATATTTGGCCCCTGTAGAAAAGTGAGAAATAAAATTTTGTTTCTTGCTTACCCATGGTATTGGTCTAGATCCCAAAAAAAATACATATCTAGAATTGGATTTCCTATCATCAATATTACCTTAATGATCTGAATTTGAATATCCAGTCAAGAAGAAATGATCATTCTTCTTGTACTCTAGACTAAGATCCATAATACCCTTGAGATATCTCAAGATCCACCTTGCTATTTTCTAAATGACAAAATCTAGGTTCCTGCATGAACCTAGAAAGATAACTAACTGCAAAGTTGATATCTGGTGTAATATATGTGAGGTAAATGAGACTCCTAATCAAATGTAGATAAAGAGTTTCATTTATTGAAGGATATGGATCTGTATGAGATAACTGAAGTCACATTTCCGGTGCATAATCCATCATCCTAAATTTCTAGAGCGTTTTCTTGGTATATTTCAATTGAGAAACAAAGATATGATTCTCCTTCTTCTATACTTCCAATCCATAACAACGGTGCACGAGCCCAAGATTTTTCATGTCGAATGATTGATTAAGATCTTTCTTCGTAGCATCGATCCTCTTCATTATGCTCCCAATGATGACTAGATTGTCGACATATATAACAACTATCATAATCTCTCCTCTTGCCTCTTGAGGTAGAGATTGGGATCATATGGATTTTTAAAAAACCCATGTTGAATGAGATGCTCATCAATCTTGATGTACCATGCTTGGGGTGTTTGTTTAAGGCCATACAAATATTTTTTGACTCTCCATACCTTTGTTTCTTCACCAGGTATGACAAAAACCTCAGGTTGAGTCATGTAGACTTCCTCCTATAGATCTCCGTTCAGAAAGGAACTTTCACGTTAGTCCGATGGACGTTCCAACCAAACTGAGAAGCTAGAGAAAAAATCATCCTAATCGTTTTGATCTTAATTGTAGGAGAAAATGTCTCATCATATTTTATGCCTTCCTTTTATGTATACCCCTTCGCTATCAGTCTTTCTTTGTACTTGTCTATGGTCCCATCTTCTTTGCACTTTATTTTGAACATCCATCTTCAACCAATGGGTTTCCTCCTTGGTGGAAGATCGATAAGATGCCAGGTTTTATTTTTCATCACTAAATGATACTCAACATCCAGGGCATATTTCCAATATTTCAACTGCAGGGCTTCTTGAATAGTAGATGGCTTAACAGATTGAATAACTCTACTCATCAAAAAAAAAATTTACCTCTTCTCATGCTTTACTATGAGTCCATGGTCTAGTGTGTTAGGAAATAAGGGATAAAATATGTGGAATAATCCCTCACATAATCGCAACAGTAGAAACTAATATGCAGAAATTATTACGGATCTCAAATAAAAGTGTAGAATAAAATAACACAACACAAAGAGACAGTATTTAACGTGGTTCACCCAATTTGGGCTACGTCCACCAAGAATCACTTGCTCAGATTTTATTACAAGTCACCGCTCTCTCAACACAATACCCAGATCTGTTTGGAGCTATGCTCAACAAACTCTACAGAATTCACACCCGAATTCAAAACACATATGCAATGTTACATTATATCTACCATATAAATAGACAATTGCTTAAGTAGTTTTACAAAACTATGGGTATCAAAACCATGGGCCAAAACCGTCCCATAAAGCAATGGGTCAAAAATCCCACCCATATGAGAAAATCACGTTTCTCGATATATCAAGCACGTTTTAAGGCCAAAAAAAATTTTGGGGTCTGCGCCCCCGGACCCCTGCTCGGGGCTCGACCCAACCTCGAACCCTAGTGAGACAACTATGGAAAGTGTACATTACTCTTAGTGTATAGTATTTAACATTTTCTCACATGGAAAATAGGCTCCACAACCTAACAATCTCCCACTTGGAGACTAGTTTTCCTCTGAGCAAGCTTCTCAACCCTTCACTAGTTTCTGTGAAGACCGACTAAAGCTGAACACAGCTTCAATTTTTCCCTTGTAACCACCTTGGTCATTGTACGATGGAAAAGTGACAAGTGAGTGTGGGAATCTACAAGTAACTCTTCCTCGCAGCCGACCTCCCGAGGTCGTGCCGAGATAGCCGGTGGGGATGGAATATGTGTGGGACATAGACAAACTAGTTAGGCAATCTAATGTCTTCTACATGCACTAGTAGAAATTACGAATCTAAGGCAAAGAAGGCCCTCCTAACCTGAACTGGTGTGATAGACTGATCGACAAGGATGACTACTCGAAGGCTCCAATCAATATCAAGCTCTGGCATGATTCGGTCTATAGGTTGTGGAATACGTGGAAAATGACCTGGGATAGTTTTCGTGTATATCTCCAGATAAGGTCATATGGTGGATGGTAAATATAGTTAACTCTATGGATGATTCTTTGGCCTAGTCCAGAACTCTCTAGCTTTATTAGCTGCTGTATCTAGTAAAGATAACTGTTCAATGATGATAGGTGGAAGTGGAGTGGACCTGAATACTAGTGTGCGTAGGCCAGTGTCTATGTCTGATTGACTTACGGATTCGTTGGGTTGCGGGATTTGTGGATCGCAACCGTAGACTCTTGGTTGTTGTGGTCCTACTATGGTCATGCGTAGAATTAGTTCCTAATCCCTAGTATCCAATAATCATATGCTTTCTCAGCCTCTATATTCAAAATTAATAGCTGTGCGATCTTCTCAGAGTACCTCACAGGCGTTCTTGCAACCTGAATTTTTAGGCTGGTATCTATATCTGTGAGAATGTCTCCTGCGTCCGGTTGTGGGACCAAAGGATCACAACCGAATGTTTGCTCTCTTTCAAGCCCTTCTACAGTCATATGGATGTTACCTAGGGTAATCTGTAGTTTGGTTGATTTGACCAAAACGTGTGTGCTTGGTCGTCTTCTATGTTTAACCCGCTCAACTGGGAACTGATCTGTTGTAAGTTTGTTGTTGTTTGGAAGACTTGGATTCTAAGATTCTGGTCTATGTCAACAATTGCTGTGACGAGATTGGGTTGAGGCACAATTGGCTCCAACACGTATTCTCTGGGCTCCCTAGGTCCCGTGATTGTCATACAAAAGCAATAATGTAAACTTAACTACGGCAAAGTGAAATTTAACTACTTTGAATATATCTATAGCATATATGATTTCTCTATTTTTATATTTTCTGATGAACTATTCGAATGAATTTAACAACTAATTTAATACATCTAGAAATTGACAGCTAAAGATAACAATTTAAAACAAACAAAATAACTGAGTATAGCTATTTGTCTGTGCAATTTGTAGATCTATTCTAAACAATGAAATAATTGATCTAATCTATTTGCAAGGCCCTCGATCCTACCTCAGAAGTGAGGAGTGAATCATAGTTTCTCAGAAACTATCAATCCCCACAGCTTCCCTGGAAATATCGAGAGTAGAATTGACTAAAATAAAGTGATTGGCTACTTTATTTGATATGTTTCTAACTTAGAACTTTGAAAGCTAGAACCTGGATTCTGCAGAACAGTGGCGAATTCGATGGTGTGTGTGATTTTGTCCCCTTAGCGTGATCTCCTCGTTCCTTCGTGTTCACGTGGATCCAGAAAAGCATGTAATGCTAGCATCAACAGAAGTAGATATTGGGACAAAGGCAGCTCAAGATACGGACTGAATACAATGTGAGTAGGAGAGGGATAGCGCAAGAGTACAGAGCTTGGCTTATGTAATTCCTAGTAGGATTTATTGCGAGTCATGCAACATGAAACATCCAGAACCTGAAACTATCCTGTTTGAAGAACAAAACCTGCAACTTTAATGGCTTCCTATTGATAAACAGACTATCCTATTCCAATGGATTGGATGAAATAACAACAGCACTTGCACAAGATGGATATGTGGCTTACTAACAGTAAAATAATGCTAACTAAGCATGCAATGAAAGAAACTAAGCATTCTAAGCAAAATGAAAATTAAATCTATTGCAAAGAGAAATCAGAGGCAAAATTTGAGGGGCCATTTGCTTGAGCACAAGCCAACTATTTATAGCATTTGCATTTACCCAAGGTAAAAACCAAATAGAACTCTTAAACTATAAACAATGGCAAAACACTATTCCAGGGAATCAGAATCATAAATGCAAGCTTATGGCGGTGAAAGAAAGCTGGTAAAACATTGAAATTACATGAGTCATGTTAAAAGTGCTTTCTGGAAAATGCGTAAAGGACCGCCACCCTGAGCCGCAGTTACAGGACCCTGTTCAGGGCGGCGATCACGAGACCGCCGCCCAGGTCAGGGCGGCGGTTTCGTCACTGAAGAGCAAAAGGCCAAGAAAAGAGGGGAAAAGGGAAAAAAAAAGCACGCGGGGGCTAAGCGGGGCATGCGGGATGTTAACACACACTTGGAGATCTTTTTCGGATCCCGAACACCTTGCGAGGAGACCTGTATCATCATTGGGGCACCTGTTACGTTGTTTCGGCAGTACAGTACCTTACAATTTTGGGTACGTACATATTGCCCCCTCGGAGAAGCGTTTTAGCCATGAAGAGGCGTAAAACGGTGGGTCCGAGTATGGCAGTCCCGAAATGGGAAGTTAGAAGTTATACCTGATACATCCGTGTGTTGAAATGACACCGTCCAAAATTCTTGCTACCTGCAAAATGAAAAGAGAACTCAAGTGCAGATAGACACAATAGTTTGGAAAATAAACACTAAAATAATAGGAAATGAGAACGTACCATTTGTGCAGGGATAAGAACTTACCTCCGCCGGCGCTCCAAACCTGTGAAAAAGGCATTTAAAACGAATCAGGGTGCTATATATATGAAAGTGGGCCCATTTTCCTATTCATTTGCGCGAGTTGATTTGATTGATTTTGAGCTCTGGAACCCACGGTGACGGTTTCTTGCATGAGTAGAGTCAAAACGTCCATGACGGGATAGTGATCATGCCTCCGCGAGCGGAACATCGACCCACGAGATCACAGGTTAGTTTTCTTCAATTTATCCTTTTTACCCCCTTAATTTTGAAATGCTAAAATCTTTGTCGTGGGGGGGTAATTTTTGAAAATGTTAGTGTTAAAAGGTCCATCTAGGGGGGGGCGCCTACCGGGTAGGCCTTGTTTTAGTTAAAATGGTCTTGTTTTGTCATTTTTTGGGATTTTTAGGTTTAAAAACCCACGTGGGTTTTTGGGCCACGACCGCCGCCCTGCCCAGGGTGGCGGTTACACGACCGCCGCCCTGGCAGTTACACGGGCCTATAAGGCGGGTTACAAAACTGCCTCCCTGCTCAGGGTGGCGGTTTTGCACAGAATGCCAAAAGAACATCTGTTTGAGATTGTTTTTGCATTTTTAGCATTTCTACATGCTTTCATGATTTTTCAGTATTATTTGGATGCTAACTTGCTCTGTTTTGTGTGTTTTTGGGTGTATGCAGGCGAGAGAGGAGTATATCCAGTGGAGCCGAGAGAGGGAGTGTGACTGGCTCCCAGGAGTATTGGATGCCCTTTCACAGGATGAGGAGGACACTCTTCAGAGGGCCGGGATACTACGCATCTCACGCGTGCCCCATGTTGCTCCTTCCAGTCACATTCTTTGTGACTTGTTCTCATATTGGGATGCTGATCAGAACACCTTCCGATTACCAGGGGTCCGTGGTGAGTGGACCATTACTCTAGAGGATGTCTATACCATTCTGGGGGTCCCGATTATTGGGAGACGTCTCACCCTTGAGACAACAGGTTCGCGGGCCCAGATAGCACAGTGGGCTTCCTATATGGGAGATGCAGTCATCTCCATGGGGTCAAAGAAGGGGGTTAGAGTTCGATCCATTCCTAGTTTTCCCATCCCTCTACTTCGCCAGGCTATCATGGAGATCCTTGCCTCGAGACTGATCGGGGACAAGGGAGGAGATACATTGTTATATTGTTGGTCCCCCATTATTGCACAGATAGAGGGACATGGCCGGATATATGCCTGGGGAGCAGACATACTTGGGACCACCTACCATGATTTATACAGGGTAGTTCATTTACAGGGGCATTCCTTGAGCCACCCGACCCTAGTCATGAGTTGGGTCTATGAGTACTTCATCCCCTATGGCAGAGGTGTAGAGGCGGCAGATCTCGGAGCTGTGAGGGCAGCCAGATGGATAGATATGTCGGTGCTCTGAGAACCTCATCAGCCAGTTGCTTCTCTGACTACTGCCGACATGGAGGCCACACCATATCAGGCTATGGCAGGTATATGGGGCGAGGAGGCTCTTACTTTGATTTCTTGCTCCACGACAGGGTAGCTTATTGATAGAGTGGGGCGAGTGGAGATGCACCCCTTTGGCCGAGTCCCTCAGTAGTTTGGCCTACCATACATGGGTATGCTTCCCCCGAGTAGTGCCAGTATATAGATCCGTTCGAGGAGGCCAGAGGGGGGCCTAGAGGCTGGGGTTGGACAGTGGTTACTCCTGGCATTCCTATTACAGCCAGGAGGGTAGTACGTGCTAGAGGGAGAGCCGGTGCACCTCAGGCACCCTTGCTTCAAGATTGTCGCGGGTCCTGCCCATAGCAGCAATGACCCCATTGAGGTAGACTCTGAGTCTGAGGAGTTTACAGGGGGAGAGATAGAGGAGGAGATCGAGGAGGATAGTGATCCTAAGTGGCATGATACTAAGGATATCATGCAGGTAGAGAGGGCCGAGCAGAGTGCAGAGAGAGTGACTCTGGTTTCAGAGGAGCCACTCTCTTAGGGCCATGGCGGGGAGGATGAGTCTGTTGCGGGGTGCTACGTTGCTCCAGTCACAGGAGCAACCCCTCAGTCAGCGGCGGCATCCGTGGCAGGTGCTGATCCTATAGATCCATCCTGGAGGCCTAGTGATCCGAGTAAGTTACCCTCTCTCCTTTTAATGTTTGTTTTTAGTTAGGATCTCCTTAGTTGCTATCTCTCATTTTATTTTATCTTGTATTTCTAATCTCTTGTTTGGTTTCTAATTTGTTTTCTCCTTTGTTTGCAGAGACTGCCGATGAGTGGTGGGATTTGATTCACAGGGTATGCACTGATACCTTGATGATCCCCATGGAGAGGACCCATGCTGAGTTGTTTGTAGATGCTGGGGAGCCCTCAGCAGCTGGTAGACACAATGACATCTTTGCCCCAGTCTGGCATGTGGCCAAGATGGTATCGACTCTTTGCATGGAGCTAGCGGGGTATAGGACGGCCGAGCGCTTGATGAGGAGCCATTCTCGTGGTGAGACTGTGGCTGCCCCTTGAGATCCTAAGCCCTCCGTGCATTCAGAGTGCTGGCGTAGCTAGAGTCCTAGGCATGGGCGTGCGCCTTCAGAGGGGTCTCGTAGGGATTGAGAAGCCACTTAGCTCTCTAGATTTTGTATGATACATTCTTTTGTATATCCTGGGATCTTTAAGCATTTTGATCATGCTTAGTACATGATGGCATTGTATAGAAAATTTGATCATTCATGTATATATATTCTTTTTCGGACCAAACCTTTGGTATTTATGGCTTTTCTTCTTTTCTAGTTTCCTCATGTAGATTATGATGTATGTATACTTGTATGCTATTTTTTTTTTAAATGTATGCAATGGAGAACAAATGATGCAAGTGTTTATTTTCCTTTTGTATTTCATGATGTTGATATATGATAATGTAGATACAATGTGATTTTGAATCTCAGTTTCTGTAAGCAATTTTGTGATACTTCATATTTGTTTTGGCAAAGTGGTGAAGATAAATTGATATGATGAGCAGATAGACTTGCCCCTACCCCCAACTCCATGCAACTAGTAAGATGCGAGGGCTCATCACCGAGAGTTGGAAAGGGCACAAGTCATGAAATGTGTTGAAATGATAGTGATGAAAGATAGAACAAAGCTTTGGGGAAACCAAATTAGGATACCACCAGTCCACTCACTCGAGTGACTTCATAGTTTTGGATGCAACTTACTTTGCGGTTTATCCAGACTTAGATCCTTGGATGGCCACATGGTAGACAAAATCTAGGTTTTTAGGATTTTGAACTCTTTTGGAATTTTGGACATCTGATTCATTTGTTTTTGACTCAAAGACTTTGAGATTTGAATTGTTTGTTTATGACCTTTTGCATTTGTTTGTCAAGAGGACCCCCTACACTTTGCCCCATGCTACTAGTAAGAAGCGTGGGTTTATCACCATGGACAAAGCATATGCGAGTAAGGGCATTTCCATCCTTTCCCAACCCTATGTCACTAGTAAGAGACGCAAGCTCATCACCAAAGGTTGGTGGGGCAAGGAAATGTGTAAAATTAAAATTTTCTGTTTGATCAATATTTGACTTGTTTACTTGAGTAAAATGTCAGTATGTGCTTATTTCTCAAAGAGATATACGTATGGGATAGATGTGACACCATGAAGCTTATAGAACAAACCATAGGCAAGACACCTATCGTAAGAAGAAACTAAAAGTGAGAATAAACCTGTAGATCTTGGCATGATTACCGTTAAGACTTTGTCATATCTAGCTTTATTTGATAAACTGATTTTGAGACAATTTGATGTTATCATGGAAATGGAGAAATATGATTAGAGTGTTTATGCCAACAACATCATGAGTTTGTAATGAATTTCTTTGAGAACAAAATTCCTTGATCACAATTTGTGTACGAAACAAGTGGACAAAATGATCTTAATCTATATGAAGATGCAATGTAAATGTAATTATAAATAGTGCTAGTTACTTATGCGTAGAACCGCTTGAGGTGTAGAGAATTGACTATTTCACCAAATTCCTCACCTTCCAACATACATAAGAGGTATGCACCATTTCCATAATCCTTCATGACTCGGTATGGGCCCAACCATTTGGGCCGGAACTTCCTTCCTTCGCTGGTCTTCTTATTGATCCGGCTGTCTAGCCTTAGAACTAGATCACCTTCATATATGTCACGTTCATAAAATTTCTTGTTATACTGTAGGCACATCCGGTCAGCATAGGCTCTGTGCCACTGTTCAGCATCTAACCTAGCTTCATCCAGGCTTTCTAGTTGGGAGAGACGCGCTTCTCTGTAAGTGTCTTCATCCAGAATCCCTTGTAATGAAATACGGAGACTGGGTATTTCAACCTCAAGTGGGAGAACTGCTTCTGCCCTGAATACTAGTGAGAAAGGAGTTGCTCCCATTGGTGTTCTTATTGAGGTTTGGTGGGCCCATAAGGCCAGATATAACTTCAAGTGCCAATCTTGTTTGTTTTCTTTCACCGTTTTAAGGAGAATGGATTTTAGTGTTTTATTTTTCGCCTCAACCTATCCATTGGCTTGAGGGTAATACAAGGAGGCTATATGATGGCTTATTTTAAATTTATTGCAAAATTCGCAAACTTCGTCATTCTTAAAAGAAGTTCCATTATCTGAGATAATGATTTGTGGGATACCATACCTGTAAATGATTTGGTTCAAAATGAACTTGGCGATTACAGAACCCAGTACAATAATAAGGGGCATAGCCTCTACCCATCTTGGTAAAATATTCGGTGGCCGTGATTATGAAATTATGGTCATCTGTAGACGAGGGAGAGAATTTCCCTATTAAATATAGGCCCCATGTAGAAAAGGGCCATGGAGTCGTGATTGGTTGTAGAGTTTGAGCCGGCATGTGGATCTCATGGGAGAATTCTCGGCACTTATGACACCTGCGTACAAACTCTACTGCATCGTGTTCTAGAGTGCGCCAGAAATAACCCATTCGATGTATTTTACGAGCGGTGGCATGGCCACCGAAGTGGCCTCCACACATTCCACTATGAGATTCATGGAGAATCTTCTTGGATTCTTCTGTGTCGACACATCTTAGAAGCATTCCATCGAACACTTTCCGATAGAGCACTTGTTCTATAATGACGTATTTTGCTACGATAATGCGTAACCGCCTTCTGTGTTGTGGTGTAGCCCCTTCTGGATACGTATGGTTCATGATATAATTAATGATATCAGTGTACCATGGACACTCAGAGATAGGAGGTCTGGCTTCAATGTAGTATACGCACTCATCTGGAAAATCCAGATCTACTAGATCACCTCCATCTAATGGGTTATCAGCTAACCAATCCATGATGATTTGTCCCTTAATGGATTTCTGATTTACAAATGTTAATTCGAATTCTCCCATTAAGGTTATAAAACGTCCAGCCTTCTTAGAAAAGGACCCTTGCGTGAGAAAAGTTTGTAAATGGTCTTTTTTTACCATGACCCTTGTTTCTTGATTTAGCATATAATGTCTTAAACGTTTGGTTGCAAAGACTATAGCAAGGCATTCTCGTTCGGCCTGTGTATAACGTGTTTCATAGTCGAGCAATGTTCGGCTAATGAAATAAATCACACGTTCTCTCTTGTCATCATCTTCTTGAGCCAGCATACAGGCTAGCAAGACATTGGTAGCTCGCGAGTATAAAATTAATGGGCGATCTAGCTTAGGTGGCATTAGCATAGGTGGTGATAACAGGAAATGCTTAACTGCATCAAAAGATTCATTGCAATCTTCGGCCCAATCAATACTATAATCTTTCTTGAGTAGATTGTTGATTGGATGGATGGCGAAACTTAAGTCTAGGATGAATCTCCGGATTGCACCAAGTTTTCTGAGAAATGACCTGATTCCAGATTCATTCGAAGGTGGGACCATTTCAAGGACAACCCGAATTTTGGTTGGGTCAACATCTATCCCTTGTGACGATATGATGTAACCCAGGAGCTTCCCTCCTATTACACCAAAGACGCATTTTTCTGGATTTAGCGTGACTCCGTATTCTATCAGACGTGAAATAATAATGCGGAGTACTTCCGGATGGTCACAATGCTTCTTGGCCTTAGCCAACAAGTCATCTATGTAGGATTCCACGATTTTATGAATTAGATCACATAACAACATAGCATAATAGCATAGCAATAAGTTCCCCAAGGAGTTATAAACGTGGTTTTAGATTGATCTTGTTTAGATATTCTGATTTGATTGTATCCAAAGAATCCATCCATGAGAGACAAAAGTTCAAATCCAACTGTTGCATCAACAATGACATCTATGGATGGTAATGGGAAGTCGTCCTTAGGACATGATTTGTTAATGTCTTAGAAATCTATGCAGATGCATATCTTCCCATTCTTTTTGAGAATGGGAATGATATTAGATACCCATTAAGAGTAATCGACTGGTTTGATGAATCCTACTTGGAGGAGCTTTATCACCTCCTCTTTCACCATGAGAGCTACCTTAAGTTTCATCGGTCTCGACTTTTGTTTAACTAGCTTTGCATCTGATTTAGTGACGAGTTTGTGCACCACAATGTGGGGTGAAACCCCTGTCATTTCCATAT
Organism: Taxus chinensis; assembly: GCA_019776745.2. Classification (NCBI taxonomy): domain Eukaryota; kingdom Viridiplantae; phylum Streptophyta; class Pinopsida; order Cupressales; family Taxaceae; genus Taxus; species Taxus chinensis. Next base: position 802,671,546 of record CM034146.1, read on the forward strand.
AATTAAATGCAAACACCTTCTGATGTTTTTTGAGGATCCGAGTGTGTATTTCTACTTCTTCTGGGGTTAATGAGGATCCTAGCTTCAATATCCTTGGTTCATCTTCCGTTCCAATGTTAACATCAATTGTTTCTTCGATTAAAGAGGTGTTACCTTCTTCAAACTCAGGCGGGGCTGGAGGTAAGTCCAAATCGTCCCCATTTTCTACTGTGTTTATGCTAGGCTCCATTTGCGAGGGAAGCTCCATTATGGGATTTCCGAAGTAGGAAGACGAATGTGGGATTAAGGAAAAATCTATCATATGATAGGAGAGATGTAATGCCACATAGGTGTTTAAGTAATTTAGAGTGGCCATATCACTATGAATGTGGTCTAGGATAGTAGATTTGTTTTCATTTCCGTTTAAAAGAGAATTTGTCATTGTTTTTATCAATGGTTCATCACGAAGGGATACTATGAAACGGGTATCCTCTAACTTACTGTTTGGAGTAAAACGTGATGTTGAGGTTGCTATAGAATCAGCGAGAAGATTGTGTTCTCGCGGGATTGCTTTAATAGATATGAAGTCAAACTCCTTGCTTAAATTCAACACAGCTATTTTGTAAAGCTGTAAGTGCTCAGATTTGGTTTCATATATCTCAGAGACTTTGTTTGCTACCATTTGTGAGTCTCCTAAGACTTTGATGTTATCAACACCGATTCTCTTAGCTAAGATGAGGCCAAGGAGGAGGGCTTCGTACTCAGCGCCGTTGTTTGTACATTCGAAATTTAGTTTAAAGGAAAATGGTAGGACTTTCCCCTCAGGAGAAGTAAGGATTATACCTGCCCCAACTCCATAATGACATCTAGCCCCATCAAAATGGAGAGTCCAATATTTAACTGGGAGTATAGATGTTGGGATATTTGTTGTGTTAATATCTTCTACCTCTACCATGTAGAGATCTACTGCTGGGAGAGAACTGACACCTAGGGAATATCCCATGCCTACAGAATCAAATGGTAAAAACATTGGTAGATCTTGTTCTATTAATTCAATGATTTTTGCAGTAGTTCCTAATGATACTGTTTCTATAGTGTTAGCCTCATCTTTGGGGGTTGGGGTTGCCTTTACCAGACTCATAGTCTCAAGATCCATTGTAGGAACCAACTTTTCCTCTGGTTTTGCATCGGTAGGTTTACTAAGTTGGTTTGTTGGGAGTTCAAACTCTGAGTGCACACCTGGTCTTTTATTTAAGTCAGCTAGGTGTACATCGAATGGTTTTGGATCACCTTTGGCTACAAATATCTTTCCTAAGTTTAAAAACCTTACTTCTTGAAATAACGTAGAAGGGATTGCCTTCATGCGGTGTATCCATGGTCGGCTGAGGATCATATTATAGTTAGTTTCCCGATATATAATATAAAACTCAGTCAAGATGGTTTTGGGTCCTAAGGTGACTGGTAATATTATAGTTCCAACCGAGGTGGCTTTAAGGCTATCGTAGCCTCTCAATGTATTTCGAGTCGTGGAACAATTGGTTTCTCCATACCCTAGCTTTTGAAGGAAAGAGAAGGGGACTATGTTAACCACTGCCCCATTGTCTATCATTGCACACTTTACGTAGTTGTTATAAACCCATAATTACAAATGTAAGGCTGGATCACCTCGGCGTGCGATCTCAGCATCTGTTGGCATTTTGTTTATCTTGAATATGAATTCGACATCCCTATCCACCTGCCCCGGAGGATGGACATCAAAGTCTATATGATTTACCTGTGTTTCAGGAGGTGGAGTGATGTTAATTAAATGGCCTAAACCTAATGCTTCTAAAAGAGCAGCCCTATGGGTAGGAGAGTTCTTTAGTAAGTCTAAAAATGAAATGTACGAGAAGGTTTTTGTTAGGTCATTAATTAAATCATAGGCACCCACAGGCTTTGTTACTATTTGTTGGAAGCTATCCTTCTCTGGCAGATGGCTTGGACTTGGTTGAGAGAAATACTCTCATGTCCTTGTTACAGCTTTGATGGGTAGTTCGGCGTCTAATTCCACTAAACTGACTACCTTAGGCCGTGGCTGACTCCCTAGTTGTGGCGCAACTAATGGATTTAGTGAAGTTGAAGCTTCATGATCATTGTTTCCTATCATTACACTCTTCTTCATCCCACTTGGATTTAACTTGTTATTATTGTGATTTGGGAGTGGATCATTGAAGATCTTGAGGGGAAACTGCCCCTAAAAAGGTATTTGATGCTGCTGATGTAGGATCTGCCAAGAACATATCCATGAAAAGTTATCTTTGTTAATCTGGCAAGCGTTGCATGAATTTATTGTAATCATGACATGTTCTAGTGTCATGACCCTGAATTTTGTGGAAACCACAATACGAATTAGGATTGTAATTCCTAGTTTGTTGGTTTGGTGCATATTGTGGCCCAAAATTTTGATCAAACCGTTATCTATTAGGATTAAAATTTTGCGTTTGTTGTCTTTGGTTTGAATTCTGGTTTTGGTACCTAGTTGAATTTTGGATTGGACCCTGTGTGGGATTTTTCCATTGTTGTTGTTGTTGTTGTGGATGGTTAAAATCCACTGTATTGATTGTCAGGGTAAAGTTGTTGTTTCATTGGTTGTTTATTTGTGATGGAGTATTGACAACATTTACCTTCTTAGGCTGGTCAGTTACTCCATTTGTTGTTACACTCCAATTTTAATTAAGGATTTTAGGTCCTTGATTGACGTTCGTGGTAGTAGGATAAGTTGTAGTGTTCTGGTTAGAGGTGACTAACCTCCCATTTTCTCCATATGTTTTGCGACCACTATCAATTTCCTGCTTGATCTATTCAGAAGAGCGCTCTCAAGTACTTCATCGTAAGTCCTTAGTGGGAACTTCTGGACTTCTTCCTTCACTTCTCTACTAAGAGAATGAAGGAATAAATCACATAGTTCCATTTGATCCATGTTTGGAGCACTTGCCAAAGAATAAAGAACTGTATGCCACCTTTGGATGAAATGGGCGACAGATTCATTGTGTTCTTGCTTGATGTGTAAGAATTCCCTGATTCCTATTCTTAACAGTTTGTTCATGTCAAATGCCTTAATGAACTCTAAAACGAGTTGTTCAAACGAATGGATGGAAGCCTCAGGTATTCTGTAATACCAATCGAGAGAGATGCCTTCCAAGGTTTTTGGGAATATTTTAGCAACAACCCCATCCCAAGGGAGTAATTCTCGAATGGCCATAGTGTAAGCTTTGATGTGGGTATTTGGATCTCCCTCACCTTTGTATTTGGGAAAACCAGGAAGGGGTCTTGGAATCATGACAATTCGTATGGTGAAATCTAAGGGCTCTTTTAAATATTCCGAATAAGTCCCTATCGCATAGGTTTCGACCATTGATGGTACTTGTTGAGGGAGCGGAGGTGGAATGGGTTGTTGATATGGCACAATGTATGCATTGGTAGGGGCATAAGGAAACACCTATGTTTGAGCAAACATACCGGGAGAGGAAAACATATCCCCTTGTGGTGATTTGGAGCACATGTTTAAGTATAATGGGGTATTGTCCAGGAATGGATTGTTTTGTACTAGACTGGGAGGAACAGTGTTAGAGATGGTAAGTCTAGTTGGCATTTGTTGTGAATACTGAGGAGTCATACCTAACGTACCTACTCCTGTGAGGAGGTCTACTTGGCTAGGATGGTGTGGAGGATTGGAACTTCCTGCTTGCATGAATTGAGGATTTGTGACCTGTTTGGGTAAGTTCTAACTCCTCTAACCTTTTCCACTAGACGCTGAAATGACTTCATTTGGTGAAGTCACAATATTTTGCCTTGAGTGGCATTCATTGTATATCATGGTGTTGCTTAGGCATGTGATATCCTGCTATGAACTGATCGCTTCCCTACCAAGTTTCCCCGAGGGCACTTCCTATATGTACGTGGTATGGAGGTATTTTCTTGGAAAGAGATTTTAGGTTGTGTTTGTAAACCTCCTATAGGTGGGTACATATTTCAAGGATGTTGGTCGTTCCTAGTATAACATACCGAATGTTCATTGTCTAAACCTCAGGCATGGGTCTAATTGTCTACTAATTTGTGGTCTAAGTAGTACCTGAGGAGACGAACTAGATTCTCCTGTGAACGTCATATTGTTTGAGTCTGAAGGCTCTTTTTGTTTCATTTGAGTGAGCTGATCTAACTCCTCAGTTTGAAAATATGAGTTATATCTGATCCTTGGAGTTTGTGTTGACAACTGGTTAGCTGAGTAGTTGTCACCCCATACTGAGAGTGAGGGTGATGATTTCCTATTTTGTTAGGCATAGTATGCCTCAACACCCAAGAGGGGCCTGCCATATGCATCGAATCCTGACATATTCGGGGGGTATATGAATACCCACAGAGAATAATGGGAAGGAGTGAAGGTGATGGTGAAAACTGATGAGGTAGTACAAATCTGACTCCAAATCAGAAGGTAGAAAGTTCACGTCGGGTTCACCAATTTTGTATGATGGAAAAGTGACAAGTGAGCGTGGGAATCTACAAGTAACTCTTCCTCACACCTGACCTCCCGAGGTCGTGCCGAGACAGCCGGTGGGGATGGAATATGTATGGGATGCAGACAAACTAGTTAGGCAATCTAATGTCTTCAATACACACTAGTGGAATTTACGAATCTAAGGCAAAGAAGGCCCTCCTAACCTGAACTGGTGTGATAGATCGATCGGCAAGGATGACTGCTCGAAGGCTCCAATCAATATCGAGCTCTGGCGTGATTCGATCTATGGGTTGTGGAATACGTGGAAAATGACCTGGGATAGTTTCGTGTAGTGTCTCCAGATAAGGTCATATGGTGGATGGTAAATATAGTTGACTCTATGGACGATTCTCTGGCCTAGTCCAGAACTCTCTAGCTTTGTTAGCTGTTGTATTCTAGTAAGGATAAATGTTCGATGATGATAGGTGGAAGTGGAGTGGATCTGAATACTAGTGTGTGTAGGCCAGTGTCTATGTCTGATTGACTTACGGATTCGTTGGGTTGCGGGATTTGTGGATCGCAATCGTAGACTCTTGGTTGTTGTGGTCCTGCTATGGTCATGCGTAGAATTAGTTCCTAATCCCTAGTATCCAATAATCATATGCTTTCTCAGCCTCTATATTCAAAATTAATAGTTGTGTGATCTTCTCAGAGTACCTCACAGGCGTTCTTGCAACCTGAATTCTTAGGCTAGTATCTATCTCCGTGAGAATGTCTCCTGCGTCTATCTGTGGGACCAAAGGATCACAACCGAACGTTTTCTCTCTTTAAAGCCCTTCTACAGTCATATGGATGTTACCTAGGGTAATATGTAGTTTGGTTGATTTGACCAAAATGTGTGTGCTTGGTCGTCTTCTATGTTTAACCCGCTCAACTGGGAACTGATCTGTTGTAAGTCTGTTGTTGTTTGGAAGACTTGGATTCTAAGATTCTGGTCTATGTCAACAATTGCTGTGACGAGATTGGGTTGAGGCACGATTGGCTCGAATACGTATTCTCTAGGCTCCCTAGGTCCCGTGATTGTCATACAAAAGCAATAATGTAAATTAACTATGGCAAAGTGAAATTTAACTACTTTGAATATATCTATAGCATATATGATTTCTCTATTTTTGTATTTTCTTATGAACTATTTGAATGAATTTAACAACTAATTTAATACATCTAGAAATTGACAGCTAAGATAACAATTTAAAACAAACAAGATAACCGAGTATAGCTATTTGTCTGTGCAATTTATAGAGCTATTCTAAACAATGAAATAATTGATCTAATCTATTTGCAAGGCCCTCGATCCTACCTCAGAAGTGAGGAGTGAATCATAGTTTCTCAGAAACTATCAATCCCCACAGCTTCCCTGGCAATATCGAGAGTAGAATTGACTAAAATAAAGTGATTGGCTACTTTATTTGATATGTTTCTAACTAGAACTTTGAAAGCTAGAACCTGGATTCTGCAGAACAGTGGCGAATCCGATGGTGTGTGTGATCTTGTCCCCTCAATGTGATCTCCTCGTTCCTTCGTGTTCACGTGGATCCAGAAAAGTGTGTAATGCTAGCATCAACAGAAGTAGATATTGGGACAAAGGTAGCTCAAGATACAGACTGAATACAATGCGAGTAGGAGAGGGATAGCGCAAGAGTATAGAGCTTGGCTTATGCAATTCCTAGCAGGATTTATTGCGAGTCATGCAGCATGAAACGTCCAGAACCTGAAACTATCCTGTTTGAAGAACAAAACCTGCAACTTTAATGGCTTCCTATTGGTAAACAAACTATCCTATTCCAATGGATTGGATGAAATAACAGCAGTATTTACACAAGATGGATATGTGGCTTACTAACAGTAAAACAATGCTAACTAAGCATGCAATGAAGAAACTAAGCATTCATAAGCAAAATGAAAACTAAATCTATTGCAAAGAGAAATCAGAGGCAAATTTGAGGGGCCATTTGCTTGAGCACAAGCCAACTATTTATAGCATTTGCATTTACCCAAGGTAAAAACCAAATAGAACTCTTAAAACTATAAACAATGACAAAACACTATTCCAGGGAACCAGAATCATAAATGCAAGCTTATGGTGGTGAAGGAAAGCTGGTAAAATGTTGAAATTACGTGAGTCATGTTGAAAAATATTTCTAGAAAATGCGTAAAGGACTGCCGCCCTAAGCAGGGCGGTGGTTACAAGGACCGCCACCCTATTCAATGCAGCAGTCACGAGACCGCCGCCCAGGCAGGGCAGCAGTTTCGTCACTGAAGAGCAAAAGGCCAAGAAAAGAGGAGAAAAGGGAAAAACAAAGCACGCGAGGGGCTAAGTGGGACATGTGGGATGTTAACACACACTTGGAGATCTTTTCCAGATCCCAAACACCTTGCGAAAGAGACCTATATCATCATTGGGGCACATGTCACGTTATTTTGGCAGTACAGTACCTTACAATTTTGGGTACGTACAGGAACCCATGTCTGCAGGATTCTAAATGGTACTGAATCTTCTCCAGCTATCAAATTTCAGAAAACTTGGGACAAAATCCCCCTTGATGGTAATGGTACCTATAGCCCATATATGCTTCATCCTTGTATTATCTAAAGGCATAGTTCTGAACTAGGTGATATCTCACTTCATGATTTAATCCACTGGGAGGTAGGACTTTCATTCCATCTTGCTTATGCCCCAACTATTGCAAGTAATTGTTGGAAGAAAATCATTTCTATGTTTGCCTCTATGGAAGGAAAATACTTATCCTTTGTGGTTGACAAGCCACCTAGCTTCCCTTGTTCCCGTGAAATTTCACAAGCGCCCCAGCCTTACTGTTGGCCCATATTCCTATAGTCCTAAGCATAACCTGTGCATGCTCCTATTGCTGTCAACATCCTACTCAGCCATATTTGCATCTACGTAAGGACACAATGAAGAATTGTATATGATCCACTGATTAGCACAAATTTGTCCAAATAAATTCCTATCAATTACCGAAGAAACAACTTTACTGCAAGACAATAGAGGTAGTCTCTAATCAAGTGCATCAGCTCAAATAAATCTAGCCTTCACTAGAATCCCAATGCATGGGAACTATCAAAGGTGCTTGATGCACACCATGACATACATCCCCCGAATGGCCTAACCTTTGAATGGGGCATCTAATGTAACTTGCATAACATCTGGACCATCTCTCAAGCTTTGTCTTGGGACACTGATACTTTGATAACTTGAGATGGTCCTGCCATAGGAGTCCAACCGGTTTGGCTTCTTGCATATTAAACCTAATCCTAGACTTGCTTAATACTACTCCTAATGTAGATAAAGATGCCTAACTACACCTATTCTAACAATGCCAAGGAGATCAAGGACCAGAGAAAGTGCATGAAATGCCCCTAAATCCTACACTAACAAGGTGATAGCACTTAGAAAAAGCTTCTTGAGATACTCTGATGATCCTGGAAGTTTTTAAGAGGAACCAACATAGTCAGCTACAGAGAGGTCACAGGATAGTAGTGACTACCAGACCTCAAACTCCATCTTCCATCTACACTCCATGAAACACAATGACATCTAATATAACCTTGCTCCATCATGAAATACATTTACAGAATTTCTTATAACATTGAAATGGAGCTTGGCACAGAGAAACATAAAAACATCTAGATTAGGGTTGACACACCAACACCACTAAAACTTTGATTTTATTTCTCTATAAGGTTGCAGCAGATATAGTGCCTCCTCCAGATCACAAGGGTGGAAGCCTAATAAACTTTATTAATATAAAATCAACTCAAATTACAAGTCTGGTATGAGCTGCAACTACTTCCATAGAACATTGTACTAATTGAAGTCATTTTTACTACAGGAGAAAATAAGTTGCACAAGTGCAACAATCTATACCTTTTTGATGTACATAACCCCTTGACCAAAATATCATACGAGAAGCACAAATGAATAATGACAGTCCTCCTTCTTCCTCTAAAACAATATAACACCCACCTGTATGCAGAATAAAGACAATTAGATGGTTCATGAAGAAATATAACCATATAACCAATAAATAAATAAACCTATTAGAGCCTGATGCAATGCATAATTAATAAACTTGCTCCCAATAATAATTAACCTAACATCTGCCTGCATTGTACTTCATCAAATCTCTCTGGCTCTCCACTATCAGTGAGTAATAGACAATACAGAAGATTCTAGAAATCAAACGTTCAAGTCTCTTCTTACCCTGAGAATGTATGTGCCTCAATATAGGACACAGAAGTGGTTCACAGTTGACACGGAGCTGTTGACTAGAGACTAATGTCATGTGTCACCCTTGGTGCATCAGAAGTATCCACTACTGACTGCAGAGTGTCGACTTGAGAAATGTATGCGCCTGTTGGCGCACGACACGGACTGTCGACAAAGAAATGTACTGTGCTCCTTAAAGGCGCACATCCAGTAGGTGTACGACACGGAGTGTCTTGACAGAGAAATGTATGCTCCAACACTTGGTGCATGGAAGAGGATCATCGACCATCATAACCAATGGATGCACCTATGGCTGATTTACCTTCTAGCTTGGCGCATATCATCCTTGAGCGCTGACAGGAAGCAGACACCTGGCATCCAGATAGACTCTCAGAAATGGCCATAATCAAATTTGATTGGGAGCATACCAAGGATTCATGCAAGGTATGGACTTTTTGGAAGGCATCTTACGAGGGTCCTCGGTGTACTAACTACGACTGAATATGCTTTACCACTTCTGGGTAAAAGAAAGAGGCAGTCATTCATTTAACCTCATGCTCAAAATAGCACGTTCGCCACTTATCTGGGTTCGCTCATCCTTTCTGACCTACCACCATAATGAGATAGTTACAGTGCTTTCTGGAACCGTATTGGTCCTGTGGAGTCCAGATCTTCGAAAATTACTCATCAAATTCATCCCTCTGCTATTTTCCTCCTCCATAAATCTGTACTTGAGGGGCTTCTTTCTAAAGGTTAAGACATTCTGTTTCATTGCCATCTACCAAGGCTTCTTCTCATTTGGCAGGTAAACTTGTGGAGTTCAAATACGTCCCATTTGTTTCTAATACAATGTAATGCAAACTTTGCCTCTGTGGCATTTTGCAGTAAAAGTAACATCAATCTCTTGGAGAACCCCCAATTAGATGCATGTCTGTGGATGATTGGCTCAACCCATACATCTAGAATGTATCAGCTTTTGCATCCTCTCTGATCTTTGTACTGTCTAACCTTGAGAAACCTTACTCACTTTTGCTTCCCATCTATGCAATCCTCACAGAACTTTTTACCTGGTTTGTGTTTATTGGCAAGACAGGTCCTTCTTCATTCATCGGTGCATGCACCTTATGGCTCAGTATGACCAAGCCTATAGTGCCATAATGTTTGTATCCATACTTCTGAAGCCACAAGATCTACAAACTTGGCAAGTTAGCTATTAGTGGTTTTAGTAAACCCTCCTACGTTTTTTACCTCTATGCCATCTGAACAAGAGGACCCATAGGTAACCGGCCAAGAGTTCATCTGGAAAGCTTTTCACAGTATTTCGCATTAAGGTCCCACTATCCTATGGGATATCAAGCTCCATGTTAATGCAATCGCACTGAGAGTCTCAACCCATCGTGTTGCAGACAGCTCAAGGGGTCCCTTGCTGCATCTCGACATCAATAGTTCCTTTTCCTTAACTATGCTGCATTGCTCATCATCAGGGATGAAGGAGATGCCCAAAATCTCCTTGAACATAAACAACAAAATAATGCCTATGTGGACGTAGCAAGTGAAATTTGCCGAAGATATCTAAAACCCATTTTTCAATAATGTTGTGACAAAGATTTAAGAATGGATGTTGTGCTTCACACACATGCTACATGTATGCCACATTTGCCTCCTTGTTACCTAGATGTTCTTTGTTCTTGTCATGAAGCTCCCAACTAGTCCTTGCTTTACAAGCCCAGAACACCTTCCACACTGCTATAATACTATGGTGGTCACTTTTGGATCTTGTGGTACCTTGCCCAAGTCCTTTGAGTATGTGACATAGAAAAATCTACTTCTTCAAGTAGCATCTCATGTAGTTTCGATACTCAAAGCATTTTGTGGAAGAACGAAGAAACACCAGTGGTTTTTCTTCGCACTTCCTCGCATAGAATCATTGGTACCAGATCCTCATAAATTCAACTACAAGTTAGTCCTGAAGTGGAGTTGTTTTTCATCAGTGTTGCCAAGCATGATCTCCAACTCTGAGGTATCTTGCACAAGAACTAAGTAAAGCCCGTAACTTCTTCCATCAAATTCTATTGTAACCAAAGCTATCATATTACATCCGTATTGAGATCATCTCAGATGATATGCTACTGAACCATTGCTCAGACCTATCTCATATGAAACAACTTTGGGTTCATTAAACATGAACTTATTAGAGGCAGATAGTTTTTCATATACCAATTCCCTGATGCATCCATTAGTTCTAGTGTAGTCGTTTCCACGTATATGAGACATCCCAATCAATTGCCAATAGATGCAAGTGACACAACCAGATTATCTCAGGAGATGCCTTCCTATCCAACGAGATAACTACAATCTGGTTCTCTCATAGGTCGTAGCAATTAGTGTGCACCTTCTCAGACATCCTAGGAATTTCTTGAGCGTTGTCTTGGTAAATGATAATCTTCCATCTGCAGAAACAAAAGACTGTGATTCTACTTTTTTCCATAATTATCAATCCAAGATCAATAGTGCATTAGCTTCCATAGATCTATCATGTCAAATGATTTATTAAGATCTTTCCCTTCGATTGCAAAAACTTCAGCAATCAAATCCTCACTCTAACTACCAATTGTGATGAACTAAGGATAAAATCGACATAGAACAATCACTCATCACAATCTCCCCCCCTTGAAACTTTTTGATGGTAAAGATTGGGATCGTATGGATCTCACAAATAACAAATCCTTGTTGAATACGAGATAACTCATTACATTTTGACAGTACCATGCCTGGGGTCACCTTTTTTGAGCTCCGTCACCAGAGATTTCACTAAGTCTACATACCTTTTCTTACTTGACCACCGGTCACTCAACACAATACCCAAATCTAGGTTGGAGTCTATGCTCAGACAAACTTCTACAGTAATTCATATTTGAATTTAGGAAGGCACTTTTTACAATGTTCCATATGATGGACTTTCCATATGCACTAAACTATGTAGCTAGAGAAAAGATCATCCTGAGTCAGTTTTGATCGTAGACCGTGGGAGTCAAAACCATGGTCTCAAAAACCGTCCCATCAATGCCTTCTTTTTTTGCATCCCGCCCATTTGCTACAAGTCTTGCTTTGTACTTGTCCATATGTCCCATCTACGTTTTTAGGCCAAAAAAAAATTCGGGTTTTGCCGCCCCCGATCTACATGCTCAGGGCTCGGCTCCGAACTTGAACCTCGGCTAGTAAACTATGGAAATTGTACAATACTGCCAAGTGTATAGTCTTTAACATTTACTGACATGAAATTAGGCTCCACAACCTAACATCCATGGCATCTTTCCAATCTTTTGACTATACAGGCTTCTTGGACTAGTAGAGGGCTCATCAAACTCAATAAGTCTACTCGTTAAAGAAAAGTTTAACTTCATCTCTTGATTTACTACGAGTCCGTAGTCTAGTGGTGGATGTATCATGGTGGAGGATATAATTCTTGCATCTCGTAGCGTGCTATTACACCACTTGGGCATACACTGAATTTTTCCCATGGGTTGTGGTTATATCAGATCAACACCATCATCCCCATCATCACTTTCATCATCATGTAGGAACATCTAGCTTCTAGTTTTTACAACTGGTGAAGAATCTACAGCAATGTAAGTCTAGAGGAGGAGACTCATGCTTCCTTCTTCTCAAAAAACTCAACATCTCTGATTGGTGTAGACTTTTATGGTCTTCATATCCCTCAATTTGTACCCAAGAGTCTCTTCATTGTACCCAATGAAGATGAGTTTATGTGACTTCATGTTCCATTTTTTTTCTATTCTTGCTTGGGTATGTGCATACTGGACTTTGCACCCAAATACTCTAAGGTGTGCAATAAATGGTTTCTGACTTTGACCATGCTTCTTGTGGTGTTACTCCATGTCAAGAGAAACTGTGGGCACTCTATTCAGATAAATACATTGTCATCTTTGTTGCTTCTACCCAGAATGTCTTTGCAAGTCTAGAATCATCAATCATGCATCACACCATTTCCATGATAGTACAATTTCTTCTCTCAACAACACCATTCTACTATGGTGTGTGTGGAAGAGGCATTTTTTAACGAATCCCATGAGTTTGTAAGTAGTCTTTGAACTCATTAATAGTTAAATTCCCCCCCTCAATCTGAGCAGAGAGTTCTGACAGTGATCAACCATTTTTGTTCTCAATAGCTACTTTGAACTTCTCTGAAGGTTCTTAAAAGCTTCACTTTTCTTACGAAGACAAAAAATCCACATTTTTCATGAATAGTCATCAACACATAGCATGAATTACTAAAATCCAGAATGAATTGGATACATTAGACCACAACGATCGGTATAAATGAGATCAAGCTTACCATGGAGCTCGATATGTAGTTTTCTAGAATGAGGTTCATATGTTGTTTTCCTATTAGGTAGTTAGGACACTTGTCTGTATCCTTTCTGAAGATATGACAAGCCTCATGTACCATATTATGCTGGTGAAGTGTCTCGAGATATTTGAAACTTGACATGACCAAGTATCTCAGATGCCACAACTACGTAGCTGAAGGTGGAGTTCTTAGCCACTAAGTTATTGATCATCCCTTTGTGAACAAAATCAAGTTGGAACATGTGTCTCACATTGGATGCATTTGAAATTATTTTCAAGCCTCTTGATTTGATCTCGAATCAGAACACATTTTCTTGTCAGAATGACTATCAAAGTCAATTTTTAAGATTGTGATCTATGAGTTTGACTAACTGAAAATAAGATTCTTTGTCAAACCTAGGGGACATATAAGGCATCTGATAGTCTACAGTTGAGCGTGAACCAAGGGGTAGAGAAATGTTCCCAATCCCCTGATATTGTATAATGAAGAACTCATCTCCCAATGAAACATGGTTTTTCGAAGGTGTGTCCCTCATGGTGAAGTAAACCAATCTCTGTGGCCAGTCATGTGTTGAGTGGCTCCTGAATCAACATACCAAACATCACTAGATGATGTGAATGGTTCACTTGGAATCGAGCAGTGTACAAGAAGTCTTCATTATATGAATGTTATTCTTGTTCAGCAATATTTCCTTGTTGATGGGGTCTTCTTTCGCCAGTTCCCCTTTTTCTACCCTTGATTGTAGTTTGTATTGTCCCAATTGTGAAATTGTCTGATGTTGAGGTCCAGAATTACTTGATGAACATTTCTTTGTAAGTATTATACCAAGCAATATTTCAACTCATGTCCTCATTTGTACATATTGGACATTGCTTTTTCTATTGTTTGTCCCCTTGATGTTGATATTGACTCTGATGTTGGGAATTTTTATAGTAATTACGTTTTCCTTTTCCTTTTCCTTTCCATTTGTGATTTGAATATAATGTATGTCTGCTTATTCTTGATCATCCCTATACATTGTGCATGGCTTCCTCTTGCTACAGTAGGTTTACCAGCTTGTCAAAACTAATTATCATGATCTAGACATGTTTAGTGTTGTTACATAAATGCAGGTAAGAGGAAGGGGAGTTCTCTCAGCAGCAATAGGAATGAGAGAATCATCTGAGACTGCTTCTCCCAGGGATAGAATTGAAGCCCTCAGCTCTAAAACTCTTCTTAAGAAAGCTTTCCATTTTCTCATTCTAGCTTGAACTTCAGTGTGTGTAACTGACTCTGCAAATTTATTATGACATGGTCTTATTTTTGGCCTCATATACTATGCTCAACTTATCCCACACTTCTTTGGCTATTTTGGCATCTCAGATGTGGGATTACATGTCATCAAACACTATGAACAAAATTATCAATTTGGCCTTCTAATTGGCCTCTTCTTAAATTGTCGTTGCTAGGTTGCATCATCTATTGATCTGGTTACAGAACCATTTACAACTTGTAAAATATCTTCAAACTCAAGTTGAGTTCAGATTTTGGTCTTCCACGTAGTGTAATTATCACCATTGAGTAGCTATGAGTTAGGAAAGAAAACTTTGGGAGTATTATTTTCCATAGTAGGTGGTTAGATTTTTCCCAACTAGATGACTTATTAGCACAAAACAATGCAAAAATACACTAAAAATATTTATTTACACCTGATTAAGTGGAATAATTGAATGATAGGTAATTCTTTTGTGTTGCAAGGCCTTGGTGGCCTCCTAGGCTCATAATGGCTCTCAGTGCGTAAAACTACAAAAAACGTTTAGGCACCCCTCTACAAAAGTGGCCCAGAATGAGTTTTTAACGTCCACGGGGGATTTTTTCCCCAAAACTAGTGTTTTATTTACCAACTTTGGGGGTGGGTTTAACTGTAGTTAAGTCCTTTAGCGGAGGTTTTAAACTGCTAGATATGATGGTTCGGCTAAATTAGCCCCAAAATTCACAATATATAAAAATAATTGGTTTGGGGTGGGGGTCGAACGCCTAACCTCACTTCCCCAAAACTTCCCACTTAACCACAAGGGTGTTTATAGCACTTGAAACATTCATTGAAGAAATTTCTATCTAAAGAATATTGTAAATAATCAACCTTTTAAAATAAGTACATGAAAATGATCTGGGGGTTCCACATGGCCAATTTTGTGCGGAGGAGGTTTTAGGTTTCACGAAGAAACCACTGTAGTTTTTATCCTCCTATTATTTATTTATTATTGCTTACCTTCATTGTTTTGATTTGTTTTTACTTTATCACTTCTTAGTTATTGATTTCTCTACCTTTGGAATGCTTGACGGTTACAATTTTTTTGTTAGTGGATTCATTTGTGTAGGATGTAGGAACAACGATAGGAGTCAAAGATAGCTCATCTAATGTAGGAAGTGGCTTGATTGTACAACACAGATGTTATTGGTTCGTTTAACAATGCAGTAGTGTGGATCTTTGTTTGTTGGCTCATGGTGACGTAGACATGGCCGATATTAAGCAATGTGGCTTGACTATCAATGCGTAGGACTCGATAGTGTAGAGGCAAGGGTTTGTTGGCTCGGTACAAGGTGTAATACCCAACTTGGTGGGTGAACTGCCAGTTTAATCAACACAACTCACTGATGCTTAGAGCTCACTTCCCTACAACTCAATCCTATGCAATCCACCAAGGAATGTAACATGGTTCATGGCTTGCCTATCAACTTGAATGAAACAATGCAAAATGATGATTCCACATCTTAGATGCCTCTGCCCGAGTTTATGGATCAACTTGATGTTTACTCGATGAAGAGCTCACCTAATGCATGAAATAGGGATTGATGACCCGACTAGCACAACTCGGTAGTCTTTGAAAATAACTCTATCTCCAAATTTTCAATGCACATACATCCAAAAAGTTTGCCAAACTTGGCAGTACATCTATAGTTAGTTGTAACTAAGTAGGTTAGCTAGATTTAGCTTAGGGGAATTTTTTTATTTCTAAATCTGATTTTCTTAAACCAGATTTTCTAGCAAACAAAAAATTTTCCTAGTGCAGGAGGCACCCATGTAAAAAAATTTCTTTACAAACTCCTGCAACTGGAAATGGAGATTGTGGGGATGCAGGGTGGTTCTGGGAAGCTGCTGGAGGCGACATAGGCTCTACTAGAAGCAGTTAAATTTATCTAAAACATATTCAACCTGTAGTAATCCTCCTACAATATTTTTTGCTTGCATAGGCTCCTTTACTAGTGAAGTGGATAGATGACGGCCATCATCCTTTGGGGACATTATATAGTTTTGAAAAGGTTAACAAATTACCTCATAGAATTTTTAGGCCATTGACGCTTAACATGTGGCATATGCTAAGTATGGAAAATATTGGTGGGTAGGACTACTCATAGGGGGTTTCGTTAAACTGCTAAAATATACAAGATATTGATGGGTGACAAATACATGTAGAAAATTTTAGCATAACAAGGTTTAACCAAGTCTTCTGATGGTTAACATCTTGTTCCCAAGTCTAACATGCGACCGATGATAAAAAAATAAAAAATAAAAAGGACAATTGGTAACGATTAATTGCATAGGAATATCAAAAATATTCCCTCCTGACATGCTCACTCCACATGACACCAAGCTACCGATGGAAAACACGTGGCATATTAATGACTCAAAAAGAATCTGTAAACCTTAAGATTCATTGAACAAACAAGTGCACAAGGTTAAATTTGAAGGTCTTGGCCTTTTTTAAGGTTAAGCTCAGGGACTTCATCAAAGGGAACGAATAGAGGATTTGGTTTCTAGGAGACATCTTTTGATAGGAGAATTCATTTCACCTGTGACTAGTATTATTAGAATCGTCTTAAGGAGAGATACTCCTAGAGCTTGATTTCAAAAATAATGGTAAAGAAACTTGGGAGAAATCAATGAAATACTATAAGGTGTATTTTTATTTCTAAAACTAAATCTAATCATTCCCTATATCACTTGTTTATTCTCATGAGTTGTTAAATATGCCCTCTTAGATGGATATGTGAGAGTGAACTATGAGGATCTAACGGATCCTATGATTATCAAGGTTGTTGCACTCCAAAGGAATTGATAAAATTCTCCAAGTAATCAACGAGAATATTAATCACAAGCCAAATTGTTTATGCAAAAAGAAAAGGTCTACTCATACTCATAAATCAAAAAAGAGAAGTACATAAGGGAGTGATATGCAAATCAGATGCCTAGACATGTCATACTCCCATGATGGAGTGAGGAGTTATAATGTTATGAATAACATGTAACTCCCATGTGACAATGACCCATATGATAGTATGATTGATTCTATGACGGAATCTTTCATATGTCATATAACTCCTGTCGACACTAAAATTTTCCTCCGTAATTTCTATTTCATTAATGTATGTATTAGGAATAGGATGTTGTTAAGTATAATTAGTAGGCGTCCGATAGAAGATAACGGCGCTGCCAGTACGACGCCGCCAATAATGTATAGTACGGCAATAGTCAAAGTACAATAGGAATGTTGTGGTAAAAAGTAAATAGTTGTGGTAAGTGGTCCAGTAATGTTAAAATGTCAAAGTTGGGGTAAGAAGAGAAGTAGGGTCTACATGATTAGGAATTAGAAATATTATATTGGTAATAAGGACAAGGAGTGAGGTCATAAATATTTTGTATATTTTATTTGTAAAAAGTCTAAAAATGTGGAACCCATGTGAAATGATAAGGTTTATCTTATCTTAAAAGATAAGCTTACATGTACAGATAAGAGTTAAGGTATGGAATATGATTCGTCAGAGATAATCTCCTCTGTAAGCACTTCATTCCTGGGATGAAGCCAGAGATCAGACAACGAGTAAAGTATGACCACCCAGCTACCATTGAACAAGCAAAGGAGATTGCAAGAAGACAAGAAGAAAGTATGGAAGAGGAGCCTAAAGAAATTGTTGCTAAAGTAGAGCCTACACCAGCACCTTTGGTCCAGAATCCACAACCACTCTCGGTGAGCACAAATATTTCTCCTAGTACATCTACTGAGTATGAAGATCTGCTCAAAAAGATGGGTCAGTTAACTATTAATCTTCTTCAAGGAAAAGAATTTAGTTCTCAGAGACGAGATAGAGGTCCAAAAAGAAATATTTCTGAAGTTGTATGTTATGGTTGTTATAAAAAAGGTCATTATAAGTATAATTGTCCAGATAGAGCTTCTACATCTGGTAAAGGAGATAATGATAAAGGAAAAGTACCTGTGAATTCTTTTGATGTAGTAGATAAGAGCAGAAATAATGAAGTAGATGTGTTTGTAACAAAAAGAAAGAAAGAAAAAGATAATCAAGATGGAAATGATCCTAAGAAGATGAAAGGAGAAACTAGTAAGAAACATAGGAGAAGAAAGTTGGGTGTGCAGGATTTTCTGATTTCACAGGGGCAAGGACCATACTCCATCTTGGAAGATCTATGCAAAAGGACTGCAAATATTACATATGGTCAACTCTTGGCTATGTCTTATGAGAAGAGGCGGGAGCTGCGAAGTGGACTCAATGCTCGATGAAGAAAGGAGGTTGAGGTCCCTGTTTTGGAGGTAGAGGCGGATCCCTATGCTCCACAAGCTGAGGTATGATGTAATGGTATTTCAATTCATGATGTCTTAGTTGATGGAGGTGCTACAGTTAATGTAATGACCGAGTCTGTAATGAATATGTTGGGTTTAAAAATTGATCGCCCTTCAACACTTATGTTAAGGTCATTAAATAAAGGAAAAACTAAACCAAAAGGTGTAGTTTCAAATGTGGCAATATCTGTTATGGGTGTTGTATGTGTAGTAGACTTTCAGGTGATGAAAAATGGTACTGTTGCGCACCCAGTGTTGCTGGGAAGACCATGGCTAAGGAGAGTTCATGCAAGAAACTACTGGAATGAAGGCTTCATGACACTTGGACGTGGTAGAGAGAGGGTGAAAATAAACGTGATCCCTCGGCATCATAAGGCAGAACCTATCGATTCAAGTGATGAAACTGATGATTGGACATCCTCTGATTACTCTAGTACCAGTGAAGTGGACACTGAGGATGAAGAAAGTGAGGTTGATGTTTCAGTCATGGATATCCTTCCAGTCACACCAACTCATGACCCCATAAAATTATCTGAAGAAGAAGTTAATGATCGTCTCCAACAAATAAAGATTGGTGATGCTGTGATGGAGAGTGAGAAGAAATCCTACCTCCAGCTCTTTCGAAGGTACATACACATATTCACTTTTGATTACAAGGAACTCTGTCAAGTAAGTTGGGTAGAACATTCTATTGAGCTGGTAGATGGTGCTAAGCCCATAAAACAAATGCCATATAGAATGAATCCTAATTTTTCCAAGACTGTAAAGAAGAAATAGATAAGTTGCTTGATGCAAGATTCATATTTGCTGTGGAGAATTCAGAATGGGTTTCTCCCATTGTGATCTCAATAAAAAGAATGGGAAGCTACGCATTTGTGTTGATTACAGGAAGCTCAATAAGGCAACAAAGAAGGATCATTACCCTCTTCCATTTTCAAATCAGATCTTGGACGAAGTAGCTGGCCAGGAGTGCTATAGTTTTGCTGATGGATATAGTGGCTACAACCAAGTTCGTATAGCAGAGAAAGATCAGCTGAAGACCACGTTCACCACTCCTTGGGGAACGTTTGCTTATAGAGTTATGCCTTTTGGGTTGTGTAATGCTCCAGCAACATTCTAGCGTTTGATGAATAGGGTGTTCGAGCCCTACATTGGGACCTTCATCAGAGTATTTCTGGATGATTTTTGCATCTATGGGAGCAAGTTGGACCACCTGCACCAAATGGAGACAGCATTTCAAAGGTTAGATGAAGCACAAGACTCACTAAACCCTACAAAGTGTGTCTTTGGATGTTCTAAAGGTGTTTTGTTAGGGCATGTTGTATCCAGAGATGGTATTGGTACTGATCCTGATAAAGTTTCAAAAATCAAAGATTTACCATTTCTTATGAATAGAAGTAAGTTGAGATCATTTTTAGGCCATGTGGGTTACTATAGAAGGTTCATCAAGAATTTCTCAAAGATTGCACAGCCACTAACCCAGTTCTTGAAGAAGGATGTTACTTATGAACCAGGAAATAAGGCGCATGAAGCTTTTGGACAACTGAAGGAAGCCCTGGTGTCTTCACCTATTTTGAAGAATCCAGATTGGAGCAAGCCATTCATTGTGTACACTGATGCCTCAGATGCAGCACTAGGAAGTACTTTGAGTCAAAAGGATGAAAATGGGAATGAACATCCAATTTACTTTGGGAGCAGACAAATGAGCAGTGCTGAGGTAAATTATACTGTAACTGAAAAAGAGGCTCTGGCTATCATTTTTGCTGTAAAGAAGTTTAGAAATTACTTGCTAGGGCAAAAATTTCTAGTTGTAACAGATCATCAGGCTCTAAAATATATTGTAAATAAGCCTAACCCATCAGGGAGGATAGCAAGATGGATAATTTTGCTACAAGAATTTGAATTTGATATTATAGATAGGCCAGGAAAGAAGCATGTCAATGCAGATGCACTCTCTCGAGCCTATGATGGTTTAGGATCATCTTGTGATGATGATGATTTCCCCGATGCAGCCTTGTTATCCCTTGACACAATCCCTAGTGAATACATAGATATTTGGAATTATCTGAATGAATTCAAGTTTCCTGATGGTGCCAATGCAAAGACTAAGAGAAAGATTACTCAAGCCAGTCGTCCATATTCTATTCTGCATGGAGTATTATTTCTAATAGGACCTGATGGACAGTACAAGAGGGCAGTTGGACGTGATCAAGGGAAAGAACTGCTAGAAGAATTCCACAATGGTACATGTGGAGGGCACTTCTCTGGACAACTTACAGCAAGAAGGATCTTGGATGCAGGTTATCACTGGCCCACTCTTTTTAAAGATTGTTATAATTATTGTAAGACATGTGATATTTGTCAAACACATGGTAACCGTAAGACTTCATCAGCTCCATTATGCCCTATTCTTCCACTTGGTCCCTTTGAAAAGTGGGGAATAGACATTGTAGGTCCACTTCCAACTACCTCATGCCAAAATAAGTATATTGTAGTTGCCACAGATTATTTAACCAAGTGGGTTGAAGCTAGGCCATTGAAAACAACTTCCATGGATGAAGTGGCAAGGTTCATATATGAACGCATTGTCACCAGATTTGGTTGTCCATTAGAAATTGTAACAGATCAAGGAAGCCACTTCATTAATGAGGTGGTAGAAGCCCTAGTCAATAAGTTTTCTATTAAGCAAAGGAAGGCAACAACATACAAGCCAAGCACAAATGGACAGGTGGAACGAACAAATTTTGTGTTGTGTCAAATTCTAGCAAAAGATGCAGCCTTGCAGGTACATAAGTGGGATAAAAGGATTCATGCAGCATTGTGGGCATATAGGGCAACATCACAGTCAGCAACAGGATACTCTCCATTTCAGTTGGCCTATGGCATTGATCCAGTTCTTCCTATTGAGTTTGATATTCCCACTGTGAGAGTTATGAAAAATGAAAGGATGGATGAAAGTGATTCAGTAAAAGAAAGGTTGGTACATCTTCATTTGCTAGAGGAAATGAGGGAAATAACAAAGGATACAAGCCATAAGAAGAAAATGAAGCAGAAGGAATACTTTGATCAAAAGATCCGTTGGTCTCCATTTCATGTGAATGACTTGGTTCTAGTATATGATTCTAGATACAAAAAAAGAAGACAGAAAATTTCTTCCAAAATGGATGGGGTCCTACAAAATAGCAACTGTGCATGAAAATGGTACGTACCAACTGGAGGAATTAGATGGCACTCCCATTACGAAATGGGTCAACCATGACAAGTTGAAGATTTTCCAAGCACCAGAAGAGTCTACTCCGAGGACAGAGTAGAAGCTAGGAAGGGGGAAGATGTCGACACTAAAATTTTCCTCCGTAATTTCTATTTCATTAATGTATGTATTAGGAATAGGATGTTGTTAAGTATAATTAGTAGTGGCGTCCGATAGAAGATAACGGCGCTGCCAGTACGACGCCGCCAATAATGTATAGTACGGCAATAGTCAAAAGTACAATAGGAATGTTGTGGTAAAAAGTAAATAGTTGTGGTAAGTGGTCCAGTAATGTTAAAATGCCAAAGTTGGGGTAAGAAGAGAAGTAGGGTCTACATGATTAGGAATTAGAAATATTATATTGGTAATAAGGACAAGGAGTGAGGTCATAAATATTTTGTATATTTTATTTGTAAAAAGTCTAAAAATGTGGAACCCATGTGAAATGATAAGGTTTATCTTATCTTAAAAGATAAGCTTACATGTACAGATAAGAGTTAAGGTATGGAATATGATTCGTCAGAGTGGATTTCTTATCCTATCTTAGAGATAAGATGGATAAGCCTAGAAGTCTATAAATAAAGAGGCCACCCCCCCCTCATTTAGCATAGAAGGAAGTAGTGAGAAATATTGTATGAGTAAGCCATCAATTTAAAGGTGTGTTGAAGAAGCCATTAAGAGGTGTAATTGTGAAGTTTCTCCCATAGTATTGGTGGAATGCAAGTGAAGTCAATAACACTTGAAGTACCTCATGGGTGAGATTGTAACAATTTCATGCTAATATTATAATTTACTCTGATATTTCAGATTTATCATCATTCCTTTTTATCATAGTCTATGGTATTCTTGTGTTATGTTTGTTTTTGTGTTTTCCAGATTACATCCACCAAACTAAAGGTTGAGCATTAGTAAATAATAATAGCACGAGGAGTTCCCGGTGAAGAATTATCATAGTTCTGGATTGGTGATGACACTCCCTAAAATACCTATGACTCACCTAAGTGAGATGACTTGGCATGAGTGAGGTTGGAAAATTCCTAATAAATAAATAGAAGGTGAAAAAATACCTCACATAACCACCCCCCTACCCCCTTCATCAAATCTTAGGTAGAGGAATGGACAAGCCAGATAAGTGAAAGAGAAATCCCCTAGAAAACTAAGAAAGATGCATCATATGGGTCCTCGACAAATAAAGGCCTAATGAGGTACCCATTTACATACTATCAATATTTATAGAAGAAGAAGAGGAGGAGAAGAGGACTAGAAAGGCTTGAAGAAGATGCGCAGACTACAATGAACCTCACCCCAAGATGAGAGTGTAAGTGATTAAGAACTTGGATTTAGTGCAGGGTTTGGTAAAGATGTTTGTAACCTTATTATAAAGTTTGGGAATACTAAAAATCAATGATGTCTCCATGGATCAACTCCTGATATGAAATGCATGTGATATTTCAATGTGCTTCATTATACGAATGATGAACCAATATTTTGAAAAATCGATATAGTACTCATTTTATCACAATAGATGATGGCAGGCCACCAAAAGTGAATGCCAAACTTATTTCAGAATCCCTTATAACTAGATAGCTTATGTGGCTAGTGTTGACTTCTCTCCATATATTTCTACCTCTAGTAGAGGATATAACAATTGCATTATACTTCTTTCTCAACCAACTAACAGGACTTGAACCAAGAGAAAAGTATGTAGCTGGAGGTGGACTTCCAATGATCGAGATCACCAACCCAATCAAAATATGTGAATCCAACTAAATTAATCTTTGTCCCTCCCAAGTAATGAATGTCATCATTATGAGTTCCAAAAATATATTGAAGGATCTGACTTAACTATTTTCCAATGCAACTCATGAGGCTCCTACATAAATATGGATACGATACCAATATTGATCTAAATTTCTGACTGAGTGTGAACTAGGTAGTCAAGTTCCCCACCAACTAGCGATAAAGGGTACCATCGACTAAGGGAGTGGAGCAATCAATAACTAACTTGAACCTCAGGAAAGGAAGGGAGTGGGAGATGGCTTACAATTGAACAATGTAAAACCTAGCTAGAAAATCAAGGGTGTACTTACGCTGAGAAATCACATGATTTCCAACATCATAGTGTGTAATATTGTATCCCAAAGAAGTAACCGAAACAAACCCAAGTCTGGTCATGGAGAACTTTTTGGCTAAGGAAATCTTCATAGAATTAATGATCAAGGAAGAGCTACCCATAATCAACAATTCATTAACATACATAGAATGAGGATAAGCATGGTCTCATCTTCACCATAAAATGTAAAAAAATTCAGTGTCAGAGTGACACCTAATTAACCCTGATATGCATGAAGAAACGATTCCATGTTGGCATACCAAGCCTCAAGGGGCTTGTTTTAAGGACATAGAAGATACTTCTTTAAGTCTGAAAATTTGGGAGGAATCCCATGGACATAACCCAGAGGTTTTTCCATATAGATTTCTTAATCTAGCTCCCCATGAAGGAAGAAACTCTTAACATCCATTTGATGGACTTCTCATCTATTAGTAGCATTCATGGTGAGGGTGAGTCAAATAGCAAGTCATCTTCGTAATGGGAGAAAAGGTCTATAAATAGTCAAGCCCGAAAAATATAGGAGAAACCCTTAGCTATGAGTAATTATTTATACTTCTTGATGTTCCCATCAACACCATACTTTGTTCGGTAGACCCACTTACACTTAACTAGTTTTCCTCCTTTTAGAATGAGGGATGAGATCTTAAGTATTGTTCTTTCATGAGAGATGAATACTTCTCATCCATGGTAGAATCCCACTCAGGAATCCCAGTACCCTCTTGAAAATGAATGATTTTTGGAAGTGGAGGTGAAGAAGGCACGAGGTATAGCAAACTCTAAATGAGTATCATCTGTCATCTGAAGGATCCCCTATCCAATCTCCATGCAATCTATAAGGTCTAGCTATCCCCATCGAGGACTCAGGAGGAGAATTAGGATTAGAATTTGTCGACTCTTCACTCGAGTGAGAGGGGACATAGTCCTCATCATCACTACTATCAGAATCAGAAAGATTCTAAAGTATGAGGAGTGGGAGGAACAATGAGGATCAGGATCGCAGAGGCTTAATAGCAATATCATCATCAGAAGAGTTAGAATCATATTCATAGAGGGGTAGAAGGACCCTTAGAGGGTGGAGAAGTGAAATTAGAAGATGACTCATCAAACTTTACACTTCTCTCAATATAAAGTTTGATTAGTGGTGGGGTTAAATAATCTATATCCATTCACACCATTGGGATACCCTAAAAATATACAAGGTTTGGATTTTGGTTCCAAGGCCTCGTGTCTCTTTTTGGGAATTCTGAGCTATAAAAATTGATTTGAAGACACGGAAGTACTCAACATCAGGTTTGCTGTACATACTAAGCTCTCAAAGGGTGTCACCCCTTTTACTAATTTTTGTGGAATGTGGTTTTGAATGTAACAATCACAATTCATGGCTTCAACCCAATATTACAAAGGAAGGGATTTATAATGAACTATGACAAGTGGCCATCTCCTAAAGTGTTCTATTGTTTCTTTCTGTAACTCCATTTTTGTGAAGGGTTCTAAAAAACTATACACTATGCAAAGCAATCCCTTTTGAGGTGCATAAATCATTTGAACCTATTACTCATATACTCACCTTCATTTTTAATTTGAATAGACCTTGATAGACCTTTTTCAACTTATTTCTCAGTGAGATCCTTGAAGTCTCAAAAGTGATTGAAAACTTCAAACTTTTGTTTGAGAAAGTAAACCCACAAGTATAACATGAAAATCCATCAATGAAAGTAAGTGTGTAAAGAGATATATTGAATGAAGGAGATGGAAACAGGGGCCATAAATGTCACTATGAAAAATATTCAAGAGATGAGATGCTCTCCAAGATTTTTCCTTGCCAAAAATTTCTTCGAGGTGCTTCTCGATGGCACATGACCCTCACAAAGACACTTAGAAAATTTGACTCGAGGTAACCTATTGACCATATCATGTTTCCTCAATTATTTAAGGTAACGATATTTTAAATGACCAAAATTCCCATGTCATAGCTAAATAACCTCATCTAGAATGAGTAAGAAAGGTAGTGGGCGAAGTATCAAAAGTAAAGTGGGAAAATATGTATAACCAAGAATGGTGATCTACCTTTTCCCTCAGCGACTGTAGTCTCGTTGTGAATTTCATGAATGATCACTGAGGTTAGGATTAAATTCCACTCATATTATTTCACCAATATGAGTGATTTGGTAAAGTGATAGGAGATTAGTAGAGATATCAGGAATCACTTAGAACATTGTTAAAGGCTATCCACCATCTACTTCTACCGATCCACTATTAGCAATCGACGCAAAAATTTCATTACCTAAAGTGATTTAGGACATACCAAATGGTTCAATTTCAGAAACCTCAACATGTGAATAACCCATGTGGTGTGAAGGCAAAAAAATCTATGACCAAATTTGATGACAGAAGTAACTCTGAGCTACAAGGGCCTTGCCTTTCTTCTTCTCAAATTTAGACTCCTTTGATTTAGAAGACTCATGTGTTTTAGAGCAGTTTCACTTAATATAATTAGGAAAATCTATATTATTTTTCTCAAGTAAATGAGTTAGGTGGTCAATCTATTTTCTCATGCATTGATTCTCTTCATGTCCTAAATTCTTGCAATAAGAACACATACACTTTTCTTTCTTTAGCTTTAGGTTTAGAAGTAGAAGCGTTCGTGTTGGGTTTTGTTTGAGATGGTCTTAACTTCTTTCTTATGTTGGTCCTTTTTCTCTTTCTTGTTTTCCTATTTATTTTCCTTCCCTTTACACAATACTTGTAACAAGGGTATGCGATTTAGACTTGATTTCTCCCATTTGAATTAAGCTTGTCATGCTTTTCAAATGAGTTGGGATGAAAAAAATTTCAAATGAGGGCATCTTCCAAGTAATCCCTATAGCTTCTTTCTATGGCATGAAAAGTAGAAACGAAGATAGAGTATTCAAGGCCCAAGATTATAAAGAATCGGATAAGATCAACTGGGCATTTCCTTTTTATCAACTTCACATTCTTTCAACTGTAATATAGTGTGGAAATTTTTTGATAAGAAGGCCTGTAGGTTATCAAAGTTACTAGGAGTTAATCTTAGCAGTTCATTCTCCAACTCATGGGATCTCATGTCATCTTGTTTTCCAAACATATCGTCAATAGTTTTCTAGGATCCATCGGGTCTTGTGGAAGAATCAATTTGGAAAAGAAAGTCAGGAGATACAAACATACAAAGAATACATTAGGCTTCATCACATCGGTTGAGACCACCTAGATTTCTCTGGTTTGGCTGTTGGTTCTTTCTCCACTCCCATAGTGATATAGCATAACCATTTACCACATAATTTTATAATCATATTATATCTTCATTCAAATAAAGTTAAATTTCGTGAGTCTAAGGAACGTCATTATCATCCATTTTGAGGAGAGAGAAATAAAAAATGTAGAACAGAAAGGAAACAAACACACCCCAAAACAAAATTTTCACCCTTCTGTTTACGAGCACTTTATAGTTTAGTGGGTTGGTTACAATTAGTTGTGCATTCATGCTTCATGAAACAAATGGCTACTCACCTTGCAATTGGCGTAAAAAAGGCATAAGTGTGGAGACCACCCTAAGTTTCAAGCGATCACATTGAATCGACACTTCATGGTAACAAACACAAAATCGATGTGAAAAACCAAGAAGGAAGGGAAAAAAATAAGTTATGTGTGAGAAATAGTGTCTCACGTTGCTTTGGAACTCCCTTATTGCAAGGTTGTGATAGATGTGCTCACAAGCATACAAATAATAATAAGATTTCGAATACAAAAAAAATGACTCCTAAAGGAGCCAAAAGACCTCCAAAACGTAAAAAGGGCCTTTGGAAAATGTTGTTGGGGTTAGACCATATAGGTTGTATAGATATAAATCAAATCTAAACATACAAATAATAAATGTACAAATGAAACCAGAAGAAACAATACACAAGATATAACATGGTTCACCCAGTGTGGGCTACGCCCACCAAGAAATAGCCAATATATTATTCCAAATGATATACAATTGAAGATCTGCAATCTTCCACACCTCACACAATGTACAACAATTTTCCTCTTACAAGCTTCTCTGAGCTCTCTCCAAGAATTCTTTCTTACAATTCATTCAATCTTCTTAATTCTTACATCTAGCCCTAGTTTTCTAGCTTATATAAGCATATACAAACATAGGGTACTTTAGCTATGTTATTACAACTATAAGATCACCTTTTAATAAAAGGTTATATCTAATCCCACATTCTAAATAAAAACATTTCACACACAGGTAACCAATGTCGGCTACCCCAATCGATGTCGATTAGTCTGTCAGGTGACCGACATCGGTTAGCCTACCGATGCCAATTACTGTGTAAACCTGCAAGTTGTAAATAAGCTATTTGTGAAGTAATTCAGCTCCACATCTCAACAATCTCCCACTTGGAGATAAATTGATGCATTATAGTGTATAGCTCCATCAAGTCTCAAAATCGAAAACCAACAAAGGTGGAGTGTAGTTCCAACTTCTCCTTTGCCAATGGCTTCGTTAGCATATCCGCATGGTTCTCATCTGTATGAATTTTCTCCAAATTTAGTTGTCCATCCTCCAACACATTTCGTATGAAGTGATATCTCAACTGAATGTGTTTCTTTCTTGAATGAAATGTTGAGTACCAACGTCGGTACCTATGTGTGATTGTTTTAAATCTGAGAATGCATTTTCTTCAACAAAATTTTCACTCAGTTCATTCTTGGGTATCAAAACCTAATCCCTGTACATTCTCTTTTCATTCTAATCAATGTCACGACTCTTAACAATCTTAGAATCTTCTAAATCTCAAAAATGGAATCGGAAATCACTAGAACAATAACCAATGAAAGTGTAACTCTTGGATTTAGCATCCAATTTATTCCTATTTTCTTTATCAACATGCACAAAATCTTCTGAACCAAATACTCTAAGAAAAGAAACATCTACCTCTTTTCCAGTCCAAGCTTCTTCTGGTATTCCACCATCCAGTGCACTTGAAGGCCCATGGTTAATTAAATATACCATTGTATCTACTGCTTCTGCCCAAAATTACAAGGCTAAACCAGCATGTATCCTCATGTTTCTTGTACATTCCATGATAGTTTTGTTCATTCTTTCAGCCACTCCGTTCTCATGTGGATTTCTATGAACCATT
Organism: Taxus chinensis; assembly: GCA_019776745.2. Classification (NCBI taxonomy): domain Eukaryota; kingdom Viridiplantae; phylum Streptophyta; class Pinopsida; order Cupressales; family Taxaceae; genus Taxus; species Taxus chinensis. The sequence continues at coordinate 802,700,796 of CM034146.1, forward strand.
CTTTCTCTGCATATTCCATTCAGCTGAACAGTAATCATTGAAAACCATGTTGTAGTACTCACCACCATTTTCATATCTAAGGCACTTTAACTTTAAATTTGTATTATTTCCCACAAGGGATTTCCATCTCTTAAAAGTCTCAAAAACATCAGATTCATACTTAACACAATAAACCCATACCTTTCTTGTGGCATCCTTAATGAAAGTTACGTAGTATTGGGATCCTTCATGAGAAGCTACCTGGACTAGTCCCCACATATCTAAGTGAACAAGCTCCAATTTCTGCTCCTTCTTTGTTGACCCAACTTTGAGAAGTCTCACTCTCTTTTTCTTTTCAAATATACAATGCTCACAGAAATCAAGATCTACATATTTTAAATCTAATAACTTACCCTTGGCCTTTAAGATTTGCATTCCCTTTTTAAGCATATGGCCTAGCTGATTATGCCACATGCTTGCATCTAAATCTGAAGTAGATAAAGTAGAAAAGGAATCAGTAATACAAGTAGAAAAATATAATGTTCCTACCTTCTTGCCTCTTACAACAACAAGAGCTCCCTTGGAAACTTTCCAAGAATCAGTTGTGAATGTAACCATGTAATTATCTTCACCTAGTTGTCCTACAAAAATTAGATTTCTCCTGAGGCTTGGCACATGCCTTAGATATTTCAATATCCATGTATTTCCATTTTGCAAATTAAGATGAACTTCACCTTTACCAGTAATCATTCACGGTTCATCATCTCCTAAATTAACATGCCCAAAACTACCCTGGACATAATTTCTGAAATAACCCTTATTAAGGGGTAGCATGGAAAGAAGCTCCTGAATTTAAAACCCATGATTCTAATTTATTATCTAAGGAGAGAATAAGGGAATCTTGCATTACCTCAGAAGATGCAACATTTGCCTCTTTACCTTTCTCTGGTACATTCTCTTTGTTTTCCTTGAACCAACAATCCTTCTTTGCATGTCTTTTCTTTCCACAATTCCAGCAAGTTATTCCTCTACCTTTGGATTTAGATTTTCCATTCTTTGACTTTGATCTCCCATTATTCTTGCTCTTGGATTTCTCATGTTGTCTCCCCTTGTTTTCTACATTCAAAGCATTTCCATATGATGACTCTTTTGTACTTTTCCTACGTATTTCTTCATTCAGGATTATACCAATCACATCATCAAACTTCAAAATATTAGTAGGAGATATTGTATTACTAATAGTCATTACCAAATTATACCAACTATCTCACAAATAACACAAGAATAATAATGCTTTCACTTCATTTTCAAAAGGGATATTAACCGATTTTAATTGATTTACAATAGAACGAAAATCATTCAAATGATTAGACACATATCCACCTTCTAGCATTTTAGAATTAAATAATTTATTCAGCAAATAAACCTTATTCGATGCACTTGGTTTTCATATAAATTAGCTAAAGCTTTCATCAAATCTACCATGGTTGTTGCTTCTGTTATATTCGAAGATATAGATGCTACTAGACTCAATCTTATAGATCCCAGATCCTTTCTATTAAGAATCTTCCATTCTTCATCAGTCATCTTTGTAGGCCGTGCCTTCTCATCCAACGATAAGTATAAATCACTCTGATACATATAATCCTCCACCTGCATATTCCATAAATGATAATTACGATTGTTAAACTTCACCACTTTGTATTTACTATATGTTTCCATTGTTGTACTCCCACTCAATTAGAATTCCCTCTGTGAGTAAATTTGTCAACACAAAAAACCCTCAAAAAAATCTTTGATAGCAGTTGTTGGGGTTAGACCATATAGGTTGTATAGATATAAATCAGATATAAGTATACAAGCAATGAACACAAAAATAAAACCAGAAGAAACAATACATAAGATATAATGCGGTTCGCCCAGTGTGGGCTACATCCACCAAGAAACAACCAATATATTATTCCAGAGGATATACAATTGAAGATCTACAATCTTCCACACCTCACACAATGTACAATACTTTTCCTCTTACAAGATTCTTTGAGCTTTCTCCAAGAATTATTTCTTACAATTCATTCATTCTTATTAATTCTTACCTCTAACCCTAGTTTTCTAGCTTATATAAGCATATACAAACTTAGGGCACTTTAGCTATGTTATTACAACCCTTAGATCACCTATTAATCAAAGGTTGGATCTAATTCTGCATTCTAAATAAAAACATTTCATGTATAGGTAACCGATGTCGGTTACCCCAACCGATGTCGGTTTGTCTCAACCGATGTTGGTTAGTCTGCTAGGTGACTAACATTGGTCAGCCGATGGATGCTAGTTATTATGTAAATTTGCAAGTTATAAATGAGCTATTTGTGAAGCAATTCAGCTCCACATCTCAACAGAAAAAGAAAAGAAAAACCTTCACAAGCACACGTTAGACAAATCCTAATAATGCTAATTTTTTATGTTTTCTCAATTAGTTTAATTCCCCAAAAATGAAAAAAGAGAATTAAAAAAATTAACTAGCCCCTTAAATTAATTAGAGACCTATTTAAATTAAATTCTCCCTTTTAAATAAACTCACCATTAGTTTAATAAAAATAAGTTATGTTAAAATAAAACATACAACTTAAGTTTAAACTTTATAACAAAGCCTATTTTTAAAAATGTAGGTAAGGTTATGGAAGAGAAGGAAATGAGCTTAAAAAGTGGTTAAAGGTCCAAGTGATTTCCACGTGGCACAATGGGTTCGAACCAAGTTGTTGTGGGCTCGACTTGGCGAGCGAGCCAGATGACAAGAGAATCGAGCATTTAAATGTAAAGCAGGTCGGTTACACAGGTCCAAACAAGGGAAGGTCAATAACAATGCTAGGTAGGATTGAAATGCATACAAATGGGTTTGGATGGACAGAGCCGATGCGAGGAGAACCAGGCATGCATAGGTGTTGCGAAGGTTTTGTTGTGATGCGAGATGAGTTTGGAGATTTTCGGTATGAGACAAATGGCGTACACCAAGATAGGGCCAAGCCCAATGAGCTCGAGGTAGGTTTAAACACAAGCGTAGGGAATCCCAACTCACAGAGCTTATGGAAAGTTGAAAAAGATTAAGCATGTAGGAAATGGGGCCGATCCCAATGATAGTGAGCAACTGGTTGAGGAGAAAAACCCACGAGTGAGCAGGGAAAACCCACGAGTGAGCCAATAATGAGACTTGGCGAGTTGAGTATATGAGCTCGAGACAAATCTCATGAGGAGAAATGAAGGTTGAGCCCGAGGTGTCTTGGCCAAGTTGGTTGAAAGGGAGTTCAAGGAGCTCAGAGAGTAACTTGCCAAGCTAGAAAAAGGACAAGAGTAGCCTAGGGAGCTAGATAAGAGGGCCAGGAGCTAAGTGGGATGGTGAGGGTAGGTGCGGGGAGGAAGAAAAGATGAAGGCAAACAAGGTTTAGCAAGGTTGAGACCAAAAAACTCAAAAAATAGAGCTAATTGAAAAAATCACAACCAAACACAAAAAAATCGTAAATACATCCAAACTAGGTTTTCTGCCAAAGATACCTGTGACTAGCCAAATTTAGCTTAAAAACTCCTAACTGCACAAACACAAAAGCAAACACCACAAAACACAAACTCAAAAAATGATTAATAAAACTTGCACAATAAGCGAAGAATTTCAAAACCAGAAGTAATTAACAACAAACCAATAATGAGTTGCAAGTTTATTGAAACGACATAGCTATGATACCATGTGAGAGTGAACCAAGAGGATCTAACAGAGCCCATGAACATCAAAGTATTTACACCCCAATAGAAATGAGAAAATCCTCCAAGTAATCAACAAGAAGATCAATGATAGGCCAAATTATTCATGCAAAAAGAATATGTCTACTCATACTCATAAATAAAAAAGAGAAGTACACAAGGGAGTGTTGTGTAAATCCCATGCTTGGACATGTCATACTCCCATGATGGAGTGAGGAGTTAGAATGCTAGGAATAACATCTAACTCCTATATGAGCATGACATATATATGGCAATATGACAATTTCTATCACGGAATCTGTCATATGTCATATAATTCCCTAAAATACCTATGACTCACCTAAGTGAGATGACTCACCATGTGTGAGGTCGAAAAACACATAATAACTATATATAAAGCAAAAATACCTCACACCAATAGGATATTCCCTCCATAGCTTCATGAAAGATATATCATGGGGTTAAACAAACTAGATAACATAGAGATGAGATGTAAAATGGTCCCAAAACTGAAATCATAGTTTTCAAACAAATGGCGGCTTGATCTATCCTCATCTTCCTGATCTTATGTGATTTAACCCAACTATTTTCATTATATGCCTTATATTAAATCTATAAATAAAATATCTCCTCATTCCTTGTAATTGAAGGCATATTTTAGGGCATGAATCAAATCAGTTTCGCCATATCATGAGTTTTTTGTAAAGCATCTCCTAGACTATGATTCATGGTTATGTATTATCGTTATCACTTTCAGAGATTCCAAGAACACATTTGGAGTTGGTTTTGGTGGATCATTTTAGTTAACACCTTGGCAGATCTCTAAAAGCCAAAATGGAAGAGATATACATGGATAAAGAGAAATTATGAAGCATATTTTTGATCCCATATTTTGTCTTCCCTTCTATAAATGTAATTAACTTCAATTGTAAAATTAATCTTCCATGAATGTAAAGTTACTTTTCCCATTTGAGTTCATGAACATTTTGAGTTGTAGGCCTCTAATTTTGGATTTTTAGATGTGTAAACACATTGAATTTTGTTGTGATAGACCGTGTATATCCTAAATTCTAATATATTTGGGATTTTGTCTCATCTCTACCATTTTTTTTGTTATTGGTCTCTTACCTCTTTGTCATGGTCATATTTTATTGTGTGTAATATTTGTAAGGTTTATTTTCACTGTGTCATTTATGCAAGAAGTGAAGAGTTTGATTAAAATTTAGGGTTAATTATGGTTGTGTCTACCATTTTATCTTTATGTTTGTCCTCTCATTCTTATCTCAAGGGGAGTGATTCCTAAAAAGCATTGTATCCATGTCTCCATACAACTGATATATAATGAGTCAAAATGAATGTAAAGGAGTAAACTGGTGGGCACTATACACAATAAGTGTGTTGATTGGTTCGTCAATATGGAATTTGTGTCCAATAATATGACCACATGGCCTACGGTCACTAAAAAAAAAATTGATTTATGATTAAACAATTTTATGTCTTAGAGTTGTGGCTTCGAAGGCATAGAATGGGGCTCTCGTGAAATTTAATTTTGGAGTTGGGTTGCCTAGATTTTTGAATTAAGGATGATAAATATTGTGAATGGAAATCCCACATTATGCATCATTAAAAGTTTCCATTGAGACATGTGTAGGATTGTGATGAGAAAGCATGGATTAAATATGGGACATTAAAGTTAAGTGGAGCCTAATTCTTAACATCGCAAGGTGAAGTTAAGAGGATATAGAATCATGGTTGAACCTAACTTATGTGAGGCTCTAAATAAGAATAAAACCATATGGAATATTCTGAAGAGAGGGGGCCTCTACAATTTCACTGAAAAATTAAGGGATTTAATTCATATTTGTCTAAGGATTCTGCTAGGGTTGGATAAAAAGGTTTACATGACAGGTCTTACTATCTTCATGTTTGAGAGAAATATTATGCGATAAGAGCATCTTCTAAGGGACTAAAATTATTCAAGGATAAGAGGAGGAAAAACAAAGAAATAAGAATGTTCTTCAATGTTGATGAGTGTATCCATGGGATTCTTAGAAACTCTTTGTTAGTCCCATGGTAAGAAGTCAACAAAGTTATTATGTAGTATGTCACCCTAGAAGGTAAGTTTAAAGATATTTAATACTCCTGACACTTTTCTTTACTTAAACACTTCAAAAGTAATATGGTGATTAGAATCCATTTATTTTTACTCATATCACTGGATAACTCTATGTTCGACTACAAATAGGGTAAAAGTGACACAATTATTAACCAAGCCCTTTTTCATCTTTTGTTTATAGAGGCTTGGCCAACCATCCCCCATTTGAATCTTGACCCTAACGATTTAGAACTTGTAGAGGTGGAGGGGGGATAAGCTTAGGTCCTCTAGGCTCAAAGAGAGAGGGGTATGGTGTCTCAAGAAGATAACCATTAAATTCCCTAATAACCCTTACTAGTGAACTGATGAGAAGTGGTCAATTCCCAAACCCATATCTGCTACTATAAATGTTAGGGCACCTTCTATTTTTGGTAATAGGCCACTAGTAGAAGAGGACCAAGATGATCAATGGGATGAGAACTATATGGGAGGCATATTATTTGAGAAGGAAACCCACTCATCCCCCACCTCTGGTTGATCAATTGTGTGAGACTTGGATGGATGAGAGAAATAAGTTCAAAGATCATATGGAAGACATGATTTCCAAGTTGGAAAAATACTTATATTTACAAAGTTGATCCCTTAATATCTTGGGGCCAAAAATAATGGGTTGAAGGAAGTGAAGAGCTTCAAACTCATAAAGAAGAAGGGAATTTTAGTGGTAAGGAAGGTGAGGGTATGAAGGATTAGTGGGAAGTTTATATAGAGTTATGTCAAGTCACAGATGACTTGGGTAAAGCAAATGGTAAATTGGTTGGTTTGTAGGAGGATAGAAAGTTAGTGAAAGGAAAGTTGAAACAATTGATCTCTTTCTGTAGGACTGTTATTCATAGTTGTATAGACAACATAAAATTTATGAAAGAGCATTTTCAAAATAGGAAGCATCCAGATTGAAAATGTGGATATAGTGCCATAACTAAGGATGATCAGAAGAAGCAGAAGATTGATGAACTGCAGCTAGACATGAGCTATATGAAAATACAAACACAAAATTATGCACGTATTATAACAATATGTCTCTAGTATGTTGTTGTATATATGATTTCTAAGTGTGAAGATTAGACATTGGTGACACGTTTTCTTAGTCCTTCTATTGCTTTCGATAGAATTTGGTTGTGTCATTATTTCATAATTCTTTGATTTATGTATTTTGGTCGAGTCACAGGGATCCTTTCCCTCATTCTTGGTCTTTTTTTTGTTGATTTTCTTTGGGATAGTACTACCCAATAAGGACATTAACGCCTGGGCACTAGTGTCCCTTCTAGGCGCTTTTATTTGTTCTCTTTTATATTCTAATTTTGCATTTAGTACTTAACGTTGGGTCTTTTCTAATTCTTTGGGTCAATATTTTGTGTCACTAAGCATGGAAATTCAAACAAGGGAACCATATATATACACAACCTACCCACTATTATGAGGGGCTAGGAAATTTGGCCTATTACTTCCTATCTACTACTTGGAAAAAAGGGAAACACTCAAGCATTGCATTTGGGTTGCATAATTCAATACATATGAAGGGGATATTTCTGAATTCCATCTCAAACATTCATCTTGGGGGAAAATTAATTATAGCCGCTATCTTGGTGCTACTGGCACAAGGGAAACCTAGCTTCAAGGTAAAAAATTCTATCACACACACACACACACACACACACACACACGAACTAAGTTGAATATGAAATGTAGTGCAGCACTTGGTGACAATCACATTGGGATGACCGTCGAGGTTAGTTTGAGTCAAGTATATTTATTATTTATTCCATCTAATGTGTGTTTGAGCCTTGTACATGTAGCTAGGGTTTTTTTTCTAGGTTTATGTGTGATATTGAAACCCTAAAAAGATCAGATCCAGAGCTATTACTAGGACACTGACACCCAGTTTGAAAATGAGCACCTGGGTGGTATTGTCATCATTTGGGTAGTTTTGTATGGAATACTTTAATGTATCATTTTTCCAGACTGAGCATACTCAGTCTAGATCTAGCATGTTCCATCCAGTTCCTATCCCAAAATTAGTCTAGGAACTCAGATACAAGCTAAGTCACTCTTATATCTCTATTGCTCATACTTTCTTGTCATTGCATGTTAGATCTCACTTATAATTGTTATACCTATTTTATTGCAGTCCTCTGATTAAGGTTTAAATTCTGATAAATTATTTGGATAAGTTGTTTATTGATCAAACCCTTGCTTACCCTAAGATCCCTCAATTTGTGTTTTCTAATGGATTACCAAAAAGTGTTGTGAATCCATCATCCCAAACCTCTTTCCCCCAAGTATGATCCTCTTCCTATGACTGGTCTTAAGATATTTTTTTCAAATACCCAAGAAGAAGCTACCTTCTACCGTAAGTCACATACTGCCCCTATATGTCATCCTAAAATTCCTCTGGTCACCGTAAATATTATAAACCCCCATCTTGATGTTTCACTCCTACCCCTATTAAAGATATTAGCTCTTGTGACTTTGATAGTGATGTTGCTTCTATTTCTATAAAATTATACATGTGTTGAGGATTTGGTTAATTTTTAATAGGAGGCAGGTCTTGTTCATGATGCTTGTGATACCTGTACTTCTTTTGATGGTGTAGATGTTATCCTCAATGGCCCTCACCCTGTTTCTTCTTCTCCTTCACTTACGTATGAACAAATCCTTAGAGCTAATCATAATGCTTCTAATACTGATATTAAGGTTCCCTCTCTTTCTTCTCAACCAAGTGTTTGTTCATTGAATATTGTGCCTCAAAAGACATATCTTTCTTCATCCACCTCTTATGTATTTCCTGGTAATGCTAGTACTCATATTTTTTCTCATGATATGTTAAAATATGCAAAAGGTAATGATGCATGTGTTTCTACTTTTGATATTTTTGTAGTCACAAAATCATACACTTACTACTTACATCACACCTCTAAATATGTCATTATATGCATGATTCCTAAGTAGTAAAACTAAACATTAACAACACTTATTTTTCTTTTGCATTGCTTTATCCCTCTTGATACTCTTGACACTTGGTCTTCTCAAATGGTCACTTTACTTTTGGACATTGGAAAACATATGACCCAGCTTTGTATTTTCTGGTATAGCCTCTGAGCATCCCAGACAGTTTCACCCATTAGGAACAAGAGCACATATGTATTACTATCCCCTTTGGATGCTTTTTAATTTTCCCTCTCTTTTTCAATTTTGGATTACCACATCATTCGGTATTTTTTCTAAAGTCTCTTTTATCACTTTACGTCAACCTTTTTGGTTATTAATGATGAAATTCAAACAAGGGAATCATATATATACACGACTTACTTACTATTGTTAAGGGCAAGAGGGAAATTTTGGGCTATCACTTTGTATCTACTATCTACAAGAGCAACACTCAAGGACTAAATTTGGGATACATTATTCATTGCATAGGAGGGGATTTTTCTATATTCCATCTCACACATTCATCTTGGGGGAAAATTAGTTGTAGCCCGTTATCTTGGTGTGACAAGCACAAGGGAAACATAGCTTCAAGGGACACAATTCAATCACATGCACACTAGAATTACATAGAGTATGAAATTTAGTGTAGCGCTCGATGAAAATCACATTGGGGTGACCTTCAAGGTCAGTCTGGCTCAAGTATATGCATTATTTATTCCATCTAATATTTTCTTGATCCTTGTGTAGGTAGATATGGTTTGTTTTATAGGTTCATGTGTGACACATGAACCCTACAGCAAAGTGGATGCGACAAACAAAGAAATGAAGAAGCTAAGTTCAGACCCTGAAAAGAGTATAAGCATAACACTTACCAGGACACTACCACCTAGAGCAATCTTGTCTCCATTTGGGCGGTTCTATTCGAAGAGGTTCTATTTCTCATACAGAGCTTACATAACCTAGTTCTAACCTTTCCAAATTGTTTTCCATCCCATAATCAGTCTAGATATCTCAATATAAGATATGTCACTCTTATATCTTATCTTACACACTTGCTTGTACTTTTCATGCTATATCTTTCTTATTACTGTTATATTCATTTGATCTTAGTCCTCTAATAAAATATTTAAATTTCTTTAAATCATTTGGTGAACTTGACCCTTTGCATGCTCTTTAACGAATCCATTCTTTTTGAAACCCAAACCCTAGTTGCATTAGGGTTCATATTTGCATCTTATCTTCATATCCAAACCTGATTTTCATCTATCAGTTGTCATATATCAGATCTGTAAAAAACATTCTAGGGTTTCATGCTTCATCCTACCCTTTTGGTCACTTTCTAGGGCTCCAAAATTTTAACACACCTTTTACTTCATATCTCAATCATAACAACTCTTTTTTTAATTCCCTTCGAGGTTATTTATCAATTTTACATATTTAACGAAAACCTCTTTTTGTTTGCCCTAATGTTTTGCACAATTTTGAAAATACAAAATTACACTTTTTGGTAATTAAGGCATATTTCAAAAAATACACATTTTTGAGAAAATACCTTGGAGGTTTTTATTTTACTTCATTAGATTAAAAAATCCTCTTTTTGTTTTATAAAATTGATAAGAGCCTTGCATATAATAAATCAATAAATTGCAGAAGATAACACAACACAAGATATGTGGGGGGCCAAGATGCCCTAATATGCAATATATTCATAATAATACCCTTAAGGTAGGGCAACACCATACAATGCTCCTTAAGGAAGGAGTAACTCCACAATCTCCCAAGATGGGAATCCACTTCGAGGGGGACACCTCCAATATACCTCTGCCAAGTAGAAGACTCGACTCATACATACATGACCCCTCATAATGATACTCACATCCTTTAAATAGGATGGGTAACACCTAATCCCAATGTAGGCAAACCCATTACCCAATATAATTAATTCCTATGTGAGCCCATATAACTAATTAAGGGGATGTGTGCCACATGTCGACATCTCCATCAACCCATATACATTATATTATCATATTCCATGTGAACCCATACATATAACTAAGGGGATGTCTGCCACATGTTAGCATCTCCATCAACCCATATATATTATATTATCATATCCCAAGGTACATAACATTGCCTCCCTCTTTGACATGTTTCGTCCCCGAAAACATAAGAAGAAGCCATATAATGAGTGTGCTTTAAATTATTGCACACTTATCGCCATGCTCGATCATCTAACCACCCATATGAAATCCTAGTGGGTGATGTTACTCCAAACATGATTCCATATTCCATTGTGCACATCTGATTCCATCCTAGTCCATATGTGTTCCTCCTTGGCATCCATGGCATATCCATAATTATTATTCATGTGATTCCATGACATATAATTATTGTTCCATTGATTCCATGTATAGCCCAAAATTAGTACTCCTCCAATTCCCTGTATATCCATATAGATTGCTGCCCCTTGTGTGTCCCTAGCATGTCTCCATCATTTTTTCCTCTCACGATGATGTGGGTGTCTATATGGTGCAACCTTAGTATGCTCAACCTTATCAATCTTTTCCTCCACTTTCTTTTCCTCTCCCAACTTGTTTGCTATTTATTTTTTCTCTTGAGTAGAGAAACTATTTTTTACTTTTTCATCATGTTCTTCATCCCTCTCCTTCTGATTCATCCTTATTCCCTTCTTCACCATCTTCAAATTCATCTTCATGATCCCATTTTACATTACTTTTTTTCCTTGCTAAGTGTGATATCTTGCAATGTAATTTTCTTTCTCTTGTACCATAATTTCATGAATTTCTTTTGCACATTAATATTAAGTGTTCCCAATGTCTCTAACCAAGGATATCCGAGAACAATATCCATACTATCCATATCTAAAGCATAACAATTTGAATGTAAAACATATTTATCCATAGAAAGCTTTAAATCTTGAAAAACTTGAATATGCTTACCATTCATTTGAGATTCCTTGATATTATTTGTTTGCACATGTAGATTTTGAGCTACATCCATATTGATGAAGTTATATTTGCTACTAGGGTTTATGGAAACAATTACCTTTTTTCTTTGAGTGCACCCTTCAAACTGAAATATTGAAGCTTCCTTCCTTGGAGATGCACTATCCTGTGTAGCAGCTTCATCATCAACATTTTCTTCTTCTGCACCATCAACATTTTCTTCTTCTTCTTCTTCTTATGTTGTTGTTGCTTCTTATTCTTCTTCTTCCTCTTTTTTAACAAAATTGTGTTTCTTTTTTGTTTCCCATCTAGCTAAGAAAATATCCTCCATTTCCTCCCAAGCCCAATCCAATAGATCTATATCCAAATAAGAATACCCAATGTCACACTTTCCCACCAAGATGAAGATAAAAAACTAACCCATACTGAACATTCTTCAAAATACATTTGTTTAAATTGTATCCACCATTTTTTTTGCATCAATTTCCCCATTACCATAGAAAATTGGTATATCCATGATGTATAAAAGTTAGGGTTTCACAAACTTACTCCTTTGACCAATATTTTACCTGATGATTTCGTCAATCATTTAGCCTCAAATATGGAACCACAAAGATGTAACCCCCTGCTAAAATTTTGAGAGATTTATGAAAATGTAAGAAATTCAGGAAAATTTCTCAAATTGCCACCTGTGGAGCAAAATAGTGAAAAATGATAAAACTAAAATAACTTTGACAAAATATATCCAAAAATTCTGAAATTTCAGTGGTATCACCTTTTAATATATTACCATCAACCCAAAAAAAAATTATTTCCTAATTCATCATTATTCAGAAGATATATATGAAACCGTATAATTAGGGTTTCAACCCTAAAACGGACACAGCTTTTACAAAACAGCTCCAAAAAATCTGAAATTTGAAGGGAAGATCACTCGAACTATGTATCCACTCCCCAAAAAAAATATTTGAAAAATTCCATGTCGATCTCCAGATATAGACGAATCACCAACATTAGGGTTTCATCCCACAAATTGCCCGGATCACTGCTCTGATACCACTTGATAAGAACTTTGCATATAATAAATGAATAATTTGCATAAGATAATGCAAAACAAGATATATGGGGGGCCAAGATGCCCTAATATCAATATATGTAGAATAATACCCTTAAGGTAGGGCAACACCATACAATGCTCCTTAAGGAAGGAGTAACTCCACAATCTCTCAAGATGGGAATCCACTTCGAGGGGGACACCTCCAATATACCTCTACCAAGTAGAAGACTCAAATCATACATACATGACCCCTCATAATGATACTCACATCCTTTAAATAGGATGGGTAACACCTAATCCCAATGTAGGTCGACCCATTACCCAATATGATTAATTCCTATGTGAGCCCATATAACTAACTAAGGGGATGTGTGCCACATGTCGGCATCTCCATCAACCCATATACATTATATTATCATATCCCATGTAAACCCATACATATAACTAAGGGGATGTGTGCCACATGTCGGCATCTCCATCAACCCATATATATTATATTATCATATCCCAAGGTACATAGCAAAAATTCAAAATATATTTCAAGATATGGTCAATTTATTCATTTGACGAGAATCACTTTTTAATCAACATCATTTTCAATACAAATCTATTTGTCTAGCTTTTGGATTGTTTGTGTCAAATTATTTTATGGCTTATCATATAATTGATGATAATGATTCTCCATTATATATTCAAGTTCAAATTAGTAATGTGCTTCATAAGCATGCTTTAGTTAATCATGGATATGATCTTAATGTATGCAACATTTCTTTTCTCTATCAAACAGGTCTTTCTGTAGTTAATATAAATCCATCTAGTCTATGTATATATGGCTTTAATAACACACCTAAGCAAGTGTTTTGATATATCACTCTACCCATTACTATAGGCCCTTGCACTCTTAATGTTCTATGTCATATTATGCCTAATAATCTTAATTATAATATCCTTCTAGGTTGTCCTTCGTTACATACTATGCATGAAACTCTTTCTACCCATGCCCTTTCCAATATTTCCATGGATAGTGCTACAATAGATTCCACATCTCATGTTGCTAATTTTTGTAATATCACTCTCATACATTATAATGAAGTTATTACTTACATTGCACATCATTCTTCTCATGTGATGGACTACAGTGTTATTGGTTTACATGATGAAATTTCTATTGGCACCCATGATACTCCTCCAACTTTACTCATTCTCATCCACATGATCCTCGATTCCTAATGCAAACTATTGCACACTTACATATATCTATATTTTTGTCCACTATGAGGGTTATTACATCTACGATGCCTATGGTGTTGAGAGACACTCATATCCCCTTCACAATGTTAGCATGATCACGGATTTCAAATTTGTTTCTTGGCACAACTCTTGATGCACTTCTAATGATCACATGCTTATTGATTCCAATGTTACATTTCTTTCTACAACCTCCTCACCACAAGTAAGAACACAATGTGTTGATTTGATTCCCGCTGCTCTTAACTCACTCACTATCTAAACCTATATGCATTACTTATATATTATGGCTACACCTCATCTTGTTGCATCGATGGGGCCAATCAATTCCCCTCTTTCCATATTTATGTCTATGGCCATAGGGGATAATACACGTAACATTAATGCTTCTAATCTTTCCAAATTGCACATGTTTCTTATAACGATTCTTGTGTCTCTCCCTCCATTTTTTGTGGTTAGTACTGATGAACCTTCTAACACTACATATGTTACACATCTCTTGACTCACATATTGATCCTTATATTTTCACTTACTTTTTCCAGTATTTCCAATAAGCCCAATGTTTCACCTATTATAGTTTCTCCTACTATATACACTCTTATTATTTATTTGCTTACACTTACTACTCATGTAGTTGGAATCTTAGATTCTATAGGGCTTTCCCCTCACTCTATTGACTTTGTTCCTTGGTAGCTCTTGTGTTATCCCCCTTGCTACATTATGACACACTCATGGTCTAGGTTCAAACACGACTATTAAGGACGTGTTTAACTAGGTGGACCTCACCTTACACACATACACTAGAGTCAACCTTTCTCCCCCTCTCATAGTTATTTTATTTCATGTTCACATATGAGTTCAAAATTTTGAAAACATAGCCTATATCTTGTTAGAGATGTATCCTTGAGGGAAAAATATTACTCATATGTTGCGACTTTCATTGATAATAAGATAATATTATGCATTATATAATAGTATGTTTTATCATTTTTTCCGTAAATAAAAACTTCATAAAATCCAATAACATGAAGCACTGTTTGAGGATCCAAGGTCATTCGATGAAATCCTATAGGCTTCTATCAAAACATATGATGTTTGGCATTGGTAGATACCAGTCCTATTAAGGCTGATTGAAGCATACTACCCTTTCCTATTCTCCCATGAATTATTTATGTTATATAAAATATGCATTATCTACTATATTAAAAACTAATTTTTGTTGTATGGAAATATAATGGCATACTATGTCAAATATACTAAAATGATAACGAGTGTTTGAACAATGTTTTGTATGAGACATTGTAGGCCTACTTCCAGGGATGGGGAAAAAACTAGTAATGTGTTCTTGAATCACCAATGTTTATGGGCTATGTCCTATGCTTGAATGAGTGTTGATCATTCTAATAGCACTAGGAAATTTACCTTGCACATACAGTCTAGTTGTTATCTTAAATGTCCTGTCTCATGTATAAAACAAAACAACATCGAAATGTCTGAAAATGCCCAGTTAATTGTACTGTTTTGACCTCAATAAAAAAACTATTGCATAAAAATATCAAAATAAATAAAATCATCTAACACTATTAACAAGCAAAATCATCCCATTGTTTTTCATGTGTAATGGTAAACACACATGTGCATTTCACTCATTAAGTGCCTATAGGATTCCTATCTCAAATGTGCACATTATTTACCTAATTCCTTTTAATAGGAATATGCACTCACCTTAAGTTTAGGCACTAGGACACCCCCAAAAAATGTTTTGAGGGAATCATCGGGATTCATTGTTAATCATCATATTATTTATTCTTCAGCATTAAAGACTTGTTATAGGAATGGTACACAATGTAAAATATTGAATACATGATTTTGCTATGAGACAGGTTCAAGTACTTAGTGATAGGGTACTAAACTTTAATGTGGGTTTTTAATCACCCAACAATATGTATTAATTTAATATTTTACCCTTTCTTATAGTCACGTAATTGAAATGCACCTTATACATAAGATCTAATCGTTAACAATACAGCTAGTTTCCAAGAAAAACATATTAATCCCATAAAAATGTTCTCAAGATTACTTTCCTGAATAGAAAAAACATTATGAGTTGTTTATCACAATAATTGGTGCTAACTATGGAAAATACCTAATCCATTACCAAGACAATACAACCCCACATTCATTAGCTTAAACATTGCACATAGTCACTCATTCAATGCCCATGTATCTTATCTACTATGCCGATGACCTGCAATCAATGTTTAGTAGGACTATAACCCTTTAAGTGGAGTGTCTGTGAGAACGTAGTGCTAAAATGTTGCGGGGAAGTAGAACTCAAACCTTACTCATCATAGCTTTATATGCATTTACTATTGTATGGATGACTACAATGAATCATAAAAACCTTGGTAAACTTTGAACTGGTTTTATGATTTGTGTACGAGACTTATTGAGAATACATGGTGAGTTAAACGAGTTAATGTAATTGGATAACATTGTGTGTGAGAATCACCAAACTGGTATGTATGAATTGTGTGGGTGGGGGTGTGTGTGTGTGTGGGTGGGTGGGTGTGTGTGTAAAAAACGCACCTGTGTCACATATGTGACTAGTCATTGAATGGAGGCATATATTTTCCAAGGTAAAACAAAAAAAACATATATCATAATGTTCCAAAGCATCCCATACAATGGAACATTGTGAACATTACCTCAAAGGCTAAGTAAACATTAATAAAACTGTGTATAAAAATAATCAAAATAAATAAAATATCCAATCCATTAACAAGAAAATACATCCCCACATTTATTAATTAAGTGAACATAATCATTTATTTGGTTCTCCTTCTTTCTCATGCTAGTACCTAACCCTTTAGTAGGACTATAGCCCCTTAACCGAGGTCTTGGGAATTGGGAAAGCATTATAGGAAATAAGGATGAATAGTTCCTATCATATTCTATATTATTCACTATCATAGGTGCTTACGGGATATATCTTCCCCACTATGCATGTTTTGTGGCCATGAATGAGATTTTGAGCATGAATATACTGCTGCTCGATTGCAAAAAGAATTGATTTAGTGTTATTATTGGTATTTTTGGCTTTTGGAATAAATTCAGAGAGAAAAGAGCTAAGTTAAGCCAAATCTTGTGTATCATAGGCATGAGCTTCTTTCTCATATCTTAAATCTTGATCATTTTATTTGGTAATAGAAATCTAGGAATTCATCTTTTTTTTGGATTAAGGGTAAATTGAGGGTGTTTGAAAGGACCCACATCCTTGTACAATTGAGGATTTTTCTTGAGAGGAACCACAACCTGGTTACAATGAAGGGGACCACTATTTAGGAACCCAATTAGAGCAACCATGAAACCATAGTGAAGATGTAGCGGCCAACGACAACGACCGCGGTGAGTGGGACAACTATCAGTGAATGGAGTGAGAGGAACAGCCACTAGTATCAGCAGTGAGAGGAGTAGCCACCATAATCAGCAGCAAGTGGAACAGCCACCAGTGACAGCGACGAGAGCATCAACAGTGAGTGGAGCAACCACCAGCGTCAGCAGCGAGAGGAGAAGCAAGTGTCAACAACGAGAGGAGCAACCACTAGTGTCAGCAGTGAGAGGAGAGCCACCAGCGTTAGGAGTGAGGAGTAACCACCAGTGTCAGCATGAGCAGAGAATCCACCTCCAGTGGTGAAACCACCTCCGAGGAGAATCGTGCCTCGGGGGGATTTGAACCTGGGTGGGCAAGCACACAACCATGTGACTTGACCACACCACTCCCACCCCATCGGCTCTAGGAATTCATCTTTCATTGCTAGGTATGCATCAGAATATTTGTGACTTTTTTTGTGAATTTGGAAGATTTTATCAGTTTTACTACTTTACTTTTGAGCATATATCTATTCTAGGTATTTTTGATGTTCTAGGTTTTAAAACAAGACAGTAGAAAACCAGTCTATTTTAATTTTGAACCATGTATTAGATTTCAAGTTAAAAAGGGTATATGGCTTTATGTCTGTGAATGAAAAATTTGCATACCATTCAGTGTAAGTGGATGTTTTAATGCATGTAAATCGTTTATTTGATGGTATATGGAAATGACATACAAATTTGAATAATGGATGATATAATGCATTTGAACTGTATATTTGTATTGCATGTGAAATTAGTATTTAGATTTGTTTGTTTAAAGATTAAAACAATATTTGGGTATGTGTATTTTTGGTTGTGGATGAAAGATTTTATGGGTTGTGCCATATGTTACTTTTGAGCATGCATTCATTTCTGGGTTGGATTATTTTGAGTTTATATCAAATGTAATACTGGGACTACAATTTTTCACTATTTCTTAACAATGGTAAACACCCATAATGGGTCTGTGTGCTAAGGTTCATGGCATGAATGTGTGCATATAATGTAGCACAGGATCCAATGATGTTCTGTTTCTTGTGTATGTAGTAATTGTTGTAGACGTATGTATGTGTATATAACTAATTTTATTTTGGGTCTTACTAATAAAAAAAATTTAAACATATGAAATGAAAATTGATTTATAATTTGTAATTTTGTTATTAAATAGATTCTTGACTATTCAATTTTAGAAAAACAAGGAAAATCTGTTTGAATCTACTTTATAAGAACTTAGAGAGATGTGTATAAAGTTGAAAATCATGAGTTATGATTTCTTATTTGTTAATTAATACAAATAATATTTTAAATAGATGTGTTATTTCAAAATTATTATAAAAATGAAGTTATTATAATTGTTGTTTTAATTTGTTTATTTCATTTGATAAATGATTTGATTTGATGTAGGGTCAAACCTACATTGTCATTATCATTGTAAAATTATTATGGCTTAGGAAATGAGAAATTTATCTCAAGTCCGTTCTTTCTAACTGACCTCTGTATATTTATCTCTCCTAGCTAATGTATAGGTAAATAGGAGATGCTATGAAGTGAATACCTGGAATGATTTAAGACGTTTTGGTTGAGTATGACCTTGCAGTTACATTTATACAATATATTTTTAATGAGAATATTGTTTGTGTTAATGACTTCATGAAGAGATCCTAAATGAAAATATGGGCATAATACCCTGACTGTATAATTATAATTCTGAATTTTGTTAATGAAAATTGGGTTTTAAAACTTGTGAGATTTTGTATTTAGAAAGAATTGATTAACCTATTTTGTCATGATATGTATATAGGTAGACATTTTATATGTTCTTATTTAATGGTTATGTCTTGTATAAATTTTTATTGATATAATAATTTAATAAGTGGTCAAAAGATCCTTTAATGAAATATTAAGTTATTACTTATTTTAATTCCTTGAATCAACTAGTCTTATAATTAAAAAACAGTAAATGAGTTATTAAACGACTTGTTTATTCTGAAAAAAAAATGGGATCACTAATATGTTTATAAATTAAATGTATATTGATTCCAAATGGTAATGATATTATCTATGTTTCATAATATGAATATATTGTGATAAAGAACGTGAATAATAGAATACTAGTTGAAATTAAAATGTGCGTGGTTAACATGAAATAACTATTCTTAAATCATTATTTCCTTACGAAATATGAAGTTGATTCTTATGGGTAAATGATACTATCATGTTTAAAGTAAGAGTATGGTTAGTAAACTAAACCTCTCTTAATTTTGTATCTTATAATTGCAAAAAGATGAATTTTACAAGAGGATAATTAATAGTTTACTCCATAACAAAAATAAATTACAAAATTGTGGTAAACAAAATTGAAATGACTTATAAATTCATAAATAATACTTCACTATTAGGACATAAGTAAATAAGAAGTAGACTAAGTCTCAAAGAAATAGTTGCAAGATAAAATATGGTTGTAGTAGTAAGAAGAAATAGATAATACTTAATGATTGTGACTTAAGTAAAAAAGAATCAGCCTAAGTCACAAGATATAATATGGTTACAGTAATAAACCTTAAATACGACGTAGCTAAGATGCAATCTCATGTCATCATATAACTACCTCAATATAGTACTAACTAGGTGTAGTTACATAAGAGGGAAAGAGGATGTAATGGAAGTAATTACATTACGTGGTCTCTTCCTATTCCATAAGAGCACATAGTAAGTTTTGGTTATTTTTCATTTACAGAGATGGTCCTATAAAGAATGTACTTCCTCTTTCTTAACATGTTAACCTTCATAAAAAAATGATCTAGATAACTATGTCGAGATAATTGTTTCGTGATGGAAGAATATATCTCTAGGATTTTGTGAGGTCTCAGGATACATTATTTATGCGTAGTGGAATACTTTGGCCAAGGTAATTGTAATACAAGTAGTTGATTGCATTATTTGTTCACTGTATCCTTACATTATATATGCTAGATACCAGAATATGAAGATTGATTTTTGTGGTAGACATATAAGGATGGAAAACATAACTATATCAACCTAGAAAAAGGTAAACATGAACATATTAAATATTATATGATTACTCACATAGAGTAGGGTGATGGGAGAAAATAATAAAACCTCCTCATCTGCACAAGGTTTAAACACATAAGAGTTAATGGATGGATCAAACCTACTAATAACTAGTTTTTTTAAATTATTAACTTGTCTATTCTAAGTTCATTTTGTTTCATACTTGTGATTGAACATGAAGATTGTTTTTAAAAAAATTCTTCAGTTTTGGGAAAATAATTAATATGTTATATTTTGTATCAAAGATAAAGGTTCTAACTCTTGGAATTAATGAATTTCCTATGCTAATGTTAGGTTATTCATGTTCTAAGATGATATAATGGTAAGGATAATGATTGAACAATGATTGTACAACTAGTTCAACAAACCATGAGGGAACAACAAATGAAAAAATGGATGATATCCTTTTGGTTCTCCAAAAAACATGTAACTAGATTTCTACCTTATAGAAGCAGGATGGTGTCTAAAATGAGGGTCATGTTGAGGAACATGAGGAGGAAATTGAGGAAGAACATCCCAGATGATAGGATAATTAAAATCAATCAAGATAATAAGAAAGGTCACATGACTGTTGAATTGACTAAGGATATCAAAAGAATCATTCTACCAAAGTTTGATGGGACTTCCTTGGGGCATGGAGCAGAAAATTGGTTAATTGAAATGGATAAATATTTTGAGGTCATATACTTCTATGAAGAAACCAAGGCTGTTTGGGGTGCTCTTAAGATCTTTCACAAAGCTTTCGCTTGGTGGGACAATCATAAAATGAAAATAGGAATTAAGACATCTGCCATAACTTAGGAATAATTTAAAGGATACTTTCATCAACATTAGCTTCCCTTGTTGTATTTTGACAAGAAAATGATATAATTCCATAGTTTAACCAAGGTGAAACTGTGCGGAACTGAGTATTGGGAATGCTTCAGTAGACTTCTGAAATATGTTCCCTAATATCAAAAATATGAGAAATTTCATGGATTCACAAGTTCATTTTGGGATTTAATCCTAGCATAGGGGGTGAAGTGGATGTGCATTGACCATCCAATATGGAGGTATTTTTGCAAAAGATATAAAATAGGAACAAAAAATATGTGGGATTTTTTCTTCAAGAGAGGAAAAACATAAAACGATAATTAATAATTCCTCACCTTCTTTTTCAAAAAATACATGGTGAAAGAGATTTGATAAAAAGGGAAAACTTGAAACAAAATATTGCTAAGCAAAAAAAATATACTATGAATAACAGTAAAAGATAGAATAATTTTTGTTTTCAGAACATGTTTGAGAGGAAGGGACCTAGTGGGGGGTGTTTTAAATGCCGAGGTGATCATTATACCATCAACTATCCCAAGAATAACTAAGGGAATAATTAGTAGTGATAAACTAACTTTGGGACCAAAGAACCATTTTAAAAGAGGATGTATGATGTTGTAGGAAATTATGAGGCATAGAAACATGCCACTCTTGTTGAATTCAAGGGTTAATTACTTGGCTTACCTGTTACTATTTTATTTGGTATTGGAGTAATTGTATGTTTTTATCCTTCTAATATAGCTTCTAAATTGTCTAGAAATTATGGATACATGGGAAATTCGTGGATTAATAAATATGGAAATAATGTTTTCCATAGAGTTACATAATTCTTATTTGAAGCAACCTTAGAATTACTTGATTTTACTATAGAACTAAACCTTTTTTTAGCTCCTTTAGGGACTTATGATGTTTTCATAGGGATGAACTCATTGTCTTAGTACCAAGCATCCATGGATTTCCTAACAAAACTAATATTATGAATCGATGATCAACTAATAACAAACAATAATACAACATATAAAAAGAGACGTTGTAGTAAGACAAATTCTCTACCATGCAGCTGAAAAAGGATATGAATAAAGGTTGTATGTTACATGAAGTACAAATAACATATTCCTGGGAAAGAAAATGAAAAAAAGAGAGGATTTTCCTCTTTTGAGAAAATTTATAGATGTTTTTCTTGAAGAACTACCTGGTTTACCACCAAGATGATATTTTCACTTCATCATAGACCTTAAACCTAGAAATGAACCTCTGTTGAAAGCACTATATATAATGAATAAAAATTATTTGGTGGAATTGAAATCTCAACTTCATGAGTTTTTGTCGAAATTATTTCTCTGCCAAAGTGTATCACCTTAGGGGCACTGATAATATTCGTAAAAAGAAGGATGGTTCTTTAAGAATTGTGCATTGATTACAAAATGTTAAATAAGGTAACAATTAAAAACATATACCCCTATCTAGAATTAATAATATTTTTGATCAAATGAGAGGTTCTTCAGTCTATTAAATGATCGATCTGTGATCTTGTTACCATCATTTGAGAATGATATATAAATTAAGACATCCAAAACAAAATTTAGAACACGTTATGGGAATTATGAGTTAGCTACTTTTACCTTTCGAAATCACTAATTCACCTGCAACCTTTATGAATTTACTAAACAATGTGTTTCAAGAATACTTAAATCAGTTTGTGTTAGTGTTCCTTGATGACATAATCATATATTAAAAAAATATGGAGGAACATGATAAGACAATTAAGAATAGTTTTGCATATTTTAAGGAAACATAAAATGTATGGTAAGTGGTCCAAATGTACTTTTTATCAAAAATAAGTGCATTATTTGGGTCACATAATTAGTAAAAGAAGGAATTTTGTTGATCCATCTAGAATAAGGGCTATCATGGAATGGCCATCTACTAAAGATGTACATGAAGTTAGAATCTTCATGGGACTCATTGGTTATTATAGGAAGTTCGTTAAGGACTTCTCTAGAGTGGCAGGTCCAATCACCACCTTACAAAGGAAAAAAAAGAATTTTTTTGGGATGATAAGTGTGAAGAAGCCTTCAAATTATTAAAATAAAATTTAACTTCAGCTCCAATCTTAAAGGTTCCAGATCAAAATGGATATTTTATAGTTGTAAGAGATGCTTGCAGAGAAGGATTGGGAGGAGTCTTCTTCAAAATGAACATGTAGTGGCTTTTGAGAGTAGAAAATTAAAAATACATGAATAGAACTATGATCCTCATGCCTTAGAGCTTGCTTTTATTGGTCATGCATTGAGGCAAGTTTAGAGTCATTATTTGCTGGGAAAACCATTTGGGTTTGAAATATATTTCTCACAGCCAAATTTAAATGCAAGACAATGCAAGTGGTTAGACTATTTATCACAATATGATTTTTATATAAGTTATATAAAAGGAAAATAAAGCTACGTAGCAGATGCCTTAAGACGTAGGAAACATATTTTTCCTATTGTTACTTTAAGAACTAGGTTCAAAGATGAAGTTAGAGAACAACTTCATTCATATCCTTATTATTCAGCAAGTTAAAAAACAATAGAAAATAATCCTATAAAAAGAATATGATAGCGGTTTCAAATTTGAGCATGATAGAATTATTTTATTTTAAATCAATTATATGTACCTTTAGGAAAGGAATTAAGAACTAAAGTGCTTAAATAATTTCATGATACACCTTATTCAGGTCATCCTGGGGGTAAAAAATTGTTAGCTGACATAAATAAACAATACTTTTGGAAAGGAATGAAAAAAGATGTAATAAATTATGTAACTCATTGTTTAAAATGTCCAAAGGGTTAAGGAAAAACATTTACATCTAGTAGAGATTATTGTATCTGCATAATGTACCACAATATAAGTGGCAAGTAATTAGCATGGACTTTGCCCAAGGACTATCCCATGTCCAAAAATAAACATGATGTAATTCCTGGTTGTGGTGGATAAACTCACAAAAGTGGCACATTTTATACCTAGTAATATGAAAGATGATTCACTGGTATTGGAAAGAATATTTGTTCAAGGAAATATTTAGATTGTATGGAATACTAGGAGTTGATCATATCTGATAGAGATATTAAGAATGAATTCTAAATTTTTGGAAGATGCTTAATGCGGCCTTGGGAACAAAATTAAATTTCAATTCAACTTACCAACTGGAAACCGATGGAAATAATAGAAAGGTTAAATAAAGTCATGGAGGATATGCTAAGGATGTATTGCATGGATCAGCAGTACAAGTGGGGAAGAAAATATTCCATTGGTTGATTTTATGTATAACAATACGTGTCACTTATCACTCAAAATGGATCCTTTTGAATCCTTGTATGGCAGAAGGTGCAAAACACCTATCAATTATGATAAAATTGAAGATAGAGAAATCGTAGTACCTAAAATGTTAATTAAAATGGAGGGAATAAATAAAAAATTATCTATGAGCAGTTACAGGAAGCTACCATACAAATAAAATAGATATGATTATTTAAAAATGAGTGGAAAGGAAATTTAACGTGGGTGATAAAGTCCTTTTGAGGGTGAAAACCTAAAAACAAAACCAAAAAAAATTCCATTACTTTTGATAAGTATGCCAAGTTATCACCTAAATTTGCTGGGACCATTTGAAATTTCAGAAGTTATAGGTCATGTAGCCTATAGGATAGCTCTATCTCCTAGACTATCCAAAATACATGATGTCTTCCATCTTTCATTGCTGAAAAATTATGTTATTGATCTAAACACATATATTAAATCAGGATTCATTGAATGTGTACAGGATCTTAGAATCATCATAGTTGAACCTATAAGAATATTTGAAACAAACAAGTTTCAATCTAAGAAATCATGAGGTATTTCACAATGAAAGATCTAATGAGCACCAAAATTCTAAATAACGTGTAACTTGGGAAAACATGGAAGACATACAAGTTGTTTTTCCTTTTTTGTTTGATCAAGTTTAGAAAGAGAAAAATACTTTTATTACTGTTATCTGATTTGAGTTGATTATATTAATGAACATCTGCATCATGACTATTTATTAAGTTTTTAATTACTCTTTTATCAAAAAAACTGTTCAAGTTTGAAGGAAATTTTGGAAGTGCTTTTTAAAAAAATAAAATAAAGTTGTAGACACAAAATCACACACTTGGGTACATTTCTATGTCATAAAATCATACTAATAATTACATGATTCCTTAGCAAGAAAATTAGTGGTTGACTGCTATCTTTGGCCTCTTTTCTTTGTCTTTTGCTTTATATTTGGTCTTGCACACCCTACAGCCCAGTCAAAACTTTACTTGTTTATCTTTCATGGCTTCAAACACCAATGTCCAACTAGGTGCTCATGTCCCCTATGGGCGCCCTTGACCCTTTTTTATATTTACTCACTCCTTTTGGGTCTCTTTTATCTTGTGGGCATCTTTTTCACTTATGGGTCGGAATTCTAGTTGTCAATTACAAAATTTAAACAAGGGAATCATATAAATACATAGTTATGTATTCAGAAGCAAGGACCAAGCACTAAGCATTACTATCATCACCTAAGATTACATCCAAAAGACACCTAAAACACTCTAAAGCATCCATCTAACATCCATTTAAGGGACAAGGGACTGCATATTCTGCATACATAGCATAAGAAGGGAAAGTTTATTCTATTATATCCACAAATTTTCATCTTAGAGCAAATCTAACTCGTTATCTAGTGCATCTTGGACAAGGGCATCCTAGGGCATCATTTATACACACACACAATAACGACATGGAGTTTGAGATGTAGTGCAACACTCGGTCGTAAGTTCACTCTCGGGGTAATTATCGAGGTTAGTCCGACTACCCACTATGCATCTTTATTTTTAGGTTTGATGTGGTTTGTGGGCTTGTGCAGGTAAATATCTCTTTTATAGGTTACAAGTACCTTTGAAATTGAAAGAGTGACTATAAGGCGATCAACAGGGAACAAGTGCAATAATCTTGTGATACAGTAAAAGTAGATTTTGACTATTTACATAGTCACGGGCACCCAGTAGTAGTTTCCAGCGCCCAGGCAACCCTATCCTCCTATGGGCGCCCATGTCAGGCTCTATCTGTGGGTTGCAAAATTTACAATGAGCAGTAATGACACTCTTTCCAATTTGTTCATCACTTTTCTCAATCCCATATTGAGCGTAAATTATCTAAGTCCTCTTCCATTCTTCTTGTACTTAGGGTTTCAAATTTATATATTTGTTTGCTTGTGTCATTTCTATATTTCAATATTTATACATTATTTATCATTTATCATTATTATTGATAAATGGTTTTTTGAATGGGACCATACCCAGTGGAACAAAAGGCCCAAAATCCAGATCAACATGAAGTATAAAGTAGTTACAAGAAGAGAGGAGCACACCCCAACAAAAAGAAGCTAAGAGCCAAAAGAAACAGAAAAAATAGGTGGTTTTCTAATCTGTGGGGGCCACACCTCAGCAAAATGGCCATAACTGCCATATATAATGATAAAACCCAAAGGTAGTGTCCATATGCCAAAACAGAGTAAAAAACACCAAAAAAGTAGCATAACAACAGCTACCCATATAGCAACGAAACAACAAGAACTCAAAAAACAGAAGCCAAGAAGGAAAAGAACCTTCTAGGAGAGACTTTTTCAAAAAAAAAAATTTACCTCCTCTAATTCCTTGAACATGTTCAAAGCAAGCTGCATATATGGATCTTTAATGCTGGTTTTGATTACTTTCAGCGTTGCTTTGCCTCCTTTCCACAACTCTTTAGATAACCCGCTAATGTTACACAGTTGCTTGACTTGAGTGTGGAGAAAATCCATAATGGATTTTTAAGTATCCAAGTGATTAAGTTGTTTTGTGACAATTATATCCACTATTTCCTCCAAAGCCTTCATTTTTTTACTTAAATCTATCAAATTTTCCTTATCTTTCTCCATGACAACATGCTTCCCCACCGTGTCAATAATAGTGTCAGGGCTGGGGGAATGTTGGGGTAGCAAGGGAGCATTCAGGTAATTTCTAATGACAAGAAGATTTTCAGCACCATCACGATCCTT
Organism: Taxus chinensis; assembly: GCA_019776745.2. Taxonomy (NCBI): domain Eukaryota; kingdom Viridiplantae; phylum Streptophyta; class Pinopsida; order Cupressales; family Taxaceae; genus Taxus; species Taxus chinensis. Next base: position 802,728,264 of record CM034146.1, read on the forward strand.
TAACTTGTTCAAACTACAAAGGGCCCTCTTTGTAGGAGGAGAGGGTCGTCTCAGACTTTTGTGTTTTTTTGGAAGGAGGGGGCAAAGAGGAACTGGAAGGCTTGTTAGTGACCATTTCAAGGAAATAAAGGTGCAACAACATAATCACCCCTTGGTGGAGAGGCACAACCCTCTTGTGAGATTGCACTTCCAAAATATACTTTTTCTAAAGATTGTAAAATGTAATAGGCTAAGCTAATCCTAGGGGCTCTGCGGAAATGATTCAAAAGTACTAGATGGTGCAGAGGGAGAGTAGTGAACCTTCCTTCCAATGTGACATATTAGTTACTCTGAAAATTATGATTTAATTAAGATATAAATTAAATAATTTAGTGAATCCTACTCGTGATCAAACACTTGGATTCTCATTTTTCCTATTTTACCCAATCTTCTTTCACGGCTCTTAAAAATCCTCTAATCTCCTTGCATGACTTACCTCAAATACACCCACCTTGTAAAGATGTTCTCCAAAAATCCCTAGACACTATGTATCTCCCTTGCAGTACATCACTCGCTCAAGTAAGTGTCATTTCAATTGTCTATCTGATGACTCTATCACTCCTAATCCTCTATCCAATCAACCCATCTTAGATTCAATTCAAGCTTTGCATTGTTTATTTCAAGAAAAAATTCAAGCTACGGAAACAATGATTACATCTCTTAAATCTAAAATCCAACATCTCAAGGATATTTCTCAGGCCCATGCTAGTTCTTCTTCTACATCTCATCCCACTTCTATGTCTTCTACACGTGCTCATGTCAGTGAACCTCGGGTCTTATCATTACCAGAACCTCTCTAGTTTGATCACAATGCTAAGCAACATGATATTCTTCCCAAGCTCCTTACTCACCAATTGATCAACTTGCCACCTATTCATTGTTATCCTCGTTATCGGCTTGCAAAATACCAAGGTCACCCCTATTGCAATGATCATCAAATTAATGGACATAATGACACTACTTGTTATTCTCTTAAATAAAAAATTGGCCACCTTAAGCATTATGGTCTCATTTTATTTTCTATTCAAAATGATGATACATGTTCATCTCCAATTGCTAAATCCCATTGGGTTCCTAAATATGATCGATCTATGTATAGTAAGCATCATTCCATAATTGTTAATGTTCCTACTCTAGTAAGTCAAGAGCCCATTCCAACTATGCAGCTTCCTATCAAAATCAGTCCAACCCCTCCTCTCAAGTCTTCTACCGCATTACCAACTCCAACTAAGCAACCGCCTCTAAAAATTGGTCCAACCCCTCCTCCTCTCAAGTTTTATACAACATTATCAATCCCACATAAGCTACCACCATTCAAGATCCATCCACATCCTACTCTGCTTCCACATTTGATTATCTTTGTCAAACAAGCTAATCCTTACATTAATGGCCTAGAAACATTTCAAGATCCACCACCGTGGCATGGTCCTTCTCACATTGCTACATATAACTCCATCACTCACACACTTAGGGGGCATTGCACTTCCCCCCTTTCTAACACTATCAATTTTCTCTAGTACCTATACTCATACTTAACGCTTTATGCTTCATGTCTAATATTTCTAAGTACTTTCAAACCCTTTGATACATGCATTGCATTTTCATTACCAATGACAAAATCTTGTTCTATGGTTCATTCTTGACTACTAAGGGGGCATTTATAAATGAAACTCATTTCATACACATTCAATGGGGGGCACCTTGCTCCTTCCACCTTCACACTTTGCATTCCATCCCGTCACATTCATACACTCCATTTGCATATCTTGGTACACTTACTCTTGCTTGCTTATAATACTTACATAATACACTTTTCTTACTATGTTAGTCAGATAATCAGTATGTAATTATATTTATCATATACACGTGTGTTCACTTGGTCTCTAGTTGTGAATGCAGATCTCTTGTAGATTTTCACACACTACACTTTTCCTACTATGGCAGTCAGATAATCAGTATGTAATTATATTTATCATATACACATGTGTGTTCACTTGGTCTCTAGTTGTGAATGCAGATCTCTTGTAGATTTTCACACACTATAATGATTTTTGACACTATATCCTTTACCAGTCCCACTGAGGCTCCAAGGGGCATCTACCATTTCCTACTCTCATACATTATAGGTGTTATTGTTTCATCATTTACTACTTCTACTTTTTAGCACATTACTTTCCATTGATACATACTGCTTTGACATATTTTTTATCTTTCTAACATGCTAACGAGTGCTTCGTGTGTAGCATTTGATTTGCAGGACTATTTTCCACCATGGCTATCTGATACACTTTACTTTCCATTATTTGTTATTGTATACAATTGTTTGTGGGCTATGCCCTTTGTCTTGTATGCTCATTTCATGCTTTTGGCCACTTCAGTCTGAATTGCCTTGTGACATCGTGAGCGATGTATTGTGTATGAAACCCTCTTTTCACGGTCCAATTTTTTTGCACACTTGCTTGATTACATTGTCTTCTATTGTATGTTTGCTACTTTTTATAGTAACGTATGTTACTAGCCACTTTGTTTGCATATGCCTTGGTTTTTACCATACACACTCCCCACCCCTTGTAGAAATCAGCTTCAGCACAACATCTGGTCCTCTCTTTTGGACCACATTATCCTATGGACGTCACATGCACCCCAAATGGGGGGGCATACATTGGGTGATAAATCACCCCTGTAGCAACTGAGGGCTACAATTCATAATTTGCACAATACAGGAACAAAACAAGAACACAGTTATAGAACGAACCTGAATCTGACTCAGGTCCTCAATACAACATAGAATCAGCGCCCAACATCAGACAATAACACCTAGGTACTTGTGACCTCCACTGGGTGCTCATGTCCTGGGGGCACACATAGTCAACTTATCAGATCAACACAATACACAAAAGTCTTCAGAGTAATTTTATAGTTACAGGCGCAGACCTCTAGTTGCTGAATGCATGCAATCTCCTACAATCAATACAATCAGAACTAATTTGGGACAACATGAACAAATCACAGACGTACCATCTGTTGTAGTGCTTCTCGAGTAGAGTCATGGAAGGAGAGTAACACTATACCTCTCTCCTCAACACTTTCTCTTTGGCGTGAGATTGCCCAAAAAATTCACTCTTGGCGCGAGATCGCCCAAAAATCTCACTCTCAGCATGAGATCGCCAAAAAAACTCGTTCTTCATAGCATTTTAGGACACTTTTTCTATCCTATACACTCTTTTACATCAGGTGCACACTTTCCTTTACTACTACTTTTACACACTTTTACATACTTTGCTCACATTTTTCATATACAAGACTTTGACTACTCTTTCGCTCTTCATTTACAAATTCATCCTTAATACACAATAAGAAGTATCCTACAACAACAAATACAAACACATTAACAAGTACAAGCTATGCATACACTTCACCCCTAGGGTTATTTTCCTTTTCTAGTCTCCACGTTTCACTTGTTCACTTGACACGTTATTTGCCACACACTCTACATGAATCATAATGTACAGATCTTCTATCTACTTTATGTTGTCAAGTATTCACTCAACAACTTAAAGTGGGGGTAAATGTAGACACAAAATCACACACTTGGATACATTTCTAGGTCCTAAAAGCATAATGGAATTTACATGATTCCTAAACAAGAAAACTAGTGGTTGACAACTATCTTTGGCCTCTTTTATTTGTCTCTTGCTATCTATTTGGTCTTGCGCACCCTACATCCCAGGCAGAACTTTACTTGTTTATCTTTTAAGGCTTCAGACACTAGTGCCTAGCCAAGAAAACACTTCCCAAGTGCTCTTGTCCCCTTTGGGAAACCCTGCCCCTTTCTTATCTTACTCACTCCTTTTGGGTATCTTTAATCTTTTGGGCATTATTTTCACTTATGGGTCAACCTTCCAGTTGTCAATTACAAAATTCAAACAAGGGAATCATATAAATACACAGTTATGTGTTCAAAAGCAAGGACCAAGCACTGAGTATTACTATCATCACCTAAGCTTGCATCCAAAAGGCACCTAAAACACTCTAAAGCATCCATCTAGCATCCATTCAAGGGACAAGGGACTGCATATTCTACATACACAACATAGGAAGGGGAAGTTTATTATATTCTATCAACACATTTGCATCTTAGACAAAATCTAGCCCATTATCTATTGCATCTTGCACGAGGGCATCCTAGGGCATCATTTCTACACACACACATAAGAACTACATGGATTTTGAGATGTAGTGCGGTGCTCGGTCGTAAGTTCACTCTCAGGGTGATCGTCAGGGTCAGACTGACTCCCCATTCTACATCTTTATTTTTAGGTTTGATGTAGTTTGTGTGTTTGTGCAAGTAAATATCTCATTTGCAAGTTGCAGGTACCTTTGGCATTAAAAGAGTGAATATCAGGCGATCAATAGGGAACAACTGTGATACTCCTGCGACACAGTAAAAAACATATTTTCACTATTTACACAATCACGGGTGCCTAGTAGTAGTCTCTAGTACCCAGGCGCCCTTATTCTCCCATGGGTGCCCATGTCCAACTCTATATGTGGGTTACAAAATTTACAGTGAGCAGTAACGACACTCTTCCCAGTTCGTTCATCACTTTTCTCAGTCTCAGATCGAGCGTAAATCAGCTAAGTCCTATTCCCTTCTTCTTATGCTTAGGGTTTCACATTTACATCTTAGTTTGCTTGTGTCATTTCTATATTTCAGTATTTATACATCATTTCTCATATTAGTTACTCTGAAAATTATGATTTCATTCGAATTTAATTAAATCAAAGACAATAGTCAAATTTTTTCTAGAAATATTGTTTGCCATGGAGGGTGACACTTTTATTTATAGGTGGAGGACATATAGTTGCAATTTTCCAAGTTGGTGGCCATGGAGGGTGACACTCCTACTTATAGGTGGAGGAAAGAAGAATGGAGGGTTGAGATCTTGTCATGTAGATGGAAGATCAATGGTTGTTTTTGCATGAGAGAGTAGAAAGATCTAGAATTCGAGAATTCGAGAAATTAAAATAAGCCTCCATTGAATTAAAAAAGCCAACAGAGGGAGGGAAATATAATTAAATTTTTAAATACGTAGGAAAAACATTTGGAGAGGCTTCTAGAAATAGAATCCTCTAGATTTGGAGGGTTTGGTTAGCTTAGGATTAGGTAAGATTGATTTTGATTAGGGAGGGATTAGATGGAGAATCTAGGTGTAGAATAGGTGTAGGGTAGGTGAGTTGGTGAGTAGGAATTTTTAATTCTTATAAATTGATAATAAGGATTAGTTAAAGGGATAATAAGATAGTAATAATGATTCAAATGATTAAGGATGATATGGGACTATTGGGTGAATAATGAGAATAATTAAGGTATGATAATAGGGATAATAATAATTAATCTTAAGATTAGTTATTATATGGTTAGTGATGGGAATTGGATTAATAATGTGTAATAAGTAAGTTATTTGTTAAATGAGCATGTCAACATTTAACATGTCTATATTTTTTCCCTCTTTGAATGGTCATTGTGTAGCAATGGTCTTTCATAGAAAAAGATATGGCTGGATAGATAGTGAGGGTGATGCCCCTTTGAGGGTTCAGACGAAGAGGAAACAATTTGGGTGACCACTCGAAAGGAAGAGAGGATCATGCGAGTAGAAATATAGAAAGTGATGAAATCAGGATGAATAGGATGCCCCAACCAAGGAAGTTAAATGATAATATTCCCTAGAGAAGGGGTGTAGGATTGATTGATTGGATTTACGAGCCGAGAGGATGAATTTAAATGGATTGATTAAGTTGACTAGAGAAACAAGATAGAGAGGAGTAGAAGATTAGAATATTGATTGAAGGGGTTAGATTATAGGATACCCCAGTCATGGGTTGAGATTAAGGATATTAGATTTGAGGAGTAGAAGAGAATAGAAGGATTATTCAAGTCGAATTATATGCCCCAGTCACGAAAGGATGAAAGGGGTTGGGATTGATAGATTACAGGATTGATTTCTGAATGAATTGGGAGGAACACCCAAGAACAAACATCAAGATTTAAAGGCGACTCGATGGGCCATTTTTCGGTTTAATTGATTATTAGTTCCAGTGAACCACGCCCCACTTGCACTTTTGGTGTGGAATTGAAATATAAATTTTGGATCTTCACTGGGAGCATTGAATAGTTGAATAATTCTTAAGAGGATGGATGGATGATCATACAGGATATTTGTAGATGGTTAGTAAATAAAGATGAAAAAGGGGTGAGTATTGTCACGATCTATCCAAAATTTCATCATTAGCAGTTAGAGTAATGTGGCATAGAGCAAGGTGCAACAAGTTATAAAGACCATGATGCTTGAGTTGTTGAATGTCGTTGTCCTCATAACATCGGACATATTAATTCAAAAAGGATGGTCCTCAGATTATTGGACCATGCAAAATAGAAAGAAACCAAAGGGGTCTCATATCAACAGCCAAGAAAAATGCAAGCATTAAAACACTCACAAGTATGCAAAAACAACAGAAGTTATAGAATCAGGCCGAGACGTAGGGATGAAAAACTGTGTAAGTGTTGAAGTTTTTTTATAATGTTTTGATTTTTTTATTTTTAAAATTTTTTATATTTTTTACGATTTTAATTTTTTTTAGATTGTTACGATTTTTTATTTTTTTTACGTTTTTACAAGTTTTTTTATATTTTTTTAGGTTTTTTAAGATTTTTTTATGTTTTTTAGGTTTTTATGATTTTTTAAGTTTTTTAGATTTCAACAATTTTGGGTGATAGAGGGGGAAATTCAGTCAAGGTAGAAATATATGGGAGGAAAAACAGACAAACGGGGTGAGAGAACAAAGCTCCTGGAATATTTTAGAGCATCGCAGTGGATATAAAAGGGGTCGGGGGGACCACACGGCGAGTCATTTTCACCACATAGAGTAGAGAACGAGAGCCTCTAAGAGAGCACGATGGCCTATGCAAGGATTACAGATCATCGAGTGGATGTAGTGAGGAGTTACCATCGAATGAAAACTAATGGACCTACGGTAAGTACCCTATGGTTTTTATTATTTTTCGTTTTGTGCGCTTTAAAGCTTTTTTTTAGGGTAAATGTAAGTGCTAGAGGGTATGCAACGGCGCCTATGTGCTTTAAATGACACCTATGCGTAGCCTGGGAGGTAGGATAGGTTTTCACGCCTATGCACCTAGGAGTGGGCATGGAGTGGAGTCTTTGCGCCAAATTGGAGCCTATCCAGGAGGTTTGGTGCCTATATTAGAAATAGTGGCGCCTATATTGAGATGGGGGAAGAAATGGGGTATAGAGGTGCCTTTGCACCAAGCGGGAAAAAATAATGGTGTCTATGTTCTAAAATAGCGCTTATGTTTGAAATGGCATCGTTACATATAATAGTGCCTATGTTATAAAGTGGCACATATGTTTATGAAGTGGCGCCTATGCACCTATAGTGTTGGAAGTTAGGGTTTTTGAAGAAGATGGGGAATGATGGGTAGGTGTTAATATATGTTGTTTGATATGTGTAGGAATTTTTAGGTGTTGTATTAGGGGGATTTGATGAAGAGGTAGAGGAGGATGGGGATTCACTCTTGCATGTGCTTGGGTTATTGCATGTGGGGAGGATGTCACTAATGTGGGTAGATTGAGGTTTATTGACGACGTTAGTGGAGCGGTGGCACCCAGAGATAAACACTTTATGGTTACTTACAAGAGAGATGATAGTGACATTAGAGGATGTCTACCGGATATATTAGCTTCCTGTGGAGGGGGAACAGGTGGTATGGCATAGTGGGAGGCCTAGGGCACGATTGAGGCTATTGACAGATGTAGAGGATGCACCCCACTGAGGGTTTCAAATAGACTTATGGGTTTATTTTAGAGGGGAGTATATGGAGTGGGTTCTGATGCTACTATGCTCCTTGATTCGCTATATTTTATTGCTAGATGGTGGAGGGCGTTATTTTAATTTTGGTTTTGCATATGTGGGGCACATGATGTGGCAATTCGGGACAGTATTTACATGGGCTCCTATAGTATTGGAACATTTATATCATGATTTACATAGAGTGGCTTACCAAGAAGGCAATAGTATAAGAGTAGTCATCATGTTGTAGATTTGGAGTTATGACCATATAGTCATGGGTAGGCTGATCGAAATCCAGTAGTAGAAACAAGTTGTTGAGCCTTTAATATACAGATAAAAAATACACATGGACATGAGAGAGCATCTAGGGGAGATGGATTGGTATAGACTGAGGATAGATGAGCTTCGGGAAAGGGATATTACATAACAATTGTATCGGCAGTATGAGGTGTGGAAGGGAGACCAGGTTCATCTGAGCAGGATCCAGATGCCATATTACTTGATGGGGGCCATCCTTATAGGGTAGAGCTAGGATACCAGTTGTATCACATTTTGTGGCAGTTTGGTATGATACATGATATTTCCTATATGTTGTCATGTGTTTGCATGGACTACACAGGATTTCGAGGATTAGGGTGCATCGATTCTGGTGGATGTAGCCAAAGCTATTTTTGATGATGTGCAGATTATCCTAGGGGTACCCTTACTAGCTGTAGCAGATCCATGTACAATACAGGGGTACGATGAGTGGTGGAAGGGGATCAGGAAGGCTAGACAAACATGGCCGCTAGGAGGGATGATATTTGTTCATGGGCGTAAACAGGTATATAAGAGGGGATGCCGCGGGGACAAGAATTAGTAGTTCATGTGCCCTAGGCTAGACAGTAGATGATTAACTAAACTTAACTAAATAGGAGGAAGTATAATGATAGTTAATATAATCTAGGAGGACATAAACATTGTAAATAAATGCACTAAAGTAATATAGAGTAACTAAATAATTAAACTAATGGAAATAAAACCCTAAAGTGCAAGAGTAAGGTGAGGAAAGAACTCAGTTGATTATGTGTGACAATCATAGAGTGTCGTAGGTACGACAAGAAATTCTAGAAGATGGAATAGCTGCACAAAGGTCCCAAAAAGGGTGGATCTAGAATTTTTGAGTAGATTGGCGTGCCCAAGAGAAAATTGGAGCGCCCTGGGGCACCATGGTATACAGAAATAGGTGCCATGGTTTCTAAAAAAGGTCGTAACTTGATTCTTTTAGGGTTGGAAGATACCCTGTAATATTTGTTGTGTATCGCACTGGATTTCCCAAACTATGTCGAAGATGTACGAAACATTCCAAGAGAAAGAATAACCAAAAAAAGACCCAAAAGGAAGTATCAAAAATCGTAAAAATATAAAATATGTAAATGAATGGGGTCGAAATGACCTCAACTGCCACAATAGTGGGCATACTAAATTGAGCGTTGCACTACATTTTAGACCCAAATGTAGTTTTGGTGTGTGTGTGGATTTATTTCCCTAGGTGCTCTTGTTCCAGTCACACTATGTGAAGTAGAGAGCAATAACTAAGTGAAGAAAAATGTAATAACATGTGTGTATGGAGTAGAATATAATCCCTCCCCCTATGAAGTATGTGTTGATGCAGATCTCCTAGCCTTGATTCATGGAACTATGTGGATGCAATGGATGCAACTCTAGATGGAGTGATAGTAGTAAATGACGGTAGGAACCTCATTATGGTCTCATAACTTTATATTTATAGCATGATCTTGATCTAATTTCATAATTAATCCCATCATGGTTGACTAGGAAAAAGATAAGGATGAAAAAATGGCAAGAAGAGGCCCAAAAAGAGGCGAGAAATTAGAAAAAGTATCGGGGTGCCCCATGTGGGACCAGGGCACCCCAAGGCACCCTAGTACAAGGCCTAGGCACTCGGGTTTAGGCTAAAATGATGGAAAAGTACCAAAGTAGACTGGGCATGTATATAAAAATGTGTGAGAATGAAAAAAATAAAAGTAAAACAATATGGCCATGAAAGGTGGCATTAATCAGTACGACCAAACTAAACCACTAGGGGCATGATATTTGTGATTATAGTAGCAAGAGACCAGGTGTATAGGGGGATAATGTCTAAGGAAGTGCATTTAGTGGTTCATGTGACTACAGTAGGAGGAGGAGGAGCTATAGCGAGCACCACCAGTGATAATATTGGGTGCTCCTCAAGTTAGTGCAGCAGACAGTGGTTCATTCACCCGTTCAGGATGCACCGGGCCATAGCCCAGATATATATGAGGTGGATGTGATGGAGGTTGATGATTCTATGGGGCCATTACAGACTGTTGTGCCACCACAATTTGATATAGCATGACCATCTATGGGTACAGGATGTCACAGGTACAAGACCAGGGTCATCTGGTGTAGGTCCTTCAAGGTCAATTGATACAAGTGTTGAGTTACAGGCTCGGATTGATAGGTTGGAGGTAGAGGACATGTGCATGGGCCATGGAGATAGCAGGGTTACAAGCGATAGGTGTATCTCACTTGATAGAGATATGGGATTTGAGGATGAGAAGGAGTATGTTTTCCGTTGTTGGTGAGTGGGTCAGGATGGTAGAGGGGAGAGGATAGTGGATCATTGATAGCTCGTCTACAAGGGGAGCAATACAGATACATCAGGCCCAGTTGATGATTTGAGATAGGACAGAGATCATGGGCCATACGGCACCGAGACATATGTCACCATCATCATGATGCTTACAGGGATAGATACAACCCATTGGATACAACAAAAGAGGCGAGTGAGACACAAGGTGCTTCGCAAAGAGTATGACCAACAATCCCCCTAGTGCTTCTCAGGGAGCAGGACGATGGATGACACCCCTTGGCATAGTGTCATTGCATCAATATCAGGCCTGGTGGAGGAGATGCATTATTATGAGGGCATTGTGGCCCATGAGCTGCCAGAGGTATGTTGATATGTAGAGTACCTAGCTAAGAGGAGATCATCACAACTGATGGCCTCAGGGAGTACAACTAGTGTATTACAGCCGAGACCGGATGGAGCAGGAGATGACATGGGAAGCTCAGTAGCTTGATGAGATGTATATATATGTGGCCCATATGGGTGGCCTTTTTTATTTCTTGATTGACCAAGATGGGCATATTTTTTATGTAGATTTTTGATGATATACGATGTATGGATGACATGTATGTATATGTATTGATGAGCCATGGGATATATTGTATGATTTATTGTGCATTGAGGTGGATGTATAGATATAGTGATATTATGATCATGATGTTGTTGATGAGATGATGATTTAATTTATTTATCGATTATATATGATGATGGTATTTTTTGATGGTTGTTATGATGATGATGGCATGAGTTGATGCTTTTATTACTTATGAGTTTAGATGTGATGTTTATGATGATGTGTGATGTATTATTTTAGAAATTTGATATGGCTATTTGTTGAGTAATATATATGATGATGATGTTATTTATATTATTTTGATGGTATGTATGATGAGATATATATTATGATGATGATGCTATTTGATTGTTTGATAATCATGATGATGTTTGATATATTAGATGAGTCGATACACGATGGCATGATGCTTTATATTAATTATTGTTTATGATGTTATTTATGATGATGTATTGATGACTAAATGATGGGGATTTTTATAGCATGGTGGATATTAAATGTGGATGAGTTTAGTCATCAACTTATGATGATGTGATTTTATATGATGTTGGATGTGGTTTAATTATAGATGATTAGATGATTTTTATGGAATTATAGTTGATGATTTAGATGAGTAGATTATGTGATGATGATGTTTATAGATGATGGGCTGATGATGGTTTTTAGATGTTTAATGTATTGTATAAGGATGATGATGGTGATGGTGTTAGATGTTAGATGATTACATGTGATGATGTTTATTTATGATTATGGTTTTATGGTGAAGTTTTGATGTTTAGATGGATGGATGTCATGGTTTATTATGAGATGTACTATTGTGTATAATAGTTTTGTGGTATTTTATTTGTTTATGTGGATAATGTGATGATTTATTTACATATGGTAAATGTGATGGATACTTACAATTTTATTAAAGAAAAGTTAAAATGGAATTTGAATTGTACAAATATTTACAACACAATTGTTACACCAAATGAGGCGGAAAAACAGAGAGAAAGGGAAAGTAATTGTAAAGGGGAATATATAGAGAGAGAAAGTGGATGGGGGAGGGATGGAGAGAAATGAAAGCCTTTGGATATTACAAGGGTTTCATTTCTTGGCATTTGACTTAGATTCTTCTTAATGTTACAATTCCCCAAAATGTGACTGTAGACAATGCGACCTTAGCTAGGATCATGAATAGTGTTCCTAGTCATGATAGATTGTTGCTTCGTGGTGAGGATCAGAAGAAGTATGGATTTAGGAGCAGTAGGATAGGATGTGGATAGGGATGGAAATATGAGTAGGGATGAAGGGGTTTTCCCCCAGTGTGTTGATTACGTTTGTAGGGAACTAGTGGACATAGGATCTAGCTTACCATAGCATCAAAAACGGTTTTCACCATGGTACTTAACCAAGGCGCCACTGAAGTGGTTTTCACCATTGGACGGATTATTTTTTTTTGTTTTATTTTTTATTTTATTATTTTTGTTTTTTTTAGTTGTGGGAACTTAGGTGCATAGAAGCACTTGAGATGCATAATGTTCATGGGCTCGTCCAACTCATACCCATCATGAGTAGCAAGCTTATAAGCACCAGAGCCGAACTTGGTGATGACGACATAAGGTCTGAGCCAGATTGGGTTCAAACTTACCTTTCTTTTCTCGATCGACATTAGTATTACTATTGGTTTTCCTTGAGGACTAGGTCACCAAATTCAAATTCATGCAGGTTTTGATGTGCTTGTTATAGTGTTCTGCGGAGGTGATTTTGATAAGTATTTGAGGTTGTCTAGGGCGTGCAGGCATTTCTCATCTAGTAGCTCAAGTTCTTGTAGGCAATGCACTTGATAGTCCTCATCGTCAATGAGGTGTTGGAGAGAAACATGAAGGGAAGGGAGCTCGATCTCAACAGGCAAGATTGCTTTAGTGCCAAAGATGAGAGAGTATGGAGTGGAAACCAGTGGGGGTGCAGATGGATGTACGATAGGCCCACAAGGTAGGATATATTTGTGTATGTCAATCTCATCCTGCTTGACTGAACAATTTTACCAAGGATGTGTTTTAGCATTTTATTGGATGCTTCAGATTGGCCATTGCCTTGTGGGTAATATGGGGTGGAAAATTTGAGCTTGATGTGGAAATGGTCACAAAGTTCACAGAACTTCTCAATTCTTGATTTTCCATTGTTTGTGATAAGAGAAGATGGAATACCATAGCGGAAAATGATGTGATTAAGGATGAACTTGGATATTTTTTTATCAGTAACATAGGTAAGTGGGATGGATTTCGACCCATTTAGTGAAGTATTTTATGGCAGTAATGATAAATTTGTGACCATCGGATGAAGTGGGATTTAATTTTCCCATGAGATCGAGACCCTAGGTGGAAAAGGGCCATGGAGTAGTAATAGGTTGCAAAGCTTGGGATGACGCATGGATAAGGTCAACATGTTTTTGACATGGGACACATTTATAGATGTACAAACATGCATCTTTCTCCATGGTAGGCCAGTAGTAGCTAGTACACATGGAATTTTTCTTAGCAAGTACCACACCACTGGTGTGAGCACTACAAATGCCATCGTGAACTTCCTTAAGTGCTAATTCAGCCTCTTGGGAATTAAGGCATCACAAAAAAGTTCTGTCAAAGCCTCTATGATAAAGGGTGTCACCAAGGATGGTGAATCGAGAGGCGTGTTGGATGAAGGATTTACGATGGTTGTGGGGAAGGTTAGGTGGAAGGGTGTGGTCGTGGAGATAGGTGTAGATGTCATGGTACCATGGGGAGTCAGGACCAAAAATCTCACATACCATCTCAGATTCTGGGACATCATAAGGCCGACACCATGAGTTGTTCAACCAAGAACTATGAATTAGGGGCATCTGTAGGCATGTCCAGTAGAGAACCAATGGTTTCCATTGCATTTGCTGATTTTTTATTTGCTTAGGGGACCTGCTCAAACTGAATGTGCTGGAAGTAAGTCTTAAAACTATCCACCATTCGCTTGTAAGGAACCAATTTGTCATCTTTGGTAGAATATTCATCATTACCCTGTTTGATTATTAGTTGTGAGTCACCAAAGACATTGAGAGTTTTGATGTTCCATTGGATGGCCATTCTTAATCCAGCTATGAGTGCCTCGTATTCAGCTATATTATTGGTGCAAGGAAAGGTGAACTGAAAGGCCTTGGGGATCATATCTCCTTGGGTGTAATAAATAGAATACTCTGCATCTGAGCCGTGATGTGTAAAAGATCCATCAAAGTATAATGTCCATGTGTCTGATTCTTCAATGGTGAATATAGATTCATCTTGGAAACCATGTATTTAGTGGCATGGAATCAGAAACTAGAGCTTCTGCTAACTGATCTACCAGAACTTGTCCTTTGATAGCCTTCTGAATTAACATATTCAATGTTGAACTCACTCAAGAGCATGATCCATTTAGCCATATGTCCTATTAAAGCTGATTTGGAGAGTAGATATTTAAGTGGATCTACCTTGGCTATGAGCTTGACTGTATTTTTGAGCATGTAATGCCACAAATTTTGAGAAGAAAAGACAATGACAAGACATGCCTTTTCCATAGGAGTGTAATTGAGCTCATAGGTGACTAGTGTTCAACTTAGATAATAAATGGCATGTTCTTTTCCATGGTCATCATGTTGCTAGGAGAGCTCCCAAGGCATGCTGAGTAGCTGAAATGTATAGGAGGAGAGGAATTCCTAGAGTAGGAGGCACTAGGACTAGAGGATGTATTAGATATTCCTTGATTTTGTCAAAAGAGGCTTGACATTCTTCGTTCCAATGGAATATTGTTCCTTTTTTGAGCAAATGATGAAATGGATGGCATTTTTCAGCGAGTTGTGCTATGAATCTTCTGATGGCTTGGATTTTACCTTGTAGGCTTTTGATTTGTTTTAGATTTGTAGGTAGGCATTTCAACCAAAATTTAACTTTGTCTGGGTTAATTTTGATTCCTTGTTCTGTGAGACAATAAAACCGAGTAGCTTGCCAAATGTAACACCAAAAACACATTTCTTAGGATTAAGTCAAACTTTGTATTCCTTGGAGTCATTCAAATATGTGACGAAGAACCATGGGATGTTCTTCTCTAGTCTTGGATTTTCCCAAAATATCATCGACATAATCTTCAATAATGTCGTGCATCATATCATGGAATATGACAGTCATGGCACATTGATAAGTAGCTCCAACATTTTTAAGACCAAAGGAGCATGACTTGATAGAAAAATGTGCCCCATGGCATGGTGAAGGCAGTCTTATGTTGATCTTCTTCAACTATTTTGATTTGATTATATCTAGAGAAACATCCATGAGGGATAACATTTCGTGCCTCGACTGTAGAATCCTAAACAATCATGTCGATATTTGGTAAGGGAAAATCATGTCGTTTTGGGAAAGCCTTGTTGATGTCACGGAAGTCTGTACAAATACGGATGCCCCTAGTATTTTTCCTACTGGGATAATGTTGGAGATCCAATTAAAATATTCAATGGGACAGATGAAACTGACATCTAGTAGCTTCTGTAATTCTTTTTTGACAAGCAAGGCCACCTTTGGATGCATCTTGCATAGTTTTTTGCTTAACTGGATTTGCATATTTACACACTACAAGATTATGAACCACTAGAGATGGATCAAGATTGGCATATCCACATAGGACCATGCAAATACATCTGAGAATTATTTTAAGAGTGTTATAAATGTGGTCTTGTTCTTCTAATGATAAGGATGCCCCCAGTTTGAGGATCTTGGGGTCTTCTTCAGTGCCGATGTTAATGTCAATGGTTTCCTCAATTAATGATGTTGAGCTCATCCTATAGCATTTTAGGAGCTAGAAGAATATTGATCCATAACTGGATCGTATTTGGGATTTGGGGGATATTTTGGAAGAATTTTGCAAGGGGATCCTCCTCATCTAGGTGGAAAGAGGAGTTAGGATGAGGGATATTAGATTGGGATTAAATGGAGAGGGTAGACTCATGTTCGCCAAAGTAGGCATCAACATTTAAACATATTTGGAAACCTTTCCTTATGGTCACCAACTGGTACATCATCTCGAGTTCCCATGAACTCAAGAATTTCCTCATCATTCTAAAATGTATCAAGAGAGATATGTTTGGATTGTTGGTCCCACTGGATGAGTTGAAGGTAGGTGAGAGAAACATTGAAGTTGGAAAATGATGGTGTCATGGAAGAGATTGGTGGTGGTGAGGTCTTCGTATTGGCTATAGACAGAACTTGTTTTGATGGTCTCTATGGCCTCCTCATCTATTTTGGTTGTGTCACTATGGTCATCGTGGATACTCTCACTAGGTGGCTGATACCCTAGTCCGTGGCCATCAAGGTTGGGGATGATAGTGAGGAGGTTTGGGTATGCCTTGTTTTTGTGACCTAGTCCTCGTCCAAATAACCCATGCGAGTCATCATCCGCTTGGGGATCAGATATTTGTTGTTTAAGAAACATGATGGTATAGAGTCATCAATGAGCCATGTGGTGTTGGATGGTTCGAGGTACTCATCAACAAGATACCCAAAACGGATAAAAGTGGAAGAGCCCAATGAATATTTTTTACTTTTTGACTTGACACATGTCGGGCCTGCCACATTATTTAGGTGATAGTGGTAGTTGTTCAATGCTGAAAGGTTTGATATTCCCCACACCCTGTGGATTTTAGCTTGAGTGGTGGAGTAGGTAGAAGAGGAGCAGATATATGGATGGAGTGGGTAAGAGAGGTGGAGGATGATGATGAGGTGTTATGTGATGTGGATGGAAGACTATCAGGTGAAACATATGAAGTAATGGATGATGATGGAGATGGAGATTGTGATGGTACAAGTTTCGGTGATAGGACAATATGGTTCTTGATAACCTTGTGTTTTCGAGTGCTTAGCAATATTGGAAGGGTTGAGGGTCACCATGGATGGTGACCTCTATGCCGACATGCTCAAATTTGAGACATTGATGTAATGTAGATGGTACAACATGTATTTCATGGATCCATGGTCTACCAAGCAATAGATTATATGGGAATTGGATGTCCACGATGTGTATACTAGGGTGGGGAGCATGATAGGCCCTACATTGATAGGAAGATATAAAGTGCCCATGGATTTTTGTTCAATATTATCATATGATTTAATAGTAATTATATCTTGTCTTAGATCCAATTCATTATACCCTAATCATTGGATGAGAGATAGGGTACAAAGGTTAACTCCAGATCCATTATCCACTAGTACATCTTTTTAACACGAGTATTCTTTGATATGCACCTCAATGTATAGAGGGAGATTGTGAGTCAAGGACGTGTAGTGGCAAGTCTGTTGAGTGAAGGTGAGAGGAAATGTCAGATGGGGGTAAAGATGGGAAACAAGGGCTTGGAATTGTGTAGGATCGATGTCATTTAGGATGCGTGTTTCTTGAAGGGTGTGATAAAGGATATCTTTGTGTATGGAGATGTTTTGAGAAGATCCATAATGGATATTTGTGTGGGGTCTTCTCAAGTTGTTCAATGATGTTGTACTGAGCTTGTGGTGGTGGATTTGAGGAAGATGGAGCAGCTCCTTGGACCACTACATGGATTCTTGAGTGGTAACTACACACTGAGGGTTTTGTGAAGGGCATTTAACCTTGATAGTGGATACTTGATGTGGGGAATGGTGGATGTGGCCAACAAGAGATTCGTACTGGAATGGTACACATGCGGTAGTTGATGTGGTTAGAATGGTGGGTGGATGACTTGGGGTTTTTTCTAGACTTCTGTTGACCCTGATTTGAAGCGTGGGTCTGACCATGATTAGGAAGTGGATTTTGATAGATCCCAAGCTTTTGATTTTGAGAGGAAGAGGAAGCATTGTCTTCAATTTCAATTTCACCCTGGTCAATTATATCTTGAATATAATTTTTGAGTTTCATACACCTATTGGTGGCATGACCCTTGATTCTATGGAATTTGCAATATTCATTTTCCTCAAACCAAGAGGGTTTTGGTTGAGACTCATCAATTGGTTGAGTTTGGGGGAAAATAACCATATTGGCAGCAACCAATTTGTCAAGGATTGCTTCAATAGACTCAACCAAGGGGGGTGTATGTCCTTCGTTTTTTTGGGTCTTGGGTGGACCAAGGTTGACC
Source organism: Taxus chinensis (assembly GCA_019776745.2). Taxonomy (NCBI): domain Eukaryota; kingdom Viridiplantae; phylum Streptophyta; class Pinopsida; order Cupressales; family Taxaceae; genus Taxus; species Taxus chinensis. Next base: position 802,746,540 of record CM034146.1, read on the forward strand.
TTTGGGGATGGATATAGCATAGGCTTTGTGGACATGTTGGACATGTTTGGTTTTTGTCACTCCATCACCGATGAACACTTTTATTCTTATTGAAGTATTTAGGATTCTCAGATGTGGAAGGTTGACAAGATTGATTGTAGTTATCATGGGAATAAAACTTTAATGAGGCCTTTGGAAACAAGGGATTTTTCAATTTGCATTCCCTTCTCTATGATGTCATCAAATGTATTAGCGCAATGGACCTAGAGATGGAAAGCTAACTCTTGATGGAGGTTAGCGACGAAAATGGTGACCTTGATTTTTTTTAGGGATAGGCCATGGAATGTGGCTGGTAAGGGCTCGCCATCATTGTAGGAAGGATGAAAAGCTTTCTCCATTACGTTTTTTGGTGTTACATAGGTCAATCATGGTGACATCATGTTCCACATATAGGAGAAGTGTTTGAGAAACTTTTTGAGATAAGTCAGAAAATGTAGTGATGAAACCTTTAGGTAGATGAAGGAACCATTCAAGTGCAGGACCACCTAGACTTCTTGAAAAGAATCTTAATTGGTAGGAGTCGTCATAGGCTACTTCTTGACATAACATGTAAAACTCCTTGACATGCTCACAGGGATCCCCTTTTCCCTTATATTTTTTGAATTTAGGTGGTTCGAAGTATGGTGGAAAAGAGACTCACATGGGATATCATGGTCAAATGGATAAGGGAAAAATTTCCTCAAACTTGTATTGTCATCCTTGTTTGTTGAGTTGCAACCCTTGGAGTGTTTCCTTCATAGACTTTATTTCTTGCTCCAAGGTAGGTTCTTGAGGACTGGATGGGTGGTGGATTAAAATTGGGTTGTTGGGAATGTTGTGATCCATGGTCATTTGATGGTTGTGGGCCAAATTGGGAGGCTAATTAAGCAATCTAGTTACTCATTTGTTTTAACTAGTTGAGACAATATAACCTCCTTTAGATACATATGAGGATTATTAGTATTCTCTCTGTTATCCTGTCCATCAGTGCAATGCAATGGTTATTTGGATTACGATGTTGTGGGATGGTGGTCATTTTCCAATGTATTCATTCTCATCATGGAGGAGACTATGAAGTTGGTTATGTGTATAATCAAGTAGGAAGTTTCTCTCCCATATGATATAGATTGGAGTAGGAGAGCGTCTTTTTTTTTATTAACAAAGTGATTAACATCTCTCATCATCTTCCTTCCATGAAATAGGTACTTGAGTCATCATCACTAATGGTGTTGACCATTGTTTCTTCATCATCTCCTCGGGTACGGTTGTCTTCTGCATTGGCATCATAATAATCGTGATTGAATATGTCATGTCCTATTTCTTGGTGGCTATTTTCATGTCATCATTTCCTAATTGGGATTGGGTAGCTATTCTCCTAGGTGCCATTAGACCCTAGTGGTATTGAGATGAGTGGATGGCATGAAGGTGTACTAAATTGATGAGAGAAATGCGTAGATGGGGAAAGGCTAATATCTCTTATTTGATTGATGTATAATCTTAATAATCAAACCTTGTTTTTGGGACGGAAGAAATTGAGGAGGTATTAAGAAGGTGGAAGAAGGATTTTCCTCGATAATTCAGAGGGCTTTGGATGTGCCTTGATGTAAGGGCTTAGAAGAATATGATAAGTGATAAGGATGTTTTTTCACATATGCAAGGTATCGATTAGCAAGATTAGATTAGTTGTGATCAATAAGAAATTGTAGATTGGGTGGTTTAGGTATGAAAATCGTATGTGTAGATTTGGGTGAAGATGTACATAATGTAGTAAATGCTGTGATTGAAAGAGATATGTGATATGATAGGGTTTTGGGATCTTTATGGACCTAGGTAAGTATAGGGATACCAATAGGAAACGTTAAACTATTAAGAGGGAAATTTTTGTGATGATGAGAGGGGTGATCTGTTTAAATTGGGTAAGGTGGTATGAGATAAATTTCACAGATAAGATGGGATGTGTAAGTGGATTTGTTGTGAATTTGTTTGTGAAAGGGGGGGATGTTTGTAAATGTACTCTTGTGCTTTTGAAATTTATGGATTATGATGGGGATGTTATTATTTGTTTTTTATTTTACGTTAATAAGAAGGGTGTGAGTGATTTTAAGTGTGGTCAAACTATGTGATGTGATGGATACTAATTATGGTCAAATGCTATATGTTGTAGGATGAACGATGTGGTCAAAAGTATGTTATGGGGTTTTATTATTATTATTATTTTTTTTATTACGTTAATAAGAGGGTGTGAGTGATGATCAAATATATAATGGATGATAGAAAGTGTGGTCACAAGGTATATAGTCAAAGGTGTATAGTGAAAGGTGTTAGTGATGAGTAGGTGTAGTCAAATTTTGGTCAAACATATGTGTCAAAAGGGATATGATGGTAAGTGGAATGGATAGAAATATGGTCAAAATGATATGGTCAAATGTTGCGTGGTCAAAATTGAGATGGTGATAAATGTATGGGTATATAGGTTTGGTTAGAGGGATTAGTGTGCGGGTTATGTACTGGTTTCGACAAAACAATCAGGTAGTCACAAACATGCAATCACAACCTAGCTAGTCAAGTGGGATTACAATCCGAACTATAGCCTCACTTTCAATACCACACACCGAATGTGGTGCCACAAATTGGATCTCCACCTATGTGTCAATGTGGGTTCGGCTAGCGAGTGATATTGGGAAGTGTAGCCTCCTTGCACTATAGTTCGATATGCGGCCAAAGGGCTACCTAGTCTAGGATAGTACAGGCTCACTAGGGGAGTCCCCGATATACCTTGCGGTATGTGGGGCCCAAGTCCATGTTGCAAGGATGTTGTCTGAGGCCTGGGTATTGGGACGTGGAAGCCCCTCACTTCACGCCACTCTTAAAACAAGCAAGCACTTAGCCAATAACGACAACTATCCAAGAATTTATATACCCCACCGGAACATGAGGTGTGTCTACGTGCGTGGAGATGAAGCCCATGGTCATGAGACCCCTAGGACTATGGTAAGTGCATGGATGTCACTTCCACATCACGTTACCCCCTATAAAATAAAAAGGGAAGAATACTAACCACTTTTGATCCTTAAGATCGTCCTAAGACACGAGAGGAGAGCATACATGGATTTTGTCTTCGAGAGATAAACAAGCAATAAATGAAAATAGCACCAAAGACATGATAAATGCAAAATGATACGATTAATAACGATAATGGGTTTATATAATGGGGCCTTAGAAAAAACAAAAGGATTAGTAGTTTATTGTTTATACCCCAATATTCTTGGACCCATCGTGTTGCAAAACAAAGATGGTTAGTATTTTTTTTAATTAACCAAAAATCCTGTGCAACCACAAAAGTTAGTATAAACGTAAAATGAGTATTGAAACCAACACGGAGTTTCCCCTTGTTCCTCGCAATATTTTTGTAAAAACAAAATGTGAATCCCTATAAAACACCACTGAAAACACCCAAAAATATAGTTAGATATGGTTAGTACTAATGTAAAATTTTCCAGCAAAGGTGTTGATTGCTAGAGAAAAGGCGCTACTTCAGGTCAAAGGCATCAACAAAGGTGCTTGCAAGTCAAAGTCACCAAAGTAGAAAAAATGCACCAAAGGTGACTAAACTATCAGCAAAGGCGCTAAAACAGAAAAAGGACAATGTTAGCAGAGTTACAACACAAATTTTCAAAGAAAGGTTAAACATATGCTCTGATTAAAGTATAAGCATATGCACTAATTTACAAACAAAGGTGCCAAATGAAACCTGCAAAGACACCAAACATGCACAGTTAGTAATGTTAGCAGTAAAGGCGCTAAAGTAGCCACGAAGGTGCCAAGGTTTACAAAGGTGCTAAAACATAACCATGCAACCACATAAGCCAATCATTATAAGGTGCAAAAGGTGTTGTTACTGTTAGTCACAAAGGCACCACTTCTTACAACATAGGCGCTGAAAGACAAGGCATAGGCGCCAATACAGCGAAAATTAGTCACTGAAAATTCAAAATTTTAAGGTGTAAACTGAAAAAAAAGTTTTTTTCCAAATTTGCAGCAACTTGTTCTAAATATGAATGTACTATTAAAAACAAAAAAATATTTGGGGGGTAAGCCCCATGGTGGGTGCCAAAATGTAGACGAAAAAGTGGTGTTAGTTGTAAATGCAAACTAATAACTAAACCAAACTAGTTCCTAATCTAACACACCTATCATCTACCTCTGATTGAGACAAGATAAAAAAAGGGAAAGGAGTGTTATACCTGCACTTACCTACAAGCTCCAATGCTACTTCCCTTGTTACTTTTAGATGTGCTCAAGATGTTGTTGTATTGCTTCATATTTGTGGGATGAGTTGGACAACACCTCCCCTTGTTTGCTTGAGATTTTCTTGATAGCTTGATGGATATGAAGGCTTTCTAGAGAGATTTGGGCAACATATAGTTGCAATTTTTCAAGTTGGTGGCCATGGAGGGTGGCACTCCTATTTATAGGTGGAGGAAGGAAGAATGGAGGGTTGAGATCTTGCCATGTAGATGGAAGATCAATGGTTGTTGTTGCATGAGAGAGTAGAAAGATCTAGAATTGGAGAATTCTAGAAATTAGAAGAAGCCTCCATTGAATTAAAAATTCAATGGAGGGAGGGAAATATATTTAAATTTTTAAATATAAAGGAGGGAAATTTGGTGAGGCTTCTAGAAATATAAGCCTATAGATTTGGAGGTGGAACATTTGGATTAGGCTTAGGATTTGGTAGAGACTAATTGTGATTAGGGAGGAATTGATTTGATGGAGAACCTAGGTGTAGAATTGGTGTAGGGTAGGTGGGTAGGTAAGTACAAATTTTTAATTCTTAGAAATTGATAATAGGGATTAGTGATAGGATAATAAGATATTAATAAATGATTTAATATGATTAAGAATGAGATGGGATTATTGGGTGAGTAAATGAGAATAAATTGAAATAAGTGATATATATGATAATAGGGATTGATAATAATTAATATCACAATTAATTATTATATGGTTGAGATGGGAATTGTGATAATGAATTAGTGATGGGGGATATATATATTAATTAATAAATATTATATTTATGATGTCAACATTTCACACGTCTACATTTATCAAGCCATTTCTCAAAACTAAAATTCTCTAGTAATATATGAGATACTAACAACACTTGTTTTTGCATTAAACACGTTCCAATTATTATTTCTTGTATGTGGTTCATATTAATTCATCTATCCTTTATGCTTTGAAGGATGTCTATAATGTGTTCCAAGGTCGTCATTTAAGCATGAGAAGGAAGGATTATTGGACCACATTTCTTCATGGCATTTTATTCAAACAATTTATACGCATTGTGTACACACTTCCACAACTCACATTCATTTCTTCCAGTTCATTATTACAAATCTTCCTTCTATTATGCTTTTGATAAACATCCATACCCTGTTCAAAAGTACCATTTTAACATCTAGGTAAAGGATGTTGGCAGAGATTACAAAAACAACAGTTATTTGTTTCTATATACAAATTTTAAATCCTTTCAAACAAATCCATGTTCTGAAGCTTCTATTTTGACACAGGTTGAGAGTATGTTAACGAAAGTGAACAAATCATATTGGAAACTTTTCAACTTCATTCAACCAAATAGTGTGAAGAAATGAACTTCCCATTATGGAACTATCCAGGTGTGTAATAATGTTATTAAAGTTCTTAAACAACTTTATAAGGTACCCTTCAAAAGCTTATTGTTATTTGTTCCCCGCTAAAAGGAGTATATTGCATGGTTTTGAAAGGCCCTTCCTTTCCATCTACAACACATGTACCTCTCGTTCACTATGACATTTTAAAATTAGTTCCATGCTTGTACTCTTCCAAACATTTATTAAACCCATTCTCTTGCACAAACACATGATGTTGATACCTTAGATGTCTCAAATCACCAACTTCGTGAATAACCAAATTCAAATAAATAATATAATTGCATCCCTTTCGATGTTTCTTGCACCTCAAGTACAATTGTTAGTATATAATGTTAATCATAAGTGTATTCAAAATTTGACCCTAAGAAAATGGGAAGTGATAATTGGTCCATATCAGTGGTCATTGCCTATATAGGGAGGCATCAAAGTGGTTGGATCTCCGCCACTTGGGTGGGTTATCTTGGTGCCTTCGGCCACAAAAGACAATTTGTAAATGCAAGACAAGTGGTTTGTCTTGAACTCTCTTGTGAGAGAGTCCTTTGCTTTGGGTGCCACGTCTCTCAAGGATGACCCACAACCTCCCTGCGGTACTGTTGTTACTTGTGCATGACTTTCATTATACTCTTCTTTTAATGTTTTCTGTTAGTATTGTTGATATGCAACTGTCACTTGTAACCTATTTTAAACTTTTGAGCCACATATTTTTTCTAGCATGGATATTGAGTTGCGCATTAATACCGATGACCTCTTTTATTACGTTGACATGCGTTATTTATAGTGGATAGAGGTAGGTTGGTGTTGTAGCTTTGTAGTTAACAATCCAATGGTCGAAAAATTGTACCAAAATAGATCCAATGGTCTAAATTTTCATTTATTAAAATTGTTGATGCCTTCGCCAAATAACACTGGATTTCCTAAAGTATTTTCAACCAATCATATGTCTCAGACCGCCCAATGAAATAGGTGGAGGATGACATGGTCAATGTCCTCGAGGTGGAATTACATGAAGAAGCCCCATTATAGTAGCCGATAGCTACTAAAGCAATGTGTGAGGAGGAATTTGAGCCATTATCCAATGAATTTGTAAAGTGGAAAATGCTAAAATGAAATCAAACAACAAGCTTACTCTGAATTGTAGAATTCACGACCTATAGTAAGTGAAACAAATTGTATGGATTCCTTCCACTCTTTAAGTTTCTCTAGATGCTTAGACTTGTCTAACAAACTAAACATCGTCCCTTTCTCATATATTTTCTCAAAATTCACGTCTTCTAGTTGTGTTTGGGCTAGTTGTCTACACTGTGGAATTGACTACCAAGTTAACAACCAGTTTAAAAAAATAGTTCAATGTTATTCTTAAATTTAATGTTATTTTTGATTAAGTGGACACATGCTACTCAATAATTATTTCATCATATCCTAACTAGAAATATCCTCTCCTTGTTTCCTCCTCCATATGGAAAATAATTTAATCAACGCTAATTAATTTCCTCTTTTGGAGAAAAGGTGCAAGCCCCCTTTCATTTTTTATCTTTGTGATCTCATTTCTTTAACTTGTGGAATTTGTTTCCTATTTGGTGTCAACCACTTCACCAAGTCTAATAATTTTAAGGTCGCAGTAAGTTTTCAATATTATCTTTCAAAAATATAAAAAAGTTATTTACATATTATTATCAAAAAATATAAAAGTTTATTTTGTGATTATGTAACTTTTATTGGAAAATATTTGTGTCTATTACTATATTATATATATATATATATACACACACACACACACAAAGTGACATATTTTAAATATGTGAACTATTTGAAATGATTATTTCAAATTTCCACAAGTATTTTACGGTATTATTGTTGTTGTTGACCTACACACCCAAAAACTTTGAAGAAAATTAAAAACAAAATCTTGCTTTGCGTGTTCTCATTCCATTAAGCAAAAATTGGTTATATTATTCTATGACGAGTGGCATGTTGGTGATCTTTGTGCTTGCTCCTCCATAACCTTGTCCTATGTAGCCCATGTACTACAACTAGAAAGGTCAAATAAGAACAATTTAAAGTACATGAATTTAAACATGAGGTACACAGGTAATACATTATGAGTCATAATGTTTATGGACATGGGATTAACTCGATCCTAAACATTTCCACCAGTAATTTAATAATTACATAATTCCTGGTGGTATATATACCTCATAATTATAGTTAGTACTAAATGTGAATTTGTCATTCCACTACTCACCCACTAAAATTTCTACATCCTCCTAGTCAAAGTAATATTAACAACATTATATATAGAGAGAGAACGTAATAGGATCACAAAGTAATATATAGCCCTTTCAAGAACGTAATATAGAGATAATTTTTTTAGAAATATCTTTTGGATTAAATAGGATCGTCATTTGTATTGATTACTAATATTGAAGTTTATATCTATTATTAATGTTGACGTTCAGAGTGTTGAATGATGTAGGCTTCTGTTTAGAGCTACCTTCAAAGTACGATGCCTTGAGCTTGAACACATCGCAAGCCCTTTCTACCTCAAATAATTCACAAGTTTATGTCATACCCCGACTCGGAACTCGGGGAAACCATACCAAAATGCAACTAAAATTTTAGGTAATTTTTTTTTTAAAGGTAAACGGTTAATACTAATGTTTGTTTAATTTGTTTCCCGCCAATAATTAAATTTATTATAAATTTGATCACCCAAAATTTAAATAAAACTATTCCATAATTGACTTAATTATTTATTCTTCTTAAGTTAACTAGAGTCATGAAATAATAGTCTACAACCCCCTTGTTATAATTTATTTAGTCTACCCTTTTTATTTATTTGCCCACACCCCTTTTTAAATTAATTCTCATTCCTACAATATTTCCCATATCCAAAAGTTTGTAGGGTCACTTATGGACCCTAGGATTGAATCAATCTTGGCCCTTGATCCTTTTTTTTTACCCTAAACTTATTTATCTCTTTCTTTTCTTTTCTTTACCATGTTATCTTCTCTCATTTTATTTTACTCTCTTATTTACAGGTTGTGTTGGAGGAGCTATGGAGATTTTTTTTACAAAACTAACATTGTATTTGTTTTTTGAGAGATCCAAACCATAACAAGAAAGGTTTCCTTCTTTTTTTTTGTTGTTAATACACATATATATCTTTTGTTTTAAAGAGGGGGGGGGAGGGGATTTAATAAGGGAGGTTGTTCATGGTGGAAGGAGGGAGGTTGGGGGGGCAAGTCTGGGGAGTTGGCCGCAGGGGTGAGGGGAAGCGGCAGTGTGGCGGTTGGAGTGGCCGTGGCGACGAAGGGGGCAGTGACAGCGGGAGCTGGGGACAGCGGCAACAGGGATGGAAGGGAGGCCCGTGGGGGGGATGTGTGGGCATGGGGCAGATGGTGGAGGGGTTGCGCAGGGGCAACATGGCGGCGGCGTTGGTGGGTTGTGCGTGGCGCGATGGAAGGGGGGTGAGGGTTTCGGCCCTCCCCCCGAATCCTTGCAAAAACTATTTTGTTTATAATTTTTTTGTTTTTATTTATTTTTGTTTTAAATTTATTGATATATATATATATATATATATATATATATATATATATATATAATATATATATATATATATATATATAATAATAAAATAATTGGTATAATATTTTTTTTTTAAAGATGTACTTAATAAAGTCAAGTTCCTAAACTGCTCATGGAAGAGAAATAAAGGAAATAAAAACTACTTTCATTTCATTTAATAATATTACCAAACAATTACAAGAGGATGAATATTTGCAAGAATGAGGCATAATGCAAGAAGAATCATATTTCCATACAATATGAAATCCTAAATCTTCCTATTTGACAATCTTCTCTTGTCAAAGGTGGTAATTAAATAATTATTTCAGATTTTTTTTTTTAAACAAGTAAAACTTTCAACAAGTAATATTATTTCTTTGGTAAAAAAAAATACACTTTTCCATTAAATAACCTTTCTTTATCAAAATGATATTCAATCAATGCATGCTAAAGGAATTTAAATATATTCTACCAAAGCATTCTAAAGGAGTATAAATATTTTACAAGACTTCTTTTGCACAATTTCTCAATACATCATATTTCAAAATACTAAAATATATAAGATACAACCCAACAAACTCCTTCCCAAAGTTAGAAGAAAACTGTCAAATACAAAAGGAATACCAATCCTACAAGTAGTCTTCAATTTACAAGATGAGATCCTTTGCATGCCCAAGAATCTTCCCACATAGCTATACTCTTAGAGGTTATAATGTAAGCATTGATTCACAAAGAAAAGAGAGAACAATGAAAGACCAAGATGCCACCAACTCCAAACCCACATCCAACTTGAGACCAATCTTTAAATGCCTTCAAGAAATCCATACAAGGAGAAGAAGCTTGTTTTGCCACCCAACCATAGGCATCATTACATGTCTTTCCCAAGGTTGGGATGCATGCTAGCCTCCCCCGAGCCCATGGGAAAGATGATAACTATCCACAACTATGCACAAAAGTGAGGGTGACAAAACAACATTATATTCATACAAAAACAAGGCAAAGACTAAGACAAGACTCCAAATTTTACAAAGATGAACAAGAGGAGAAAACATGTTCTACCTAAAAAATGGGAAAGAGAAAAGAAAGTTCTCCAAATGTTTACAACCATCATTATTTGTACAAAACAATATCTCCATACCCTCCTTATTTCTCCAATTTCATTCAAGCCCTCCTTATTCCTCTACCCTTTCACCAACCCTTCTTGGAAGGATTTCCAAACCCCAAAAGGGGTTTCCTTTCCAAGAATGGAGGAGGAGGTTCATGCCAAATGACCCACCTTCCCCACCTCAACCATTTGAGGGGAATAACTAAATCCTACAAGGCTTGCCCATCAAGCCTATGAGGATTAAGAGGGAAAATTTCCCCTCTCTTCCCCCACAAACTTCAAAACTCCATCATGCCATGTGATGGAGGGATCAAAATCAAATAAAGAACAAGATCTTCATGCAATAACAACATTTCCAAGTAAACAACTAATTTCAAGCATGATATAACAAACACAATAAATCTCAAGAAGCCTACCTCAAAGAAAAGCTTTCCAAACTTCAATCTCTTCCACTTCTTGACCCAAGCAAACTCTAGCTCCAAATCCACAAGACTCCAAGCAATAGCTCCAAAAAAAAAGTTCTCTTCTTTTCCCATGAGGGGGAATTTAAAGAGGAGCAAGTAAAAATCCTCACAAATGAGGGGGTGACATGTGTCACTCCTCTCCTCCTTCAAGGTCAAAGATGCCAAAGATAAATGAGAGAAATGATAAAATGACTTTTAGCCCTCTTCTCCCAAATTACTCTAAATGATAACAAAACAATTCTTGTGAAAATTTTAACAAACACACTAATCCATACCCCTTACATGGATGTGACCAAAGGAGAGACAAAAAGGGAGGGAAAACTCCCTCTAGCCTTGGAAATAAGCCCCCCCACCTATTAGGTAGGGTCCAAGGGCTCATTTTCATGTTAAGGGAACTCCCAAACTAAAAAGGGGTCCCTAAAAATGCCTAAAATAACCCAATTTCGGGTTTGGCAAATTTGGCACAAGGGTAGAGGGTGTGGGGCCCGCCCAAGGGTTCACATGTGACCCTAAACCCTTAAGATTAAGTACATCATTAAACTAATTCAAAACTTAATGCAAGTGGGGTCATTAATTCCCCAAAACAAGTTTACAACACAAACTAAACACCCTAAGCAAAATTAATAATTACAAGACACGTTACATTACAAATGAGGGTCACCCATGGTGCCCCAAAACAATAATTCTAACGCTAAGGCCTCAAGCAATAAACACAGTTAGGACTTAGCCCCGTGGACTGCTTGTGCAAAGTTACGTAGTTCGCCTGAATCCCACGTTCTCCTGTGACCATTTCACCTGCACACTCATTGCACACATTAAACGCACATGTCCGATAAAATATAAATCAACTACTAAATAAGATATCAATGAATTCTAGACTAACATATCATCTTTCTAAAATTGAAAGTGTGACAACGTGCACAACTATACATAATTCACCATAAGTTAGTCATAATGATAAAATGACATTTATCCATAGAATCCCAACATGTAACAAATTGAGTATCCATCAATATAATTACGTTACAAAACAACATCATATCAATTAACATCCATGACATCATAAGATAATGCGACAACATAATAATCAAGCTAAATCGACATTATATGCCTAAATGTCCATACATGTCTAATCGGATCAAATCTCCTAATGTAATGTCCAAAATATAACAAATCCATGTCAAAACATGTCTAATAGTAAGAGGAACAACAAGTAACTGAGCTATAAAAGCGTGGGCACTACAGTATATATACCTCATAATTATAGTTAGTACTAAATGTGAATTTGTCATTCCACTACTCACCCACTAAAATGTCTACATCCTCGTAGTCAAAGTAATATTAACAACATTATATATAGAGAGAGAACGTAATAGGATCACAAAGTAATATATAGCCCTTTCAAGAACGTAATATAGAGATAATTTTTTTAGAAATATCTTTTGGATTAAATAAGATCGTAATTCGTATTGATTACTAATATTGAAGTTTATATCTATTATTAATGTTGGCGTTCAGAGTGTTGAACGATGTAGGCTTCCGTTTAGAGCTACCTTCAAAGTATGATGACCTTGAGCTTGAACACATTGCAAGCCCTTTCTACCTCACATAATTCACAAAACAAACACATGGCTCATTTTTTATTTCCCAAAGGAAAGAGGAGCTTCACATACATTCCCTTGAATATTTTACCCACACCCTTCATCACTTCACCAATGTATTCAACAATTTTTTTAATAATTATCCTTCAAAGTGGGAATGTATATTTTAAACTTGAAAACATCACTTCACCACTTAGCCAACAAGGTGTTAAGGAGAATAATTTAATATTTTGGTCAAATCACCATTAACGTGAATTTTAAAAAAAGGACTAGTCGCCTCTCAAGTGCCCAACTCACATGCACACATATGTGTGGTCGAGCTACATGAACAACCACGTCAGGATTATACACAATATTGGTTGTACGAAGTTCGTGGAAGATAGACTTGAAATAAAACAGTGAAAGAAAGGTGGACGAGATCCATGTTACCATGACATCAAGGATATGATTAACTGATTAAAATACGTCTACTATCAATATGTAAACACAAACCAATGTCAGGGCACAAGTTCTCAACATATCACAAAATCAACAACACATATAAAAATTGTTACGCCCTTAATCATATATCTTACATTAGATGTATATAGCTGAACTTATGGCTATCATAACTTATTATCATGATGTATCTCTTTCATATATGTTATATTATCATCAGTGGGCTGGCCTTGGTGATGGACATAAGATAGGAATAATATATATAGAAGGGTTAGTAGGTAGTAGTTGATCATCTTATTGAGCATTTAAGTCTTATTGTATGGTTTGGAGGTTGCCCCCTCGAAGTGGCTAATCTATTCTACTTGCATATTGAGATCATTTATCTGCAATATTGTGTTCTTTGGTGTTCTATTGCTGTTGATAATCATGATTTATACAAGTAATTTCATTACAAGTGGTATCAAAACCTGATCTCGGCCAACGCTACATCAAACCCTAATTGTGAAGGTTTGGCTATATCTCAAAATTGGTAGCGAATTTTTCTACAATTGTTTTTGTGGTGTGGCGAAATCAATCAAGTAAGCTCCTCTCTAAATTTCAAACATTTTGACTTGTTTTGCAAAAGTTATAGTGGTTTTATGTTTTTTCATAATTCAACTAGCCATAGGGTGCAATTTTTGGAATTTTTCCAAGTTTCTTATATTTTCAGAAACATTTCCAAAAATTAGCTAGGGTTTCTTTTTTATGATTTCCTCTATTTGGATAGTAAATTTGTGAAACCCCAAACCCTAAAATTTTGCCCTATTTCATGTCTACCCCGAGTCCCAAACCCTACATCATGACCCGTAGATCTACAACTGAGGCCAAGGGAAAGGTCAAAAAACTCTAGGAATGACCCCAAATAAGGAAGATATGGATTTATAATCTTCTGGTTTGGGAGTATCTGAGGTAGTCATCCAACTTCAGGAAAGGGTAAATAATATGGTAAGGATGACCTTAATAATGAGCTTCTTCATCTGAAAGGTAGCCTTAGGGGTGAACTTCAGACAAATTTTCAATCAATGAAGGCAAGATGTTGTATTCTATTTCAAACACAATACCTAATTCCAGTCATATGGGTTCCTCTAGTAATACTCACATAGGTCCAAATCACTCCAATCAAGGAGGCTCCTTTACTCATTCAGGTGGATCTCCTCACCAATGGATGGGGCATTATTCCAAAAGTAGAAATGTGTAAATTCGATGGAAAGGATCCGCTAAATTAGATTACCCAAATGGAGAATTTATTTGATCTCCATTAGATCCCATGGGACAAAAGGTAACCATGGCATCCTTATACCTAGAACCTGACCAATTTGTTTGGTATCGTTGGTTATGTGCTCAAAGGTAGAAGAATGGTTTAAATGTCACATGGATAGTTTTCACTGAAGAGCTTCAATTACACTATAGTTCTAGTGTTTCAGAGAATTACTTCAGCCAATTAGCAAAGTTATGACAAATAGGTTCAGTTAAGGAGTATGTCCATCAATTCCAAAATCTTTCCTTGCATGTGGAGGATATTACAAAAGAGTATTTGAATGACCTATTTCTTAGGGGTCTTAAGGACCACATTGAGCATGAGGTGAACATGTTTAATCCACTCAAGGTTTCTGATTCTATTATCATGGCATGTAGGGAAAAGGAAAAATTTCTTTCCAGCAGAAGGCAGTCCTTCTACTAACATAAAAGATCGTAGCACCTTGCCTCCATCGTACCCTTGGCCAGTTTGGCTGACACCTCAAAAAATTGAAGAAAAAAGAGTCAAAGGGTTATGTTTTAACTGTGATAGCAAATATGGACCAAATCATAAATGTGCTGAGAAAAAAATGTTCTACATTGAAGGGACTAGTGATGAGGAAGAATATGAGGAAACATCAAACGAGGAAGTGGAAAAATTAGAGGAAGAATTTGAAGATTCCCAGCCCACTATTTCATGCCATGATCTATCAAGTATTAGATACTCCACAAACCCTTCAGGTCATGGGTTATCTTAAGAAGTAGAAGGTGACAATATTGATTGATTCGGGGAGCACACATAATTTCATCAATCATAAGCTGACAACAAGACTAAATTGTTTCATCTACCCAACACCTGAATTTCAAGTAATGATTGCAGATGGTGGCACAGTATCCAATGTCAGGTAAATGCCATAAAATTAGACTTATGATGGGTGACTACACATTAGAATCTATGATTTTTTCTATTCCCATGGGTGGAGTTGATATTGTCTTAGGTGTTCAGTGGCTCACAACTTTGGGCACCATAGAGATAAATTTCCAAGAATTGTTCATGCGCTTTCATTTTGAGGGTAAACAATTTGAACTTTGAGGACTATAGGCAAAAACTCCTCAGGTGGTTAGTTCTCACCAAATGCTAAAGATTCTTAAAAAGGGGGCTGAAGGTTTTGTAGCATGATTGTTCTCCATGGAATTTCAACCGCCAACGATGGTAGTGCATCCTGATCTTCAGAAGGTTATTGATCAACATGCAATTATCTTCAAGGATCCTATAGGATTAATCTTGAAAGAGATCATGATCATGCCATTCAGTTGATTCCAGGAAGCCAACCCCCAACATCAGGCCTTATAGATACCCATATGTGTAAAAGAGTGAGATCAAGAAGATGGTGGAGGAAATGTTGGAAATGGGTATTATTCATCCATAGTCAAAGTGCTTATTCTTCTCCAGTGGTGATGGTGCACTGCAAGGATGGAAGATGGTACATGTGTTTAGACTACCTTCTGGAAAGAACTCAATAAGCTCTTTCACAGATATCAAAGATAAAGTTTCCTCCTTCCACGTCATTGATTCAATTTATTCAGATGAGTTACATTGTGAAATTTATTTTACAAAACTGGATCTGCATTCTGGGTATCACCAAATCCAGAGTAAATAAATCAAAGATATTCATAAAACAACCTTCAAAACTTCATCAAGGGCATTATTTAAATTCCTAGTGATGCCTTTCACGGTCTTATATAAATGCACTGGTCCACATTTTAAAGTTTGATGAATTCAATATTTAGACCCTTCCTAAGGAAGTTTGTCTGGTGGTATTTTTTGATGATATCCAACCATCTATAATGCAAATCATGGGAGAAACATTTACATCATGTCAATACAATTTTAGAGGTCCTCGAGAAACATCAACTATATGGCCAAGCCTTCAAAGTGTTCTTTTGGGGTACCCATGGAAGTGGAATAATTGGGCCATATTGTTTCTCATGAAGGTGTTAAGGGTGGACCTTTTTTAACGCCCACATGCAAGCTTCTGTTTTCACCTTCCAAGTGACAAGGATCAAATTTATTTTCAGTGGTGTAACAATTCTTTTTGGAACTCCAAGGAATGCATAAAATAGTTGAAAATCACAATTCAGGCTTATGAAATTGGAAATTTGAGGCATGTGTTGTCAAGTTTCATTGTCAAACCTTTCCAAAAAGGCCTTATCCCAAGTCAAAATGAATTTTTTGGCTAACACAAATTTGTGTCAAATTTCATATATCCACAAAGATGTTCACCACTACCCTTTATCCAATTGTATCATCCTTATTTTTAGTGAACAATTAAGTTACATCTCTTATTTCTGTCAACATTGCAATAATGATAAAATTAGTGAATCAATTTTCTGAGTTGTAAATACATAACACTACATTAGAGGGTTATGAAGAGAAACATTACCCTAATGACCACACATGGAGGTCTACCTCTCCATGTTTAAACCACCTTACAGAGGTTTCATGTTGTGCAACAACACTGGATGCCATAAATACACAATTTCAAATGATTTTCCAGGGGCCACTGATTTGCAACAACACGACTATCATATAAAGTGCTTATTTTGATCCCCTGATTGCGATGATGGTGATGGAAAATTGTCCTGCAACAACAGTAACTATAAAATAACCTATTCTTGGCATTGGATGTAT
This sequence comes from Taxus chinensis, assembly GCA_019776745.2. Lineage (NCBI taxonomy): Eukaryota > Viridiplantae > Streptophyta > Pinopsida > Cupressales > Taxaceae > Taxus > Taxus chinensis. Next base: position 802,763,390 of record CM034146.1, read on the forward strand.
CAGACAGTTGCATGGATGCAACCCATATATTGGATAAAAATACAATGGATCTGGGTATCATCCAAATTAGAGTAAAGATCTATTCATCATATACCTTCAAAACTATCAAGGGCATTATGAAACCCAGTAATTCTACCGAAAACTTCCAATGTACCCTCCATGCATTTAGAGTTTTATGACCATTTAAATTTAACCATTCCTAAAATCACCTTTTCTTGAATCAATTTTTTGATGATATCGCCATCTAATGCATCATGGAGAAAAATTTACATCACATGTCAATAAAATATTTGATAGTCCATCAGAAACATCAAACTATATGCCAAGACTTCAAATTTCTTTTTGGGTACAAGAAGGGAATACTTGGGCCATATTGAAATTTCGTGAAGGTGTTAAGGTGGACCCTCACAAGATCCAGGCCATGGTGGAATGGGAAGTCCTAAGAACCCTCAAGCAATTACGAGGTTTCTTAGGTCTCACAGGGTATTATTGCAGATTTGTAAAAAACTATGGTAGTATAACAACACCACTTACAAAATTATTGAAGAAAGACTCCTTTCAGTGGAATGAGGAAGCTTCTAGGGCATTTGAAAAATTGAAGGTGGCAATGTGCACCACTCCAGTATTGGCAACTCCAGATTTCTCCAAGACCTTCATAGTTGAATGTGATGCTTCAGGAAATGGGATTAGAGCAGTACTTATGCAAGAAGGACATCCCATAGCATTTGAGAGCCAAAAACTAAAAGGAAAGAATTTGTTGAAGCCCACCTATGAGAAGGAAATGATGGCAATATTACATGCAAGTCAAACAATGGAGACCATACTTGATGGGTAGACACTTTAAGGTAAAAACTGATCATGATAGTTTGAAATAATTCTTGGAGCAATGACTATCTTTCAGAAGAATAACAAAAATGGGTCACTAAGATGTTGGGGTATGACTTTGAGATTGTTTATAAGAAAGGGAAGGAAAATGTGGTCGCTGATGCTTTATCTAGGAGGGATGAGTCCACAAGAAGCATTGTTATGTGCCATCTCTATACTAAAGGTAAATTGGGTAGATCAAGCAAGGGAAGAATGGCAGAAAGATGCAACAACACATACTCTCATTCAAAATCTCTAGGTAGATCCATCCATATCAGAAACAATTTGTATGGAAGGGGGATACATTGTGGTACAAAGATAGGTTATATCTATGTAAGAAATCTACACTTAAACACCTTGTTCTTTCAGAGCTCCATTCTTCTCCACTAGGTGGCCATTCTGGGTTCTTGAAAACTTATCATAGAGTTAAACATGATTTATTTTGGGAGGGGTTGAAAGGAGATGTTCAAAAATTTGTGGCAGAATGTTTAGTTTGTCAACAAAATAAGGGAAGACCATTAAGACACTAGGTCTCCTCCAACCTTTGTCTATTCCTAGTGAGAGTTAGGAAGAGGTATCGATGAATTTCATCATATGATTACCTAAATCAGAAGGGAAAAGCATCATCATGGTTGTGGTGGATAGACTTACCAAGTATGCTCATTTTTGTGCCCCGGCTCATCCTTTCACAACTAGTACAGCTATTATCGCATTTATGGACACAGTTCAAAAGCTCCATAGCATGCCCAAAATTATAGTAAGTGATCGTGATCCAACATTTACAAGCAATTTTTGGTCTGATTTGTTCTCTTATTTGGGTACCCAACTAGCCCAAAGTTCCTCTTATCATCCTTAATCAGATGGGAAAACTGAGGTGGTAAATAAATGTTTAGAGGGATATCTTCGATGTTTTACTTCAGATAAACAAGAACGTTGTGTGCAATGGTTGTCACTTGCAGAATGGTGGTACAATATTTCATTTCATACCTCCTCCAAAATGTCTCCATTTCTGGCACTTTATGGGTACCATCCTCCATCACTCATATCTAGCTTGAAGGTCAAACCAAAGGTGAGAGCAATCGAAGATCACATTCAACACCAGCACGAGGTACTCTCTAGTCATAGAGATAATTTGGCAAGGGCATGAAACCGCATGAAGCAACATGCTGATCAACATCGTAGTGAGAGACACTTTGAAGAGGGTGACTTTGTTTTTGTACAGCTGCAACCATATAAGCAGTTATCATTAAAACAACAAAAGAAGGATAATAAGCTTGCTCCTAAATACTATGGTCCTTACCGAGTGTTGCATAAAATTGGTAATGTGGCATATAAGCTGGAGCTCCCTCCAGGAAGTAAAATACATCCAGTCTTCCATGTTTCTTGCTTAAAGAAAGTTATTGGGTAACACATTTCCACCAGTCAGTGCTTTCGGAATTGGATGAGGAAGGATCATATTGGAACCTGAAGGTATTCTTTAGACACACACCAAAAGATTGAGGACCAGAGTCATTACCGAGTACTCGATCAAGTGGAAGAATATGAATATTGAGGATGCATCATGGGAGGATGAAGCATTTGTGCAACAACATCTATGGCTTCCCAACATTGGGGATAATGTTGCTTTGAAGGGGAGGGGCATGTTACGCCCTTAACCATATATCTTACATTGGATGTATATAGCCGACGTGTGGCTATCATAATTTCTGATCATGATGTATCTCTTTCATATATGTTATATTATCATTAGTTGGTCGACCTTGGTGATGGTCATAACATAAGAATAGTATATACAGGGGTTAGTAGGTAGTAGTTGATCATCATATCGAGCATTTGAGTCTTATTGTATGGTTTGAAGGTTGCCCCCTCGAAGTGGCTAAGATATTCTACTTGCATATTGAGATCATTTATGTGCAATATTGTGTTCTTTGGTGTTCTATCGCTGCTCATAATCTGATTTACACAAGTAATTTCATTACAAAAACTTCACCTAAAGTCTCTCCAATAATTTCCACACACCTTCATCACCTCTCCTCCTCCTCCAATATTTCACTATCACTATTTCAACTTTAACCTCTTCATCGCCTCCCGCGGCGTCACCTTGAAGTTTGAACCATTGCTAGTTGTTACCATGTTGTTTTGGGCCCAGCCGTGAGGATGAAATAAAACCTCAGACATTAAGCAAATTAATGCCTGCGATATTAAATAGATCGAGCAAACAACGTAAGCAACGTTAATAATATAAAAGCAGAGGTTAATGTCGGCCGACCCTTTACCTCAAAGAACGGGTTTTTTTTCCATTACCATTGCAAACTTGTACGCCGTTTCGGCGGCCGGAAGGTCGTCTACTGCTCAGATCCTTACAACCCATTTCACTCATCATCTTTAAAATCCTTGCAGACCTTCAAAACTTCTCCAAGAGAACTGTGAATCTTTTCCTGTAAATGGTCAAGTTACCCCAAATCTGATGATATACATGTTTCTTTTGCCATTTTAACGCAGCCCAGGAAAGAGGGCCTGCTCTTCTATTTTTGTGGGTGTTTTTTTGTGTAGATAATGGCAGCTACGGAGTGCGTTACAGACAAACGGCCGAGGAAACGCGCCAGATTGACTTGGGATGTCGCTCCGGTTGCCGAAGAGGTTTGTTTGTGGTATTTGTGGTTTTAGAAACCCTAGGTTCAGATGTAGTCACGGGTTCGAGTCCCTCGCATGACAGAAAGAGGGGCCGTTGATGTGTTTGGATTGGTAAGTGATGTGGTCATATTTGACTGTGAGAAATGGGTGCGCTGGCTACTGTGTGTAGGCTCAGCCAACACTGTATAATGGTGGCGCTCAGCCCCAGGTTCGAAACCCTCCGTCTGCAGGGTTAGGGTTTGATTTAGAGCGGGCTCCTCCTCCTCACACGCCTTCCGTCAAGGCAGCGGGTGCCCAGCGCGGTGTGTCTCCTCCATGGCGTGAAGATGACAAAGATGGCCACTACACGTTTCAGCTCGGGGAAAATCTTACACCAAGATGTAATTATTTTCATTACTCCGTCCTCTGCATGTATAACATGTTTCTATAGGCTAAATGGGCTGAAAGAAAGTGTCTTTCACTCGCTACCTTGTTTTCATATTTGTGTGTTTAAATCTTAATACTCTCTTCATTGTATTTGGATTTCCAAGAAGTCTGCGAGTTGTTTCTTAAATTTTTATTAGACACTGAGTTTAATTTCGGGGGTAATTGCTCCATTTTCATACTCGCAAATAGTTGGTTTTGTTTTTAATTTAGTTATAATTATAATATAAATCGGTAGTCCTTAGGTTCACAAAGGCTTTTGGATAAAATAATTTTGGTACTTGAACTCTATTTTTTGTTGGATTTGATCAAGTCATCTCAAAATGCCCCTCTTACACTGACTATATATGTCCTAAGGCAAGAGGACTCACTTAGCTTACAATCATCTTTTACTACTTGTTAGGAGGGGAAGTAACTGCAAATGTAATCCACGGCCTTGAGCTTTTCAGGAGTAGTGATTACACTGATGATATTTATCCCAAGGCAAGAGGACTCACTCAGTATATAAACATGTGTAATTTTTTGTTAGTAGGGGAAGAAAATGTAAATGTAATAAAAGGTTTTGCGCTTTTCATACACCAATGCCTTTTTCTGTTACTCCAATTCACAGTTTTATTTAGATGATTATTTCAAAATACTACGCGCTGAGCTAATTATTGTTGATAATCATCATTTTCCATTGGGGTTTGGCTACCTTGTGTAGGTAGGTGGGATGGTCAAGTTTTGGCCTGATAATATTGTAACAATACTAAAGTTTATTTTGGTCTTTGATTTTCTAATTTTGTTTCCAATATAGTCGATTTTTTTTTTTTTTCGATTGATAAAGCGGGTTGAAGGGACCTGTTCCCTTTATATAAAAATTGGGCCTAAATACCCGAGATAATTAACTTGAACAGCTGGGCGTAAATCCCAGATTCCAAGCCTAAGACACTTATTAACTACAAAACCCAGAACCTACTATTTCCCAACCAGGGGTGGAAAGAAGTCTTCAATATTACCCATTCGACCTTTTTTGTTTTTCCTGTTCTTTACTTTCTGCCACTCACCCGTCTTTGCTATAATTGTTAACGAAAGATCACCAGGAATCAATGAATCCAACTGATTTTCCGATAGGGATTCCTGGTCAGATTCCGATTTCGTAGGAGAAAGACCCCGTTTCGTTCCGCTAACCACCATAGTCCCTTGAGGCTTAAGAGCTGTGTCCATCCTCACGCTTTCCACTGCCTTCTCCTCGGAACGGGAATTGTATGACTCCTTAAATGTCGCAACTTCCACCAATTCCGGATCCACGTCACCTCAACCACGAGGGGAGGCTGAGCCATGATTCTTTAATGGTTTCTTATTCATTGGACAAGATGCTTGTAGATGGCCGGGGTTTCTGCAGTTTCTACACCGAAATGCAGTATTTTCATAATCTAAGGGTTGCGAGTGCTCAAAATTTCCAAATTTTATATTTATTCGATCTAGCAGCCCTTTACTCAGATCAACTTCTACACAAATGCGAGCGAAAGAACACAGACCCGCATGACTTATGTCCAGATCTTCTTTTAAAAACCTACTCAAGACATTGCCAATGCCTTCCAGAGCATACCACAAATGTAAAGGAAGATTGGGAAGTCGCACCCAAACCGGTGTTTTGGAAATCGAAGAGAATTGGGATCAAATTCTGGGAACCAAGGAGTCAAAAACAGACCCGCATTTCCCCAAAACACGGCCCATTTGCAAAACACCGCTGATAATCCTCCGCCTCTTTAAAATGAACAACAAAAAAACCTCTGGAACAAGTGAAAATCTCACATTTATCCGTGCAATTTTGAAAAATCCATTGGTACAACTCTGTAGAGGAAGGTCATCGGCTGTTGAAGCAACCTATTATGGCGTCCCGGGATAGATTCTGGTAATACTCCTCCACCTCCGGAATTTTAATGACCAGTGAGGGAATTTCATCTGCGAGATCCACCAAATACGGCTGATTGCCTGTCACGATACCTTCGGTTTTACCCAGGGCAGCTTTGAAAGAGACTCTAGGATTAATATTCCCACCACCCAGGTCACCACTCCTTGTAGATCCTTTGGCCGCACCACTGAAACCCCCAGCAGGCCCACCCGAAGCCTTCTCTTTTCTTCTGCACGGTTGCAGGTTAGGTCACGAACGCCGCCCTTCTCTGGATTCTGTAGCACCTTCGCCGGGAGCTCGAGCCCCTCCAATGGCTTTGTCTCCACTCAGCCCAGACCCCCCACTACCCTTTCTCTCCCCCTCGCTGCACCGATGCATCATTTCAACCTTCTGTGCGACCTTTGCCTTCACCGCCATCGCTCGCACCCCCGGAAATACTCTATATATAATCGATGATTTTAGTTTACAGATTAATAATGTTTTCTTGTTAATTTTAGTTGTAATCATGAGATAAAGACGAGATGAATTTTAATTGTGGTCGATTATACATCTGTGTGTTTACATGTTTAGAAGATTTGAATGCTTGACTTTATGATAAAATCACCATTTAGTGTGATTGCTTTGATGTAGTATTTCGTGTCATAGCTTATGACTGCAAATATTGGTGTAATGTTATCTAGTATAATTATACATGGTAGTCAGGCTAAAAGGAAATATGTTTCATATTATACTTCCTGAGTTATACACCTGATAGATTCCATGTTTTGAGGGTCTCTTCAGATGATGTTTGATTGTAGATCGTACAAGTTGGTCTTTTTTTTTGCAATCATGTTTTTTTTGATGCGGGTTAGTTTATGTTGTTTGGTGGGATGGTGATATTTAGAATTGATATGCCGTTTGGTGGGATGATCACATTTGTTTAATGTTTCCTGAGATGCATTGCTATCACACATTTTAGCAACCATAGATTATCAACATGTTCACAAAAATACACACATCTATTTAAGTGGTCCTTATAGTTGTTCTAGTGGTATCTGAGTGGGAGTAATACTGTTTTTTTCTAGAATAGGTTTGGTAGGGAAAATTTTACAGGATGGTGTATGTCTTACAGGGTAATATTTCAGAAAAACTTAAGTTACTACAACTTCTTCAGTAATTTAATATGACATAATTTTTTAATAAATGTTACTTTAATGGAAAGGTTAGTATTTGGCCAGCTTGTAGTGATTAATCTGTTTATTGAACATTTGCTAGAAATCGCCAATTTGCAAATAAGCCACATATTCCTTGATTTGGACGCTTTTAGCCGGAGATGCTCTTGTAATCTCTTCTTTTTGCTAACTGCTGACATATGGGAAAGACACTCATGTCATGGCGATTAGGGGGGTTTTTACTGGCTACCTTGTGGGGTTTGCCTTGTCCAGTCTCATTGCCCTTAACCCAGGCTCCAGTCTTTGCTGCTATGCACTGCTCCTGCAGACTAGTTGCTCTAAACTGAGTTTTCCTTCTTTTGATGATAGAGCTCCACTTGCTTATCTCATGCTACTTGGCTCCACAACTCAGCTGTGCGTAGAATGATTCAGATCCCTGGAGATATCCAAGGAACAATGCTTCAAACTTATTGAATCTAGATGTGTTATATGTGGAAGAATTATTAAACAATGATTCAAGAGAGCGACATGGTAAAGATAATAGAAGTGGACCAGAATTGTTTCATTAATCAATGCATTTCTACATGGCATAATCTCAAAGAAGATGTACGGCTGTCTATCTTCCACCAGCTGCCTCTATGCTATGCTATTTAACTAGGCACACATGTATATAAGATGTTACAAAGCTAGAAGTCTAAAGAATCATTATTTAAGTTGAAATGCTTCCTCTTCCATGTGCGATTCTTCACCTTCTGATAGCTATGTGGAACATTGTCTAAATGTAACTGGCAAACATGGCAAGACATTCTCTCCCAACCTTGTGAGGGGAAGGCCTTGAGTCATATGGAGCTTTAAGGCACCACCCGTAAGGAGTGGACCTTAGTGATTTGGTCTGTAGGGGGTTCTAGGACCTTGAGAAAGCCAATGATGGGACCGCATAAGGTTTGCCATGCACATGGATTGCACCACATTGGATATGCCCAGGTTGGCCCCTACCACTGGATGCATGTGTGCTACATTTGGTGGAGATGGGTCAATGATCTTGGAGTTAGCATGAATCTCTGGAGGTGGTTGTGAAGCATTGCAGTCTACAGACCATAAAACATGAGCCATGGGAATAAGCTTGGTAGCATCACTGGAACTGTATTTGGAGAATCCTCTTAGATCATAGAATGTCTAATATGAATTGGATAATGGCTCGGAAGCATGCTCTAAAAAACTTCTAGATGTCATAGGTGCAGACTGCAGAGTGCCCCATAGAACATTATTGGGTAGCAAGACAAGCCCTTGGTCTCTCTTTCCAATCATAATACTGGTGTGATCTCTCCCTCAACTAGGATCACATCCCCAACCTTTCTCACAACCACCCCTCAAGCTCTCGTGAGGTGCCATTGCTCGAGGATGCACATGATATTTTAAACTGTCCAATATCTGAGTAGATGTAATTGCAGAGGTGAAGACGGGAATAATATGATGAAGTGAGTTTGATGTGATGGATGGAGTGGGTTGTGGGGTAAGGTTGGCTTGCCTAGCCACCCCTGCCTAGATGTAACTGCATAGGTGAAGACAAGAATAAAGCCAATGAAGTAAGTTTGAAGTTATGGATGTAGTGATTTATAGACTGGTTTGTTGGGCAAGGGTAATAGGTCACCCCTGCCACCTAAATTAATGTCACTGCCTACCCACCTCTCTTGTGTCGCCAAATGCAGCTCGATCAAGTTCCACCTCTTTGGGAGTCCCAAAATTCCCTGACTAATTTTAACACGGGGGGGAGGGTGGATGCCCAAGGGGTATGACATCATTGTCTAAGCCCATGGATTCTAGGAGCTTGTCCTTAAGTCCCAGGGTCCAAATTATTCTTTGCCATAAGAGTGGAAAGCTCATCACATTTTGCATCTTCCTCTTTGATCATCGTATGAAATGTTGAATGCCAATGTTTGCAAAATGGTCAGCTAGCTTATTTAGCTTTACGATAGCAATGCTTAAAGGAGATCTGTTTGAAGAAGGGGAAGGAGATTCTGCCGCTTTGGTTGTATTGTAATTCCCAACATAAGATTTCAAGTTAGTTCATGTTTTGGTTATTAGAACTAAAAGTGAAACTCTCTTAAATTTTTAAGGTTCTTGTATGGGACAGTGACAATAAATCCCATGACATTCGCTTTGTTTTTCACCCTGCCTGGACTTTTGAGTACATACCTTAAGGATGTTTCCTAACGGCCTTTAGGATATTGATTTAGAGTTCATGCCGTGAATGATTAGAAGTGAGCAAAAAATCTTATGATTTTTGGGTACTTCTTGAGCTATGATCCCATGGTCTTTGCTTCATTTTTCATTCATTGGAATTCCAAGTGCAAAGGATTGTTGATAGTTCTGTTATGGTCCTGCTCCTGCTCCGACCTTGCCCGGATTACCCTTCGATGCCTCAACAAGAGCTTCGTGTTCTGCTTGAAAGGACAAGTCCCATTTGCAGGTTCTTAAATACGGTTGAAACTTCTTGTTTTGATTGTATTTATATATAGATGGTGAGCATCAATGAGCTTGCTAGAGTCCCAGCCCTTCAACATGTATCCAGTTTAGGCCACTTTCCTGCTAGCTATATTTTTGTAGATCCCTGCAGAATGCCATCTACCACTCAATCTTAGTATTGACACCCAACCTATGATTTTATATGCAGTCACACTCCCCTTTAACTTATCTATGTCTTGGACTCTTGAGCATAATAGGAAAGTGTCCCCCATTATAACATTTCCCCTATGCATTACTCTCATTTGACCTTTCAAAATTTCCATTGAGCTTGGTAGACAAATATTATTGGCACATTAAAGATTCGAGACTCCGTCACCGCATTCAGCGGTTTTCATTGAGAAAAATCAGAAATCGCCGAATCTGAGAAGTGCAGACGAAATTTGTTTAAATTCACGAATAAAATCGTGCCCTATGTCATTTATACGTTCCATACTGTTTTGTTGACCTTTTCATTCTTGTTCGTCTATATCTTCCGTGTTGTATTTTTGCCCTTTCCGTCCTGGTTCGTCTGTAGCTTCTGCGTTGTTTTTTTTTTGCCATTTTCCTTTTTTAAACAGGGTTTTTGAAGCTAGCTCGAGATTGGAAGAGCTGTTTCAAGTCGAAGATGGCCTTTGGCCAGGAATGACCTGTGGAGGTCCCAATATACTTTGGTTTGTGGTAGAACTGTGTTGAATAGGGTTTATGCAAGAAAATGTTCTTCCAGGTCACGGGAATGGGATTACCATGCAATTATTCCCTTTATTAGCGCAGGATCAGGTTATACATTTTTTAAAATTGATTTTTTAATATTATTTATATATTAAGATTTTCTTTTGTTTGTATAACTTTAAAAAATGTTTTTAATAGATTATAAAACATAATTTGAATAATATTTATGTGGGATTTCAATTCGTTTATATTTGATAGTTTTTTATAATTTAGATATTATAGTTTTTTTAATAACTTAAAGAATATAATTCATTTCTTATAATTTTATGTTATAGTTTTTATCATATGAAATGTATATGATGTTAATTTTTTAAGAAATGTGGGTTATTCAAATCTAATCATGAATTTTATCGCTGATTTTTTTAGTAACTATTCTTATACGAATTTTATCTTTCATGAATTCCAACACGAATTCAAATGCGGTGACTTAGATTTGAGATTCTTTTCGCAGTACATGATGTGAATGGAGTTTTTTGGATGATACTGCATGTAGAATTTATTTTTCTGACTTTTCAAGTCCCTTATGCTGGACTCATTATCAGGGAGATGAAGCATTGGCACATTGTTTGATAGAACTTCTATGTTTTGTCATGTTCTTGGTAGATTGATGAGATTCTTTGTTGAGCTTAGCTGCTTTGATCCTTGATATGGTTTTTGTATTTTACTGCTGACTACTGCTACAAATGGCTAGTGTTAGATGTTGAAAATTCTTACTGGTGGTTGATTTGTTATTCATTGAATGTGATTGTATAAATCCATTTTCCAAATTGTCTAATGGTCTGTGACCCTTCTACTCAAGAAATAGTTCCATTCCCTCAAGTGATACTTCTTTTTGTAGTTAATATGAAGTTCCCATTTGCATTTATACATTTTGCCAATCTTTTTCCTCCACAACGTTGTTTCCCAACATTTTTAAATGCAGCAATTTACACTATCACTGTCCTTTTATTTGGAATCCTCTGGATGTATTTAATCTTGCTTTGTTTATCTGGGCTAATTTGATTTTCTTGTCTCTTTTGCAGACAAAATACTCAGCAAAATGGGGGAAGGTATGTTGCTTATCTGGGTTCCATGTGAGGTTTTCTTTCTGTTAATTGTTTGATGGAGGTCATAATGAGTCCAGTTAGTGATTTAGACATTATATGGTGACATGGGAGTTGTATTGCTTTCATTTTTTTTGCTTATTCTTTAATTTGTTATGCTTTTATATCTTGGCAGGGACCTTTGGTCGTGTGTTGGAATGCTGGGATCGAGAAGCTAAAGAGTATGTGGCTGTGAAAATTGTTCGCAGCATACAGAAATACCGTGATGCAGCAATGATTGAAATCGATGTCCTTACTGTTCTTTCAAAGCACAATAAAAGCAATTCACGGTACATGCATAATTTTCTCTACTTTTAAAAGAGTTTCTTGTCTTTATTCCCTAGCTCTTTAAAATAGGTGGATGGTGGGTTGACTTTCGAGCTTTTGCAGATGTGTGGAGATACGGAATTGGTTCGACTTCCGGAACCACATTTGTATTGTGAGTACTGTACAATTCTCTGATTAGAGCTTTATAGAAATTTCTGATTTGGTTTGTCGGTCCTATGAGCTCTACCGAAGAATAGTGGGTTGAGCGTTGAAGCTTTTCATTGGATGAACTTAAATGATGTTAACAGGTGTGTGAGAGGCTTGGACCAAGCTTATTCGATTTTCTACGCAAAAACAAATATCGCCCATTTCCTGTTGATCTAGTCCGGGAGTTTGGCCGGCAACTTTTGGAATCTGTTGCATGTGTGTAGATAAGACTTGTACTTGTTGTTTTCCTTTTGTATCCTGGGGAGATCTTTTTTTTGTTGATGGTTTTGGTCTTATGTATTTCAAGAGGTTCACAGTTGCATTAGTTTTTGCTTTGCTTCCTTTTGTGTATTTCAAAAGGTTCATAGTTACATTAGATTTTGCTTTGCTTGCTTCCTTTTATTATTATGATTGGCATCAAGATTGACATTCTGTCACTCAATGTGCAAAGCCACTTATAGTGGTGATGATTTATTAGTTCAGCAATTGTCCAAGCAAAACTTTATTAGGGTGGATTTAATGCACTTATCTAAAAGTCTCAGACAAAGTTCAGTTTCTTTATTGTTATACTTCTTTATGGCAGATATGCACGAGTTGCGACTGATTCACACTGACTTAAAGCCAGAAAATATACTTCTTGTTTCTTCAGACTATGTAAAGGTTCCAGATTATAAGGTAACCGTTCATAGTAGAATGCTAATAATTATTGTTGCATTAAGAAAGTTGTAGAATTGGAATATACGTCTCTCATTTTCCAGTTATTATTAAATTTAGCACATTGATTTGGCTGACCTCTTTTTGAGGCTATGTTGTATGTTTTTCATATCGATACTAACTTTTTTTCCTTGGATGAAATGTGTTTACAGAGAACTTCAGAAGATGAAGCATATTTCAAGCGATTGCCAAAGTCAAGTGCAATTAAGCTCATTGATTTTGGCAGTACGACATATGAAAGTAAGGACCATAGCTCCATTGTCTCCACAAGGCATTACCGGGCACCTGAAGTTATCTTAGGTAGTTTATCTGAGTGTGTATTTTAAGATTTTAATAAGTATTAGCAGCTGAACATGGTTGTTTTATGACGTCGATATAATCTCACACATCGTTCCAAACTTAGATGCTTCTAGCACACTCAATATTTAAGCTTTTCTCAGGTCTTGGATGGACATACCCTTGTGATATTTGGAGTGTTGGATGCATTCTTGTGGAGCTTTGTTCTGTAAGATTCATTAGTACTGTCTTGTAGAATTTTTATGATATGTTTGTGACTACCTCTGGATAATGTGTTAAATGGGATCAGTACATTGGACCTGTTTATCTGAATCTTCAGGGAGAAGCTTTATTTCAGACACATGAGAATTTGGAACATTTGGCCATGATGGAAAGGGTCTTGGGGCCATTTCCTCAACAAATGATTAAGAAGGCAGAGTAAGTCACTTGTTTGTGTGTCGACCATTCCTAAGTTTTGGAAATCCATTTATCGTTTAAGCTTTATTAATCAAGGAGTTTTCTTTCTTGTGCCCTTGTGCAAAATGTGTTTTATTTCGTTACTTTGGGTTCTGCTGAGTTGTTTGCGTTGTTAAAATTTAGTAAATATTACAAGATATGTTTTGAATAAATGCAGAAATTTAAGATAAATGTTCAAAGTATGAATGAATACAAAATATTAAGATTCCAACAAATTTGTGGTATTGCTTTGGCACATGTTTTCCATTATGATTAAGTGCATATTTGAGGGTTTGAATTGTTTGTTACATCAGCTTTGGGTTAAATTAAATATAGGAGATTAATCGAAATTTCTAGCATAAATGTTTCACTCTTTTGCGTATCTTAAAAAACTAGAAAATATTTTTATATAGGTTGATTTAGTGAAATACCTACAATGAAGAGGCAGAATATAAAGAATCAGGGGTTTTTTGGAATTTTGTTCATGGTCATCATTCCCTAGTGTTCCCCATTTTCCAAAAGTATACTGTAAAATTACCAGGACAATTTTTGTTCTTGATTTCAATTCCCGAGGATTCCCTTTTTTCCAAAAGTATACTTCAAAAATTACTAGGCAATCTCTTAGGGTCATGTCACATATAATTACACAACTAACATTAACATATTCTATTGTCACAGTCGAAGATCAGAGAAATACTTTAGGCGGGGTACACGATTGAACTGGCCTGAAGGAGCAGCTTCACGCGAAAGCATTAGGGCCGTTCGGAAGGTGATGGATCTTCGGGTAGGGATATGTTTCTAGGTCTCATCTTTTATGCATGTGGAACTGTTACATGTTTATAATGGGGAAATTTTGTACGTGGATTGGTAACATACATAGTTTGGCTTATAATTTATTTTGGAACATTTTATTTGCAGAATCTGGTAATGCTGCATGTAGACCATTCTGCTGGTGTTCTTATAGACTTGCTTCAAGGTCTGTTAAAGTTAGAACCTTCAGAACGTTTGACTGCTCGGGAAGCTCTGAATCATCCATTCTTTACCGATGATTATTACAGAAGGTATGAAAATACTTCATACAGTTGAATGAGGTCACATATAATTTTATTCTTAGCTCTTACAGGTATCTGACGAAAAATTATTTAACATTTTGTTGTGGGTTAATAATACCCAGGAGATTGTAACAGATTTGATTAAATCAATGGATTTAGTTCCTCTCAATCTTACAGCATTTCACAAGCAAGTGTACATTGCCTCTTTATTGAGGGAAAGTAAAGTATGGCCAAAAGTTACCTTATGCTGGTTGGTATTAGCCAAAGCCTGCTGTAAAATTCATGTGTAAAATAGTGTTGGTATCCAGTGGATTTCACATGCAATTTTGTTATTGATGTGAATGAAAGCTTTGAACAAATGCTGATTGTTTCCTGTGCAATAGACGAAAAATTTCTATTGTGTGGTCCAGGACATATTTTTTTGGTTTAGGTTTTTTTTTTTAATTGGGCAAATGATGCATTGTGTGTTCCTACCCTTACTGCTTTTGGACATGAACAAGGGCTATGATTTGGCCTTTTTTTGGGTAATGAATCATCACATGCTTCTTGCTTTTCGTTTTGATGCTGACAGCTTTGCGAAGATGAATATTTCATCAACTAGAAAATCCAATAATGTGAAGTGTTTCTTCAATTATTGCAAAATAAGGAAATTGGGATTTTGCTCAATAATGATGTTTTTTGGGAAGCAAGACTACTTTCTCATATAAACACAAGATTAAGTGAATTGGAAGTGATATGATTGCTCTCATGTCAGTAGAAATGATTAAGCAATTGTAATGGATTGGGTCTGATTTTTAAAATAATTCTGTTGATTAAATTGCTTTTTATAAGAAAATGTAAAATGTACTTGTACTATGCTTTTCAACTTCCATGCATTGTCAAAATTGAGAATGAAGTATACAGACCAATGTGGATACTGACATTTCTCGTAGGCTGAATAACAAGGTCCAATTTTTATTCCATGTTTCCTTCAATTGAAATTTTTATTCCATGTTTCTATTTTTGTATAAAGTTAACTAAATTCTCTCGACATCACAAAACTATCCCAGGCCTCAAATTATGAGGTGGTTTTTAAAGAACAATATTTCAATAATTTTGACCACTGAATGGTTTTGAAGGCAATGGTTGGGCACATGCGAAAAGTTAGATTTGATTAACTAAGAGAGCATATTATGAGTTAATTTTTTTCCTTTCTTATGCTAGTGGTAGGTTGATTTGATATGGGCATTGTAAAAACCTAGCACATTGTGTCAGATGTACTTATCACATTTGACCCATGCCCGTTGCATGCGTGAAAAGAACAGTTGGGCTTGAGATCCATGTCCATCCCGAGCACACTTTGCAATTATTGCAGACTAAGAAATGACATCTTGTTAAGGCATTCTGTAAAACACATTGTAGCCATTTTCTACAATGCCGCATTTTAAATACATACTGACAAGTATGATTTTCTGAATAGTACAGGGGCCTTGAGTATGACTTCCCAATTTACGTACATGCCTACAAGGGCACTTACAACTAAATCTAATAACAAAAATCAGCTATGCATTTTGATGGATGTCAATGACATATTCTAAATCTCCCATTTTGGCAAAAGGTTATGGAGCCTAACTTTACACTTGTCGATTGCATTTGTCGTCCCATTTCTCTCAAAACAATCTTTCTTGCAACAATCTTGAGGAGAATTTCTCTTGCAACAATCTTGAAGAGACAATTTCTCTTGCAACAATATTGAAGAAAAGTTCGAGTGTAGTGTGGTAGTTACCACATATAACGTGATTCACAAATATATGATCTTAAAATACAGGTGTGGGATAGGGACAATATTATAAAGTAATCCAAACAAATGGACTATATCAAATGACAAATGTTGGAGTAAAGAACTATGACAAGATCCTCTACCCATCGTCTCCACATATTTGCTTGATTGTAAGCATTTCACTCACATTCTTCCACCCCCCCTTTCCATTCCAGATATGTGTAGGTTTCTTGAAAACAGTTCAATGTAACGACACCTCCATGGAATCATAAAACATGGCTTTATTGAGTACATCACCAATAATCTCGGCAAAAACCATTTCTTTGTTTGAAATGGTGGAAAAATGTTTCCAGTCTACTAAGATTTCCTATCATAGTAGTGACATTTCTTGTTAAGCTGCAGTTACGCAAATGAAGATCATCCAGATTTCTACGACTATGTAGAGTGCTAGGAATTGAGCCATTAAGGGCATTGTCAGACATATCCAATTATAAATTTGAGCAATGGCTGAACTCTTCAGGAATAGTTCCTGAAAGATTATTTCCACTGAGAAAAAGAAGTTGCACTTTTATGCTTCTAGCACACACATTCATAGGAATAGAACCTACAAAAGAATTTTCGGGTAAAAACAAGTACCAAAGCTTTTCAAGTTTGTTCAATGTCTCAGGTATGATTCTCGAGAATTTGATTTCTTGATAAATCTAGAATCTATGATTGCCAAAGCTAGCTAAATTCCCTAAATATCTTTCTATCCAATTGACTTCCCAACAAATTTAAGTAATTCAATCTATGAAGCCTTCCCAACTCTAGAGGAATATATCCCTTCCAGATTATTCTCTGCAGCTAAAAAGAACCTCAAGGTGCTTGCAATTTCCTAGATCAGCAAGTATGAAGCCGCTAAAAAAATTCTCATAGGGTATGAATCCATTTAGAGAACATGGAGCAAATCCCATTGTTCTAAGCTTTGCACATTTGTAAATCTCCTCTAGAATGGTGCCATATAGCATGTTATCCCTTGCCCTCAAAACTTGCAACTTCTTCAGAAGCCCAATTTCTTTGGATTGGTACCTGAAAGCTTATTAGAATATAACAATAGCTCAACTAAATTGGAGAGGTTTCCAAGGGAAGAAGGGATGCCTTCATCTCTGAAGACAATTTTTCCAACTCGGAATATATCTCCTATGTTTGTGGGTGACACAAAAAGTAGGTACCATTTTATGGCTGTCAATCCAACTACAACCAGTAACCTTTTTAATTCCTCTATCTTTCATCAATCTCCTTACCATTCGAACCTCACACCACTTGCTTGCTTCCGCATACATGTTTGACAGAACTTTGAGTTTTTGCATTTTTAGGATCTAGTTCAAAAAAGAGAGTTGCTGTAAATAGTCCTAATGCTATTTTTAATGTGTTCTACATGCATCTAGCAAGCATGTCCACCCAACCTCTACATGTTTAATTTGCATTTCGATGAAGTTAAAAGTTTCGTCAAAGATAGTAAACATGCTCAAGAAGGTCAACCATACATGTTGTGATTCCACATTTTACATATACATCTACTTTGTGAGTAGTAATTTGCTTTTACTTTCTGAGCAAAACCACATATAACCGAGACTTTTCATCAAATAGTTCACGCGCCCAGTTGTAAATCTCCCACCTTGGCAGAAGTTGGGAGGACGCTGACAAAGGTTGTGAGTTTTTGTGTATACTTGCTGATTGCATTTTTTGAAAAGGTGCCAAGGCCTTTCTAACACACCCAATTTGTGCATATGTAATATCCCCTTTTCTACATTGATTTGTTGTAGGTTGAAGACCCTTAGCCTATTTTTCCCCGCGGACTTTTGGGATGTTGTAAGAGAAAAACTATGCTAGTAATTAAATGATATTGCCTAGAGAGTGATTATAATCATTTGTCGTTATAAAACAATATTTATTTAATTATTAGTTGTTGATTATTTGAGATTTGCCTAGAGAGTGACCATGATTATTTGAAATTATAAAGCAAATTCTCATTTAATCATGAATGTTAAGTGGTTTTCACCACTACCTTGTATTATTGCTCACAAAAGAATATTTATTGATCAATTATTTGTAATTTATTATTTAATTTAATTTCCAAAAAAATACAAAATAAAAAGGAAATTAATTAAATAATAATAGAGTGGCTTTTTAATGTCAAATAGACCCTTAAAGGGCGACGCCATACATGGGGGTGGTAAAATAAAAATAAAAGGGGAAATTATAAGGCATGTCTTATGATTTCAATTTGTGTTTTTCCCTCTAAGAGGAGTTCGCCCCACCTTGGGAGAAGACTATATGTATCTATTTTGCCGTGGAGGGCAAGACATGTTGATTTGATCATTTATGTCTCTCCATGCTTGGAGAAATGAGATGTAGGCCCTAGATTTTCATTGTGCTCTCTATCATTCGATTTGGAATTGAAGTAGATATGATTTTGAAGACTTTGTTATTGAAGATTTGAAGACTTGATATTTATTTTTGCCATTTTTGGATAGTGGCGACTTGGCTCGAAACTTTTGTTGCATTTCTGAAAAATTACGTTGGTTGAAATTTGGTGAATTTAGGTTCATTGGAAAGCTCTTTTTCTAAGCTTTTCAACAAGGGTAATATTGCGTCAAAATTCCAAGTATTGCTCAAGATATGAATTTTTGAAGATTTCTGTTATTTACTTAATTTCCGAGAATTAGGGCAACAAATTGTTTTGGAGTTTCAGGTGACTTTTTAGCATGGCATTTGCGGATGGAAAATTCTAAAATTGATCTCATAATTTTCCTTATAATTTATGCTTCGTTTTGAGCTATGGTTAATTTTCGGATAAATATTTTGCAAGTTATGAGGGTTTGATGCTACAGCTGTATTTTGGGATTTAATAATTAGGTTTTTCATATTTTCGTGGTTTTCTTACATGGAAAGTTGCTTCTAATTAATATCTATCATTTCCTTTTCGTTTCATGCAATTCAGAGTTGTAAATCAAAAGTTATCGGATTTTAAATATTTCAGCCTAGGGTTTTGACGAACTTACTATAAATAGTAAGTTTTAAATTTCAGTGCTTTTATTGAGGGTTTATGGTTGAAATATAAGATTCAACTATTTATTTTCAGATTTGACTAATTTTTCTGTTTGTCCTAAATTTGGGGACATTACAGTGGTATCAGAGCAACGATCTTGTACACCTGTGAGGGTTTGTATTTTTAGATTTGAATACAGGGATAAAAGATCCGGTGGAATCATGGATTTGATGAGTGAAGGTGAGTTGAAAGAAAAGATCATCATCAGGAAGCTTAAGCATCCACATCATTTAGAGGATGCCTTGCTCAAGGACTCAGAGGAAACAATGAATTGTTTGACCATGATCAAACAATCATTTAAGTACACGATTCATTTATTGATGTTTCAGTTGATTGAGCCTATGTTTTTTAGGTATGAAGATGTGAGAGTGAGAATTATGGTCATCACTTGCATTGTTGAAGTCATAAGGATCACAACTCCTAATTTGCCCTATAGTGATGCCATCATGAGAGCCGTTTTCAAACACATGGTCATAAATTTCCAAGGCCTTTGGAACATCACAAGACCTTATTTTAATAAGAGGGTAAAATTTTTGGAGACTATGGCAAAGGTAAGACTTTGTGTATTGATGTTAGATTTTGAATGTGATGATCTCATCCTTTATATGTTCAAAGTATTCTTTGGGGTCATACATGCTAATTATTCAGAAAATATAGTGGTTGCAATGCAAACTATCATGTTTGTGGTATTAAATGAACATGAGGATCTTCCTCAACATTTGCTATCTAGGAAGAAATGAGACAAAATACATCATGTATTGCTCACACCTTGGCCAAAGGTGTCACAAATCAATGTTCAATCAAGTTGAAGACATATGGCGGCCAAGTTTTCAGAAAATGATATGGGAACAAATATTCAAGGTATGAGTTTTTTGGTATTTAATGCTTGCATAAACTGTGATTGCATAGAAAAATTAGATGTAAAAATGAAGGACAATCAAGAAAATAAGGAAGTGTTGATAGATAGATGCCCCTTAACAAACAAAAATGCAAGTAACAAGCTCGCTGGTTTGTACAGTACTATTGTACATGTGCAACAAAAAATAATGAATGAAGGGCAACCAATGTCATAATTGGGTGGTCAAACACATACTTCAAGGGGTAGTCAAGGGCAGGCCCTATTAAGATCTTCTGTTTTGCACTACCAAGTACTTAAGGAGGGATTGACACTTCACAAAGAAAGGCAAACATTAAAATTATGAAGATTTAATGGTTAAATCACCATTAAGGTGTCCCATATTCAATACCAATGAGAGGAACATTGTGATAATAAAAGTTTGAAAAATGGGACTTTATTGAAGATGCCAATGTTTCCTATTATTGATCAATTTTGACTGCAAAGTAATGAGGTATTGTTAATATTCATCGTGATGTTGCAAATGTAAATGAACTGATCAGTATTTTTAAAACCTTTATCTCACCATTAAGGTGACCATATTATACATAGTAAAAGAAATTGAGGCTTGTCATTCAATAGTTTGATCCCATCAGCAATGGGAAAAGGTTTTGAAGTAGTTATAAAAAACCTCTCAAGCCTACATCAATGGTTTTCTACTAACCCATTGTGACACAATTAAAAAAAACAGAAGAAGATAAGGGCTAGTTTTGGCAGGATGGTTCCTTCAAAAACTATGAAAAATTTAAAATGTGGTCATCTTCGGAAACTTCATGTGGAACCCTTAATTTGTTTGGAAAAAAAAAGCTTTTAGAGGCTCTCCAACCATTTCTACACTAGGATCTCAAGCCAAAATAGTTATTTCCCATATCCTACACAATTGTTTCAACATACCCTAGTATTCCTCTCCCAAAAATGCGGAGGAAATTGGTACCCAAGTTATCATGTTTAATCTTACAAATCATATTGCACCTCTGGTAACTTGTTTCTTCTTACCAGGGACTTGAATATAATGCATATTATCCCATGCTTCCTACGCATGTTGCTACAAATCCTCCTTTCTTCAATTGTCAACTCTAGATAAAAAATGCATACTCCATCTCATGTTAGAAGAAAACACTGGAAAATATCTTGAGCTCCAATTGTCATAACCCATTTGGTGAGAGAAATATCTTCCCAGCTCCATTTTCACAGGAAAATTAACTCCCACTAAATCTCTGTCCTTGCATTATCTCCCTAATGCTTTAAGATGTTGTAAAGACTAAAATCCTTTATATCATGGGAAAGATTTAACCAAATCTTAGCTTTGTCACTTCATGCATGGATCAAATCATTTCAGCCAATTGTGACTAATCTTTACTTTTCTAACAATTTAAAATATCCATGAGATTCGAACCCATGAGATCCTCGGTACATTTTTATTACCACAACCTTTATCTTACCTAAAATTTTTAGCTAATGATGGAATCAGCATTAATCCTCTAAAAAATTTTATTTTTCTCTGTAAATTTCCAATCAGAGAAAGGTTAATAGAACAGTTGTTGATCCAAAAATTATTGTTACCCAATGTAAGGACGGATTGCTTGATTCAAAAGGACCAAAGACGTCGAGAAGGGTCATTTTTACAAAAAAATATAATAGTTTAGTAATTTGTGGCATAATAACAAGGGTTTGACAGTTTTGAAATTTACCAAATTTCAGATCATTAGGTCTTTTATGACAAAACATTACCTAATTGTTCAAAAAGATCTTAAAAGACTAACCTCTGATTGCTATAAGTCCTAATGTATTTGTTTTTGTTTTTGATCCAAATTCCATTCTTTATTGTAGTGGGTGTGTGTTTTTTGGCGATGTTTTGACTATCAACATGTTTACATTGGTTTTTGCACGTCTTTCACATTTTTGGGTTTGTACTATTTTTTTAACTTTATCTTCTTGTTTGTACGTTTGTATAGGTCAGTTCCAAGAAGCAAATAAATTGCAAGAGAAAGATTTAACAACATGTAATGATGCAAAGTGAGGTGACTCCTATAAATATTCAATGAATAACTTCTTAAAATCAATAAAATTTTGTTTATGATGCAAATATGCATGCATGTTCCCCATAAATGACCACAAGGGAGACTAGTCAACATCATCTTTTGGAGGAACCATTAGTTTCTCTTGATGTGTGGACATTATTTACCAATATTGTAACCACTAATATGAAAGAAGCATATATTATATTTAGTATTAGGATATAATTTCTAGCACCCCCACTGATGAGATGAAGTTTAATGTCATGGTTGTTTGTTTGTAATTTTCGTGATGTATATGATGCTCAAATAACCATGTGCCAAAGAGAGTGAAAAATAGAAGAACACATGATGATTGCACCCATTAATAAAAAGTGTGATGTGGCTACACTATTGCCTATAAACTGGATAACCCATGTTAATTGCACCTATGAGTAACCTAAAAGTGTGTTGAAACATGCACTGAATTATGGCCTTTCTGTCAAGTGGAAAATGTGAACCACTTGCCTAGCTTAATGCTTTCAAATGATGGCACATAAAAATTGTTTATGTGGAAGAAAATTGGTGTCGAAATTGGATGAACTATACACTTCTACTGCATAGTCACCTAAATGACGTGTAATATTCGATGTATCAGATGTTGGTCATATTTATCACTCACTGTAGTGCACAAGTTATGATGCACGATATGTGGCTATATAGTATAATATGCAATATGTTGCACTCATGTATGGAGTAATATCTTGAATTACGCATAAACAATAGTGCACGATATGTGTTTATATGCTATAATTTGCAATATACACTGCCCACTTTTTGGTATGGTTTGTACCTTAGTAAACATGAATTTTCAGTTTTAATTGATTTTCTAAAGTTAATAGCCACAAAACCGTACACATTCATGAAATTCTACGAACTAACGAAATGTTGTGTTTAGAGTGTAGAATACATGTATATTTTTTTTTTAAAAAAATATTTGGCAAAAATCTAGTATTTTTCTTAATTTTATTCATATGTTGTTTCTTATGTTATTAAAGAGGAATGACTGTCCCTTGGTGGTTTTTTAAAATGAAAACTTATCTTTTCACTATGAAATTTTAGATATATGTTCAAGATTATAATTTTGACGTGCTGTCAAAATTTCATATTTTTTTGACTTATATTTTTTTTTAATTAATTATTTAGTAACTATATTTTAAAATAAATGCGTCCATATTTCAATGCCAATAACTTTTAATATTTATATCGAAATTTTTTTTTTTTTCACAGGCAAGAAGAAGAATTCAACAAATACTAAGTATATTTTTTTCAAATTTTTTTTGATATATTGTACTATTTTTCAAATTTGGTTGATTGTGTACTATTGATTGCCCTAAAATACCGTATGTTAGTAAGAATTAAAAAATAAATAGCAAAACAGATTTTTAAAAAATGAAAATTGCATTTTTAGAAAGCCAATAAAAATATGAATTTTGTGTCAAAATTTTGTAAGTTAACTATTTCGTTTACCCTGGTTACGTGGCATCCGAGTGGCAGATTTTGGGTCACAATTGTCCCCCAAAAAGATTTGGGGCCAAAATGTGCCATTTGGGCACCACGTCACTGCCACTCAGCAGGGTTCGCGCGAACTAGGGTTCGCGCGAACCACATTCGCGAATGTGGTTCGCGCGAACCCTAGTTTCGCGCGAACCCCCTCTGCGCCCCAAAGCGCCGCCAAAAAAACGTCTCCTCCTAGCTTTAATGATTCGCAATTGCGTCTCCCCTTCTAAATTTAATATTTTACAAGTTACTTACTTAATATTGTTCGCTTTTTATGTTTTAAATTTAATTTTTTACATATTTTTTTTTGTTTTAAGTAAGTGTGTTTTTTTTTAAATTGTTTTTAACCAAAAATATGTAATATTAAATTAGAAAAGTTGTTTTATTATATTAAATAAATTCTATTAAATTTAGAAAAGTTTTGTTTTAAAGTTATAGAAAACTAAAATTAAAAATAACATAATTTCTACTGAGATTTGTATATAAATAGAGTTGCATGCATGCATGCACATATAGTTTTGTATCAAGTTTACTCTTACACATTCAGATTTGTATCAAGTGTGCAGGTGAATTTTTTTGAAGTGGATGAATCATGGGAAATGCAAAGAATGAGAAACGAAAATATACCGAGGAAGAGAATGCAGAGAAGAATGCTAGAAGATCTGTCGTAGGAGGGCACAAAAGAGAGAGAGAGAAGACACAACAAGTGAAAGACAACGCTGCAAAAATTGGTACATATGTATAGAAACCCTTGATAGATCCTAATTTTTTTTTAGTTCTAAGGTTTAAATATGATAATTTATGTTTTTTAGATTGCGTAAAGGCAAGGGTTTTGATAGGATCCCATGTGTATGTTTATGGACACAGATCATGATGCGCAACATTATGCTGAAGTGATATCAAAAGTTATGGAATTACTTCCCAAAAAGAATGTGAAACACTTGGTGAAGATGGATTTACAAAAATTAAAAGAATTTTCCGAACAAGAACCACTATATCACGAAAAACAGCAAAAAGTGTAGAGATAATATATGGTGAATTTGTTAATTTGACTACAGTTGCTAGAGCACATTTGTTGGTTACATTCTTGAATCATGTTGATATGAAGGAAACATTAGAATTGTTAGGTGTTGATTTTGGACAGAAAAATTCAAAACGTGTAGAAGAAGATTGTTGGGAATGTTTTTAAAGGAATAAGTTTTGGGTACAAAAACTAGGTCTGCTGATAAGAGTATTTCTCGTAGAGCAATATTAACTTCAGTTGTAAGTGAAGATACAACAAAGAATCGTCATGTTACCAAGGCATTTGCCAAGGCATTGGGTTTATCTAGAAAGACGGTTAGCAGGTATGCAAAAAAGGAGGAAGACATTGGATGACTCTACTATGGAAGGAAATTGGGCACTAATGTGTAGAAATCCACGTTCTGATAAAATAGAGAGGATAATTGTGAAGATAGTTTCTGATTTTTGGACTGAAAGGACTCGTCCTTCTCCGAATGTGAGGGATGTTTTAAAACATAGGGTAACTCGCAATAACTATGACGAACATATAAAACATTGGCTTGAAATAACTCAACACGAGATGTACATAAAGTTTACAGAAGAAAATCTGTTGGATGTTAAGATTGGACAACGAATGTTTGAAAATTTGAAGCCTTGGTATGTGCGAGCTGATAAAGTCCTTGACACATGTTGTGTTCCCATTGAAAAAAAGTCTAACAGATTTGGGAAGTGGATGGAATGGACAAACCTTAAAGCTTTCTATAAGCTTCCTCAATCTCAGTTCAGAATGTATACAATGCTCTGCTCAGAAATGCTTTCATAGCTCCCTCTACTGGACTAATTATGGAATATGAGAATGACTTTTGGGATACTGTGAGGTGGCTCAAAGGGCATCTTCAAGAGGCCACCTCCAAACAACTCTATGAAAAGATTGCCTTCTCCCCAAACCTTTCCCTGGGCCTTAACAGTAAGTGGAATGTTTGTGAGCCCATTAGTAGATGGACTCGTAGATTTAATGTTTTGTGGTCTTCTTGTATTCAGTCAAAGAAATATTGTTTTAGATGGCTTCTAATTCATATTACATAATAGATGGCTTCTAATTCATATTACATAATAAGCTTGTTGTTGGCTTCTAATATTTTATAGATTGTTGAGACTATAAGCTTGTAATTTTCTTTAAATTTTTATATCCATTCATATTTTTTACTTTAGATACTTGATATTCTATAGTTTAACTTTTCCACAACTTAGACGCTACAGTAACATTTCCAACCTTTGGTAATAGATTATTAACAACTGACAATTTTAGCAACATGAATGCCTCTGTCTTTTATCAGTCTTCAGCATTATTTTTCAAGTAGTCATTCTTTACCCAATACAACTTGATTGATGTTCCTATATTCACATACAATAAGAATCTTGTGACGCCACAAACTAAAGTTTTTACCAATTAATGTTTTGTGTCAGGCAAACTAACAAATGTTGGATACCCATCATTTCACTTACAAAAAAAGCCATTTTAATCACAAAAGCAATTGTTCAGGAAAAACTACAAAACTTTTGACAAAAAAAAATTTACCACTTGTTCTGTTTCCCTTAACCGGGACTATTCTACAAATTTTCAGGGCTGGACTTCTTCCCATTCACCAGATAAGGAATTAATTTGCTCCCAAGCGACTTAAAGCAATTATTTAATAACTTTATAAAGTTTATAAAACATTACAGACATCTAATTCCTAAAATATTTAAGTGCTTTCTCTATAAATATTTAAGTTGACCACGATACTTGCTCTCTGTAATAAGAATATTTTTAAAACATTTTTTTATATTGCTCATAGTAGGATTGAAATGAGACACCCGCTCTCCAAACAGAAACACGACCAGCAACTTTAGGCAAGGAGGGAAACCAAATTAATCGTGCCTGGAAGACAAGATTATTGGCAAATTGTGGCACCCAAGGATATAGTTTCTTCCAATTCAGCACCCATGCTATTTCACCCTCCAAGCCACATCCAGCTTAAAAGGAAAAGGAGTGCCCAGTAGAAAAAATGATAATGCAAACAAGTGAAAAATCCACATGCAGCTTCTAAAAGTCATGCCCAGCTTCAAATTTCACACCCAGCTTCAAATTTCACACCCAACTTCTATAATGACACACCCAGCTTCAAAATGCACCCAGCTTCCAAAATGACACATCCCACTTCAAAAAGCAAACAGAAGAATATTGTGATTGCAAGACAATATCGCCCTAAGATCCAAGTTACTTTCACTTCGCACATAAACATGAATTCTCCGCAAAAACAGACTGTATGCATAAAAATGGTCCAAAAGTAGATATAAACATGAAACCATCTAGTGAGCAATCTCGAAAACCATCTATTCCAAAAAGTATGTGTTCCTATACCTTGGTCAGTAAGAATGAAGATTGCACTTAGTGCTGCTAAAGTACTTGCTTTTCATTCATGAACTGGAAAGGCAAGTTTATCTATCATGACTTCAAGACATCCAATATTATATTGGACCTCAGATTATACAGCAGAACTTTCTACTTGATAGAATGGTTAGGAGGGAGACCAGACTCATGTTTACACTCGTGTGATGGGTATATATGGTTACGCAACTCCTAGGTATGTGATGACCAGTCACCTAACAGTTAGCATTGAATTCTATGGTTTTGGTGTTACTAGAGTTATTGTTTCGCAGGACATCCATGGATAAGACCAGACTAAGCAGAGACTATAACCTGGTAGAGTGGGCTTGACCATTTCTGTACAATAATAAGAAGTTGCTAAAAATTATAGATCCAAGGTTGGAAGGACAGTATTAGCGTCTAGCAATCAAGATCTTCTCTCTGTTTTGCTCAGCTTTAGAGATGAAAGAGGGAAACCACTGAGCAACGAGGCAGTCTTAGACAACTATTTTGTTAATAGAAGCATTTTCATTTTCAATTTAAATAAATAAATAAAAATAAAAATAAAAAACACAGAGCATATGCTTTTTAATTTTAGTAGAGTACATAAACCACAGGGAATTTTCATGCATTATGGAATCCGGTTTAATTGTCTGCTTTCTTCATGCGCATCTAATTGTCTGCTTTCTTCATGTGTAGAATTGTAATTACATATTTTCAGTGGAGGAAAAATCTATTCCTCAATCTGCCCACGATATCCTAGCTTTACATGCTTTCATCCAGATCGGAATAACTAGCAGCAATGGCAGAGGAGGCTGAGAAGAGACCCCTCAGACAAATTTCTCAATCATTTAAGGAATTGGCGTTCTGCTGTCACCTCTAGAAATGATTGCGATGTTCGGGTGGATTCATTCTCCCATGCTTGTTCTTTGGTCTCCATTCTCTTTGGGTGCCTTGGATTCGCCTTTAAGTTTGCAGAATTAGACTATGTTGCCAAGGTAAACAATTCTCTCTGTTTGCTCTCTTTGTTTTTTACGGATCACAATTGAAAGGAATACCCATTTGGTGACTTGAGCATTTGGGTGTGGTGGTTCAATGATAATTGTTGGAATGCTTTTCCTGGGAATTGATCCTGTGACCTCTCAATTGGACTAGCCGAGGTAATAGATCATATCTACTTTTTCTTTCCTTTCCTCCAGTAAATATCGGTTGAGGTTAAACTTGAACCTCAATTTTAAACAGGGCCATGCTCGAATGTATTCCATAATTGTTATAATATAACGCTCCAGCGCTCTGTGGGGTAAGCTATGAACCTAAGATTTTGTTAACACGGGTCATAATTGAATGAGCTCCATAATGGTTAGTCTCTTGAAACCTAACTCTTCTGTAAACATGGGCAGCAATAGAATGTTCCCCATAATAGCTATAACACAATTTGACCACTCGAACCCCAATTCTTAAGGTTGTAAACATGGGTCACATTCGGATGTACTCCATAATCGTTACAACACAGCCCAAACTTTTTGAATGGTAGTTCTTAAGATTTCTAAACATGGGTCACACTGAAATATGCACCATAATAGCTACAGAACTTCTTTACCCCTTGAACCCAGGTTGTTGAGATTTCTAAACATGGGTTTTTCTTGAACATTATGCATAATTGTTGCACCACTTCATCGTTGCTTGAACTCCAAGTCTAAAATTTATAAGTAAACATGGCTCGGGCTTAAATGTAATCCATAATCATTAGTAATTACATTACAACCTCACTTAAAGTCAATGCAGCTTAGTACGGCTTTATGGCGGTGATGTTCTTAGGAGTATCCCCATTACCATTACATCACAACTCCTTTGCAATATCAAATGCGTTATTATTATTCTTATTTTCATTACAATTAATTTTGTGAAATTCGTAAATACCCAATCCCTCTGTAGAGTGCAATATTAAAGTTTAGGCTACCTCGTGATTGCAAAACCATGAAGAAGTGGTATATATTGTGCCAAAATCGGGCTGGAACTGGGGTAGATCTTAGAGAAGAAACTATATGTTCCAAAGGAAGCATACCCATATCATCTGCACTGGTTATCATGGCAATCGCTGAAACCTACACCACGAGCCCACTTGACCATACTCCATTGCATGTATTAACATTACTAATGAATGCAGGTCCTTGATATTTGAATTTGAAAGATCTAAATTATAGATCAAATTTGGATAAGCATGATCCTTGTTCAGTGCTTCAGGTTTGTTTATGGGTGTAAGGGAAGAAAGAGCTGGGTGTTCAGAATAATCCATTTGGTCCTTGTTGGCCAACAAAATTCTATATTATGCGTCTACGACTAAAGACGCAAGTACAGATTCCCTGGTTTGTATTGGTTAGGTATTTGAAAGGATGAGAATTCCATGCATACACCATTTTACAATCGTTGGTCTATAAATGCCCTGTGGAAGTCTCATGCACATGGCCTATATTGGTCTCAACGTTGAACCTATAGCTTCAGATTGCTTGGCTTTCTATCATTGTTTTTTGTTCAGATTACGTCGGACATTGAGAAAGTACAGATTACAGTTCAGACATTGAGAATGGATGGAGAAGCTATCTCATTTTAGATGATTTGGCACCTTCATTAGGGGATTCACATTCAAGAACTTTGATCTCTCTCAGATCTTTAACAAGCATACAAGAGAATGTTTGCTGGCAATTAATATCCCAACCCATGTGGATGAGAAGCATGTATTGATGTTCCTTTTTTTAGTTTAGAGTGTGGAGTTGGTTTAGGGCAGAGACTAAAGAATCATAGCAACACAATTTAATAAAAGTGGCTTCGAAGCATGTGCATTTTTGTGGGTGGCCTTCTAATTTGCATACTTAAGGGTTATATCGATACACTCCCTGCAGGTTTCGGAACGGGCATGTACTGGATATGCGTATGGATACGGATTGGTTACGGTGTTGGCAGCCCGTATACATCTGTACATGTATCCAGGTGTATCTGGACTGCCAGCTCCATATCTGGGCTGTATCCAAGCTAAAAAACTTTCTTTTAATTTGATTTTATTATTTTCAACATAATTAGCTTAAATGTGCCTAGGTAAGTTTTCTGTCTTGTTTCTTATTTTCTGTTAAACAGAGCCTACTTCATGTGTATCACAATACAAATGTCTGCCCAGATTGTATGATGAAAATGCATGACATACAAATATGTGTACAAACTCAGATCAATGGTTACAAAGAGCAGAGTCAGGAAAGTAATTTTTCACATGAATATTGCGAACAAAGTTATCTGGAGTGTATAGGATTCTGAACAGATCTTGAATGCATTTATTTTATTCGTGGAATACTTTGAATCATTGTGTGAAAAATATTGAGATAGCCCTGTATTTCTGAAAGGCACTTTTTAAAGTCTGCTGTTTGATTAAACCATAGTTGCACGGAGTCTTGGTACGGGGGGACGGGTCTCGGGGATGGGGGACCAAGGACCCAAGTTTGGGGATGTCGGTGCAAATATATATAGTACTTGAAAAATTAGTTATAAAAAATTGTATAAGGAATAACAAATGAAACTTTGAAATACTAAACACATTGCATTGACCAGTGAAAATGTTGAATATCAATGTATTAATAATTATATCATTATTTATATTCAAAATTATGATTACATCCAAATTTTAAATACAATTGGCCAATGGCCCCAATGCTTCTAATTAGAAATCATCCCCAACAGTCCGCGCCGGACTCCTCATCACTCGAATTGTGGCTTCTCGAATTGTTGCTCTCCCTCTTGCTAATGCTCCAACCTCTTACTCTTGCAGCCTTGCTTGACTCTTGCACTTGCTTTCACTGCCTGCTCTCACTCTTGCACTTGCAATTGCTCAATGTTTCCAGGATCTGGCCCGATGGAGAGTACCAGAAGCTCCCGCCTGGTCCGAATTTGAGGGAATCTATCAGATTGTCTTCACAACGATTGGCTTCGACCATATCGGATCGAGCACAACATTTTTCAACTGCTTCTTGGATCTTCCTTACAAACGGTTTCATCTAGCTGAGCCAAAGAGGGTTTGTCCCTACTGCTCGATACGGCACAGTCTTTATCCTCTGAGAATTTTTCTTTTGGCCTTGTGTGCAAGATGCCTACAAATGACCCAGAGCTACTGCAAATGTGACACCTAAAATCTGGATTCTCATAATCTAAGGACTGAACATGATGAAGATTTCCTAGTTTCAATAGAATCTTATTGGGCAAATCCTTTGCTTAGGTCTATCTCTGCACGAAGTTTGGCATATGTCTGGATTCCATTGCCGCAGCCCTGGCGTCATCCACTTTTATAGAATCAGGTGGAAGAAAGAAAGAAAGATACCATTGCAAAGATTTCTTAACTAAATCAGATTACAGCTGATTTAGCTCATCCAGTTTGTAGGTAATTAGTCATTGGGGCATCTTCGTCTGATCAAAACATACCAGGTTGCTCGGTCATTCAGTGAGTGAAGAAAATGAATTAAGGCCCACGTTGTTCAGACTCCAACTATGTCGATGTTGACAAGCGTGCAAAAGAACAAAATCTCCCAAGGGTGTAAAAGTGAGTGATACCTGCCAACAGGTGCACAAAGAACACCCAAAGGTGTAAAAGCTCCAAAATGTTTGTAGGACGCAAAACTCCATAAGGCTGTGCAAAACCTCAAACTCTTCATGCCTTGTCTCCTACATTCAAAGAAAGACAATGCACATACCGGTTTGCACAAGTTTGGAAGGTCTGTAATCCTAGGATCTGGATTTGTTGATAACAGATGACAGTGACACAGAACACTATTAAATTATTAATTACAACAAAGACTGCATGGACACTGACCGAGGACGGCAAGAGATGGACAAAGCAGCACATCAAAACTCAGATAACTATGCCTCTAAATCAAATAACATATACCATTCGGCGTTCACATCTCATGAAACACATGCGATTGCTAGTTATATACCTATTATGATATCATCAAGAGACAAAAATGAAAGATAAGGGGGTGTCTTATATTCACATCCATAATTGTAAATACACGTGTCTAAGACATATATCAAAATATATTAATAATACACGTGTCTAAGACATATATCAAAATATAATAATGATGTCTAGAATGAGTATGAATATATATACATGTCTAAAATCTCCAGAAGTATGTCTAAAATGTTTGAAATCTATAAAATATCACTGAAGTCTCCTCCGTGCACTAGGGCGAGTGCCAGACCCCTCACTACGCTCTGCTGCACCCTGCATGTTAAAAAAAAGGAACATACATGTCATAAACTATATATAGCATGTACCATATATTAAAATATATAAGCAGAAATCTACAACAATTTCTTGATTAATTCAATACATTATATAACTGATATGTACAATTGATTACCTCAGTATCTGTCCCTGCGCGGATGTTGGGAGTATCTACGCTACCCGTAGATCTCTGTCCCGTAGATCCCTGTGAAACAAAATAAATAAAATGTAAGAAGTTGATAAATAAGTTTTTTGAATAAAGTTCATTAATTTTTAACATTTCAATTTAGATTAAATATTAATTATATTAAAACACATGTATTTATACCTCTGCGGAACGCGTCTCCAAATGTATGGGATTGTCATCCACGACCTCAACACCAGCAAATATGTCGCCAACTAACCCAAGTTGACTCAGACCCAGAACATCGAGATCCATGTTGTGCTCAGTCAAGAGCTGTGTGTATGTGACACGGGTAGATGGTGTGGGCTGTGAAGCTCCACACACTGGAGCAGAAGCCTAAACACAAAAGTAAATGTTTAATTTTAATATTAATAAATTGTAAAGTAATGATCAATTAAAATAAATTTTTATTATATTAAAGGTTTAATTTTCACACACCGGAACAGAAATGTGCTGAACATCAGGTGTGACAATCCCAGCTACAGGAAGTCTATCTGTAGCAGCGGCAGTAGTACCCTGACTAGAAGATACACTCCCACTCTGCTCTATAAAATCTAAAACCCCCGATAGTGGAATGCTGCAATGCCGAGCAATCACCTCATACGCACGCAACAAGTCAGCAGCCATGATGCGTCCTAGCCGACGTGCCTGAGCGGGATCTGTAACTAGCTCAAAGTCATCTGGGGAAATCAAAGATGCACGAGCGTATACCTCGCTGCGTGCATCACTGGTGCTACTAGCACCTCCACTGCTAGTATCGCGTCTCTGAAGGTACTGACCCACACGGTCAGAAGAGATCAATTGGGTCTCGCGAGTAATGCCAGCAAGACCCTCGATAGCACCCTCATGTGCAGTCATAACGACAGGTGTTGCGACATCCTGAAAGCCTGATAAGAATGGTTGTGGCCTTGGTACAAGCTGCCGCGCATCAACAACTGCAAGAGCTCCCTCCTTTCTATATGCCTGCCTGTGGCTAATACGGCCACGCCCCTGCCCCAAATAACTAGGGATGTCTAAATAGTTCACCTTTAGGTTTAAGTGAACCTCAGCATGTAGCATCATTATGAAGTATAACGGTAATTGGTCATTATTTGGAAATTGGCCTTGAGAGGCCACAAATCTAGGATAAATCAAAGGGGCACATAAAGGACATGAACATTTGTTTACATAATATGCCCTTATTTTCCGTTTGTCTGCATAAAAACTCCAACAAGACCTCTTAACGACTTCCTTATCGGAAAGTCGTGATGTAATCTCATTATAACCTACATCTCCTGAGACACTTGATTTTAGTGAATCCATAAATTTTGTTATTGATTCAGAATCAAATGGATTATATGTTTTCAAACTTGTCTCTATTCTACGAAGATCAACCAGTATTCTTTCACAATGGGCTTTATACTGCCCAACTGTAGTTGGATTTTCGAGAATAGATTGCAATTTTGCAATCTCTAAATCGGTCCTCTCAAACAAATTAGGAGTTCCAGAAGAAGCCATGACTGTAAAAAAAAATGAAAGTAAAATTCTAATCAATAGTACTTTTTATTAAAAAAAATTCCTAAGATATTCTCCTATATTAATGAAAACAGAAATATGAACTTTTCAAGCTTCAATAAATTACATAAATTACAAATCATTTGATAACAAAATATACCAAGTGATGTTGCAGAGTTCAGAAATGAAAAGTTTTGAATACATTTAGATGATCTTAAAGTCAAAGCAATGTTTGTAGAAGAGAATGTAAGTTTACCTGGGCACAAACCATTATCAAAGCAGAACAATTGAGTGGGATTCACCTTTCCCTGAAACACATTTTTTGTGCATATGATACAGAATTAGCGCAATCAAATAGAACACCAATCCAAATTTAAACAACAAAACACATCGGTAAAAGACATGTCTAATGCATATATTTAAACAACAAAAGACATCGGTAAAACATTGAAATAGAGACACAAGGTTCAATAATTCTTTTTGGGCATAAAAATCAATCTCATGGCAGTAGTATTAAGGTTTGTGAAAATGGAATATCTCCATGATATGCATTATTCTGGCAGTGCACTCTGCAATCTCGGCTCCAATCAACAATTATGCCACTATTGGGATCTTAGTATGGCATAGGCAGCTGTGAGCTACACAATATACTCATTTTTCTAGAAACTAAAAAGATCCTTTATGTTACAATTTGCAGCACATAAAAGAAGCCCTTCAAAAAAATACATTGAACAACGGGGGCAACCAAGAGGACCTTGGAAAAATGTACAGGTAACAGCCATATGAATTCTTCCTTAGTTGTGGATCAAAGCTAATAGAAATAAAGCTAGATAAAATTAGCTTGAAACTACAGTATAATCGTCCATTGTAAAAAACAAGTTTCTCTGAACCTGGTAAAAGAATACTTTTTATTGTCTGATTGGACGTACATAATGGAAGGGTATAAATATTGCCTATTGCCCTCAGAGTTTCTCAAAGAGACCATTTACAAGTAACAAGGATGTAGTATACAAAACGGCCAACCAGGTATTTTCAGAGTTGACCTTCACATTCAATTAATTTCTAGGAGAAAAAAATGCTGAGCAATATGAATCGTTTCATTCTGCACCGTAATAAACCTTCATCTCCTGATTCAGGGAAATTTTATGAAGCTTTGAATAGCGTGACTCCAATCCATCGTACACGGCAGTGAATATTTGTTTCCTGCAATCAATCAATATGGCATTGCAAACTTCTCATTTAGGTGACAAAGGAATGATTATTTTACTCGTGAACATCATTCAGAAATCTTGAATCAAAAAATACCCCGTTGCCTCCATCTCGTGGGTAATTGTTAGTGCGATCTATCTCCTCCACAAAAAGTATGAATCATTCTATGGTCTTCATACATAGAATTAAACCAAATTCAAATCATAGGATGGTCTTCATCCATAGGCTTAAACCAACATCTATAGGGATTGACCTTGCCACCATGATTACACTTAACTCTCGTCAATAATCGTTAAGTTTGTTGTAGTGTAATCAGAATTGTTTTTAGCTTTTCAGCTCAACTACTTTATATTCAAGCTTAACCCAACATTTTTGAAAAGAATGGTTTTACCACAATGCTCACGGTTCTTCCTTATTATATAACACTTGTAGTAAGAATGTTTTGGCTTTGCCATAATAAGCACAATCATACCTTCCAAACGATGAGAAAATACCATTACCAATAAAGACCTAATGCCGCCATGATGATGACCTAGGTTCATGCCCATAACATGTCGATAGACACCCTTAAGACTGATTCTTGGCCAAAGAGCCCCTCGGTATTTTGGCAGTGCATTCTGCAATTTCGGCTCCAATCAACAATTATGCCACTATTGGGATCTTAGTATGGCATGGGTAGCTGTGAGCTACACAATATACTCATTTTTCTAGAAACTAAAAAGATCCAAAAATGTTACAATTTGCAGCACATAAAAGAAGCCCTTCAAAAAAATGCATTGAACAACTGGGGGCAACCAAGAGGACCTTGGAAAAAATGTACAGGTAATAGCCATATGAATTCTTCCTTAGTTGTGGATCAAAGCTAATAGAAATAAAGCTAGATAAAATTAGCTTGAAACTACAGTATAATCATCCATTGTAAAAAACAAGTTTCTCTGAACCTGGTAAAAGAATACTTTTTATTGTCTGATTGGACGTACATAATGGAAGGGTATAAATATTGCATATTGCCCTCAGAGTTTCTCAAAGAGACCATTTACAAGTAACAAGGATGTAGCAGAATTTTATATATACTTTGCCAGACTCAGGTTTTTTGCAGAGTACCACTCCCTCACATTCAAGTCTATATTCGTTCGTGAAAAAATGGGGTTGTAACAAAAAAAAATTTGCCAGGGTTTTGCAAAAAGTGTGTATTTAAATGGCTACATACCTTAGCTCTGTCAATGACAAATCTCTGAACATCGTCAGCCAAGGTTTTGCATCGCTGGTCCATGGAGGGCTCTGAGCTGGTGTGGTGGGATCCCAATTGGTCGGTTGCACCCCAAAAAACTTCGCTGCCTAGGTGTTAGCGCGAATCCTCTTTGGAAACCGCGCATCTCTCAATCAATATCCCAATCAAGATGAGAAATCATAGGCATTGAGTGCATAATTACCCTTTGTGGGAATTGGGCGCAATTCTACAATTCTCTTAGTAGGTTGTCACTCAATAGAATCTTCACTCACATAACTAGGCTTAACAATATCTGCAAGATGGAGTTCATCATTTGATATAGTAGATTGTACTCGTTCGTAAGACTTTCACAATAGCCAAAGTTTTGATTGTCATCTAAGGTGATGTATCCAACCCAAATGCACATGCCTCATAGATTTGGCAGGACCAGTGAGATAATGTTGTTTAAGAAAATGTGTATGTTGATCACATGATAGACAAGGATGGACATCAAAACAATTACCACATGTATGACCATGACGTCCACAATGACAACATTTTTAGACTTGGATGGGTTTACTGCAAGTTGGTTTTGGTTGACAACTTGGAAATTTTACTAGATTGACTAGTAGGTGAAGACTTGAATTTTGTTTAGAATATCTCTAGACACAACTGTGATAGGTTTGAAATATTTTGGTATATGAAAATTCACAAGCCATATAAAACCTAGATCAATACAATGTTTGTTGTGTTTTCACTGTCTCCCAGATTCGCACGTGTAGATTCAACAACAGGGGGACTAACAAATATTGTATCCACAATAATTTTGGATAGCTTTGAAATTTTACGTTTTGAGACAGCATGATTGGATTCGATAACTTTGGTATTTTCCTTGCTAGAATTGGTATAAGGCTTATAGTGTGCTACAAACAAGTTTGACCATGGGATTGTTGACAAGAGGATGAGATTTGTGAGAATTAATCCGCTTCTACAAATGAACTATCTCTTGTTGCAACAAATTATGTTGATTACAAAATTACATGAACATTGATTTGAGTTGTCTCCAACATTTTGAAGTCAAATATGCTACCTAATCTATGTGGACATGAAGTTGCAAATATAGTATGCCATTAAAGTACAATGTGCTCATTGTGTCTCCAATGAGATGAGAGTATGTTGAATAACAAGTTATGAGTTAACACCGAAAATGCTCAAAAAATGCAAACCATTTGTTGGTTGGATGAGTGTTTGCACTTTAACATTGTTCAAACAAATTTTTACAACTTTTTTTCCAAAACAGATTTTATAAATTGTAAAATCAAATTTCATCTATGTAAATGATTTCGTAATCCCTCTTATGAAAAATGAGTGGTCGTAAGCCAAATTTGGCCATCGTATGCAATAGTCATGTTGTTTCGAAATTTCTGATTAGTTTTAAGCAAGATAGACCCCTCTCTAATGCAAAAAACGTCTTGATTTACGGGCATTACCTTATTATAGGTGGACAAATTGGAACCCTATGAATTTGTACTCGTACTCGTATGACAATTTTTATTATTTATCTCCTCACAATTTTTAAAACTCGACTATTGAAACCTTCTTCAAAAAAACAATATTAAAACAACTTATATAGAATTTCAGAGACTTAATCAATGATGTGGATGGTGTCTAAGATTTTCTACGTGCCGTTCTTGAAAGACTTAGTAATGGAATGGTGCCTGGAGATAATTATTGAGAAGGCGACTAAAAGAAAATTCATACCAGACAACAAGCTAACAGGAAGACCAAAAGACTGGTTCAATATTCAGACCTGCAAATTATATATAAAAAAATTGCTGCACATTTCCACCGCTACCAGATTTGGACTATTCGAAATTTTGTTTTCAGACTTGGTTTAGAGAGCCACCTCCAAATAACAACCAAACACAATGTCACTAACCGACCAAATCTATCACCTGAAACAACAACCAACGCATCAATGAATAACTCTCAGCTCAAACGATTCCTTTGATCACTCTTCTGCTCTGCAACATTTCTGACTAGGTGGTATAGCTGGAAATCATAGTTAAGGATTCAAAAATGAAAGCCCCTGCATATCGCTAGAAATAATTTTGCTACCAGAAAGGATAAGTGTACTCTGATACCAATGATAGGCGAGGAATTAAATTGCAAGAGAAAGATTCACAAAATGAATTGGATGGGAAATGAGACATGAGCAAATATTGAATGAAGCTCTCATGTATTGAATAAAGATTATGTTCATGACGCACATATGCATACAAGTATAATTAGCCACGAAGGGAGACTTTTCAATTCATTTTGTTGATGACCGTTCAACTTCCCTTGTGTGTGCATTATTTACGAAAAAAAATATAACTACTATATGAAAGTGGCGATTATTCGACTTAGTATTTGGATATTCTTTCTAATATGCATAATCTTCCTCCTAGTTTCATTTTCCTCCCATGTTCCCCACACATCCCTTCTTTTCTCTCACCTTTATTTCCTTACCTTTTTGGATATTTGCCAAAATTGTATAGTACGGTTTTATTCTTTTAAGATTGTATCGCGAGGGTTTGGGTCCTTGTTTTGTGGGCCCTTTTGACTGTTAATTTGGGTGCCATGAGGTTTTGTTCCTAGGTAAGGAGGCACCCTTTCTAACCAAAGTTTTTATTGGAATTTTTCAATTAAGGAATTCCAATTAGCCGAAGCCAAGGAGCCTTTGAACAAGGCATGCCCAAGTAAATAGAAGGAAGCTCCCTAACATTGCATACCAATAATGTTAGCAATCCTTTTTTGTCTAGCAAGTATAAGGGTTTTGAAGCACTTAAATAAAACTTGACTCCTTGTTCAAAGGTTCATTATCTTGTGTGTGGTATGTCAACCTCTTAGTAATTCTTAATAAGGGGTTCTAATTGAGATCTGCTCTCTTGCATTGTCCACCACATACCACCCCCTTGCACCCCATATACTAGACAACTTTAGTAAGGTCTTGACCAAAAATTAGGGTTGATGACAGGAGTACACATTGGGAAGTGACTCACATTGAATTTTGGGAGAGTTCAAAGTGAGTTTTTTAAACCCTGTGGTAATAGAGGATCCTTGTTGTTCTGATATCATCATGGAAATTCCTTAATCAAGCAACTTAGGTGTGGGATCTATATGGTGTAGATCAAAAAATACTTTTTACGGTCGATTTTTATAACTTTCTATTTATCATGTCAAAACTTTATAATATAAAAATATATCGAAAATAATGTAATAGTAATTGATTGGTCCCCTACCAATAATCAGAAAAAGTAACACCAAATACGTCCGACATATAAATAATATCATAGCAATTAACTAAATCTCTCTACCAATAAGCCAATAAATACACGGCTAGACACCATAGACAATCCACTGAATTAGTTATACGATAATACATGTATTTTCAAAAAAATATTATGCCCATCTGGTATTAATATAATTAATATAATACCATATTTTATATTCAAATCAATCCTTTATATATACGTATTTTTTCTACTGGATCATTTATTTCCCATACTTTTACGTGTCCAATGTATTAATATTTTATGTCCAAGAACAATCTGCTTCTATGGGTATGACCAAATATTTTCACATTCTCTAAAAGAAATCACATGTCCATTATTATCATAACTTTCATGTACTTTTCAACTATGAGAAGTACATTTACAAATAATAATATTGTATGCTTCAATGGTAACAATATTTCTTATTGGATATAATACTGTCATATTCAATTAAAAAACATTCCTTACTACTCTGACACTTTATAACTATGACATAACTATTTGACCGTTCAAATTACAGTTTTTTACACATACTTTGAGAATTCCAATGATAAAAATGCTGTATGGATAGATTCTATATTTTTAACAATAATGAATGGGATAACATTAATTAAATATAACTACGCACATCTTTAATCTCCAAGATAAAAATTTGACGTCCATTGGAAGCTTCGTCATTTTAAAAAGAATGCATTTAATAATAACTTATGCCGAGAGACGCTCTATCAATGGAAGACAAGGCTGTAATGGAGTATGTTTCAGATTTTATTCTACAATGATTAGCATTTGAGTGGGTTCATAATGAGCGTCATTGTGATAGTTCTTCTACATTAAATTTGACTGTCCTATTAGACTTGCCACTTTAAAGTAATTTTGTAAAAATGTTTTTTTGGAGAAGTCAATAAAAATAGTAATATCTTGTTACAGTGGCAACAAGGGGTGAGATTTAATAGTGTGACTTTTAAAACTTTTATTCTCTACATTAAATTTGACCGTTACTTTAAACGTTTTTTTTTTAATTTTTTTTTTGAGAAGTCAATCAAAAATAATAATATCTTGACCATATGATAGACTTTGGAGCTCTTTTTTTTCAAAAAGTTTTTGTTTTGTTACGAACAAGTGAGAAATATAAAGAGAGTGTAATAAATTTAATAATCAATATGATATACGTAAAATGCAAGAAAAGAAACTCAAAATTGATATCGATTGACATTTTTCAAATAGATATATTTTAGCTATTGTATTAGTAGTTTCTATGATTATATTATTACAGTTTTGGGTGACAACTCTTCTGCACAAATTTTTGAGAGAGGGTTTGTTGAAGTGAGTGGAGGAACATTTAATAATGTTCTAAATATTCCTTCATTGTCAACTAATCTCCTATCAATCTAACAAATTACTCATCTTGGTCAAGGCTTGCGTGTTGAGTTCACTCCAAATTCAATGTATGTCAGAGAGTTGCACAATGATGCTATCATTGCAGTGGGTGTAGTCGATCACCGAACTCGGCTATATTCCTTCTCTCACTTTGTCCCTCAAGATTCTTCTTCAGATTCACCTGCACTTGATGTCATTTCCAATCCTGAGCACATTTTTGATGATGGGGACTTCTCTTCTAGCACAAATGACTACACCATTGATGGGGATTGACCTCCACCATCTCCTTGTCACCTTCTGAATCTTGAGGATTTATTTCTTGATCCACCTACTTCTGGTCTACCATTGACTTTTCAAGGAGTAGGCACCTTGATTGAAGACTCATTAGACATCAGGCAGTCTAGTACATAGTTGCATAGCCTTCCTCATTATTTCTTTGTTGCTACTTCAGAGACACCATCCTTTCATGGAGCAATTGGCTCTTCTACTTTGCATGAGGAGTAAAGTTCCTTGTTTAGGAACAACACCTTGGATAGAGATTCATTAGCCACTTGGCAGACTCATTTGCTTTTTCATGGCGATCCACTTCTCTCTGCATCTAATTCTTATCCTTGTACCTCTCAACAAATATATCAATGTTGTGTCGAAAGGACTCAAGTGATCCAGAAAGGAGTGATGTTATGTCTTGGAACATAATTCCAGGCTTTGGAAAATCTAATACACTCTTCATTGCTGCTCCTTTTGATCCATAGTCACTTCAAGAGGCTCATTTTCCAGATACAGAGTGGCTACATATTGTTGTAGCTTCAAGGGGCTTTGTAGTTCTACCTTGTTTTCATTTCTCTCTTTTGCAGAGGAGTTTTTTCCCATTGGATTTTCTCCTTTTCTTCTCTTTATGAAAGATTTGTGTTGTATGTGGGTACCTCATCAGGGCTTGTTGTCGGAACCCACCCTTGTTTTCAACCCACCTAAGCTACGCTTAAGGGGGGTGTTGGTGTAAACTTTACCTACACGGTCTAATTCGCTTGCTTAGGTTAATCATAGGTTATTAAAGGAATATACTTTAAGTCATTTTCTAATTATGAGTTGAGTTGGTTACCTTTTTGGGTGACCTAATTTCTCAATATATAATGTAATCTCCTATGCATATTTTTGGCTAATTGGCTTATGCATGAATGAATGAAGAGTTTTTTCTTCTCTTGAGTATTTTTGGATCTCACCACTCCACATAAATTTCTACTTTGTGCATTTGATTCTATCGAGTCCCAATCTTCAATCGTGGCCTACTCCAATAATTAACAATAATTGAAACTCATATATATATATAATTCATTCTCACTTAGCCTATGTAAATACATTCACCTCAAGAATCTTAATAATTCAATATAGGAAACTAAATTAACTCCCCCAAATATTTTGATTAGTAATGGTTTTTTAAAAAAAATTATACAACCACTTTTATTTTAAACTATTTAATTTAAAAGAACATAACTTTATTATGCTAAACTAGAATAACTCATGGTCCTTCACTAATAGTGTTTCCAATAGTGCAAGTTTAGATCTATGAAACTCTCCACACAACCTCTTATATGTCAACATACTAACATAAATTTACACAAAATATTCTAAACATGGAAGCTATTTTAAGTGATTGATTAACAATCGGTTATTTGCAAATATTGTTTTTAACTCATTATTACTAACATAATCATTAATATAAGGGAAATCTCTCTCTCTCTATATTATAGAGACCACTCAATACCAGCTCACCAATGTCTCCATCTGTTAATTAAATTTTATTACAATGATTATTCATTAACTTACGTCTATTGTCAATCACATCACGAGGTATTGTCTTTTATAAGCTCAGTTGGCTATATTGACTTTTATTGGTTTTGAAAATTACATACGTGTGAAAGGTATATTCACGTTTATGGCTCTTGACGACTACATATAAGAAACTGCCAAGTGTTGTTCTGTTATTGTATCAATTAACTTTATTGTATTGACATTCATGGCTATTGACAATTGCAAGTTAGTTTCAAGAACAATAATTACATTAAGTTTTCCAATCCCAAATGATTGAGATTGGAAAACTTAATTGAAACACTTTTAAAGGCACAATCTCTCAAATATCTTCAATAAAAGCTTGGAAAGAATAAAAATATTCATAATAGAAACCCCCATTGCTTTTGGGAAAGTTAAAATGTCAAGATATAAATTGATAGCGTCAACTTAAAACATCTGTGTATTTACACTGAAACATACTGATTTTAAAACTCAAAAACATTATAGAGTGTTAGAACAGTTCATGCTCTAAGAATCAATTTAAGTTTAAATTATTAATATGAATAGAGGAAGAAAGATTTTAGAGTCGAAGTAATTTCAAGGTATATATTTATTTAGATTAATAAAATATATATTCAGAGGATTGCATAGAATAAGAGGAGAAAAGAACTTGAAAAAAAATTGTTATTCCACAATCTATTATTATATTATCTTTTTTAAGCATAAAATTTAAAGAATGCAAACTTATCAATAGATTGTAGTTCAACTAATTATAATGATGGTGTAAAAGGTGTGGCCTAATTAAAGTAACAATTTTCATATGGAGAGGAGAGTATTAAGCGATGGTCTTCAAATATAGAAAAAAAAGGTCCAAAAAAAACGATAAATACAAACGGTATCACTAATCTTTCAAGAAATGCTGA
This sequence comes from Taxus chinensis, assembly GCA_019776745.2. Lineage (NCBI taxonomy): Eukaryota > Viridiplantae > Streptophyta > Pinopsida > Cupressales > Taxaceae > Taxus > Taxus chinensis. The sequence goes on from CM034146.1 coordinate 802,807,126, forward strand.
AAACCTTCTAAATAATACTGAAAAATGAAAATCCTTTAGCTGTTGATTATAAAATCTTAGAAGTATTCATAATTTAAACATTTATGATATAAAATAATAATAATAACATAAATTTTCTAGATCCTGTATTTTAATATTTTATTCCTGAAAAAACAGAAAATCTTTAAGATTTTAAAGATATTTGATAACTATGTGTCTAGTCATTCACCAGGGTACAAATCCCTCTAGATACCTAACAACAAATGTTAAGTAGACAGTTCATTCCCTGGGTGGGTTTGACAGATTGGATTCCCAATTTTTATTTTTTTTTGGAAATTAGAGGAATCATTAGCTAAAAAAACTTCCATAAAACACACTATAAAAACAAAGATAGAAAGATGTAACAAACAGCTGTTTCATTTATATGCTGCCAATTGATGTTCATTTCATAAGGAAACTCAATTGAAAAGAACTTATCAAACTTCTGATTCCATAAAATCAATTATAATTTAAAGATGTTAATGATGGTTGTACCAAAGTTCATTTCAATCCAAACAATAAAAAAATACTGTTAAATTCATATGCTGCAAGTTGATGGCTATCTTGTAAAGAAACCAACATAAAAGAATCTAATAATCATATGCACTCAATGATGGTCTAAAGGGTATTGCCATAAGGTTGAAGCTGGATTGAGTCCAATCTTCTATCACTAAAATAAAAAAGAAAATCTCTGTTTCTACTTCCTATTAAACTTAATCAAAATTTACATATAATGAAAAAGTGCCCTTGTTCTCATAACAGGGTCACCACAGGGTCTCATATGGCAATAGCCCTACTGCAGCCTAAAATAACCCTGAAAATGTGTCAGCCAATTTATATAAATTAAGATAACTGTAAGACCTTTCAAAATTTCACAAGATAACTGTAGAAGCATTCAAAATTACACAAGATAAACAGTAATACCATTGTTTAAATCCCTGCCATATGATAAATTGTATCAGAGGAATCCATCCCCAGCCAGGGTTGGGTATACAATATATGCAAGTAAACTATTTTTTTAAGCCTAATACTGAACTTTCCCTGAAACATTGGAGAATACATACCTTCATTAACATGGGACTGTACAAGAGTATCTTACTTATATGTAACAGTAAATCCATACCGAAATATGAACTGGGGTTTTCTGTGAGACACAGAGACTTTTAATTGACATTATTGCTATATTAGTACTGTGTGCCCCGAGCTGCCATATTCGCCTGAGATTTTCCTCTCCCATGAAAAAAAAAAAAAAGATGATTCCAATCCACGGTTTCAATCTCTTGTCCAGAGAGGAAACCACTGGTCATGAAAGGAGGACTGATAAGAAATCATGAGGAGCAGCAAGACCACCAGCAAACCCACACCCCAGGGAGAGCTCCCTGCCCTGTGAATCGCATCAGGCTCAACACGAGGCATCAATCCACTCACCATGGGTTTCCCCACAGACAGCCACCGCACAGCCAGCAGGAGAATCACAGGAATGATCAGTAACACCAATTTCAGGTCATACATACTATCCTCCAAGGTGGTTTCGAAAGTCATATACCATGGAATAAACAGCAGCAACAGAACTATGAACAGAAAAAACAGCAACTGGTAAGGAGGGGGAGAAAAAGAGGAAACCCCATTACCATATCCTGATCTCCTGTCCATTTTCAACACAGGATCTGTACACAAGTTCGACACCAGTACAGAAATTCTTCAGTATTTTGTGGGAATTGAAGAATGCAGCTGTAAGGATAAAGCGCTTAGATATTATTCTGGTATTGGTGGCGGGCATATATTTATTTTTCTCTGACCCCACAAATCTAAGATTGGAGCGCACTACAGAAAAGGAAAGATAGCAGATAGTCCTAAAGTTTTACGGACCATTGAAAAATCGCTCCGTGGAGCGGTGGCTTTATTAGTGGGGTTTTTCGGTAGAAAAGTTAAACCCCAATGATCAGAGGCACGAGTGAATTCCTTGAGTTGGCAAGGGTTGTTGGGAAATGGCGGAATTTTGTGGAAAATCTGTAGCCCAAAGAAACATCAGTACCTCCGACAAAAAATGCTTCCCACGAAAGAAGATATTTGCAATGGAGGTCACCAACCGGTGTGATGCACTTGGCAAAGAAGGAACCACTTGACAAACGGATATCTCTTGGTGAAGGCATATTTGTGTAGTTTCTTAGATATGTGTGTCTATATTTGTGTACATATTTGGGTCTATAATTGGTCAAGATATGTGGTATTGTTTGTAACCCATACAACCCTTTAGAAAGTGACACAAAACACATTAGAAAAGGTGGTTTCAAGGTAAAAGGTTCAATGGGCGTCATGGTACCTCTATGTCATGCATATACACTTTTTTAGATGACTTGAAGCTCGAGTATGAGTTATTGCAAAATTGTAACATTAGGCAAACAGTTGGGAGTGATGCACATAACCAACAAATCTTCAAAAATGTGTGACATCATTAGAAGCAATTCCAACAACCCATGTTATATCACACATCCACATATGAAACCACAAAGTCATTGGATTACCACACAAAGAGTTTTTGAAATAGGGTATGTGTGACTTCTCATGCAATGACGTGCAAGGTTCTTAGAAAACATGAATGGCAAGATCATTGGAGTGACAACATCGAGATCATAAGTGAGGATCAATGAAGGTTTATCAACTCTCAAATCATATTCATTGGGCCAATTTGCATTTTGCATCGAGTTCAACTATCAAATGTGTCCTTTGGGCGTCTTCCATTTAATATTTGTAGCACATTTAATTGCTTATGGGTAGTTGACTGTGTGTCTATATAAACATTAGTACATTTGTGGAAGGAAAATTCAAATAGGTGGAGAGGAGATGCAATATAATTACTTTCCATTATGGAAATTCTGTTCTAGATATGGAAAAAATCTTGTGGGGTAACGACCTATATACAATTACAAGGAGTAGTATGTAATAAGATCTACGCGTATGTTTAGAGGGCTTAAGAAAGATTGAATCATTGAGACAATATTGTGGTGTTTAAGTGTGATTTCGGGCATTGTGTGTTGTAAGACTATATCGTTGGCTATCGGTCTCAAGTATGTAACTAGTTGTTTAATAAAATCTCTTTTTGTTGTTGAGTAATTCTACTATGTATTTTGAACGCTACATAGTCTAAGGTATCCTTTCATTGGGACTCCTAATCGTGGTTGCATCACCAAGACAAAAACCTTGAGATTTATATCTATTGGTGTTTTTATGATAGATGTATATAAGATATATGCATACTGGAACATGATCTAATGGGTATCATATAATCATACAAGAATTTCTTGGACTAAGCGGGAAAGCTAGATAATCCTAGAGAAGTATTGATTTTCCCCTATAGCCTATCCTACCATATACATCTAATTATTCACTTGAAGTAGAGAGGAAATTAGTTTTGCAAACACACTGGTGTAGATGTAGTTAGGGTGCCCATTTAAGGACAACCTTAGACCATGCAACCCACATAATTTATCACAACTAACTAACTCACAGGGTTTCATGCGGAAGAAAATAAAATAAAACATTGTTTTATTCTTCGCTTTATAATATTTTGAGAATGTCACCATTTATCATGAGTTACGGGAGGGCAATATGTTGTTACATGATTTGATGATCCTAAAATACCCATGTAATCATCATGTTATCCTAGTGAAATTTAGGGCAATTTTTTTTTGTGTTAAGACAAGGGTGAAGGTCGAGGGTCACTAAGTTAATTGCCTATTGATAACTTAGTATTTGTTCCATCCAGCATAGCTTGTAATAAGAAATAATTTTTATACCCCACTGAGCATTGATTAAGTGTCATTTCATTATGCTTAGAAATCGTTTCTAGGGTTTCATCAAGACAATCCTGTAAGAGGTGTCATTAAGACTAATTGTAAAAATTGATTGCTTTATCTTGGGCCTTATTTCAGTTAAGGTTGATAAGTAAACCCAAGAGTTAAACACAATTCTTGATGTAAAATAAATGATTCCTTAAGGTTATTATTATTATTAATTTATTCCCCATCAAGGGTTATTCAAATACAAAGGGAAATTAATCGATCTCCCTAAAAGTTTAGTTAGCATAATACGGTAATATAATTTCTAAATTTAACTAAAGGTTTAAATAATCCCACCTAGATAACAAATCACTAAATGAGGGTCTTACACTCTTATTGACCCCATATTAATTTAAGAAAGATCCCAAATCCAATTAATATAATTTAAATTCAAATATAATTAAATTAATTCCACCAAAGCAAGTGGAGGGGAAGAATAAGTAAATATCCCACTTGTAAATTTCTAAAAGGGAGAATCAACTTGGGTCCACTAGACATGTTGAAAGTCTAGGTTTAATTAAGGCCTTATGATCAAATGATCCTATGCCATATATCTTTGGAAACTCTAGATTTCTTAATATTAGCAATCGCACATGAGTAGTGTGATGTGAACGTTGAAGGGGGTGCGGCATGTGAATGATCTTGAAATGAGAACAAAGTATGATAAAAAAAGAAGAAAGGAAATAAAGAAATGATATTTTTAATTAAATATTAAGTAAGACATGTACAAGAAATGGAGAATACAAGTGACACCCATAGCCAACTAAAGAGGAGGGTAGATTGAGAAGCTAGAAAAGAAGAGAGGAATGGTAGTATCGAAGGGTGGGGAAGGGAAATGTAGAGCAATTTATGAGAGGAAAAAGGTTTAGAGAATGTAGGTTTCATTCCTCATTATTGGGAGACTACAATGACACATGAAATGTACAATGGAAATGCCAAAGGGGATCTTGAGACAAAAGCAAATTGTAGCAAGACAAACAATGGGAAAGGGAGAGGGGCATAGAGTAAGGTCTTTGAGGGTGGAGAATTGTAATGGAAGGGAAAGTGGAATGAGGGATGAAATGTGGAACTATACCTTCCGAGAGATACTTGAGGTGTATGCAAGAAATACTCAATGCAGAAAATGTATGTGAATGCCTAAAGTGATCTAGAGAAGAAGTGAAACTTGATGAAGAGAAGAAAAGGGAGGGGAAGAGGGTTGCATGAAAAGGCGTTTGAAGCTTTAGAAGTGTATGGGAAAGGGAAGAGGACTCAAGGAGGTAACGTTGGAAAATCTTTTCTAAGAACTAGAGGACATGCTTTTCATTTGTAATAAGGGGGAGGCTCATGTTTCGGAAGATGTAAAAGAAACAATCAGAGGAGATATGGCAGAAAGAGGACTGCAATGACTAATTGTTGCAAAAATTAGTACGAACCATTTTAATTCATGAGGTCAATCAATTATAGGAAGTAGAAACAAAGGCATGTTCTGACGATTGACAACTTTCCAAGATTGGTCATAGGAGTCAAAGGAAGATTAAGAATTTTGATTGCATGCCCGACACAGTTTTCATTGTTCAACACCAAATATTATCTACTATACGTGTTCAACTAAAATGTTTCATGTATTAAATACGTGAATGTCCCACACCTATTCCACGAATTAGTTAAAAAGTGGGAATTAAATCATATCATGTCCCACAACAATTTCTTGGTTTAGATTATTCCTACCCAAATAATATATGATATGTGTTGTACCTTATACAAAAATGTGAAAAGGGTTACAAACATAATTGTGATTAGGGGTTTTATAGGAAATAGGGATGAGGGTTTCTATGTAGCTATAAGGGAAAATAATAGGGTTTTTCTCTAGCCATGAGGCACATAGTCATTACATGTATCGATAATGTAGGATAAGTACACCCTGGATTTTAGTACCTGCATGTCCCACACCTACTCCACAACTCAACAAAAACAAGGGAATCAAACACTTGCATGTACCACACCTATTTCCCAACCTAGATTATTCGTATCCAAATAATATCTACTATGTGCTCCACTTTTTACACTATCCTGGTCAAAGTTTTATACAAAAATGAGAGTGGGGTTTTCATGCAAAATTGTGAATATGGTTTTCCTGTAGCTATCATGGAAAAGAAACGGGATTGTCTCTAGTTGGGAGGCACGTAGCGTTTCCAGGTGTAGACTATGTAGTTGAAACCTTGGAAGTGTGGAAGATGATGTAATGTGATTTAGGCGAGTAAAATTTTTGGGAGGGAGGTTTGTACAGACGACAACCTAATAACTAAAATTACTCCCAATGGATCATATGTTTTATCTATTGCATCATTCAAGACACACACCCCTTTACTAAGAGGACCATCTAAAAGGAAAAAAAAAATTTGTGTACCAGGAAAGTGAAAGAAATGTTTGTTTCTCTCTTCTATAACATTTGAGTTCCACATCTTACAAATTCATCGCACCTTAAATACAAGACACTTGTATTAGCAATAGATTTTGTAGCTTAACTGATGGTATTGCAGATGTCTAACATTCGTTCCAAGAAATTGGTTGTGCCTCCTTGAAACACTCCGCCTTACTCATGCCATATTCATTTTGTTTTTGTCTCTAGATCCAAAGCATGGAAAATAGTCTATTTAATCAAAACATTCTTAGGAAAACCCATATACCTCTCACATTCTATCTATTATTAATTACCCAATTCTAAATCAATGCCAACAGTTTTTCCCACTCTATAAACACCCCACATAGGCTCGTAGAAAAAATTAAGGGCCCTTGGAACATTCTACGACAAGTTTGACATGTGATAAACATTTACTCTTTGCAAAATTTCATAGACGTCTTCACAAATCACTAGATGTGAATTTATTTAGTATATAGCAAAGAAATAGATGACCACCGAACCAAAAACTAAACTTATCTAGAAGAAATCATGCAAGTGGATCTCTGCAAAAATAATACTTCTACAATACGTTATTTGGGATTTTTTGTGTAAATTATTTGCAATAACCTTAACATGTAGACTACATATTTAATATTTGACCATCATTTTCATTTTCTATATATATATTTATACATAAATTATAAAAATATATACAAATATGTCTAATTAAAATAATTAAATAAATATATAATAAATAAAATAAATAACACTTATTTGTATTTGAGAAAGAAAGTTTTAAAAAATTACTGGTGCTAAACTAATGTTTGACAGGCATCTATGGCATTCAAATTTAACCCATGCTTGTAACAGATGAAGGGCACCACGAGCTTATTTTTTTTGGAAAGCGGATAGCAGTTTGATCTTGGTTGTGCATGTGTTGATAAATCTTGCTGGACCATATAATGGAGCCAGGAAACATGAGTGACATGTAAATCATGCCCAACTTTCTTTGGGTAAGCCCTACTCATATGGTTAGTTTCTACATGGCCCTGCCGTAAAGTTTCATTCGACTCGCACTAAATAAAATTTGAAAATAAATTCCATGCCAAACGAAAAAATGAATAAATGGTACTCGTATAAATAATTATTTTGTAGAAAATGTCTCATTTTACACACAAGAATAAACATGGATTCTACCACCACTACAACAGAATGCAAGGCGAAGCCAAAACTCATTATGTATGTGAAGGGCGTAGTGGGAGTGGTCATACTTATTCTATATATATTTACCTATTTCTAAACTATATTTGTGTAGTTTCAATCTAATATATATAATAAATGATGGTCATAGTTAAAGTATGCAAGTCACATGTGAAGGTCATCTCCCCAACTTTCTTAGAGTAATCCCTACTCATATGGTTAGTTTTGTTAGAGTAGGTATTTACCCTTAGCTCATGTTCACCTAGGTACTTTATTTAGCTTTATTGTATTTATCCTCACCCACTTATGTGTATGGATATTTATTTTATCTTATTTAGATATTAGGATATATTATCTAATTGTTAGGTATAGTTCTTTCCTTGATCGATGGTATTGACTAGATCCTTGATGTCTAGTTCTCTCCTAAATCTATGGTCTTGACTAGTTCTTTGATGACTAGTTATTTCCTTGATTTATGGCTTGATCTACAACCTTGACTAGTTCTTAGATTGTTATTCCTTGCCTATTTAAGCAAGGCCCATTCTCAATATACTGCATTGAGTTCCATAATAATATATGATATTGTTTCTCATTTGTTTGCAAAGGTTTTATGTAAAGTTATTCTAGCGAATTGCTTTCATCTTATTGATCATGGTGTTTGATTAGCATCTGTGTTCTTGGCTTGATATGATCTGGTTACATATATATTTACATATTTCTAAACTATATTTGTGTAGTTTCAATCTAGTATATATAATAAATGATGGTCATAGTTAAAGTATGCAAGTCGCGTGTGAAGGTCATCTCCTCTACTTTTTTAGGGTAATCCCTACTCATATGGTTAGTTTCTACATGGCCATAGAAAGTCTTAGATGGCCCGCACCAAATATAATTTAAAAATAAATTCCACACCAAACGAAAACCAAAAGGATAAATGGTAAGTGTTTTTTTATAGTAAGCTACCCAACACATCTAAACCCTTCTAAAATTGATAGAAAAAAGGTAAATACAATACATAAAATAAATAAAACAACTAACCTATGAAAACCAAGTACTTAATTCTAACTCAAAAATGTGCAACTCTTTTGCCACCCCTTAGTCGTTCGTACATGCCATCTTCTTTACTGGAATCTAAATCCTTATAAACTCTAGCTAATTCCATCACCGAATATATTTTTATTATCAGTTACAATCGAGCCCAATCTGTCATGGGAGGAGATGAAAGTGACTGACACGAAAACTTAGGTAGACTCATGGATGGATGGTAGTAAGGGCATATGATGTTTAGCAGCATTGTGCAGAGCAGTTGGGTGTTCGACGATGGACTGGTCAACGACATCGTAGAGAGATTTGGTTCAGTGATGGGTCAAGAAGGAAAAAGTTGTGCATTCGCTTAGGTGGATTAAGAAGGCATATTAAGAGCTCTCGGTGGTTGTATGGGCGGCCGTGGTATTCAGTGAGTAGTCTTCTAAAGCAGTTGTGTGGGTAGTTGTGCAAGGTGTTTAAAGAGTTCACTTGTGCGCAAAGGATGAGTTACGGGGAATGGTAGTTGGTGTGTTAAGGCGTAGTCTGGGACTACTGGAAGTTTGATCCTCTAAGGCAAGCGAAAAAAGTAGCGTCTCAGTGCCGCGTGGGGCTTAGTTTCTTATGTTATGTGCTAGCCTCACGACAGCTGGTACATCTTGTCCATTATAAGAGGGTAGAGGCGTCCATCCAACTGTAAGAAACACGTAATAAATGTTATCTTAAAATAAAAAGAAATGTTTGGGATGGCGGTCCCCATACAATTGGTTTTCTGGAATGTTTCCCATTTCCAAATTAATGTAATATTTAAAAAAAAACTAAAATGGAAGTATCATACAAAGATTTCTTTCTCATTTTTCGTTGTTGATCAACAGAGGGGAAGAGAGGTTGTAGGGAATTCCATAGTTTTTGGGAGACGATATTCCTTAATCAGGCAGGTTTTGCGTAACCACTATTTTTTTGTCTTTTCTTTTTGCTCTATAGTTAGAAGATGATATTTAGCTTCACTACTGTGTAAATTTAGATTCAACAGTGCATGAAATACAATATTTTGTGCACTATTGAATCTAACTTTACAGTTTCTTTAAAGTGGGTGATAACTTGATGGACTACAATTAAATTCATTCTAATGAACGGGTGTGAACCATTAGATGAAATTAAAGTAAGGTATGTTGATGACGTATGAATTCGATCCTAACTGCTAACATCCTTTCTGCTGTCAGAGGGCAGAGGGCTCGACTGAATTTTAAGAAATTCCTTTGACGTAAATATTGTTATGTTTGTGGAGCCTATTTTCATGTTAGAGTGTGGTACACCTTCTATGTGTTACACTCGGGTATTTTTATGGCGGTCCTGCTCGCCGGTGAGCAGGTTAGGGGGGTTCGGGGGCAAAGCCCCCAAAGCAAATTTTCATGGGTGGTTTATTAACCCATGGGTAATGGGTAACCGTTATGGGCTGTTTTTGGGCCCATGGTTTTTCGGTACCCATTGTTTTGTAAAACTGCCTCTTCGGCTACCCATAGGTTTATGGGATGGTTTTGTTTTTGCCCATTGTTTGATACCCATGGTTTTGTAAAACTGCTTAAGTAGTTGTCTATTTATATGGTCTTATGCATATGATAGAGACAAGCAAATGTATTGCAGATGTGCTTTGAATTCGGGTGTGAATTCTGTAGAGTTTGTTGAGCATAGCTCCAAACGGATCTGGGTATTGTATTGAGAGAGTGAAGGCTTGTAATAAAATCTGAGCAAGTGATTCTTGGTGGACGTAGCCCATATTGGGTGAACCACATTAAATATTGTCTCTCTGTGTTGTGTTGTTTATTCTACACTTTTATTTTAGATCTGTAATATTTTCTGCATATTAGTTTCTACTGTTGCGATTCTGTAAGGGATTATTCCACATATTTTATCACTTATTTCCTAACAATTGGTATCAGAGCCTGGTTTGGTTCACTGAAGTGTTGAATCGCAGGGAAAGTTTTATCTTGAGTGGGAGCTATGGCAGATGATGGAAGATCTAGGGTTGATAAATTCAACGGGTAGAATTTCAGTCTTTGGAAGATACAGATGGAAGATTACCTTTATCAGAAGGATCTTTATACTCTATTATCTGAGAAGGTGAACAAACCCTCGAGTATGACAGATGTGGAATGGAATTTGTTTGATCGGAAGGCACTTGGAATGATCCAGCTGTGTCTTGTATCTTCGGTATTATTTAATGTTTCAAAGGAAAAGACTACAAAAGATTTAATGGATGTATTAGGGAAGTTGTTTGAAAAACCCTCTGACTCTAACAAGATATTTTTAATGAAAAATTTGTTTAATATGAAGATGTCTGAGAATAGTTCAGTAGCAGATCATTTAAATGATTTCAATATGGTTTTGAATATGCTAGCTTCGGTTACAATAGAATTTGATGAAGAAGTTAGGGCTTTATTAATTCTGTGCTCTTTACCTGAAAGTTGGAATAGCCTGGTAATGGTGGTAAGTAACTCGGTTCCAACGAACTTGAAGTTGAAGTTTGAGGATGTTGTAGGGGTGATTTTAAGCGAGGAAATGCGAAGAAAAAGCTCCGAGGAATCTTCTACTTCAGGGAATGCTTTGACAGTGGAAACTAGAGGGAGACAGAAGAATAGAGGAAACTGTGGAAAAATGAAAGATTGGCCAAGGTCAAAATCCAAGAGCAAGATTGTATGTTGGAACTGTGGAAAGTCTGGGTATGCAAAGAAGGATTGTTGGGAGCTTTGGGACAAGAAGAAACAACAGGAAGAAAACAAGGAGGCAAATGTGGCATCGGGTAATGTATGTCAGGATGCTTTGATTCTTTCTTTGCATAATATTACTGAATCTTGGGTTTTAGATTCAGGGGCTTCTTTTCATGCTACTCCACATAGGCATTATTTTGTTGATTATGTTCAAGGGGAGTTTGGGCATGTTTTTCTTGGTGATGATGAGCCTTGCAGTATAGTTGGAAAAGGTTCTGTTCAGGTTAAGATGTAGAATGAGAATACATGGCTATTGAAGGATGTCAGACATGTGCCTGCATTAAGGAGAAATTTGATATCAGCGGGGTAATTGGGAAGTGATGGTTGTACTGTAATATTTACAGCTAACTCTTGGAAGGTTACCAAGGGTGCTCTTATGGTGGCAAGAGGTAAGAAGGTTGGAACCTTGTATTTAACCACTGATAGCACTAATTATTGTAATCTTGTGGCTTTAGATGCAGATACAACATTATGACTCTATAGGCTCAGTCATATGAGCCATAAGGGCATGAACATCATAAAGAAGAATTTTCCTGGATATACATAAACAAGTTTGGATTTATATGAGAACAACATATATGGGAAACAGAAGCGAGTAAGGTTTATCAAGGTTGGACCTACGAAGAAAGAGAGTAAGTTATAGCTGGTACATTATGATGTGTGGGGGCCGGCTCAGGTATCATTTCTTGGGGGTTCAAGTTATTATGTTACTTTTATTGATGATGCAACAAGGAAAGTTTGGGTTTATTGTATTAGAAACAAATATGATGTATTTGACTATTTTGTTAAATGGAAAGCCTTGGTAGAGAATGAAACATGTCTTAAGCTAAAATGTCTTAGGTCAGATAATGGAGGGGAGTATTGCAACAATGAATTTAAACTATTCTAAAAATGGAATTTGCAGGAAAAAGACGGTTCCATGAACTCCACATCAGAATGGGGTATCAGAGAGGATGAACAAAACAATAATGGAATGTGCTAGGAGCATGAGGTTACATGCAGGACTGCCTCTTTTTTTTTGGGCAGAAGCGGCGAGCACAACTGTGTACTTGATAAACAAAGGACCCTCAAGTGCCTTGGCTAGAGGCATACCTGAGGAGGCATGGTATGGTAAGAAGGTTGATTATTCATTTCTTAGAGTCTTTGGATGTGAGGTGTTTGTTCATATAGACAAGGATGATAGGACCAAGCTAGAGGCTAAATCAAAAAAATGTACTTTCATTGGTTATGGTGGTGATGACTTTGGGTTTAAATGTTGGAGTATTAAGGACAAGAAAATCATTCGGTCTAGGGATGTGGTCTTTAATGAGAAAGTCATGTATAAGCAACAGTTACAGGAAAACAGGGAAGAATCCAAGAAAGAATATGCAGTGGTAGAGGATCTTCCAAATGGGAAAATGACCCATGAATCAGTTCAGGAACCTACTTAGCAGGAACCCCAAACTCCTACAGTGAGGAGGTCTTCTAGGGTAAGAAAAGAACCTAAATGTTTTTCTCCTTCTCTTTATTATTTATTACTCACTGATAGTGGAGAGCCAAAGAGATTTGATGAAGCAATGCAAGTAGATGCCAGTAAAAAGTGGGAGCAAGCCATGGATGAGGAGCATAAGTCTCTCATGGAGAACCAGACTTGGGATTTGGTGAAGCTACCATAAGGAAAAAGAGCATTGCAGAACAAGTGGGTGTACAGAGTTAAAGACGAAGAAAGAGGAAAGAAAAGATATAAGGCCTGGTTGGTGGTTAAGGGGTTTACACAGAAACAAGGTATAGATTTTGATGAGATATTTTCTCCTGAAGTAAAAATGACTTTTATTAGAACTGTTCTTGGAATAGTGGCAGCAGAAGACTTGCACTTAGAATAGTTAGATGTAAATACTGCATTTCTCCATGGTGATTTGGAGGAGGAACTATATATGCGGCAACCAGAGGGCTATGAGGTTAAAGGTAAAGAGGAGATGGTGTGTAAACTGAAGAAGAACTTGTATGGCTTGAAACAAGTTCCATGTCAATGGTATAAGAAGTTTGATAGCTTTATGATGGAGCAAGGTTATATTAGATGTCATTCTGACCATTGCATGTATACAAAGAAATTTGAGGATGGAAGTTATATTATCCTGTGTTTGTATGTTGATGACATGTTGGTTGCAGGTAAAAACATGCAGAAAATAAAAGTACTCAAGAAACAGCTAAGTGAATCCTTTGATATGAAGGATTTGGGGGCAGCCAGACAAATCCTTGGTATGAGGATAACTCGGGATAGGAAGGAATGGAAGTTGACTTTATCTCAGGAAGAGTACATTAAGGTCTTGGAGAGGTTTAATATGCAGGATGCTAAATCGGTTGGGACTCCTTTGACAGGCCATTTAAGTTATCAAAGGAGCAGTGTCCCAAGACAGAGCAGGAAAGAAACTAGATGTCTAAGGTACCTTACTCATCAGTAGTTGGCAGTTTGATGTATAATATGGTGTGCACTAGGCCTGATATTGCCCATGCAGTGGGAGCTGTGAGTAGATTTATGAGTGATCCAAGTAAAGAGCTTTGGCAAGCAATAAAGTGGATCCTTCAATATTTGAGAGGAACCATGGGGACAGTTTTGTGCTACAGTGGATTAGACACCACTTTACGTGGTTATGTAGATTCAAACATGGCTGGAGATGCAGACAACAGGAGTAGCATGACAAGTTATATTTATACTATAGGTGGGACAACAGTGAGCTAGATTTCATGGCTACAGAAGCTGGTGGCTTTGTCAACCACGGAGACTGAGTATGTTGCTGCCATAGAGGCAAGCAAAGAGATGATTTGGTTACAATAATTGCTTGAGGAGTTGGGGCATAAACAAGAGGAATGTAAGGTGCAAAGTGATAGTCAGAGTGTTATACACCTAGCTAAGAAATCTTCTTTCCACTCTAGGACGAAGCATATACAATTGAGATATCACTTCATCAGGACAGCTTTGGAGGAAGATAAGTTGAAGTTGGAGAAGATTCATACCAATCAGAATCCTGCAGATATGATGACCAAGGTGGTCACAAGGGATAAACTAAAGCTATGTTCAGCTTTGGTTGTCCTTTGTAGATGACAGTGAAGGGTTGAGAAGCTTGCTTAACGGAAATCAATCTCCAAGTGGGAGATTATTAGGTTTGTGGAGCCTATTTTCATGCTAGAGTGTGGTACACCTTCTATGTGTTACACTCGAGTATTTTTACGGCGGTCGCGCTCGCCGGTGAGCGGGTCAGGGGGGTTCGGGGGCGAAGCCCCCAAAGCAAATTTTCATGGGTGGTTTATTAACCCATGGGTAATGGGTAACCGTTATGGGTTGTTTTTGGGCCCATGGTTTTTTGGTACCCATTGTTTTGTAAAACCACCTCTTCGGCTACCCATAGGTTTATGAGACGGTTTTGTTTTTGCCCATTGTTTGATACCCTCGGTTTTGTAAAACTGCTTAAGCAGTTTTCTATTTATATGGTCTTATGCATATGATAGAGACAAGCAAATGTATTGCAGATGTGCTTTGAATTCGGGTGTGAATTCTATAGAGTTTGTTGAGCATAGCTTCAAATGGATCTGGGTATTGTATTGAGAGAGTGGAGGCTTGTAATAAAATCTGAGCAAATGATTCTTGGTGGACGTAGCCCATATTGGGTGAACCACAGTAAATATTGTCTCTCTGTGTTGTGTTATTTATTCTACAATTTTATTTGAGATCTGTAATATTTTCTGCATATTAGTTTCTACTGTTGTGATTCTGTAAGAGATTATTCCGCATATTTTATCTCTTATTTCCTAACAAATATCTTATTTCATTTTTATTGGTTTTATTTCCTCCTAATTTTCTTTCTATTTGAGTCCTTGTAGGTTTGGGAGCTCTCTTCCATGGAGGTTTTGATGAAGATATGGTTGTTTAATAGTGAATTCTCATCCCAAATTTGATTACCATATCACTCAGAGCTAAAACAAAGATATATCTTATGCATATGTATATTCATTTTGTATCCATGGACATGTTTATGCTTATACATATACTCCTTATGTATATGGTTCTGGGTAGGAGTTTATACTTTCACAAATCTAAATATATCAATTGAAATATACCTTTCATGTTAAAAATAGTCTGCCACGATAAGGGTGGTCGCACCCTATTATAGGGTTATGTATGTATGTATGTGTGTGTGTATGTATGTATGTATGCATATATGTGTGTATGTGTGTGTATGTATGCACATATATGACTTTTGAAGGCATCAACAGGGGTGTGGACGACTACCACAGGCCTATGCCAATATGGAGGAGTGGTTGCGCACAATGCACAATGTATGTATGTATGTATGTATGTGTAGACACCCCAAAATTACACTTCTGTTTCCACTTGTTCCCATTGTTATCCTAGTACACCGTGTTATTCACCCATTTGTGATTAATTGATTAAATTAATTAATTAATACACATTGTACCCCTTTGGATTAATTAAATTAACCCCTTGTATCCTTAGTACCCATTTAGCTAAGTTAATTATTATTTATTAATTAAATAATTAATTAATTAAGTGTGTGCACATCCTAGTCAACTGCCACTTGACCAACATCCACTTGGACTCCACTTAGACTCCACTTAGACTCCTTATCCTTATCCTAGTTAACTGCACTTCTAGAATCCTAGAAAGGTGGGGGCAATTAAATTACACGTACAACCACCTTTCTGGATGCATATTTTTGCAATTAATTCATTTACTACCCCCGACACTATTGTAACTTCCCACAATGCTATTTTTAGCACATGCATTTACCCGTATGTAACCAATTTCAACTACTTTTGCCTCTATAAATTACAGGTTTACCTTTCTTACAAAACCTCTTGAATTTGAAGTACAAAAACTTTGTTGAATTCACTGTGTTGGTAGCATTTGCATTCAAATTTTGGAGAGCACTCAAGAGCATCCATAATCATTTATGACATTCATTTGCAAGGTTTTACAAGAGACCCTTATTGAGGTTTGCATTGGAAGGTTACTGGAAGGTTTGCATATTATTTGTTTGTCTTTCATTACTATGATTTTGTAAGTGTTATATTTGTAATGATTTTTACTTTGATCCTTCTATTACACACGTATGTTATTTGTTTTTCATGCTTTTGATCCATTTTCTACTAATATTTTCTCTGAAACACAAAAAATATACACATGCACATAGAGAGCACATGTTAGATCGTGTTTTTTAAAAAAATATACATGCAAAAATATATATAAACACTAAAAAACATAAAAATAAAAAAAACAAATTTTTAACCGATACTAAACCCCAAATCCTAGATCTACCCCATCCCCACACTCTACCCCCATTCCCACCTCCCTTTCACTCAGCCATCTTGGCTTCACCTTCCCCTTCCCCGTCCCCATCCTAACTACCTAACTCCCACAGACTGAACCCCTAAACCCTACCCCGCGCCCTAAGCCCTACTCCCTCGTCCTCCATTCCCCATTCTCACCTTGCCTCGGACCAAGCTCGACTACACCGAGCCATCCCTAACCGCGACCCCCATTCCCTATCCCCTGGATCGCTATCGAGCCCGCCTGAAGAGCCCAACCCCGAGCCCCAAGCCATCCCCTATTGAGTCCATCCTGAACTCAACCCAGAAACTGAGGCATCCCATCCCCGAGCTCAATCCCTCCTCCCTCGCATAGACTCGTAGACCCATACATATCCTCCCTAAGCTCCCACCCGAGTCTTCACTGAGCTCCCATCCACTCCACACATGAGATCCACGAGCTTCCCCTGCACAATAGCCAATGCATTAGTTTTTTAGGTTTTGATTTGCTTTTAACACTTGAAGTTAGGTTTAGAACAACACTTTGGGTTTTCCTTTTTTGTTGTTTAATTTATTTCATTTCCTTTTAGGCCTTGTCTTATATTTATCTAATGAATATTTATTTTTATTTTTATTTGTTTATGTAACTTATTTCATCTATTTAACTTAATTCGGTCTTTCTTTCACTATGTTAGGAAATTTATTATTATTATTTTTTGTATATTTTGTTCATTGTGACTAATCGTTGTAAGCTAGGAAAAATACACTACTAACAAGGAAATAAAATACTAATAATCGTACCTCCTCCTTCGCATTCCGTAGCAAACCTCAGAATGGGCTAGGAAACTTAGACTGAGCCCTGATTTTGTGATATGTAAGTGCTTTTCTTCAAGACGGAGCAAGACCTTCCTGCAATAATAATCCTCCTACTTTGCACTAGATAGAAAAAAGGATTATGAGGTTATTTTAGCATTAGGACAAGGCAAAAATTATGTTATTTGTTCAAAGGATGCAAGAACTTAGATATGGCATGCAAGCTTATTCTCCATGTGTTTAGAGAGGAGGGGTAAGGTTGTATTTATACCCTGGGGGAGTGATTAACTTAGATTAATTTAAGTAATCATGGTTTGAAAATGTGGGTAAGATTAGGTGAGTGGTTTGAAAATGTGGACAAGAATAAGTGGGTGGTTTGAAAATGTGGGCAACGATTAG
Organism: Taxus chinensis; assembly: GCA_019776745.2. Classification (NCBI taxonomy): domain Eukaryota; kingdom Viridiplantae; phylum Streptophyta; class Pinopsida; order Cupressales; family Taxaceae; genus Taxus; species Taxus chinensis. The sequence continues at coordinate 802,824,873 of CM034146.1, forward strand.
GTGAGCTGGTTTCCAGAAATGTGGGCAAGATTAGGTGAGTGAGGACCACGAAGAATGGGTGAGGCTCGGAGTCATATTTTTAAGTCATAAGTGGCCGATTTTAGGTGAGTGGGGACCACGAATGGTGGGTGACCATTTGAACGTTAAACTTTTAATTCAATAGTAGAAAAACACGGAGAATCATGACATGTGGTGATTGGATCCTCGGCTATTTTTCAGATTTTCGAAATGCCCCACGCGTCCCTTTGTCCCATTTGATTAATTCGAAGTGTATCTTTGTGCTGATTTCGGGCGAACTGGCCGGAATTAATTGCCCATTTAGGCCCACAGATGTCCCAGTTCGTTTCGGACTGCTTGTTCTACATTTGCACCCGGTTCGGAAGGGTACTCGGGCATTTCTGTCCCATTTGTCAAAGAAAGTAGCACGGTATGGAAGAAGAGTTCAATCTACTTTTTAAAAGGTCGAGCGAATGTTTTTTGGGGAGCATTTCACGTGGTCAGTGACGGATGTCCCAGTATCGTCCAAGACAAATTTGCCTCATGAGAACCTGTGATTATGGGGGACAGATTCGGCCGGTTCGGATTTCCGCGTCCCGCGCGTACTGACGTCCCATGGAATGTCCCTGACAAAACGTCTCGGACTGAAGGTGAAATGGATTTCGGCCGAGAAGAGGCCGGTAATGGAGTGGCAGAGACTGGAATGACCGCACGACGTCCCATGGAGAAAGCGACCTTGAGCATCGACCTTGAATGCCAATTTTCATGATTTTTCCTGAATCGACCTATTTGGAATTTTTGAACCTTGGGGGTTCACATTTTCTCAGAACTTGCTCTCTTCCTCTTGGACAGGGGAAAAAAAAAAGGAATGAAAGAGGTACAAATAAGAGAGAGGGACCCTAGGGTAAGAAGGGAATGATGAAGGACAAACCCTGAATCAATAGGAAATTGACTTGCATGTAGAGGGTCAAGGGATTACCTTGAGAGATGTGTAATTTTGGAGGAAGCAACAGAGATAGTAAAGAGGGATACGTGGAAGTGAAATAAATGATAGATCTGAGAAGAGTAGGAAACAGGAAAGGATAAATAAGAAGGAGAAAATGAGGGTGGGAGTAGGGGGTGAAATGGAGGAAAATGGAAAGAGGACGAAAGAAGAATTAGAACGGAGAAAAAAATAAACTATGAGGGGTGAGGAAAGTGTGAAAAAGAGGAGAGAAAGGAAGAGAAACATATACAGAATGAATGAAAAGGTAGGGGTGGTAGAGAAAAGGAGAAGTGGTCAGAAGAAACATGAAAATTAGGGGAGAGGAAAGGAAGATAGAATGAATACAAGGAGAAGATTGAAGGAATTGTGTCATTGCGAGGAAGACCAAGGCAAAGAATATGGAACAGACCGTATGGAGATGCATGTGGAGGGTGGTATGATAAAAAAGACAAGACAACGCTGAACAACCAGGTTATCGATGGGGAAGTAAGGACGAAACGTGATGGAAAAAGGGGATGAAGATGATATAGGGGAAGGGAAATAATGACGAGTGGTGGGAGAGAGAAGAGGATAACAAAGAAAATGATGTAGAAGGAAGGGAATACAGAAAGGGGGTAATAAGTGGAAAGGAAACGGTATAAGGAATGTTCAAAGAAGAAATAGGGGATGAATGACATCGATTGGAAAATATGTGGAGATGCATGAAATGAGGATACTAGGATGACGAAAAAATAGAAAAAAGGATGTATGATGAAGACAGTAAAGATAGTAAAGAGGGACAAAGAGGAGATGGAAAGATGGGTAAAAAGCGACAAGAAAGGGTGGGAGGTGAGGGAAACATAATAAGAGAGAAAAGATACTGGGAGATAGAAGAGGCAATGCCAATGAAAGGATGTTAGGGAAATCTCTTTTAAAATGAGTGGTGGGGAATGGTGAGAGAAAAAATGAAGAAAAGGAGGAAGCGAATCAGGACTGGAAAGGGTAATGCCAACAAAGGGACGTTAGGGAAAACCCTTTGACAATGAGTGGTGGGATTAGAGGAGGGAAGGAATGAAAGGAAACTCTAGAAGGTCCAAGGGAGTGAATGACGTCATGCGGAATGAGGATTGATGATTTTTAGGGAAAACCCGTTGACATTTATTAGCGTCAGGGAAGAGAAGATGAGGATGAAAGAATGATATTGGAGTGTTAACAATAATGGAGAATGTGTGTGTGGGTAGAAATGTGGGGGGAATTTGATAAGATGAAGTGGAAAGAGTGAAGAAGATGATAGGAATGAGTTGAGACTAAGTGAAAGGGAGGAGAGGATGCGGGGTCATGAGGATGAACGATGGTGAGGATGAAGAACCAAGACATGAAAATAATGGGAAGAAACGGTATGAAGGATGATGGATTGAGAAGGGGAAAATGGAGGAAAAAAATGTGATTGTAGAAGGAAGAGATTAGATGTATGGTGTAAGAAGATATGTGGAGAAAGGATAATAGTAGGAGGAAAAAGTGGGTAGTAGGAGATACCAGGTGGAAGAAGCGATCAACAAAGTGGATGAAGAATGAGGTGGGGGAGAAGTTCACGATGACAAGTTAAGTGTAGGGAGGACCCTGACATAAGATTGTCATGTGACGGAAGGGGTTAAGTAAGATTGCCATGTGAGAAAAACTGGAGATGACAAATGTTCAAGTGAGAAGTGGTGTTTGCGAGAATGGAAAAGGAGGTGAAAGGATGTGATAATGGGGAATGCCAAGAAAAAATGAAGGGTGAAGGGTGTGTAGTGATGGGGAAAGGCAAGGAGATAGATCATCCTTAAGAGGGACTCTTAAGTGAGATCGTCATGCCAGGTGAGTGATTAAGTAAGATTGCCAAGCAGAGGAGGGTGATAGTGGTGGTAACAAGATGTGATGATGGGGAATGAAGAGGAAATATGGATGGTGAGATTGAAGAGTGATGGGCAAGTGTAAGATGACATGTCATGCTTAAGAGAATCTCTTAAGTAAGATCGTCATACTGCTGGAGAGGTTTCGTAGGGTCACCCAACCGACAGGGATGATATGCAAAGAGAAAGACAAAATGATATTGGGGATAGGGGTGGAATGGTAGGGTGAAGAAGATGATCGCGATGAGAGGTGGGAGAAATAAGATGGGGGAAATATGATGGGATGGGGGAAGGCCACAGGGTAGATCAACCTTAAGTGGAAGTATTAAGTAAGATTGCCATGCGGCTGGAATGGTTAAGTAAGATCGCCAAGCTGAGGAAGAAGAAGGATGATGTTAGAGTTGGTGGGAATAGGGTATGACAAAATGGACTGAAGGGGAACCCTCAAGTGAATTTTCCATACTACGAGAGCGTGTAAGTAGGATGACCAGGCATAAGGTGGATTTGGGGAAGGATGAGAAAAGAGTGAGTGAGGTATGCCTAAGTGGTATATGATATGAGATGAGGTGATAATAAGAAAGAAAGGACACAAAGGAGTGTAACATGAATGGATGAAGGAATATATGTAGTGGAGGGCAGAGAGTGTGAGGGGAATCCTTAATTGGGATGCCCGCGTGGTGAGAGTAATGATGCGAGAATGAGAAGTAGAAGAGGTGGAGTGGGAAGATATGTTTGGTGGTGATGGTTGTTTGATGAGAGGGCAGGTGGTGAAGAAGCTTCTACAGTGGGAAGATCTTAGGGAGAGGGTAAACCTCCACTGAGGATTCCATATAGAAGGGGTTAGTAAGTAAGATTGTCAAGTGGGAAGCAAAAGTGTGAAAGGAAAGAATACCAATGGGTGAGAGGGGACAGGAATGGTGAGAAGGGTAATATGGGTATAAGCGGCGGAGGAGTAAAAATGAGGAGTGAGAATGAATGGATCAAATACATGGTGATCATGGTGGGGGAGAAGGAGCTGCTGGATAGTGAATGCTACTTGAGAAAGATCGTCAAGTAGGATTCGTAAACTGCAACGGTGATCAAGTAGGATTCGCAAACTGGAGAATGCATTAGTATGGGTGAATGGATGGGGTGCAAAGTAAGATGTTGATCATGCAGGAAGATACTCACGTGACGAAAAGCATCTTAATTTTAATATAGCACATAACAGGATGCATCGTGATATAAAAGATCAGGATGACTAGACTGTAATATGCGTGATAGCATAGACAGGGGCCATCAAAAAGGTTTGATGCCCCAGTATGATATGCAAATGGAAGAGAGCATAGACAGAGGCCATCAAGAAAGTATGATGCCCCAGTACGACATGCAATCAGATAACATAAGAATATTACAGAGAACACCAGGATACATAAAATCAAGATGCCCTCTTATAATATAGCAAGATGCAAGAAAGTAATTAATAATTTACAACTAATAATGCAACACAAGAACCAATAAACATGTCCCTAACGTGTTCCATAGTGAGGATTGATCGGATGTGCCCCCAAGCAGGGGCACGAGGACATAGTAAAATATTGGGTCATTGTCCTCAAACAAGGAAGCAATGAGAGCCGGATTTGCCCCAAGCGAGGATTCACGCAAGGAGAAGTGGTTTGAATTTGGTAGTCATAAGGTGATTGGATCATTCGTTGGGGATAATAGTCCAAAGGTTGAATTGTGTTGGTTATTTTAGAGTTTTTGTGATTTTGTGGAGTTTACAATATTTTTATTTTTGTTTATATATATATATATAGATTTTCTAATGTTTTTTGGATTTTTGATGATTTTTTCTAATGTTTTTTGACTTTTTTGACGATTTTCAAATGTTTTTGGATTTTTGACGATTCTGTGTAATGTTTTTGGGTTTTTGACGAGTGTTTCTAATGTTTTTGGATTTTTGACGAGTTCTAATTTTTTTGTTGGATTTTAGACGATGGTTTCTAATGTTTTTGTTGGATTTTGGATGATTGTTTCTAATGTTTTTGGGTTTTTAGATTTTACACTGTTTTTGGATTTTTGACGATTTTCAAATGTTTTTGGATTTTTGATGATTTTCAAATGTTTTTTGATTTTTAGGATTTTCACATTGTTTTTGGATTTTTGACGATTTTCAAATGTTTTTGGATTTTTACATTGTTTTTAGATTTTTGTTTTTTGATTTTTGACGATTTTCAAATGTTTTTGGATTTTTGGATTTTTACATTATTTTTAGATTTTTGATGATTTTCAAATGTTTTTGGATTTTTACATTGTGATTGGCAATTTATGGACCAGAGTGCAGACGTATTTTTGAGAGGCGATAAACATGGATATTATCCATATGTACCATGTTTCGTGTTGTAACTTATGCTCAGAATAACACAAATTCTCTTTCCATTGGCAGGATATGGTGGTGATGATATGATGAAAAGAATTTCAGCTCCATTCTTGACTCCACACAACTAGTAAGATGTGTGGGCTCATCACCGAGAATCAAGAAGGACGCAAGAGGTAGATAATGAATATAGAGACAAATGCTAACAACAATCCCTTTGGAAAATTGTGACTCCATTCTTCATAATGGTACTGAACCAGTTTCAAAAATGGCTTTCACTTTATGAGTCACATGCTAGACTTAGACAGTTATGTGGCCTGCTGATTGATAAGATATGAGGTTAAGGGATAGTTCTCTCTTCACTTAGGCATCTAAATTACGTGTTTGGGGATTCTATAATTTGTAAGCATTGTAAGATTTTGTATTTTTGAAATGACTCCCTATGCCTTGCCCCATGCTACTAGTGAGAAGCAAGGGCTCATCACCAAAGGCAAAATATAGGCGAGTGAATTTCCTTTTTGTCTTTTTTTTTTTGTTTTGTTTTTTTTTTTTTTTTTTGGAATATTTTGCAATGTTTTTATGCTTGTATGAGAATGACCCTCTACGCTTTGCCCCATGCCACTTGTAAGAGGCAAGGGTTTATCACCGAAGACAAGACGTAGACGAGTAAGGGCACCTTCCTCCATTCCCAGTCTCACACTACCAGTAAGAAGTGTGGGCTCAACACCAAAGACTATGAAGGATGAAAGATGTGACAATGAATTATTCATAAGTTATTGAATTGATGGATTTTTTTACAATAGTGCTTTGTATTTGGGAAGAAACGTCTGCCCCCAATCTCAGCCCCACACGACTAGTAGGACGCGAGGGTTCAACACCGAAGACTGAGATGGACGACCAAACGAACTGGGTAACGAATTTTAGAGCTTTGTTATGAAAGAGAGAATGTATTAGAAGGGGATATATTACCATCAGTAAGCTTCTAGGTATGACCATAGAGGAAAGTGACTGAAAGTGGAAGAAGTATGACGCTCACAAACTTAATAGGATTTATACTAACACTTGTCTCATGATGATAAATATGAAGATGTGATTTTGATAAAGAAAATATCTGCCAATGGAAATGAATAAATTTAAATTATTCAGAGATAAGCAAGACAGAAGGAACAATGTACATGTTGTTGTTTCCCAAAATAGAGAGTGCTTTCAAGAATAGAATTTATTTGAATGGAATGCATTCATGGGTTTTTCAAGGACTTGGCCTATGTCAATGGCCAATTTATAAGCTCCAAACCCAAAATTATCTATGATTTTGTTGGGCTCAAATTTTTCTTGTTTGTCTCGTTCTTTGGGTGTGTTCTTTCGATTTTCTTTGAGAATGAGATCATTGACCTTAAATTTTCTAGGTTTGAATTTTTCATGGTAGCTACGCCATAGCCGATTTTGATAGAATGGAAGATGATCTAGGGCATTAAGTTGTTTTTTATCAAGAAGCTCGAGTTCACTAAGACGTGAGTGTTGATAATAATCTTGATTGATTACATCTTTGAAGGATATTATGAAGGATGAAAATTCAACCTTGACATGTAAAATAGCTTCCCAACCATAAATAAAGTAGAAGGGAGTGGCTCCAATAGGTGTGTGATAAGATGTGCGGTAAGCCCAAAGAGTGGGATAGATTTGGTTAAGCCAATAGCTTCCATGTGTGTTGACAATGATGGTTTGTGTTATTTGGTTTTTTGCTTCTATTTGTCCATTAATTGATTGTTTTGAGGATAGATTCACAATTAAAGATGGAAAAGGTTGTGTAAAGATATTCCTGGGTATAAGTACCTCGTAGAATGGATGCACATAGAAGTCTTGACAGGTGAGACTAATTAGTGATGAGATGCCTGCAAGATCGATAGTTGAAAGCATGATGGACACGACAGGTTGCATTGTTGCAAGTGTCCAAACTTGATGTGGTTGTGTTTTGACAAAAAGGCTAGAGATGTTAGGCATAAGAGCCAATATTGGAAGAATAGAATCAAACTTAATGGTACCTGTTGATGGAACCTCGTCTGTAGTGTCTACAGTAATATCAAGGTTTGAAAGGGAGTCTTGAAATGAGATCAAGGTCTCGTTAGATGTTGGAAGAATGTTGTCGTCTAAAACAGGTTCAATATATGTGTGGGCTGAAAGAGAGTCTTGAAATAAGTTCAAGTGCTCAGTAGATGTGGGAAGAATGTTGTTGTCCAAAACAGGTTCAATGTATGTTTCTGTTGAAAGAGTGTCTTGAAATAAGTTCAAGTGCTCAGTAGATGTTGGAAGAATCTTGTCGTCCAAAACAGGTTCAATGTATGTTTGGGTTGAAAGAGTGTCTTGAAATAAGTTCAAGTGCTCAGTAGATGTTGGAAGAATGTTGTTGTCCAAAATAGGTTCAATGTATGTTTGGGTCGAAAGAGAGTCTCGAAATAAGTTCAAGTGCTCAGTAGATGTTGGAAGAATGTTGTTGTCCAAAACAGGTTCAATGTATGTTTGAACTAATGGAAGGAAATTTGAAGAAGATATGGATTGGTTTGGAATTAGAGAGGCTTGACTGTCGTTGTCATGATCTTGTGGAATTTCAGTATATATAGGAGTTTCGACAGTAGTCAGTCTCTTCATGGAAATTTGTGGTATTGGATGTGTCGTTGGTTGCAAGAGCATTGTCATCAAGTTCTACAGAGATGACATCGTCGTCAATTAAGTCTTGGACGTAATTCTTAAATCACACACATTTATCTGTGTGATGACCATCAATGCGATGAAAGTCACAGTATGTGTTAGGTTTGTACCAACATGGCTTAGCTTCCCCTTTGACAAAGGGTTTTGTAATTGGATATCTTATCAGTTTAGCCTCTTTTAGTTGATGAAAAACACTAGAGAGACTTTCTCCAAGGGGGGTAAACTGACGTTGGACTTTACGTGAACTGATTTCTTCGTGAGGTTGTATGATCGGCTTTTTGGGTGATCGCTCACTGATTTGGGTAGCCATATGAGATATTTGTGTTGTCATCTTATTAATTTGTTCTAATAGCTCATTGTGTGATGTTTTTCGTGAATTCTTCATGTTTGAAAGAGAGGGAGAACGACGAAAGGTGTGATGAAGAAATAAACCTATTGATTGTGATTTTTATTTTGGCTCAATCGAGTTTTAACAAGTAAGGCTATAAGGAGAAAGCTTAAAAAAAAGCTACTCGGGATACAAGTGGGATATAACTCAAACAAGTTATGATGAATATCTTGATTGGTTTGGATTAAACAAGCTTAGCAAACAAAAATGTAAGGAGTACACTCAAACAAGGTACTCAATATAAGTGAGGTATAGCTCAAACAAGCAATGATGAATATGTTGATGGGTTTGACATAAATAAGCTCTGGATTTTTTATAGGAAGAGTAACTCAAACAAGTGACTCAACACAGGTGCGAACTCAAAATGAGATTTGAAGGGATTTGTGTCAGATGGGATTTTGTTAAACTTGACATCTGATGAAATAATGAGTGAACTCAAACAAGTCACCCAATGTCATTTTGATATATCTTGAAACAAGCTATAAAGGATGTTCTTACAATTGATGAGATAAGGAGTGAACGCAAGTCACTCAATATCTATTGGATATAGCTGAAAACAAGCTATAATGGAGTTGTTGTTGGCTGAAGTAGGCTAATGAAATCAGTGTGACGTTTTGATCTTCATTGTGGGATTGCTTGAATGTTTTTCTTGGTATTGAATCGGTCGAGAAATGGTGTTATGGAACACGATTAGGATTTGAATTTTACAATAAAAACATTGATATTAGCCAAGTTCTATGATAAAAACAATGCTAAACTATTGTGTTTACAAATAGCAAGCAGTCATGTGTATCAAATTGTTTTGGCTGAAGAGGTAGATCCTTCGGGAATGATCATTATTTAATGTAATCATACATGTCATGTCATGGAATGATGGATGCAGGCTCTTATTACTCCAAGAAGATGCGTCCTCCAATATACCCTAGTCCTGATATACCTAATTCTGTATGGGGACAGAATTGGTATGGGGAACCCTTAGAGCACTAGAGGAGACTCATCAATTCTTACTTGCCTGTTTCGGAGTGAATCACCACGTCCATAATAGGTTTTGTGAAAAGGTGGAAGGTGATGGAGAGATGAATGTGTATGGTGTCCTTATAACTCCCCAAAGATTTACAGGGACGATGCCAAGGCTTCGTTGTTACAGCTATTTAGGCATGACTCACATGCACTGCATGACAGCATTACCTGTAAGTGAAGAGTAGCGGCGAGGTAAATATCGAACGCTGTGATGAGACTAGGTCTCAAAGTGCAATGTAAATGCAAATGCTATTGGTGCATGGTAATCAAGTCCACGTCACCGATGTAGCTTTGGTGGTGATGAAATCCACCTCGTCTATGTGCAAAAACAATATGATAAACTGATTAAACGCAGGGTTCTTTCCAACTTGAAATAAATCACTAGCAGAAAATAATTGTGTACCTGAGCGTACTTTTTTTTTTGGTTTTAGCAGTTGTCTTTGAATGGTGGTATTTTTGTGGGATTTTTGTTGTTTTTGTTTTGTTTTTGTTTTTTGACAATATTCCAGCAACACGGTTCTACAGAAAACAAATTAGTAGTTATCCTGCAAATGAAATGTTAGAAAAGTGATCATGGTTGTTTTTTATTTGCTAGATCGCTCAAAGGTGCAGGAAAAGAGCATACACAACCAACGACCAAACAAATATGAAGAATATGACAAATGAAAATAATTATTAAAATGACAGTTGAAAAACAAAGCTAGAGGATCCTACAATGTTAGAACAAGAAACTAAAAAAATGTGACCGTTTCTGATTTTCCAAATCGCTCGAAGGCGCAAGAAAAGAGCATACGCGGATACAATTGGAATTTTTGTTTTTGTTTTTAAAATGTTAATAATTATTACAATTAATCATGATTGCGAAATAGTGATAATGATTAGTTTCACAAAAAATAAAAACGATGAAAGAAGAGGGTGAAAACATTACCCAGAAGTGTTGTCGTGGAAAATTGAAATGTCAGACAAAAAATTAAAAATTATTAAAATAAAAATAAAAAAAATTATTGTGCAGAGCTCGAGTGGCCTCACGTTTCTGATTTCTATGATCACTTTTTAAGTGCAAGGAAAGAACATACGTGTGAGTTTGTTACGTGAAATAAAATAAAAATAATAATTAAAAAAAAAAGCTATAAATTTGTTGTTTTTTTGTTAAAAAGACAGGTGTTAGAAGAAATGAAACCAAAATTTTTTCTATAAGTCTAAATCTAAAAATTATTTTTTCATTTCATATATCTTTTCGATAGCTTTCCGTTAAAAAAAAATGAAGTCGTTCCAAGTTCGGGAGAAAAAGTTATGGCGTTCGGAAGATGGGCTACGGTAGCACTCTGAATGAAAATTTTGAACGTGAGAAAAACGTCCCGGGAGCTGGTTTTTTTAATTTTCCGACTTCTGTACTTTACCTGAGAACCTAAAATTTTGAAAGCAAGGTTAAAAAAGAACAATAAATAGACATAAAGAGTTAGATCACAAAATGATTGATTAAAATAAAAGAAAAAAAATGATTAACTTCCTACAAAGCAGTGATTTTAGCAAAAGTAAATAAATAAATACATTTTCCAGATTGCATGTCCCATGACAGTAAGATGATAAAATAATGGCTAGTTCATGTGTTTCTATAGATGACGAGTAAATAGCAAAATCAAAACTGGGAACTAAACACCAAGCACTGAGGAGATCAAAGACAGGATGAGCTGCAGATTTTCATTGTTGCTGTAACCTACAGATACACTACAAGACACCACACAACAAAAACACTACCCAAAGCGTAAAGGTTAACCAAAGAAGACCATAAGGAACAGAAAAGGAAATAATAATGAACAATAATAAACAAAGAATAGATAAAACCACTAATTGAGAAATTAATGGTAACAGATCGAAACCCACTGGGAGTGTCAGAATGTAAGCTAGGAAAAATACACTACTAACAAGGAAATAAAATACCAATAATCATACCTCCTCCTTCGCGTTCCGTAGCAAACCTCAGAATGGGCTAGGAAACTTGGATTGAGCCCTGATTTTGTGATATGTAGGTGCTTTTCTTAAAGATGGAGCAAGACCTTCCTGCAACAACAATCCTCTTACTTTGCACTAGATGGGAAGAAGGATTATGAGGCTATTTTGACATTAGGACAAGGCAAAAGGATGTTATCTGCACAAAGGATGTAAGAACTTAGATATGGCATGCAAGCTTATTCTCCATGTGTTTAGAGGGGAGGGGTAAGGTTGTATTTATAGCCTGGGAGGAGTGATTAGCTTAGATTAATTTAAGTAATCATGGTTTGAAAATGTGTGCAAGATTAAGTGAGTGGTTTGAAAATGTGGGCAAGATTAGGTGAGTGGGGACCACGAAGAATGGGTGAGAATTTGAATTATATTTTTAATTCATAAGTGGAGGATTTTAGGTGAGTGGGGACCACAAAGGGTGGGTGAGGATTTGAATTTGAATTTTTAATTCAATAGTAGAAAAACATGGAGAATAATGACCTGTGGTGAGGATTGGATTATTTTTTAGATTTTGAAATGGATAATTAATTAAATTCATATTTGATTAATTCGAAGTGTATTTTTGTGGGAAATGAGGAAGGGGAATTAATTGATTTAGGATAGATGTGAAATTGGGATGTCTACAATCGTATTTTTTGATTTTACAGGGTTTGAGGACGTTGTTACACACTATAGTGAGATCATTGTTGCGCTTGAAAATTCAGGGTTATTGGATGTTTTGGTCTAATTTTTATCATTTTTTTTCACCATTTTATGCACAATTCATTGTTTTAGAAACTAGACTAATTTTTTCTAACATGTTTTGCATGCTTCTCGCTTGTAGTTTTCTTTTGTTTTTCTACAACTAACACGAATCATTCATGTGTATGCTTTTCCCTCGTGCTTTTTAAAGTGATCTTGGGAATCATAAATGTGCTTGTTTCTCTTTTTTTTGGGGGGGGGGGAATTAATGTTTCACTTAACCAAAGCCAACCCACATGTATGCTCTTTCCCTATGCTTTTTAAGTGATCTTGGAAACCGGAACGTGGATTCGCTTCTGTTTCCCTTGTTTGTTTGTTCTATTTTTTAACCTCATTCTGAAAAACTTTCTAATCTTTGTTTGCATGACCCACTCTCACACAAGGTGGATAAAACATTCCAAAACTACTAACTGCAGGTTGTCAAAGGAGTAGAACTAAACCACATAAAATTCAAAAGATAAAAAAAACACCACATTCAAAACATTGTATTTGTAGGTTCGGTTAAGAGCTACGGATTGACCGTTTAACTAGAACATAACCCCCTTGGCATAAGCCTTACACTACAACAAAGGGGGTGGTTCTAAGAACCCCAAAGTAGTCCACACCTTGAGGGAACTGGTGGACAAAATAGGAACCTTTTTATCCTACCTAACTAGTAAAGCCTTGTGAGTTAGAGTCATGGATATCCTTAGTGGTGACCCCAGTGAGATTCATTTTGAGCAAGATATTTACTCAGGGTTTCAAAGGGGGTCAAACAAAGTAGTCAACTATAAATAGTGTCGCGCTCGCTCAGATATATTGTTGACACCTAGTTGAGAGAGCCACCTAGGAAGCCACGCCTTGTCCAAGCCAATCTAAGATAAAGGCCAAAACTTTCACTTCACCACTTTTCATTTTTCTCACATGTTACTGTATGATGGAAAAGTGAAAAGCGAGCATGGGAATCTACAAGTAACTCTTCCTCACACCCGACCTCCCGAGGTCGTGCTGAGACAACCATTAGGGATGGAATATATGTGGGGTGCAGACAAACTAGTTAGGAAATCTTATGTCTTCGTTGTGCACTAATGGAATCTACGAATCTAAGGCAAAGAAGGCCCTCCTAACCCGAACTGGCATGATAGATTGTTCGGCAAGGATGACTGCTCGAAGGCTCCAATCAATATCAAGCTCCGAAGTGATCCGATCTATAGGTTGTGGAATATGTAGAAGATAATCGGTGGGTACTTCGTAGATACTCCCCGATAGGGTCATGAAAATGGATGCTGGATATATAGGGGATTCTATGGGTGATTCTCTGGTCTAGTCCAGAAATCTTTAGCTTGACTGTTAATCGGTGGTGGAGCATTTACAACATTTGCCTTTTTAGTTTGGTCAGTTACTCCATCTGTTGTTGCCCCACGGTTCTTGTTAAGGATTTTAGGTCCTTGATTGGCGTTTGTGGTAGAATAAGTCGTAGTGTTTTGGTTGGGGGTGATTAACCTCCCATTTGTTCCATATGCCTTGTGACCACTATCTTTTGCAGCTTGATCTATTCGGAGGATGCTCTCAAGCACTTCATCGTAAGTTCTTAGTGGGAGCTTCTGGACTTCTTCCTTTATCTCTCTGCCGAGAGAATGAAGGAATAAATCACATAGTTCCATCTGATCCATGTTTGGAGCACTCGCTGAGGAATAGAGGACTGTACGCCATCTTTGGATGAAATGAAGAACATATTCATTGTGTTCTTGCTTAATATGTAAGAATTCTCTGATTCCTGTTCTCAACAATTTGCTTATGTCGAACGCCTTCATGAACTCTGAAATGAGTTGTTTAAATGAATGGATGGAGGCTTCAGGTATTCTGTAATACTAATCGAGGGCAATGCCCTCTAATGTTTTGGGGAATATTTTAGCAACAACTCCATCCAAGGGAGCAGTTCTCGAATGGCAGTGGCATAGGCCTTAATATGTGCATTTGGGTCTCCCTCCCCTTTGTACTTGGGCAAATCAGGAAGAGGTCTTGGAAGCATGACGCTTCGTATAGTGAAGTCTAAGGGCTCTTTCAAATATTCTGAATAAGTCCCTATCGCATAGGTTTCGACCATCGATGGTGCCTGCTGAGGGGGTGGAGGTGGAATGGGTTGTTGATATGGCGTAGCGTATGTATTTGCAGGGGCATAAGGAAATCTTTGTGGTTGAGCGAACATGCTGGGAGAAGAGAACATATCTCCCTGTGGTGACTTGGAATACATGTTTAAGTATGGAGAAGCATTGTTCAGAAATGGATTGTTTTGTACTAAACCGGGAGGTATCATATTTTCCACTGGAGCGACGTTAGAGAACGTGGTTCTAGTTGGTGTTTGTTGTGAATATTGAGGGGGCATGCCCAATGTGCCTGTTCCTGTGAGGAGGTCTACTTGGCTAGGATGATGTGGAGGATTGGAATCTCCTGCCTGCATGAATTGTGAATTTTGACTTGCCTGAGCAAGTTCCAACCCTCTAACCTTCTCGACTAAGGCTGAGATGACCTCATTCGGTGAAGATATGGTATTTTGTCTTAGTGGTGTTTGTTGTATACCTTGAGGTTGTATAGGCATATGGTACCCTGATCTGATCTAATCATTACCCTGCCAAATTCCATCGTGGGCATTTCTCACAGGTGGAGGAATGGAGGTGTTTTCTTGAAAAGAGACCTCGGGTTGTGTTTGTAAACCTCATATAGGTGGGTACATACTTTGAGAGCGTTGTTCACTCCTAGGATAATGCGTTAAGTATTCGTCATCTAACAACAGATATGGATCTGACTGTCTACTAATTTGTGGTCTAAGTAACACCTAAGGAGATGAACCAGATTCTCCAGTGAGCGTCATGTTATTGGAGCCTGAAGGCTTTGGTTGTTGTGTTTGAGTGAGCTGATCCAACTCCTCTATTTGGAAAGAAGAACTATATATAGTCCTTTGAGGTGGAGTTTGTGTTGAAAACCGGTTAGTTGAATAGTTGTCACCCCATGCTGAGAGTGAGGGTGATGGTTGTCTATTTAGTTGATCGTAGTATGCTTCAAGACCTAGGAGAGGTCTGCCATATGCATCAAATCTTGACATATTTGGGGGGTATATGAATACCCACAGAATAATGGGAAAAAACGAAGGTGGATGAAAGAATAGAAAGAGGAGAACTAGTTTGTTTCACGTCGGGTTCACCAATTTTGTTGGTGAAGTTGGTGTGGAGGCTAATGAGGTGGAAAAGATGAAAAGTTGTTTATTCACGTCGGGTTCGCCAATTTTGTTGGTGAAGCCGATGTGAAGGTTAATGAGGTAGATAAGATGAAACAGTTTTTTTTTCATGTCGGGTTCACCAATTTTGTATGATGGAAAAGTGAAAAGTGAGCATGGAAATCTACAAGTAACTCTTCCTTGCACCCAACCTCCTGAGGTCGTGCCGAGACAACCCGTGGGGATGGAATATACATGGGGTGCAGAAAAACTAGTTAGGAAATCTTATGTCTTTGACGCGCACTAATGGAATCTACAAATCTAAGGGAAAGAAGGCCCTCCTAACCTAAACTGGTGTGATAGATCGTTCGGCGAGGATGATTGCTCGAAGGCTCCAATCAACATCAAGCTCCGGCGTGATCCGATATATAGGTTATGGAATATGTGGAAGATCACCATTGGGTGCTTCGTAGATATTCCCCGACAGGGTCATGAAAATGGATGATGGATATATAGTGGATTCTATGGGAGATTCTCTGGTCTAGTCTAGAAATCCTTAGCTTGATTAGTTGCTACGTCTATTGAGGATAGTTGTGCGATAATGTTTGGTGGAAGTGGAGAGGACCTAAATAATAATGTGCGTAAACCAACATCAACGTCTGATTGACCTGTGGGCCCGTTGGGTTGTGGAACTTGTGGATCTCAACCGTAAGCTTGTGGTCGTTGTGGACCTCCTATGGTCATGTGCATAATCAATCCCTAATATCTAGTAGTCGTATGCCTTTTCTTCCTCTATGTTTAGAACTAATATCCAATTGTGTGTGGCTTTGTCCCCTCAGTGTGGTCTCCTCGTTCCTTCGTGTTCACGTGAATCCAGAAAAGTGTGTTATGCTAGCATTAATAGAAGTAGGTATTGGAACAATGGCAGTTTTGGATGTAGACTAAATACAATGTGAGTAGTAGAGGGATAGTGCAAGAGAACAGAGCTTGGCTTATGCAATTCCTAGCAAGATTTATCGTGAGTCATACAACAAAAAACATCCAGAACCTGAAACTATCCTTCTTGACGAACAAAACCTACAACTCTAATGGTTTGAGACTGAAAATGAAACTATCCTACCTCAATTGATTGTATGAAATAGTAATAACACTAGAACAAGAAGATCATGTGGCTTCTAAACAACAAAATAAGACTAACTATGCATGCAACAAATGAAAACTATTGAATTCCTAAACAAGAACTGAAAGACTAAACTATTGAAAAGAGAGGATGAGGGGTAGTTTTGAGGGGCCATTTGCTTGTAATCAAATGAGCTATTTATAGAATTCCCATTCACCCAAAGGTAACTCCAACTAGGACTCTTTTACCATTAAACAATGGAGAAACACTATTCCAGGGGACATAAAACATAAATAGAAGCCAAGGCGGTGGAAAAAGTTGAAAATTCACGCGAGTCGCGATCAAAAGAATGTGCTGGAAAATGCGTGAAGGATCGTCACCCTGAGCAGGGGGGCGATTACAGGACCGTTTCCCTTCCTGGGCGGCGGTTTCATCACCGAAGGCAAAAATGCAAAGGAAAAGAGGGGAAAAGAGTGAAACAAAGCACAAGGAGGGTAAGCGGGGCATGCAGGATGTTAATGTACACTTGGAGAGATTTTCCATATCCCGAACACCTTGCGAGGAGACCTGTATCATCATTAGGGCATGTGTAACATCATTCTGTAGCGCAATACCCTTACAAGTTTGGGTACGTACATATTGCCCCCTCAGAGAAGCGTTTTAGCCATGAAGAGGCATAAAACGGTGGGTTTGAGTATGGGGGTCCCAAAATGGGAAGCTAGAAATTATACCTGACATGTCCATGTGTCAAAATGACACCATCCAAAATTCCCGCTACCTGCAAAATGAAAAGAGGACTCAAGTGCAGATAGATAAAATAAATCAAAAAATAAATACTAAAATAATATGAAGTGAGGACTTACCATTTGCGTAGGGATAAAAACTTACCTCCATCGACACTCTAAACCTGTGAAAAGGGCATTCAAAACGAGTCAAAATGCTATATATATAAAAATGAGCCCATTTTCCTATTCATTTGCGCTTGTCGATTTGATTGATTTTTAGCTTTGGGACCCATGGTGACGGTTTTTGACGATAGTATAGTCGAAACGTTCGTGACAAGATAGTGATCATGCCTCTGTGAGAAGATCCTTGACCCGCGAGATCTCAGGTTAGTTCTTCTTGATTTAATGTTTTTACACTCAAAATATTAAAATGTCAAAATATTTGTCGTGGGGGGGTATTTTTAGAAATGCCAGTTTTAAACGTGTCTCTTAGGTGGGGCACCTAATGGGTAGGATTTCATTTAGTCGAAATGATCATTTTTGAGCATTTTTAGGGCATGTGACCCATTTTTAAATGCGGGACACGATCGCCGCCCTGAGCAGGGTGGCGGTTACATGACTGTTGCCTTTCAAAGTGGCGGTTACGGAACTGCCGCCTTGCTCAGGGCGGCGGTCCTTTCCAGAATGATAAAACAACCTTATTTTTAAATTGTTTTTGCATTTTCCATTTTCTTGTATGATGTAATGATTTTTCCAATGTGATTCAAATACTAACTTACTCCTTTTTGCATGTTTTTGGGTGTATGCAGAAGGAGGAATATATCAGATGGAGCTGAGAGAGAGAGTGTGACTGGATTTCAACAGTGTTGGATGCACTTTCTTAGGATGAGCAGGATACTCTTCAGAGGGCCGGGATATTACGTATATCACGGGTTCCTCATGTCGCACCTTCTAGTCACATACTATGTGACCTATTTTTGTATTAGGATGTTGATCGGAACACTTTCCGATTTCCAGGAGTCAAGGGTGAGTGGACTATCACCCTGGAGGATGTCTACCACATCTTGGGAGTCTCGATCATCGGGAGATGACTTACACTTGAGACAACAGGGTCGCGGGCTCAGATAGCTTAGTGGGCTACATATATGGGAGACACAGTTGTCTCCACTGGTTCAAAGAAGGGGGTGAGGGTCCGTTCCATTCCTAGCTTGCCTATCCCTTTGATTCATCATCCCATTATGGGGATCCTTGCCTCGAGATTGATTGGGGACAAGGGAGGGGACACCTTACTCTACTGCTGGTCCCCTATTATTGCACAGATTGAGGCACATGGTTAGATTTATGCCTAGGGAGCCGATATAGTTGGGACCACCTATCATGACTTGTACAAGGTAGTTCACTTATAGGGACAATATTTGAGCCATCTGACCTTGGTTATGAGCTGGGTCTATGAGTGTATCATCCCTTATGGGAGAGGCATAGAGGTGGCAGATCTCGGAGCTGTGAGGGTAGCTAGATGGACAGAGATGTCGGTGCTTAGAGCACCCCACTAGCCAGTTGCTTCCCTGACTACTGATGACATGGAGGCCACAACTTATCAGGCCATGGCAGGGTTGTGGGGCGAGGAGACCTTCACTTTGATTTCCTGCTCTACTACAGGGTAGCTTGTGGACAAGACAGGGAAGGTAGAGACACATCCCTTTGATCGAGTGCCTCAGCAGTTCGGCCTTGCTTACGTTGATATGCTTCCCCCATTGGTGCCATTGTTCAGATCAATTCGGAAGGCTAGGGGAGGTCCTATAGGCTGGGGTTGGACTGTTGTTACTCCTGGCGT
This sequence comes from Taxus chinensis, assembly GCA_019776745.2. Classification (NCBI taxonomy): domain Eukaryota; kingdom Viridiplantae; phylum Streptophyta; class Pinopsida; order Cupressales; family Taxaceae; genus Taxus; species Taxus chinensis. The sequence goes on from CM034146.1 coordinate 802,843,813, forward strand.
CCCTATTATAGCTAGGCGGGTGGTACGTGCCTGAGAGAGAGTCAGTGCACCTCAGGAACCTTTACTTCAGATTGCCGCCGGTCCTGCCCATAGCAGTGATGACCCTATTGATATAGAATCTGAGTCTAAGGAGTTCACAGGGGGAGAGATGGAGGAGTAGACCAAGGACATGGAGGTCAGCGAGTTAGGTGGAGAGGAGGATAGCGATCCCGAGTGGCATGACACTCAAGAGATCTTACAGGCCGAGAGGGCAGAGCAGAGTGCGGAGAGGGTGACTCTAGTCTCAGAAGAGTTGCCCTCTCAGGACCTAGGCGGAGAGGATAAGTCCGTAGTAGGATGCTATGTTGTTCCAGACACAGGAGGAGGATATCAGTCAGTGGCAACATCTGTGGCAGGCGCTGATCCTAGGGATCCCTCTTGGAGGCCTGGAGATCCGACTGAGTTGTCACTCTTCTTTTAATATTTGTCTTTAGTTAGGATTTCCTTAGTTGCTATCTCTCCTTTTGTTCATCTTTGTTTTTATCTTTTGATTATTTTCTAATTTGTTTTCTCCTTTGCTTGTATAGACTGTTGATGAGTGGCGAGACTTGATTCACCAGGTGTGTACTGATACCCTGATGCTCCCCATGGAGAAGACTCATGCCAAGCTATCCGTGGATGCAAGGGAGCCTTCAACAGCTGGTAGGCATAGCGATGTCTTTTCCCCTATCTAGCATGTGGCCAAGATGGTGACTTCCCTCCGTACCAAGTTAGCCAAGTATAGGACTGCAGAGCACCTAATGAGGAGCCGCTCTCATAGCGAGGCTACAGCTACTGTTCGAGACCGTGAGCCCTCAGTGCACTCAGAGCACCGGAGCCAGAGTCCTAGACATGGTCATGTGCCTTCTGAGGGATCTCATAGGGGTTGAGAGGCCACTTGGCTCTTTTTGTAGTGACTCTTGCTAGATTGTTTATATGATCATTTTGTATTTTCCGGGCTCATTGAGCGTTTTGACCATGCCTAGCGCATGATGGCATTGTACATAAAACCTGATTATATATATATATATATCTTTTGGATCTATATCTCTTTGTACCTAGAGTTTTGTGATTCATTTTCACATGTATACTAGATGCTTATTAGAATTCTTGTTTTTATATGCTTTCTAGAATGTATGCAATGGAGAACAAATGACACAAATGCTTTCTTTCCTTTTGTATTTCGTGATGCTGATGTATGATGATGCAAATGAACTTGTGATCTTGAACTTTAGCTTTCATAAGCAATTTTTTGGTACTTCATATTGTTTTGAAAAAATGTAATGACGAACTGGTATGATGAGAAGATGCACTTGCCCCACTCCTAACTCCATACAAGTAGTAAGATGCGAGGGCTCACCACCAAGAGCTAGAAAGGGCACAAGCTATGAGGTGTGTTGAAATGGTAATGGTGGGAGATAGACAAAGAGGTGGTGGAACCAAATTAGGATGCTACAAACCTACCCTACTCATGTGACTCCATAGTTTAGAATGCGACTTGCTTTGCAGTTTATCTAGACTTAGATCCGTAGATGGCCACTTGGTTGACAAAATCTGGTTTTCAGGGTTTTGAACTCTTTTGGAATTTTGAACATCTGATTCATTTGTTATTGACTCAAGATTTTAAAGGTTTATTTGAACTATTTGTTTATGACCTTCAATGTTTACTTTGAAGAGGACCCCCTACACCTTTCCCCATGCTACTAGTAGGAAGCATGGGCTTATCACCATGGACAAGGATTAGGTGAGTAAGGGCATTCCCATCCTTTCCCAACCCTACATCACTAGTAAGAGACATAAGCTCATCACCGAAGGTTGGTAGGGCAAGGAAGTGTGTAATAGTAAAATTTTCTGTAAAAGGGCCATGGAGTCGCGATTGGTTGTAGAGCTTGTTCCGGCATGTGAATCTCATGGGAAAATTCTTGGCATTTATGGCATCTGCGCATAAACTCTACTGCATCGTGTTCTAGAGTGGGCCAGAAATAGCCCATCCAATGTATTTTGCAGGTAGTGGCATGACCACCGAAGTGGCCTCCAGATATCCCACTATGGGATTCGTAGAGAATCTTCTTGGATTCTTTTATGTCAACACACCTTAGAAGCATTCCATCAAAAGCCTTACGATAGAGCACTTGTTCTATAATAACATATTTAGCTACGATAATGCGTAACCGCCTTCTTTGTTGTGGTGTAGCACCTTCTGGATACGTATGGTCCATGATAAAATTGATAATATCAGTATACCAAGGACATTCAGAGATGGGAGGTCTAGTTTCGATGTAATATATGCATTCATTAAGAAAATCTAGATCTACTAGATCGCCTCTGTCTAACGGGTTGTCGGCTAACCAATCTGTAATGATTTGTCCCTTAACGGACTTCTGGTTTACAAAAGTTAATTCAAATTCACCCATTAAGGTTATAAAGCGTCCAACCTTTTTAGACAAGGACCCTTGCGTGAGAAAAGTTCGTAAATGGTCTATTTTTACTATGACCCTTGTTTCTTGATTTAGCATGTAATGTCTTAAGCATTTGGTTGCAAAGACTATGGCAAGACATTCTTGTTCTGCTTGCGTATAATGTGTTTCATAATCGAGCAACGTTCGGCTAATAAAATAGACCGCATGTTCTCGTTTATCGTCATCTTCTTGAGCCAACATGCAGGCTAGTGAGACATCTGTAGGTTGTGAATATAAGATCAAAGGATGATCTGGTCTAGGTGGCATTAACATGGGAGGAGACAGTAAGAAGTGTTTAACTGCTTCGAAGGCCTCATGGCATTCCTTTGTCCAAATAATGCAGCAATCCTTTTTCAACAAATTGTTGATCATATGAACAACAAAACTTAAGTCTAGAATGAATCTCTGGATTGCACTGAGATTTGCAAGAAACGATCTAATGCTAGAGTCATCTAATGGTGGGATCATCTCAAGAAAAAATCAGATTTTTTGGGGTCTACATTGATCCCTCGTGATGATATAATGTAACCTAGGATTTTCCCTCCTGTCACACCAAATACGCATTTTTCTGGGTTTAGTGTGACTCCGTATTCGATCAAACATGAAATAATGATGCGGAGCACTTCCGGGTGATCACAGTGCTTCCTGGCCTTGTCCAACAAGTCATCTACATAGGATTCCATGATTTTATGAATAAGATTGTGAAATATGTATGTCATTGCCCGTTGGTATGTAGTGCCAGCGTTCTTGAGACCAAATGACATAATAGCGTAGCAATAAGTTCCCCAAGGAGTTATAAACATAGTTTTGGCTTGGTCTTGTTCAGATATTCTGATTTGATTGTATCCCGAGAGCACATCCATGAGAAACAAAAGCTCAAATCCAGCTGTTGCATCAATGATGACGTCAATGGATGGTAATGGGAAGTCGTCCTTGGGGAACACCTTGTTAATGTCTCAGAATTCTATGCAGATGCATATCTTCCCATTCTTTTTGAGAATGGGGACGATATTAGATACCCACTGAGAGTAATTGACCAGTTTGATGAACCCTACCTAGAGAAGTTTCATTACTTCTTGCTTCACCATGAGAGCTTCCTTGGGTTTCATTGGTCTCGATTTTTGTTTAATTGGCTTTGCATCTGATTTGGTGACGAGGTTATGTACCGCGATGTGCGGTGCAGTTCCCGTCATTTCTTTATAATTAAATGAAAAAGCCTTTTGATGTTCTTTGAGGATTTGAGTGTGTATTTCTATCTCTTCTAGAGTTAACGAAGATCCTCGTTTCAAGATCTTTGGTTCTTCCTCCGTTCCAATGTTAATATCAATCATTCCCTCGATTAAAGAAGTGTTACCTTCTTCAAACTCAGGCGGGGCTAGAGGTTGTTCTAGATCTTCTCCATTCTCTACCATGTATATGTCGAGTTCCTTTTGTGGGGGAAGTTCTACCATGGGATTTCAAAAGTAAGAAGACGAATGTGGGATTAAGGAAAAATCTACCATGTGATTTGTGAGGTGTAACTCTGCATAGGCATTTAGGTAATCAAGAGTGGCTCTATCACTATCAACGTGACCTAAGATAGTAGACTTATTCTCAGCTATGTGCGTTAGAAGAGGGTTTGATGATGTTTTCTTTACTAACAGTTCAGTATGAAGGGATACCATGAAACGGGTGTCTTCCAACTCACTGTTTGGAGTGAAACGTGAAGTTGAGGTTGCTATCGAGTTTGCAAGAAGGTTTTGTTCTCATGGGATTGCCTCAATGGATATGAAGTTAAATCCTTTGCTCAAATCTAATACTATTGTTTTGTAGAGCTGTAAGTGTTCAGCTCTAGTCTCATACACCTCAGAGACTTGGTTTGCTACTAATTATGAGTCTCCTAACACTCTGATGTCATTAACATTGATCCTTTTAGCTATGATGAGACCAAGGAGGAGGGCTTCGTACTCAGCGCCATTGTTTATACATTTGATATTTAATTTAAAGGTGAATGGTAGGATCTTTCCCTCAGGAGAAGCAGAGATCACACTTGCCCTAGCCCCATAACAACATCTAGCTCCATCAAAGTGGAGAGTCCAATGTTTACTAGGAAAGATGGGTGTTGAGACATTCTTTGCGTCTGTTTCTTCTGTTTCGGTTACTTCTACCATGTAAAGTTTCTCTGCTGGAAGAAAACCAAATCCTAGGGTACATACCATACCTGTGGAATCAAATGGCAGGAAAATTGGCAAATCTTGCTCTAGCAACTCAACAATTTTTGCAGTAGTTCCTAATGATACTATTTCTACAATGTTAGCTTCATCCTTGAGGGCTGGGATGCTCTTGACTAGGTTCGTAATTTCTAGTTCTATTGTAGGTATCAACTTTTCTTCCGGTTTTGAGTTGGTTGGTTTGTTGGGAGTTCAAACTCAGAGTGAATGCCTGGCCTTTTCTTCAGGTCTGCTAGATGTATATCGAACGGTTTTGGATCACCTTTTGCTATGAATATCTTTCCTAAGTGCAAGAATCTTATTTCTTGAAATAACGTAGAAGGGATTGCCTTCATACGGTGTATCCATGGTCGGCCGAGGATCATATTATAGTTGGTTTCCTGATCTATAATATAAAACTCAGTGAGGATTTTTTTGGGTCCTAAGGTGACTGCTAGTATTATAGTCCCAATCAAAGTGGCTTTAAGGCTATCATAGCCTCTTAGTGTATTATGAGTCCTGGAATTGGAATTGAAGGTATATAAATAGGCCAAGGCCACCCCCCCCTCATTAGATAGAAAGAAGTAGTGAGAAATTATTGTAGAAGTGTGACAAGGGAAGGCCATCATTTAAAAGGTGTGTTGAGAAGCCATAAGAGGCGTCATTGATAAGTTTACCATAGGGTCTTGTGAAGGACCTCATGGTGAGATTGTAACAATTCATGTTATTATTATATTGTACTGTGATATTTCAGATTTGTCATTCTTCGTCTTATCATAGTAATGGATTCTTGTATTCGGTTGTGTTTGTTTCCAGATAATCCACCAAATAAAGGCTGTGCATTAGTAAATAATGATCGCACGAGGCTGTTACCAGAGGAGAATATCATGGTGACCGGATTGTGCTGACATTTGGTTCGTTGCCGGGGACCATTCCTCGTTAGTGGGATTTTCGGAGAGATATTCCCACAAAGTCAAAAAAATCAATTGGGGTTAACCTTTGTTTTTTAATGTGCATAAGTAGTTTACCATGGTAAAGTACTTTTTTACCGTGAATAGTAGTTACCATGATAAAGGTCTTTGCTTGTGACTAGTATTTTACAGTTAAAGTCACTTTTTAAGTGATAGTATTTATGCAGGTAGTAACTCACTTCGCGTTTTACTGTGATAGGTTTACCCCAGTACAATCAGTTGTTACCGTAATAAGTACAAGTTTTACCATAGTTTACCGTGGTCAGTTCTATAGTAATTCCAATTTATTGTGCACATAAGTATTGTTGATTGTTTGTACTTGTGGGTTGGTCTTCACGGTGGTTACTTTTGAAAATGGGAAGGATTCCGGTTTTTTCAGTCAATCTAATTAAGATGCGTCTTCTTTCATTCAAGAGTTTTAAGCGGCTTTGTATTTGTACTGGCCTTATAAGACACGGGAAAAGGGACTGAAAATTTTGTTTGTTACCGTTTGGGCTGGGTCAACCTTAGGTGGTTTGAAACACTAGGTGATAATGTGAAAAATTCATGGGATTTATAACTGAAAGTTTTCTTGAAGAATTGGTGAAACAACAGAGATATGCAGATCTCATGATTGATATCACAAAGCTAACCCAAGGAAGGAAGGAGAAGATAAGAGATTATCATGCTCGTGTTCTAGAGCTAAGGAGGAAGCTCCATGCCCAGAATCCAGAAGGAAGGATTAGCGGATGGGTTGATGAATGGCATGATAATCTCCTATATAAGCCACTTCATTCTTGGGATGAAGCCAGAGATCAGACAACGAGTGAAGTATGACCGCCCAGCTACCATTGAACAAGCAAAGGAGATTGCAAGAAGGCAAGAAGAAAGCATGGAAGAGGAGCCCAAGAATTGTTGTTAAATAGAGCCTACACCAGCACCTTTGGTCCAGAATCCACAACCACTCCCGGTGAGCACAAATATTTCTCCTAGTACATCTACTGAGTATGAAGATCTGCTTAGGAAGATGGGCCAGTTAACTATTAATCTTCTTCAAGGAAAGGAATTTAGTTCTCAGGGAGGAGATAGAGGTCCAAAAAGAAATATTTCTGAAGTTGTTTGTTATGGTTATTATAAAAAGGGTCATTATAAGTATAATTGTCCAGATAGAGCTTCTACATCTAGTACAAGAGATAATGATAAAGGAAAAGCACCTGTGAATTCTCTGATGTAGTAGATAAGAGTAGACATAATGAAGTAGATGTGTTTGTAACAAAAAGAAAGAAAGAAAAGATAATCAAGATGGAACTGATCCTAAGAAGATGAAAGGAGAAACAAGTAAGAAACATAGGAGAAGAAAGTTGGGTGTGCAGGATTTTTCTGATTTCACAGGGGCAAGGACCATACTCCATCTTGGAAGATCTGTCCAAAAGGCCTGCAAATATTACATATGGTCAACTCTTGGCTATGTCTTCTGAGAAGAGGTGGGAGTTGCGAGGTGGACTCAATGCTCGAAGAAGGAAGGAGGTTGAGGTCCTTGTTTTGGAGGCAGAGGCAGATTCCTATGCTCCACAAGCTGAGGTATTATGTAATGGTATTTCAATTCATGATGTCTTAGTTGATGGAGGTTCTGCAGTTAATGTAATGACCGAGTCTGTAATGAATATGTTGGGTTTAAAAATTGATCGCCCTTCAACAGTTATGTTAAGGTCATTAAATAAGGGAAAAACTAAACCAGAAGGTGTAGTTTAAAATGTGGCAATATCTATTATGGGTGTTGTATGTGTGGTAGACTTTCAGGTGATGAAAAATGGTACTGTTACGTACCCAATGCTACTGGGAAGACCATGGCTAAGGAGAGTTCATGCAAGAAACTACTGGAATGAAGGTTTCATGACATTTGGACGTGGTAGAGAGAGGGTGAAGATAAACGTGATCCCTCGACATCATAAAGTAGAACCTGTAGATTCAAGTGATGAAACTGATGATTGGACATCCTCTGATTACTCTAGTACCAGTGAAGTGGACACTGAAGATGAAGAAAGTGAGGTTGATGTTTCAGTCATGGATATTCTTCCAGTCACACCAACCCAGGACCCCATAAAATTATTTGAAGAAGAAGTTGATGATCGTCTCCAACAAATAAAGATTGGTGATGTTGTGATGGAGAGTGAGAAGGAATCCTACCTCCAGCTCTTTCGAAGGTACATACACCTATTCACTTTTGATTACAAGGAACTCCGTCAAGTAAGTTGGGTAGAACATTGTATTGAGCTGGTAGATGGTGCTAAGCCCATAAAGCAAATGCCATATAGAATGAATCCTAATTTTTCTAAGACTGTAAAAGAAGAAATAAATAAGTTGCTTGATGCAGGATTCATATTTGTTGTGGAGAATTCAGAATAGGTTTCTCCCATTGTGATCTCAATAAAAAAGAATGGGAAGCTACGCATTTGTGTTGATTACAGGAAGCTCAATAAGGCAACAAAGAAAGGATCATTACCCTTTTCCATTTTCAGATTAGATCTTGGACGAAGTAGCTGGCCAGGAGTGTTATAGTTTTACTGATGGATATAGCGGCTACAACCAAGTTCGTATAGCAGAGAAAGATCAGTTGAAGACCACGTTCACCACTCCTTGGGGAATGTTTGCTTATAGAGTTATGCCTTTTGGGTTGTGTAATGCCTCCAGCAACATTCCAGCGTTTGATGAATAGGGTGTTTCAACCCTACATTGGGACCTTCATCAGAGTATTTCTGGATGATTTTTACATCTATGGGAGCAAGTTGGACCACCTGCACCAGATGGAGACAACATTTCAAAGGTTAGATGAAGCACAAGCCTCACTAAACCCTACAAAGTGTCTCTTTGGATGTTCTAAAGGCGTTTTGTTAGGGCATGTTATATCCAGAGATGGTATTGGTACTGATCCTGATAAAGTTTCAAAAATCAAAGATTTACCATTTCCTATGAATAGAAGTAAGTTGAGATCATTTTTAGGCCATGTGGGTTACTATAGAAGGTTCATCAAGAATTTCTCAAAGATTGCACAACCACTAACTAGGAAATAAGGCGCATGAAGCTTTTGGCCAACTGTAGGAAGCTCTGGTGTCTTCACCTGTTTTGAAGAATCCAGATTGGAGCAAGCCATTCATGTGTACACTGATGCCTCATATGCAGCACTAGGAAGTACTTTGAGCCAAAAGGATGAAAAATGGGAATGACATCCAATTTACTTTGGGAGCAGACAAATGAGCAGTGCTGAGGTAAACTATACTGTAACTGAAAAAGAGGCTCTGGCTATCATTTTTGCTGTAAAGAAGTTTAGAAATTACTTGCTAGGGCAGAATTTATAGTTGTAACAGATCATCAGGCTCTGAAATATATTGTCCAATAAGCCTAACCCATCAGGGAGAATAGCAAGATGGATAATTTTGCTACAAGAATTTGAATTGATATTATAGATAGGCCAGGAAAGAAGCATGTCAATGCAGATGCACTCTCTCGAGCCTATGATGGTTTATGATCATCTTGTGATGATGATGATTTTCCCGATGCAGCATTGTTCTCCCTTGACACAATCCCTAGTGAATACATAGATATTTGGAATTATCTGAATGAATTCAAGTTTCCTGATGGTGCCAATGCCAAAGACTAAGAGAAAGATTACTCAAGCCAGTCGTCCATATTCTATTCTGCATGGAGCATTATTTCGAATAGGACCTAATGGACAGTACAAGAGGGCAGTTGGACGTGATCAAGGAAAGGAGCTGCTAGAAGAATTCCAAAATGGTACATGTGGAGGGAACTTCTCTAGACAACTTACAGTAAGAAGGATCTTGGATGCAGGTTATCACTGGCCCACTCTTTTTAAAGATTGTTATAATTATTGTAAGACATGTGATATTTGTCAAACACATGGTAACCGTAAGACTTCATCAGCTCCATTATGTCCTATTCTTGCACTTGGTCCCTTTGAAAAGTTGGGAATAGACATTGTAGGTCCACTTCCAAATACATCACGCCAAAATAAGTATATTGTAGTTGCCACATATTATTTAACCAAGTGGGTTGAAGCTAGGCCATTAAAAACAGCTTCCATGGATGAAGTGGCAAGGTTCATATATGAACGCATTGTCACCAGATTTGGTTGTCCATTAGAAATTGTAACAGATCAAGGAAGCCACTTCATTAATGAGGTGGTAGAAGCCCTAGTCAATAAGTTTTCTATTAAGCACAGGAAGGCAACAACATACAAGCCAAGCACAAATGGACAGGTGGAACAACAAATTTTGTGCTGTGTCAAATCTTAGCAAAAGATGCAGCCTTGCAGGTACATAAATGGGATAAAAGGATTCATGCAGCATTGTGGGCATATAGGGCAACATCAAAGTCAGCAACAGGATACTCCCCATTTCAGTTGGCCTATGGCATTGATCCAGTTCTTCCTATTGAGTTTGATATTCCCACTGTGAGAGTTATGAAAAATGAAAGGATGGATGAAAGTGATTCTGTAAAAGAAAGGTTGGTACATCTTCATTTGCTAGAGGAAATGAGGGAAATAGCAAAGGATACAAGCCATAAGAAGAAAATGAAGCAGAAGGAATACTTTGATCAAAATATCCGATGGTCTCCATTTCATGTGAATGACTTGGTCCTAGTATATGATTCCAGATACAAAAAAAGAAGACAGAGAAAATTTCTTCCAAAATGGATGGGGCCCTACAAAATAGCAGCTGTGCATGAAAATGGTATATACCGACTGGAGGAATTGGATGGCACTCCCATTACGAAATGGGTCAACCACGACAAGTTGAAGATTTTCCAAGCACCAGAATAGTCTACTCCGAGGACGGAGTATAAGCTAGGAAGGGGGAAGATGTCAACACTAAAATTTTCCTCCATAATTTCTATTTCATTAATGTATGTATTAGGAATACGATGTTGTTAAGTATAATTAGTAGTAGCATCTGATAGAAGATAACGGCGCCGTCAGTACGGTGTCGCCAATAATGTGGAGTACGGTAACAATCAAAGTACAATAGGAATGTTGTAAAAAGTAAATATTTGTCGTAAGTGGTCCGGTAATTCTAAAATGTCAAAGTTTGGGTAATTAGAGAAGTAGGATCTACATGATTAGGAATTAGAAATATTATATTGGTAATAAGGACAAGGAGTGAGGTCATAAATATTTTGTGTATTTTATTTGTAAAAAGTCTAAAAATGTGGAGCCCATGTAAAATGATAAGGTTTATCTTATCTTAAGAGATAAGCTTACATGTACAGATAAGAGTTAAGTTATGGAATATGATTCATCAGAGTGGATTTCTTATCCTACCTTAGAGATAGGATGGATAAGCCTGGAAGTTCTATAAATAGAGAGGCCACCCCCCTCATTTAGCATAGAAAGAAGTAGTGAGAAATATTGTAGGAAGTGTGCAAAGGAAGCCATCAGTTAAAAGTGTGTTGAAGAAGCCATCAAGAGGCGTAATTGTAAAGTTTCTCCCATAGTCTTGTTGAAGTACCTCATGGGTGAGATTGTAACAATTTCATGTTAATATTATAATTTACTTTGATATTTCAGATTTGTCATCATTCCGTCTTATCATAGTCAATGGTATTCTTGTATTCGGTTGTTGTTTTGTTTCCAGATTACACTCCACCAAACTAAAGGCTGTGCATTAGTAAATAATCATAGCACGAGGAGTTCCCGGTGAAGAATTATCATAGTGCCGGATTGGTAATGACAGTAGATAAGATGAAACAGTTATTTTTTCATGTTGGGTTCACCAATTTTGTATGATGGAAAAGTGAAAAGCGAGAATGGGAATCTACAAGTAACTCTTCCTCGCACCCAGCCTCCTGAGGTCGTGTCGAGACAGCTGGTGGGGATGGAATATACATGGGGTGCAGACAAACTAGTTAGGAAATCTTATGTCTTCGATGCGCACTAATGGAATCTATGAATCTAAAGAAAAGAAGTCCCTCCTAACCTGAACTGACGTGATAGATCGTTCGGTGAGTATGATTGCTCGAAGGCTCCAATCAATATCAAGCTTCGGCGTGATCCGATCTATAGGTTGTGGAATATGTGGAAGATCACCATTGGGTGCTTCGTAGATATTCCCCTGACAGAGTCATGAAAATGGATGATGGATACATAGTGGATTCTATGGGCGATTCTCTGGTCTAGTCCAGAAATCCTTAGCTTGATTAGTTGTTATGTCTAGTGAGGATAGTTGTGCAATAATGTTTGGTGGAAGTGGAGAGGACCTAAATACTAATGTGCGTAAACCAACATCAATGTCTGATTGACCTGTGGGCCCGTTGGGTTGTGGGACTTGTGGATCACAACCGTAAGTTCATGGTCATTGTGGACCTCCTATGGTCATGTGCAGAATCAATCCCTAATCGCTAATATCTAGTAGTCATATGCCTTTTCGGCCTCTATGTTTAGAACTAAAAGTTACGCAATTTTCTCAGAGTATCTAACAGGCGTTTTGGCAACTTGAATTCTTGAGCTAGCGTCTATGTCAATGAGGATGTCTCCTGCGTCTGGCTGTGGGACCAAAGGATCACAATCGAACGTTTGCTCTCTTTTAAGCCCTTCAACAGTCATGCGAATATCTATTAAGCCAATCTGTAGTTTTTCTGATTTGACCAGAATGTGTGTGCTTTGTCGACTTCCATGTTTAGTCCTCTTAACTGTGAGTTGATTTCTTGTAGGTCAGTTGTTGTTTGAAAGACCTAAATTTTGAGATTTTGGTCTATGTCAGTTATTACTGTAACAATATTTGGTTGAGGCACGATTCGCTTGAATACATATTCGTTGGGCTCCCTAGGTCCCGTGATTGTCATACAAGATCAAGCAATATAAATCTAACTAAAGCAAAGTAATCTAATTATCCTTCTTGACGAACAAAACCTGCAACTCTAATGGCTTGAGACTAAAAATGAAACTATCCTACATCAATTGATTGTATGAAATAGTAAATAACACAGAAAAGAAGATCATGTGGCTTGTAAACAGCAAAATAAGACTAATTATGCATGCACCCAATGCACACTATTGAATTCTCTAAAAGAGAATGAAAGGATAGAAGCAACTCTATTCTGGAACTAGAATTATGTGGAAACATTTTGGCACGCTCGGTGGGACTTTATTTGGTTTCTTTTCTTTCTCTTGCTTGTTTTCATAATAGGGAGCACACTTGCTGTTTCTTTCTTCTAAAATATTCACAAAATAGTTTGTCATTTTGGGTAACATAATTTGTCTTTTCTTCACAAATCTTTGCCTTAGTGAAAGTCATCTTCTTTTCTTCATCGAATATCATTTTCGATTTAGGTTTAAAAACGTGCATCACTTCTTGTGTTGTTGTTTTTAATTCTATGAACTTGAGATTAAGTAACAGGTCGTACACGTGGGGGTGATATCCACGGTGTTGACAAGAAATTACTCTTACTCCTGCAAACACAAACCAAATCCACACATCATAATCTCACAACACTCAAACATCCCCCCTTTCCCCCCTTTCCCGCGGTATTCCTCCACCCATTGAGGTAGCCCTTACCAGCCAAAACAAACTTGACATCTCCTTAGGTCTTTTGTTTAGGATTGACATTCATTTTGGCATCTAGGCATAAGCCCAAAAGTGATTAAAACTAATCCTAGGGTTAGTCTCTTGATTTGCTTATGCATCTTGCTTGTTTCTGTGTTTCTTTCAGTCCTATTTCTCTGTTTATATCCGTCTCAGTTATCACTTCAGACATTTTGGTGGGTATACTAAGCCTTGTTATCCCCAAACCAGCAACCTCTTACATTCTCTCTTTGCCTTCACAGTGACCGGCACTGGTCCTATTCTACCGACATCGGTTACCTGACCGATGCCGGTTACAGTCTGAGCGACATCAGTTACTGTGTTTTACAGTTCCCAACAAACCAGTAACCTACCAATTCCAACATTTTGTTGTGTTTTATGTTCCTGATTGACTAATTCTCTGTTGTATCCTCTTGTCCATGGTTGTTATCACCCGGCAACAAGCCGTAGCCATGGTTTCACATGCTTGTTCCGTGTCTTTGCCTGAGTCACCCCCTTCGCATCCTATGGGGAATCCTACAGACACCAATGCTTTTCCCAAGATCTTTGTCGGAGATCTGGATTTTGCTAAATTTTGGGATGCTAATCTTGGCACCGTACAGTATTATTTGTCTCATACCCTTGACCGTACACCCGACGGTCATCTCCTCTTGGGTATGCCTATTAGTATAGCCACCCACTTAGCTCCTTCCCGACCTAATAACTCCGCCTCACCGTCTTCATCCTTAGCCCTGTCTCCTAGCTCAGTGGCTTCGGTGGTTCATACTGCACCAATTAGCTTTCCTCTGGTTAATCTGGGGCCCCACATATCACTACCGTCCACTTCCCCTACCTCATCTCTCTCGTAGGTTACCTCTTTCATAACTTGTTCTCTACCACCTATTCACACGAGCTTTCCCTCTCAGGCTCCGCCCACCTTTTCATTTCCACAACCTCATCCAGTGGCCTCAACATCTTATATAGGACATCCTTATTCGGTCGCCCCAACACATTCATCATTGATACCTTATCCACATTTAATCCCACCATTGTCTAGTAGCGGATCTTGGCCTAATCCTCCTCCATTTACAATGACAACACCATCATCTAACCCAACCAATGATTTAATTAAATAGATGATGGATAAGATGCAAAATCTTGAGGCTTTTGTTTCAAGAAACCGTAACACCCTGACATACGAGCAAGTTTGTTGGGAGCCTATTCACCCTTTTATCCCCCTTCATACGTATCCTCCTCAATGTAATTACCGAAATTTACTCGCTTTAATAGTAAGGAGGGCCCTCAACAACACTTGTGATCATTTAGACATGCCTGCTATCTGATTGCTCATGACGATGCCTTACTACTCCGTACCTTCCCTATGTCCTTATCAGGACCTACCTTGGAGTGGTACAGTGCTTTAGCCCAGCACTCAATCTTCTCCTTTAACTAGTTAGCCCAATCTTTCTTAGATCACTTCTCCATCAATATTGCCAAGAAAGTATCTATTACTGACCTCTATGCCATCCGACAATTTGAAGACGAGTCTATCATTGATTTTGTTGGACGATGGCGGGGCCTCATCAACCAACTTACTTATGCCTTACCTCAGGCCGAGCTCATCGAACTTTTTACGTGGGCCTGCGCTAAACACATTTCTCCCACCCTCCAAATTCAAACTTTTCACACCTTTGATGAGGCCTTTACCATGGCTCGGAAACTAGAGATTCAGGCCTTAGAGGAGGAGAAATTGAAGTTGCGTAACAAAAACTCAAATTTACGAACCCAAGACTCCACCAACAAGCCCAACACCACCAAATCTCACACATCGGCCACTTCAAAATCAAAAGGAGCTATACATGCGGTGACGGTCAAATCTCAAGCACCATCTTATACCCTGCCAAAATCCACCTATAAGTATAAAGCTGAGCCCATCAAGTACACTCCCTTGGGAGAAACTTATAAAGTGATCTTGGACAAATTTCTTAAAGTAGGAGATATCACCTTGCCTCCTGTTAAACCTCACTCCGGGTTTGATTCCGCCCATGCTATACCTTCTTGGTATAAATAAAATGACTTTTGTAACTTCCATCGCGTGAAGGGACACAGCCACGAAAACTACAAGATGTTGAAAAACATAGTGCATGAAATGGTTGATGCAGGGGATATAACCCTCGATAATCCTAATGCCCCTGCTAATCAAAATTTAAAAATCTTCAACAAACCATTCCTCTAACAGTAACACAAACCAAGAAACCTTAGCCGAGGAGAAGAGTGTGCATGAGATCCATGTGGTTTTCAACTCCCAACCAAGGGCTTCCATCGAAGAAATTCTGAATCGAGCCTCTTCATCGACGCAGGAGCCCTCACCCCCTTCTCCTTTATCATAACAAGAGGATAGTCCCGCTATTACTTTACCCATAAAGGAATCAACTGCCCAAATTTCTCTTCTCACAGAAGAGCCTTCTTACACCACATCCCTGCAAGACTATGAGCAGATGTTATCCAACTTATCTATTGCCCAAACATCTCCTTCCACCACTCTTGCTGCAAAAGAAGAAGGATCGCCACTTTTTCTGTCATTCTTAGAAGAGAAATCCCTCGAGCCTACATCACCAAATTCCTTAATCATGACAGATCCTCTAGAACATGCCCTCCTCCCTATCATTTCTTCATCGCCTAAATCTTTCCAGCGATCGGTTGACCCCTTAACACCCATTGATACAGTGCCTCATTCGCCCCCTGTATCACACCCCCAGTGGATCGGAATCACAACCCACTTCTCTTCCATATCAAAATGCCTGTCCATATGTGAAGATTGTCATCCCCCAGAAGATAGATGACTCTTATGGGCACGTTTGAGAACACCATGCTCTACTCAATTGCAAATGGCTAATCCAGAAACCTTTACCATATACCCAAAATTTTTACAAAATCTCATAATTCCTATATCCTCACCTCCACCCCCCTCATCTCTACCGAATACCTCATCCATCTCTATCAACCTAACCAAACCTACCCCTATGCTTGGAACTTTGCGAATACCTAGCCTGATGCACACACCTAAATGGTTAGACTTATCTAAAAATAAATCCATCAATCCACCTAGGAGACAGGCCCAATCTCCTCGACTCTAATCTATGCCTCTGCCATACCTAAAACCCTCACCCTCAATCACACCAGTACAGCAAGCCATAGACTTCATCCCTTGCCATCACATATTACCTTCTATATTGGGGCCTAATCTCTCTACCTTGCCTCAATACACCATGCCTTCCACATCTTCTTTAACACGACCAGTACCTTCTACACCTATAATAGAAATCCACAGGCCTCGCAACACTGTTGCCCCAAGTATCTTGCCTACCTACCAACCCTAAGCAAACTTGATCGTTGAAGGAGTTGTTTGCTACTGCTCCTCTTTCCCCATGGTTGTTTTCTGCCACCACATCATCTGTGGCCTCATCATCTAACCAGCTAAACATGACTTCTACACGAAGAAGAAGCCCATGCCTAGTTCAACCTGATTCATCAAAATCCCTTTCGTAAACCACCACCCGTAGGAACCACTCGTACCCAACCATTATCAAAACAATCAATAATCTCACCCACTCAATCAATAGCCTCATCATTCATTTGACCCATTCAAAGGATCTTATGCCAAGATCCTTGATATGCTGGTAGGGGATGCGACCATTTCCCTACCCCCACTCAGACCCTATGATCCATCTAAACCTTGACCTATAGGTTATGATGAATCTAAAATCTGCAGCCTACCACCGCACACTAGGACATAATGTAGTAGGATGCAATGCTTTGAAATCCATCCTTCGCCAATCACCTATCTCGGATAGAAAATCTTAGAAAGACAACTTACAGAGGGACAAAGCCCCTAGCTTCAATCCCTTCTCCAATACCACCTATCCTCGCCTCGACAAAATCTATCATCATTGCAAACCCCGCCTCTTGAAAACAATGACTTATCCCTTTCTTCTTCCTCATCTCACATTTATGAGATCAACATGATTAGCATTACTACTTGAGGTTAGAAAAATAGTGGAAAAGATAAAGAGAACACACCGGTGGTCTCTCTTTCTCCTTCTGCCATCCTGATCACACCACCACCTAAAGTGGTTATTCGTGGACCGGCCTATCTAGTCTCTAATGGAGCTTACCCATTGATACTATGATCAAACAACTTCACCAATCTCCTATAAAAATGACACTTCATGATCTCATTCAAACATCTGAATCGCATTGACAAGCTCTAATTGAGATCCTTCAAGGGATAGAAGTCCTACCTAATGAAACCTTTCCCATCACCTCCATCTTCACACCTAACCACATTGGCTCTCTCACTAAATGACCTACCTCCACAACCACCTCTGTCCCTATATAGCAAGCCGCTGTTGTCATTTTTTTCTGAAGAAGAAATTTTCATCTTTGGTGCAGAAGATCCTGACCCCGCTCTTTTCATCTTGGCTTATGTCTAGGACATCCAGGTACGTCATGTTATGACTCGATGGGGGCACTAGCTTAAACATCATCTCTTCCAAAGCCTTTCAACAGATGAATATCCCTCCTAGCTGCATGTGTGCCAACCCCACTATGTTGCGCTCATTCAATGATGCTATTACTTCTACCTTAGGCACCATGATCCTTAACGTTCATGTAGGGCCACATACCTTACCTGAAACTTTTCTATGTCCTTGAAGGAGAATTCTAATACAACATGTTGTTAGGCCACCCTTGGATCCGGGCTATGGGATGCGTTCCCTCCACCTTACATAGATGCATCAATTTCAAGTATGAAGGAAATTCATATGCCATCACAGCTGATGCTTCCCCCTTCAAAACCTGTAATATGGTATACCACCCTAAAGATGTGCTTGTACCCATCAAGACACCGATCGATCCAACACAACCATCTACTTCAACCACGCCTTTAAACATCTACCATAGCCACACGCACACCTTCCAACCAATGAAACCACCGACGCAAATACTTCTTCCTTTCCTGCGGACAACATCCCAACCTCAGATCCCTTGGTAGGTGTTTTTCAATGCCTTACGCTAGGGGATTACTACCTATACAACGTTAGCACCTTCCATACCCAACAAGAGGATGGACAGTTACAGGCACATCCTACCTGCGACCGTCGTGTGGGGGAGGTGATCTCTTATGGACAACCTAATTTCCACACCAACCTAACATATAGGGGTGTTGACACATCCTCTATCACCCCTAAACCTCCCCTTGGTGTGGTTCCCTTCCAATCATATTTTTAATATCTAACCAACTGTCGTTTCACCCTTACCTTTCTTGACACACTGTGCTTGGAAAGGTTTTGGTTTTAGTCTTTATGAGCAAGGACGACATATGGTTATTCCCATAACAACACGCAAACACAAAGACTGTAGTGGTCTTGGGTTTTTTGAAACACCTACACTAAAGAAACCTCGTGTCAATTGTATCCAGGAAGAAGACGAAGTCACCCATTCTGAACAATTATCACCAATTTTACCATCTTCACCAACGGAGTTGATAGACCCAGAATCTATCCCTCCTAACTTTTCTTTTCTATGAATGTTATCTTCCTAGGTCCTCTCACTTATCAACGCGATGGTGAGGACCCATCTTCTCTCCCCCTTTTATATCCAGACATGATCGAAGAAGACCTACCTTCGATTAATGTTGTGGAGTGCCAAGATGATGACTCCATCCTCACCTACCTTGGTGCGGATGACTCTTATATTCAACGTGCCTTACCATCTAAAACCCAAACCATGTTGAATGAGTCGACTATAGAAATCAACATCCACACGGAGGACTGATCCTCACATTGTAAAGATCGGAAAATCTCTCAACGCATCAGAATAAGCCACCTTCACTACCTTTCTCTGTGCCTGCAATCAAGCTTTCGCTTGGTCCTACGCCGACATGCCAGGAATCGATCCGGACATTGCTGTCCATAACATCACTCTGAAACCAGACTCCAAACCAGTTAAACAGAAGCTGAGAAAAATGCATCCACGCATTTCTCTCTTGGTTAAAGAAGAGCTTCAACGACTCCTTTCTGTCTCTTTCATCTTACCTATTGACTATCTACAATGTATTTCTAATGTTGTACCTATCACTAAAGTGACGGGGGGACTTCGGATATGTATGGATTTCTGAGATCTTAACCTCGCTTGCCCAAAGGACGAATTCCCCCCTACCTAGCATTGATCAACTTGTTGATCTCACTGTGGGCCATGAGATGATTTCTCTCATGGATGGTTTCTCGGGATATAATCAAATTTTAGTAGCCCCGGCCGATCAACATAAAACCACCTTCATTACCCCCTGGGGCACCTTCTGCTATCGTGTCATGCCATTTGGCCTTAAGAATGCTGGTGTGACCTATCAGCGGGCTATGAACTTACATTTTTCATGACATTATGCACACTATCCTTGAGGATTATGTCGATGATCTTCTTGGAAAATCCAAACATCGTAGTGAACATCTCGATGTTTTAACCATTATTTTCGATCTGCCTGTTACAATACTATGTTCGTCTTCAGCCAAAGAAATGTTTCTTTAGCATCCTTTCAGGAAAACTCCTTGGCTTTATCATCTCTTTACGTGGCATTGAGGTCAACCCCACTAAAGTCAAAGCTATTTTAGAAATGCCCCCACCCACTAACCTAAAACAATTGCGTAGTTTGCAGGGAAAACTCCAATCTATCCTTCGTTTCATCTCACAACTCTCGGATCAATGTCAACCTTTCCATCATCTCCTTAAAAAGGACATTGTCTTTCAATGGAGCGAGGAGTGCCACAAAGCCTTTGAGGCTCTTAAAACTTATCTCTTACAGCCACCCATGCTTATCCCACCTCAGGATGATCACCCTTTCTACCTTTACCTTTCTGCCACCGACCATGCTGTAGGAGCCATGCTCGCACATCGTGACTCCGAGCATCGAGAACAAGCAGTTTATTACATAAGCCATACTCTTGTGGATTACGAAACTCGGTATACACATGTCGAAAAGTTGTGCCTAGCCCTATCATTCGTGGCCACCAAACTCCGACATTACCTCCTGAATCACAAAACTTTTGTCATCACCAACGCTGACCCCATACATTATATGTACACCAAACCTCATCTAAACCAACGCATCGCCCGATGGCTTATGCTCCTCGCTGACCTCGACCTTGAGTTCGTACACCAGAAATCAGTCAAAGGACAAACTATCGCAGACCAACTCGCGGAAGCCCCTTTACCTGGGGAACAATTTACCAATTTTACTTTCCCTGATGAACTCATCGCAACTCTTTCGCTCAATGATGACATCTTATCCGATGACTCTCTTCTTCGATGGATCTAAATTCCAGCATGGTGGGAGGGGTGCAGGCATTGTTCTCATTCCTCTTGAAGGTGAACCTATGCCTCTTTCATTCAGGCTCGATTTCCCCTGCACTAACAATACAGTGGAATACGAGGCCCTTGTTTTGGGTCTCCACATTGCGTTACACTTAGGTGTGAAGTCTATTAACATTTTCGGTGACTCTCAATTGGTAGTAAATCAAGTCACTAGCATCTACCAATGTAAAAATGAGGAACTTCAAAAGTACAAATGTTACGTAGATTCACTTTTGACCTTATTTACTCATTATACTATCCAAACCGTTCCACGCTCAACTAATAAATTTGCGGATACTATGGCTTGCTTGGCCTAGCAAATTCCTGCATCACCAACTGATTCTGACATATTTGTCTTGGTCCAACAACTCTTTTCCCCATCTTACTTAGTCCCAAATGTTTGTATGGTAAATAATTCATCTGCTGACTCGCAGGATACATGGTATCACCAATTTCATGACTACCTTACAAACTCTGTTCTCCCACCTAACCTTAATAGTAATGGCAAACGCACTTTTCTTAAAGGTGTTTCTCGTTATGTCATCATGGGGGGACTCCTCTATAAATGTGGCTTCGATGGTATCCTCCTTCGATGTCTAACCAGTGCTGAAGTCACTCATACCATCCAACAAGTCCATGACGGAATTTGTGGTGGGCACTTTAGTGGCTTTGCCATGGCCAAGCGGATCCTTTGCCTAGGATATTATTGGCCTACTCTTAATAAATACTGATGTGAATATGTTAAGCGTTGTGTTATGTGTCAACAGCATGCCAACCTTCAACATACTCCTAGCCATCCGCTACAGGTCGCACGAGATCTTTGGCCTTTCTCACAATGGGGTTTGGACCTTATTGGTGAGATTCATCCACCTTCTTCGCAACGTCACCGTTGGATCATCACGGAAACCGAATATTACACTAAATGGGTGGAGGCCATTCCACTCATTTCAACCAAAAAGGAGAAAATTGTTGAATTCATCAATCATCACATTATTTGCCGTTTCGGTGTTCCTCATCGCTTGATAACCGATAATGGCAAATCTTTCAAAAATAAGCTGTTACGAGCCCTTTGTGACAACTTTGGTATCAAACTTAGCTTCTCGTCACCCTACTATCCATAAGCAAATGGTCAAGCCGAATCTTCTAACAAAACCTTAACCAAAATTCTCATGAAAGTTGTTAATGATTCTGGTCAAAATTGGCATGATCACATCCCCTTTGCCCTTTGGGCTTATCATACCAGCATTCGTACTTCCACTAATGCCACACCATTCTCTCTGGTGTATGGTACCGAGGTTGTCTTGCCTCTCGAAATACAAATCCCTTCCCTCAGAATATCTCTCCAGGATATTCTCACCAATGATGACTTCCGCCAAGAGCGGTTAGCCCAATTGGAGCTTCTTGATGAGCGTCGTCTTACCACTCTTGACCACCTTCAAATTTATCAAAAGTGCATCAAGCATGCTTATGATAAGAGAATTCATGAGTGTACCTTTAAAATTGGTGATCTTGTCCTCAAAGAGAATCAACATGTAACCAAACTAGAAAAGAGAAAACGTGGAAAATTTGCTCCTAATTGGATTGGGCCTTACATTATCACTCACACTTATGGATTCAGGTACTTATCGTTTAGCTTCACCTAATTGGATTGGGCTTAATGGTACTTAAACCTGAACCTGAACCCCTTAATGCCTTGCATCTCCGACCATTCTACTGTTGAATTTAGTGTTACATCACTTCTTATCTACCTTGCGCTCGTCCCTTGAGCTCATTTACCACCTCATACACCTTTTTTCATGCATCTCAAAGTAGAATCAAGCTCACATGGTTTGATCATCACCTCCTCTTAAAGATGCCTTCTCCTTTTTAGTCTGGTCCATGACTTAAAAGTATCAAAATAACAAGTTCTCAATTATACAATTCTGGGATATTCTTGAGTCAAACTTCCTGCAAAACTAGATGCTTCATGCCAAACAGACATCTAGACCTCTAAGCTATAAACTAGACTGCTCCCTCGAAGGACAGCTATGTGCAAAAGCCACATCTGCTACTATAACTAGACTGCTCCCTCGAAGGATAGCTATGTGCAACGCCGTGTTTGCTACTATAAGTAGACTGTTCCCTCGAAGGACAACTATACAAAGTCAGCCTCTATCAGAAGCTTCTCGCATTGATCAGCTTCGTGAAGACCTCAAGAACAACAAAATGCATATCCCATATAGACTTCCCGCATCGATCAGTCTATATCCAGAAAAAATCAAAGCAGTATTCAAAAGTACTTTTGAGTCATGGACTTGTCTATTTTGGTTTGGTTCTCTTCCGTCAGAATAATCACCTTATAACAAGTTCTCTGTGCCCCTAACAGAAACAAAACTATTCCATCCACCCCTCCTCACCATTCTTCACAATAACAAAACTCAAGGGATATGCGTATATCCGATATATTTTGATTATATAACTCTTTTCACCTATCGACTTCTCGCCTATGCAAGGTACCTAGGGATTCAAGCTCATCCTACGATAATACATGGTTTGTTTAGCTCTTTCCAACTATGGGACACTTTTTACCTCTTTTACCCGAATCTAGGATTGTGTGTTGACCTTAATTAGGACACGGTTTCCTATGCTTGGGTAAGCTAACCCTCACTTCACCTATACCCACACCCACACCAACAACATTACTCTACCAACATCAAATTTTTACCAACCAACAAATTGCCTAACCACAAACTAAATTACCTGAATTCACCTCTCCCTGGTCCTAAGGGAGAACTACATCGGTCTGAGGCCCCTCCTTGCTTTGTGCAATGGGCTATGTAGGCAACACTTAGGAGACATGGGGTCTCCCAAGGTTAGCTCGACCATCCCCTACCATAACCTATCATGTGTTGTGTTTTCTTTAAAACTATAAATATTTTCACGTATTTATATTGATAACACTCACCTTTGTCCTTTATCAATCCAAACATTCAAAACACAAACATTCTTATTATTATCACAAACTCAAATCAACATACATATTCCATTTTATTTAGATGTTAAACAAATACATCTTCTCTATCATCGACGTGTAGGTCGGAATCTTTATTTATTCTTCTACCCCTATGTATGAAACTCACTTAGACCCCCGTGCCTCGTCCCGAACCAGGAAGTGATGGTGATCGTCGATGCCACTCACCTGGCCTCTCCATACTCAAAGGTACCACTGCTATTGGTTCCTCCCACTGATCCACCAATCTCTCCTGTAACATACGAATCTGCCCTCTCGCATGGAGGACTCTTGCCTCTAGTCTCTCCACTCGAGACTGCGAAGCCTCTAACAATCCCGTGGTCTCGTTCACCTGTGTTTGAAGCTGGTGAACTAAACCCTATAGGCGGTCTCTCTCCACGGTAATCACAGCTATGTCAGGATGATCGGCCCTCTCATGTGTATCTCACAGCTCTGCTGCCCACCATAATCTATAAGACTCTGTCACTCCTGCATCCATTACCCTGCGATCGGCTGCTGTCTCTTCTGGTCCTTCTGGAAGTGTCAGCCGTGGAGGTGAGAATGGTGCCTCGGCGTCGATCCTCCTGTATGGTCTATGAGCCATGGGTATATCCTGAACAAATCCAAATTATCGCCACACGCGATCTAGAGGAATCCTCTTGTACTCACCTGGCCTATGTCCCGCGATCCACCTCAATCGCTCTACACCCCTCAAATCCTCAGCTATGTTCGTCGTCACCATATAGTTCCCATAAGGCCTCCAACGGATATCCACAATCGTCACCATCTCCCACATCTGCCTATAATACTCGGCGTCATCTGTCACGGTCTCAGATCTCGCCTCTTGCTCTGTCTGGACCCATCGCCTGAATCCCAACCTTTGCACTCCTGTCTCTCCTGCCTGGATGGGTCGGCCTATTGGTCGCACACACACAATGTGCTCATAGGCCCAACAATGTAATAAGTATGCACAATCCAGTGTAGTCCTGTGATTTCGCTTGCATGCCCATAAACCCCTGTATAGCTCCGCCAGATATGCGGGTGCCCATGCGAAAGTAACGCTCCCTTCTATCATTTCCTGAATAATACACATCAATGATTTTGGAAATCTTCCCCGTCTACTCTAGGTAATGCATAATACCCCACCGCTATCATTAATACCACGGCCAACCTTGTTGCCTCAGGGGTGTGCCGCAAACATTATACCATAAGTGAATGTCAAACCTCGCTGTGTCAAATCTCATGTGGCTGGACCAAATACTGCCGTTATCGCTGCGCACCGCATTAGGCCCTACCTGATACACTGGTCTTCCTGTAATTGGAAGTCTCAAAATTCGAAACACATCTTCTAACGTCACTGTCATCTCCCCTGTTGGCAGATAGAAGGTATTCTTTTCAGGATTCCATCTCTCAATCAGCGCCTACAACATAGCATGATTGCGTGTGATTTGTGAATAATAGTGGATTCCGCTTAACCCCACACGGTTTATTAATGCCCACTCAGCTGGTGTTACATCCGCTCGGACTTGTGACAACAAAGTTGGCACCCTATCATTCATCCTCAACCCTGCCTGTGCCTGCACACATCAAACCAACAAACAACAAATCAACAAATAAATTCCCACGTGTTTTTTATCACAATCCGTAACTTTACACAGTAACCGATATCGGTTATAGATAACCGATATCGGTTATTCCTAAACGATATCGGTCACTGTCAATTCCATCTACCCTGCTCAAAAACACCACCTATGATAACTTATTCGCTTGTTTGCGCCTCTCTATACCTAAAAACATATCTGAAACCCCTGATTACCTACCCCATAACACTCACCCCATCCCAAACCTTTTCCTATCACCTTTCTTTTTCATCTCTACCCACTTACCTTCCCACATCCTATTCATACGCATGCAAAAATTTAATTCCAACCAAAAATTATACCTCCTGGGATGCAGCAGTTTGAGGTGGAACCTGTCTTCCCTCTCCTCTCTGCCCGCTGGATGCTTCTCCTTGTTCAGCCATGTTCACCACCCTCTTCACTATTACTTGCCTTTACGCCTTCTTAATCCAAGCCCACGATCACTTTACCTGTCTCTTTCCTCCTTATCACTCAATTCTCCCATGCAATTACCTGTATCGACGTCAACAGCCTCGCATCTTCGTATTTAACATGTTGCATGACTCTAAAAATAAGATTTCAGTTGCCTCCCAAGCTTTTCTATTTTTAGAAAAGCTCATTTAAGAGTAACCGATATCGGTTAGCTAACCGGTATCGGTCAGGTTGTGACCGACATTAGTTATCTAACCGATATCGGTCATCTGTCTCCTCTTGCTTAAACCTAATCCTTTTCTTTGTTTTTTTAATTTTTTGGCAGAGCCCGCCTCTTTTCCCTGCATAAACGACATCACTATCAATATCCATCATCATAATAAACATCAACATTTCAAAACATATGCATATCATCCAAACATCATCAACGTCATCTATATATATACATCAAATTCCAATACCATCGACAAAACACATACAACATTTTAATATATGCATCAAATCAAACATTATACACACCATGTGGATCAAACTCATCATCTATATATATCCTCAAATCAATGTCAACATATACAAATTGCCCTGCATGGGGCCTCTATAATCCAAAATACAAAGTCGGCACGCAGGCCGCTGTCTCTGTCAAAATCTCGACTCGGCTCGCAGGCCGGTCTCTCATGTCAAAAATATACTCAGCTCGCAGGCCGGTATCAACTATACAAAATGTACTCGGCTCGCAGGCCGGTATATACAACAAAAATGCATACATAAATCCTATGAGGGCACGCAGGCCTCTATATACACACTCGGTTCGCAGACCGGTGTCTCTATCAACAAATCCTCTATCAAATCAACAAAACCCATCTCCGCTCCTGGGGTGACTCAGCTCTCTCCCCCTCCCTTGGCCCGTCCCTCAGCTGGCCCCTGTGCCGGATCTCGCCTCCTACCTGTAACTGACCCACCAGCTGTGGCTGCGGCCCCCTGTGACCTGTGACTCCGGGATGTCTCGGCTCTGTGAGCCGCATATGGCTGATACTCGGCACCGGTACCATCTAGTACATCTTGATAATAATGGGCCTCTGCTCTCGCCTCCATGTATCGGGCCCGTGCCACCATGGCTGGTGGGGCTGCTCCCCCGGCTCCTAATATAAGTGGGCCCTGCCCTGCCTGTACACCCTGACCCTGAGCCTGTACCTGTGGTGGCGGTGGAGCTGCCATCGGAGCCTGAACAGGGACCTGTGCCTGTGCCTGAACAGGGATCTGGACCTGAGGCTGTGCCTGTGCTTGTGCCTTCCCTGTACCTGTCCCTGTGCCTGGGCCAACTGCCCCTGTAACACTCTGATCTATGCCTGTGCAGCAGCAAGCTGCCCCTGTAATAACTGCACCTGACCCAAGAGACGGTCCCTCTCTGCTATAACAGCCGCCAAATCTGGCTGTGCGGGCTGTGCTCTCATGGCTGCCCTCTGCCCTGCCCACCAAACCAAAAATGAACCTGTAACTCCGGCGTCATCCACTGTATCATCGGTCGGTCTCTCTGCTACCCAGACTGGGTCAAATGGCTGTGGTAGAGGTAGTGGTGCCTCTACATCCTCCCTCCGATACTGTGGGAAGGGAGGTGGCTCATCCTGCCGTAGGCCCAACTGTCGTCGTACCCTCTCTAGGGGAATCCACTCATACTCCCCGGGTCTCCGTCCAGCTATCCAGAAGATGTACTGGATCCATCGCAGCTGTGCTCGGGCTCCTCCATGGGGCTGATGGCCTCTGTATGGCCTCCATATAATATCTAGTGCGGTCAGGCCCTCTAACATATGCCTGTAATACGTGACATCTCACCCTGCGATAACTGTTCGTGGCTGGCCCACGACCCCCAACCACCTCTGAAACCCATACCTATAAACTGCCTGTGGCCCTGGCTGCTGGGGCAACCCTACTGGTCGTAAACACATGATATGCTCGTAGGCCCAGTAGTGTAACAAGAATGTCGAACATATCCCGAATCACCTCATACGGCGATAGCCCCAGAGCTCTCTGTATAGCTACACCAGATACACCGTGCCCATGCATAGCAGGTGTGCTCCTCCACCATCTCATGTAATACTCCCATCAGAGGTTGTGGGAAGCGGCCTCCCTCTGAGTCAGGGAGGGCGAAGCAGGTGATACCGATCATCATCAGCATGGCAAGCCGTGTCTCCTGTCGATGCACGCGATACATATCGCCGTAGCAGATGCTCGCACTATGATACGTAATCAATGGGGCTGCATCCCCGAATACCTGCAGGATGCTATCCATCGCTGTCTCAGCATCCACCTGGAACACCGCCTCACCTATGATCGGCAGTCTCAGGATGTGATACACATCCTCTAGCGTGACTGTCATCTCTCCAGTAGGGAGATGGAAGACATTGGTTGCCGGATCCCATCTCTCGATGAGGGCAACCATCAGGCTGTGGTCCCTATCCACAGCCCTATACCTCTGGACTCCACCAAGTCCAACCTCCCGCATGACTACCCACTGTGCTGCAGTCACATGTGGCCGCATCCGCCCCAGTAGAGGCGGCATCTGATCTCGCATCGTCAGCTGCTGGCGTGCCTACAAAAACAACCCACTCCATCAGGCCTACCCTTTACAAAACAACTACCTTAACCCTCTATACTCACTCACCCACCCAATCACAACCCGACTCTATAAACACATCTACACCCACCTATCTTACCCTATACATCTATAAATTCCTCTCACTCTTATGGTCCTTCTTTAAATATCCTACCCACTCCAATCAAACCTAAAACACCTCATCTCCCTCAACATCAATAACCCCACCCAACAAACATCTACAATATCCCCTTTACCTATCCCACACCCTACCAACCGCCCCACTCATACTCCACCCGCTCTACTCTCTCCCTATAACCATACCTCAACCAATTTAACCCCTCCTAATTCATACACAATCCATAACCTATCCTACCCGAACCGGCCCCCAACCACCCGATTACCCCCCCACCCCAATAACCTTTCCTAGCAACTCTACCTTCTCCCCCTTCACCCCACAAATCTATCCTACCCGCCTACAACAAACCAACACAACAAATTTCACAACCTTACCTCCTACCCATGGTGACCGGTACCGGTCACCCTTGACCGCCATCGGTCCCCCACCAACAGTCTATGTCTGACTTTTATGCACCGACGTCGGTCGACACATGACCGACGCCGGTCTCTATAACAACTATTCTACACAGCTTTCGCTGTGACCGATGCTGGTCGCCTAGTGACCGACATCGGTCACTGTGGGATTTCAGGGCCGGACCAAAAACGGCCCCCAAATCCCCTTTTTTCCTATTTTCTACCCATCTACCTAGAACAATTGCCTAAAAACTTACCCACCCTACCGTTTTGGCCTACCTAACATATCTACCCACTCCATTTTACGATTTACCTTCATTTATTCATTATTTTATCAAATTTTGGATTCCTACCCCAAAACCCACATCCTAGCTAAATTCATCAACTTCACACAAATAGGGGTTCAGAGCCTACCAGTACGACTACACGTCGTCATGGTGGGATAGGTGGTGGTGGTCCAGCTCCTCCAGCACCTCCTACTCCTCCAGGCTGTGCCATAGCTCCAAATCTCCTCAGCAGGGTCCTCAACCAATCAAACTCTTCCTCCTGATCTCTGGGGCCTACCAATAACTCACTCCCCCACTCAACTAGTGCCAACTCAGCCCAAAAACTCAACCCAATCAATTCAAAACTCAGATAAGAAAAAGGTTGGCACTCAAATTTCACAATGTGAAAATGACATGCCGTATTTTTTCTTTTTATAGGTTTTGACCTCTAACCGATATCGGTTAGGGCGCGCCCTAGAAGACCGATATCGGTCTCCTAACCGATACCAGTCACCACTAACCGATATCGGTTACCTGCCTAGTTTACCCTAACTCCTGCCCTTATCCACCGAACTCTATTTTTCACCACATCGCCTACCCCCGGCCTTTGCTAAATAGCCTTATTTTGAGTTCATTGGCCTGACCCAAGGCTGAAACCACCCCATCGGCTTGACCCAAGGCCGCAACCACCCCATCGGCCCAACCCAAGGCCGCAATCAACCCAATCGGCCCAACCCAAGGCCACAATCAACTAATCGGCCCGACCCAAGGCCACAACCAACCAATCGGCCCGACCCAAGGCCGCAACCATCCCATCGGCCCAACCCAAGGCCACAATCAATCAATCGGCCCGACCCAAGGCCGCAACCAACCAATCGGCCCGACCCAAGGCCGCAACCAACCAATCGGCCCAACCCAAGGCCGCCATCAACCAATCGGCCCGACCCAAGGCCGCAACCAACCAATCGGCCCGACCCAAGGCCGCAACCAACCAATCGGCCCGACCCACGGCCGCACCGAACCAATCGGCCTGACCCAAGGCCGCACCAATTAAGTACCTGGACTAAGGCCCACAAATTACGATTCTATCCACCCATCATGTAGCTGTTTGTTCAATCGAGCTCACCTGTTCGTGTTTTAGCATGACTAGGATACTTGAATTGATCAGTCGACCAGCTTTGCCCAGACCGAGACCGTAACGTTTATCTCAACCAAACCAACCATTTGGTACTGCCAAACATGCCTAACCGTTTCAGTACCTTACTCCGTTATATCCCCTGGAGCTACTTCATATGCCTTGGATGCCAGGATTATATCAGCCTTGTTTGGATAAACTATTGACCTTTGCCTATGAATTACTTGTTTGCTCTTCAAAACCTGTACCCTGGTCGCACTACTACATTTCAACGTGTGTCAGCTTCCTTGAACTTACCCCACCATCTTACCAACATCTCATCATGATTCACCCTTTATCAACCCTATCCCTGATTTCATGTCGCCTCAATCTGTGATAGATTTGAGGGGGATTACCTATACCCTTAACCTTAACTGGGGCAAACACTTTTTATTATTGTCAGTGCAGCTTTACAAGACAAGCTACACGACAACAAGGGGCAAATGTAGAAACCAAATTTGGGTCTTACGACACCCTGTACCCCGTATCTCGTCCCACAACCTAACCCTACCTCACCACCTAAACCTTACACACTTAATTATTTATTAATTACCTTATAATTAATAAATCCACATCTCCAACCCTTCCACCTCACCTCGCCACCTCACTATGAACTAGCCCTAACCCTAAACTAACCTAATCAAGACCTATGACTTGGTCCAGACCCACACCCATGACTCACCACCCCTCACCCACATCAAAACGAGCCAAATAATGACTTGACCAAGCCCACAACTGACCCCTCGGGAGAAAAGGAGGGAAAGTTGGCTATTTTTGGTAAAAATAGCCAACTTTGACTTGACCGATGCCAGTCCCTACTCGACTGCCGTTGGTTATGCAACCGCCATCGGTTCCCTATAAATGACCTACCCCAACCAAAATGAAAAGGATCCGAATCCATTTGTAAGGGAGAGACAAGTGAGAAGGAGAAAAGAGTTTGCAGAGAAGAGCATTGGGTCGAAGATTGTAACTGATCAATGAGATCACTGTCACACTCATCCAAGCATTGGGAGAGTTAGAGGATAGCTTCATCAGTTCACTTCTCGATTTTTGGATCATCCCACCTAAGCTTTTCCTTCGTCACCACATTCCTTGGACCTTTATCCTCATCAGAAAGTAGTAAGTAGTATCTTGTATGTTTCTAGGCTCCACTTCGGGAACTTTTGATTGATAGTAATTATAAGCTCACCCCTGGATCTAACACCCGGCAGCACCCTGCACCTAACCTTCATTCATCCATCCCTATATTGCCCAAAAGACATCTTTCTCACTGTCTGAGTCTTCTCCATTGCCTTACTATTCCCCCTAACCATCTACCAACCTTAAAAACCCCATAACCATCCTATAATCAACCTCTACCCAAAAGCCCCTAAATCACTGCCCCTACCGATATCGGTTATCCCCTACCAGTAGCAGTTTTATAACCACGATCGGTTATCCAGTGACCGGCATCGGTCAATGTGACTTATACCAAAACAAACCTTTCATCTATTTATCTCCTAATAACCTCATATTCATCCTAGTCTATCCCTGTAACTTGATCTAAACGTATCAATAACCAGTGACCAAACAAATAGAATGACATTTTATTATGGGTAGTTTAGTCTCTATTGCTTTTAGTAACGAGGTACCTAAATCGTGATTTCGCAATAGCTTCTTTATTATCATTTGCAATAATTTATATTAAAAGGGAACTGACCACCTTCGAAAGGAAGTTTTGTATTTCCTAGGCCCAAGGCAGTTCCCTTACTTATTGTCTAACTAAAATCTGGTGGTCTTGCATTCTTATTTACAGGTAGTCCTTCCCAGACAAAAAGTAGTTCTTCACAATCGGTCTGATCTCTCTACGGTATGCGCACACCTTCCCAACACTCAACAGGTATTCCTCCTAGCCCTAACCCCTTATCTGTTTCTCAAGAGAATGAAAAGATAAAAGTAACTCTATTCTGGAACTAGAAATTCTGTGCGAAACATAAGTCTTGATGTTGTGTTACTCGCTTTATCACAGTCAAGCACTCTCTTGATCACTTTGATCTTTCTTTATCGTAAGTCTTAAGTTTAACGTTATTTTATTGATTTATTCACTTCTTATGATGACCTTTACCTTTTTCGTTCTTTTAGTGATTTCACTTCCTTGTCATGTCTTATCTTTTAACAAACTTTTTGTTAAGAGTTGACATTGATCATCATCTTCTTAAGTCTCCCCTTTTACCATTCATCTTGTTAAAAGTTGAGAAAATCCATCATTTTCTTTCCTAAGTCTCTTCACTTAACATTTTCGTTAATAATTGAGCACCATCCAACGTGTTTTAAGTCTCCTCTTGTCACACTTACAATTATCGCAAGTTGAGCACTCTAACCTTTTGTCTCTCCCCTCTTTACGTTCACTTTTGTAAAGGATCGTATAATCATTTAAAACCTCTTCATATTTCTTAACACTCACTTTGTTAAGAATCATCTAAACTAACATTTCAACCCATCTTCCACCTTAACATCACTCATTTTTGTTAGGTATTGCGAAGTCCCCTCTTGTCATCACTCTTATCACACATTTTGTTAGGAGTTGATTGAATTCATCTTGTTACGTCTTGTCTCCCTTGACATTCATTTTTGTTAAGTGTCGAGAACATTTCACTTTTCCCCCCATTGTTGTTTCTCTTAATATTTACCATGTTAGGATTTAACCCTTTTTACATCTTTTCATGACTCTTATCATTCTTTTTTATTACGAGTTGATCGTGTTCACCTTTTTAAGTCTCTCTTCCTTTAACACTCATTTTTGTTACGGAATAGAGCACATCTAACTTCTCGCCATCCCCTTTTCCCTTTACTATCATTTTGTTAACAAACGGGCACTCGACTAACCTTTTTTCTTCTTCCCTCTTAGCACTAATTTTGTTACGGGTCAAAGTTTTTCCATCTTCTTCCCTCTTTCATCTTACCATTCACTTTGCTAGGAGTTGAGGTTTTCAAGCATTTTCGTCGCTTCTATCTTAGCATTCACTTTGCTAAGGGTTGTGTTATTCATCGTACCTTTCTTCACTCTACCTCATTTTTCATTACAATGGTGGATTTAAACAATTCATCCTTTGTCCAAGAATGAAAAATGATGAAAGACACCGTTCTGGGTATGCAAAAACAAAGCAAACAATTCAATTTTGATGAATTGTGTCCATACCCTTTTAACATGGAATTCTTACACATACCCTTCCCACAGTCTTTTGAGACGCCCAAATTCAAAAAATACAAGGGCAAAACTGATCCAAGACCGCATATCAAAGAATTTTCCATAGCATGTCGTGAAGTGGCATATAACGATAGATTTCTCTTGTGCCTTTTTCCTATAAGTATAGGAGGAAAAGCTTTAGATTGGTTCTTACACCTTCCAAAGGGATCTATCACCACCTTTGTGGACCTCTCAGAGAAGTTTGTCAAACTTTTTTCTTTCAACCTCACTCGCAATAATCACCATACTATAACTTCTCACGACGAATCTTGGTACATCAACCAAAACCGCAATGTCATCACTACTAGTGTCATGGATAATCAAAAGATGCCCAACATACATGACCAATTAATCAAAAATCCAATCATACAACCTAACGAAGACACTGTGCCACACAAAGTTAATCATAAGTTTACACCCCTTGGCGAAAGTCTCTCTAGTGTCTTTCATTAACTTAAATTGGCTGGGATGATAGAATATCCCCTTACAAGAGTTTGGATTGAAGAAGAACCTAAGCTATATTGGTACATACCTCATGCATATTGTGATTTTCATTGTATTGATGGCCACTCAACTGATAAATGTACATGTTTTAAGAACTATGTCCAAGACTTAATTGACGACGGAGAGATATTTGTATATCTTGACGATGAAGCTCTTGTAAATGATGACATGTCAACTTACACACCTTGAAATGAAGATTTGACTGTTATTCCCACTTCTATTCATAGTAACATTCCGTGAGATCATGACGAAGGTCAAGTATCTCCCCTTTCAAACCAATCTCTTTCTTCTTCGGATTTTCTTCCATCAATCCAAACGGACATTGAACATGTTTTAGATAATCTTTTAACACCTAACGAGAACTTGAATTTTCTTCAAGAATTTCTTCCAACCCTTGACATGGCAGAAGAGGGTCCATCGTAAAACATTGTTGAGCTTGATTCTATTCTTTCCATTCTAGCTCCTACACCTACATATATAGTATTGTTTTCGAATTACAACCACAACATTCTTGGACACTTGCGATAACAAAACCTTTTGTGTCCATTATACCTCACATGATCCATTCTGCAAGAATCTCATCAACGATGATTCCTATCTATCAATATATCTACATGCGCACATTCTTTGAGGTATGTATACCTAGGAATATCCTTATTCAATCGTTTCAAGATTTAATTGCAAATCTTTCGTCAAATCAACTAGTTCACAACCTAGACGGAGAAACATTGACTATTTTCTCTTTATGACTTACAAGGAACCCTACGTATACATCTAGAGATCTATTCTTCTTTTCTTGCGCTCTTTCACTTGCAGGTGAATATGTATCTCAACATCTATCCTACATCGATAGTCTTTTGTTAACATCACATATGTCTTTCGATCTTATAAAAGACTTATCTAATCAAACATCCTTTGACTTGAGTAATGTTCACCCAAGTCTAGTATTTCAGGACCCATCAAATTTTGTTTGATTCAATTTTTTGACTTGGATCCTGTCCACCTAAGTCTCGTATTACAGGACTTATCGAAACTTTGGTTTCACTCCTTTGACTTGGCTCATGTCCGTCTAAGTCTCCTATTTTAGGACTTATCAAATCTTTTGATTCTCCCGCTTGACTTTCATTTCATCTACACAAGTCTTGTATCTCAAGATCATTCAACTTCAATAGACATGGACATATTTCTTGACAAGGCCATTTCAACTCCTAAACATGTTCAATTATTCAAAAAACACAAAAAAAGAATAAAACTTAGTATTAGAGAACTATTTTCCAATCAAAAATGACAAAGTGTGTACAAATAATGTTAGGCATTCCATCTATTTGCAGATACCTTAATCATACCATTATCATATACTCACCTTCTTCACCTATTACGACACATGTTAACCTTGTTCCTCTTGGGCATTGTGTGTCTCATATTTGTTATGGTTTTTACCATTTCAGATATTTTTACCTATGGTTTTGTCTCGAAGCTTACTAATGGAAAACTCCTCCTTTCAAATAAGCTCTCTCTTTAATTGAAAGCACTAAAATTCTTTACCTGGTCCTTTTTTACTGCTCATCTCAATCTTTAGTGTTGAACCCTTGTGTCTACTAGTCGCATGAGGCTGATACTTGGGGGAAGAATGTTCCTTCCCAATAAGAACACTATCAACATACAAGGCAAATTAAATCAATAAAAAAATATAAAAAAAAAAACTTTAAAATCACTACACCTTCCATCATTCACAGTCTTTGGTGATAAGCCCATAATTCTTACTGGCAGTATGAGATTGGGAATGGAGAAAGCCTTTACTCACCTACATTTTGTCTTCAGTGTTGAGCCCTTGCCTTTTACTGATGGTATGGGGCAACGTGTAGGGGGTTCTTCATAAAAATAAAAAATAATGAACTAATAAAGCCTTTATGAAATATGAATCAAATTTCTTAATCAAAAACATCCCAAGAAGTAATTTAGTTGCTTATGTTAAGAGACACAACAATTCCTTTCACCTAGATTTCACAAATTAGTAGGCCATGAATGAATCTAAGTCAATTCAAAACCTATAAAGTGGAATCATCTTATAATTGGTCAGGTAATCTTGATTGGAGATGAGTTACATTTTTCTCATACAAATTATTGTTACAGTTTGTGTCATCACATCCTTTCTCTTCACCCTTTAATATATCACTATTCGTCTTATTTTCACATCCTTCTTGGCTCTCGATGATGAGACCTCACATCTTCCTAGTTGTGTGGAGCCACGAGCAGAGTGACACACCCTAATCATTTTATCATCTACATTTCTACCAATGGAATGGAATGCTTTTAATTATTTGTATCTGCTTTCAAGTAGTTTACCTTTTTACCAAATTGTTCTATACATTTTTTTTTAAATGTGTCACAAAACTTAAAAAAAAACAATATCAAATTGGTCAAACACACAAAAACAATATAAAATTGTCCAAAACTCTAAAAATAGTTTTAAACTGTCATAATCAAAACATTCAGATAATTTTTGATAAAATTTCAGCAACTGGATAACACAATTCAACAATTTTTCCATTTGATGGTGCTCCTCATGATTGTTCTAGATCATACTCATATTTATTGCACATGTTGTGTATCTATGCTTGCAGTAATCATTTACCCTTTTGCAATATAACTTTACTTGGGGCACATTTGGATTTTACCTTTTAATCCAATACAGATCAAACTTCAATGGGATCTGTACGTACCCAAGGTACTGTACTGCCAGAACAGTGTAACAAGTGCCCC
Source organism: Taxus chinensis (assembly GCA_019776745.2). NCBI lineage: Eukaryota > Viridiplantae > Streptophyta > Pinopsida > Cupressales > Taxaceae > Taxus > Taxus chinensis. Next base: position 802,880,510 of record CM034146.1, read on the forward strand.
GATGATGATACAGATCTCCTCGCAAGGTGTTCGGGATCCGGAAAAGCCTTCGGAGTATGCGTTAACATCCCGCATGCCCCGCTTAGCCCCCGCACCCTTTGTTTTCCCCTTTTTCCCTCTTTCCTTGGCCTCTTGACCTTCAGTGACAAAACCGCCGCCCTGCATGGCTGCGGTCTCGTGACCGCCGCCCTGAACAAGGTGACGGTCTTGTAACTGCCGCCCTGCTCAGAGCGGCGGTCTTGTGCGCGTTTTCCAAAACGCTCTTTTGAAGCGAATCACGTGAAATATCATGTTTCACTAGCTTTCTTTTATGACTTGAGCATGCATTTATGTTTTGGTCCGCTGGAATAGTGTTTTTCCTTTGTTTATTGTTTAGGAGTTCAGTTTGGTTTTGATTTTTGGGTGATTGAATTCCTATAAATGCATGGCTTGTGCTCAAGCAAATGGCCTCTCTCAAGTTTTGTTTTCTGGATTCCTCTCTGTAATGAATTTAGTTTTCCTTTGCTTAGAATACTTAGTTTTCTTCATTGCGTGTTTTGGTTAGTATTGTGTTGCAGCTGGTAAGCCACATATCCATCTTGTGCAAGTGCAGTCATTACTTGAGGCCACCATTTTTTTACTCCAAGCTTCTCACTTTCAGTGCTATGGTTTGTTAGTTTATTTAGGATTGATAGTGTAGTTCATTTCATGCTTAGTGTGCATTGACTAGTTGTTGGTAAGCCACATATCCAACTTGTGCAAACAGTGTTGCTGTTTTATCTAATCCATTAGAGTAGAATAGCTTAGGAAGCCATTAAAGTTGCAGGTTTTTCTCTTCATACAGGATAGTTTCAGGTTCTGGATGCATTTTGTTGCACGATTCGCAGTAGATCCTGCTAGGAATTGCATAAGCCAAGCTATGTACTCTTGCGCTATCCCTCTCCTATCCGCGTTCTATTCTATCTGCATTCTGAAGGTTGTCCCTTGTTCTAAACACCTATTCCTGTTGATGCAAGCATTACACACTTTTCTAGATCCACGTGAACACAAAGAACGAAGAGATCATACTGAGGGGACGAGATCACACACACCATCGGATTCGCCACTGTTCTGCGGAATCCAAGTTTTAAATTTCAAAGTTCTAGTTAGAATCGTATCAAATAAAGTAGTTAATCGCTTTATTTCAGTTAATTCTATTCTCGATATTGCGGGAGAAGCTGTGGGGATTGATAGTTTATGAGAGACTATGATTCACTCCTCACTTCTGAGGTAGGATCGAGAATGTTGCTAATAGATTAGTTATTTCATTGTTTAGAATAGATATACAAAATTACACAGACAAATAACCACACTCGGTTATCTTGTTTGTTTTAAGTTATTAGTTTAGTTGTCAATTCTAAATATTTTAAATAGCTGCTTTCTTAAAATTCATTTAAATCATCAGAAAATAGAAAAATAAGTCATATATGCTAGAAATATACTTAGATTTCACTTTATAGTTTGTTTTATTACTGCTTTTGCATGACAATTACGGGACCTAGGGAGCCCAGGGAATACATTTTCGAGCCAATCGTGCCTCAGCCCAATCTCATAGCAGTAATAACTGACATTGACCAGAACCTTAGGATACAAGTCTTCCAAACAACAACAGATTTCCAGCAGGTCAGATCTCAGTTAAGAGGATTAAATATAGAAGACGACCAAGCACATACATTTTGGTCAAATCAGCCAAACTACAGATTACCCTAGGAAAACATCCACATGACTATAGAAAGGTTTGAAAGAGAAAAAATATTCGAATGTGATCCCTTAGTTCCACAACCAGATGCAGGAGACACCCACATAGATATAGATACCGGCCTAAGAATCCAGATTGCAAGAACACCTGCGAGGTATTCCGAGAAGATCGCACAGCTGTTGATTCTAAACATAGAAGCTGAGAAAGCTTACGATTACTGGATACTAGGGGTTAGAACTTGAACTCGTGTATGACTATAACAGGACCGCAACAACCAAGAGTATATGGTTGTGATCCACAGATCCCACAGCCCAATGAATCCATAGGTCACTCCAATATAGACACTGGCCTACGCACACTAGTATTCCAGTCTACTCCACTTCCACCTATTATCATCGAACAATTATCCCTACTGGATGTAACAACTAACGAAGCTAGGGAATTCTGGACTAGGCCAGAAAATCGTTCGTAGAATCGATTGTATTCATCATCCACTATATGACCTTATCAGGAGATATACACGAAACAATCCCAGGTCATTTCCCACGTATTCCACAACCCATAGATCGAATCACGCCAGAGCTCGATATTGATTGGAGCCTTGGAGCAGTCATCCTTGCTGATCAATCTATCACACCGGTCTAGGTTAGAAGGGTCTTCTTTGCCTTAGATTCACAAATTCCATGAGTGTGTGTTGAAGACATTAGATTGCCTAACTAGTCTGTCTGTATACTACCTATATTCCATCCCCACCAGCTGTCTCGGCACGACCTCGAGAGGTCGGGTATGCGGAAGAGTCACTTGTAGATTCCCATGCTCGCTTGTCACTTTTTCGGCGTACAAAATTGGTGAACCCGACGTGAACAAACAATTGTTTCACCTTCTCTTTGAGGAGTTCCACCTTCTCTCATTCACCTTCGCTCCTTCCCATTATTCTGCGGGTATTCATATACCCCCCGAATATGTCAGGATTTGATGCATATGGCAGACCCCTCTTGGGTCTTGAGGCATACTACGCCCAACAGAATAGACAATCATCACCCTCTCTCTCAGTATGGGGTGATAACTATTCAACTAATCAGTTGTCAACACAAACTCCAAGAATCAGATATAGTTCATCTTTTCAAACTGAGGAGTTAGATCAACCCCCTCGAACCCAACAAATAGATCCTTCAGGTTCGAACAATATGACGTTTACCGGAGAATCTGGTTCATCTCCTCAAATGCTACTCAGACCACAAATTAGTAGGCAATCAAATCCATACCTGGTCTTAGATGATGGACAGCCAACACGTTATCCTATAAGTGAACAACGCTCCCGGGGAATGTACCCATCTATAGGAGGTTTACAAATACAACCCGAAATCTCTCTTCAAGAAAATACCTCTATGCCGCTGCATACATGAAATATTCTGGGAGAAAATTGGCAAGATAACAATCAGTTTATGACAGGATATCACGTACCTTTACAACACCAAGGTATACAACAAACGCCGTTCAGGCAAAGTACCATGACTTCACCAAATGAAGTCATTTCATCGTTAGTAGAAAGAGTGAGAGGGTTAGAACTGGCTCAAGCAAGTCAAAATTCTCCATTCATACAAACAGGAGGTTCCAATCCTCCATAGCACTCTGGCCAGGTAGATCTCCTTACGGAAGTAGGCACATTGGGCATGCCTCCTCAATATCCACAATAAACGCCAACAAGGCCTATCATCTCTAACACTATTCCTCCCGGTCTAGTATCGAACAGTCCGTTCCCTAACAATACCCCGTCCTACTTAAACATATACTCTAAATCACCACAAGGAGATATGTTCTCCTCTCCCGGCATGTTTGCTCAAACACAGGGACCTCCTTATGCCCTTGCCAATGCATACGCTGCACCGTATCAACAACCTATCCCACCACCACTTCCTCAGCAAACACCATCAATGGTCGAAAGCTATGCGATAGGGACTTATTCAGAATACCTAAAGGAACCCTTAGATTTCACCATACGAAGCGTCATGCTTCCAAGACCTCTCCCTGATTTGCCCAAGTTCAAGGGTGAGGGAGATCCAAACGCGCATATCAAAGCTTACGCTATAGCCATTCGGGAATTACTCCCATGGGATGGGGTTGTTGCTAAAATATTCCCCAAAATGATAGAAGGCATTGCTCTCGATTGGTATTACAGAATGCCTGAGGCTTCCATACATTCATTCAAATAACTTGTGTCTGAGTTCATCAAGGCCTTCGACATGAAAAAACTATTAAGAACAGGAATCAGGGAGTTCTTACACATCAAACAAGAGCATAACGAGTCTGTCGCCCACTTCATCCAAAGGTGGCGTACCGTCCTTTATTCATTAGCAAGTGCTCCAAACATGGATCAAATGGAACTATGCGATTTATTCCTTCATTCTCTCAGCAAGGAGGTGAAGAAAGAAGTTCAGAAGTTCCCACTAAGAACTTACGATGAAGTACTTGAGAGCGCTCTACGAATTGATCAAGAAGCGATAGATAGTGGTCGTAAGACATATGGAACAAACGGGAGGTTAATCACCTCCACTCAAAACACTACAACTACCACAAATGTCAATCAAGGACCCAAAATCCTTAACAAAAATCGTGGGGTAACAACGGATGGGGTAACAGACCAGCCCAAGAGGGTAAATGTTGTTAATGCTCCGTCACAAACAAACAACCAACGAAACAACAACTTTACCCCAACGGTCAATACAGTGGATTTTAACCATCCACAACAACAACAACAACAACAGTGAAATCCCATACAAGGGCCAAGCCAAAACTCATTTGGTTACTAAAAACCAAAGTCAAAACCAGAAACAACAATTCCAAAACTTTGGTCCTAATAGGCAACAGTTTGATCAGAATTTTAGGCCACAATACACACCAAACCAACAAAATGGGAATTATAACCCTAATTCTTATTGTGGTTTCCACAAAATTTGGGGTCAGGATACTAGAACGTGTCGTGACTACAATAAATTTATGCAACATTTGCCAGAAGAACAAAGACAGTTCTTCACAGACCTGTTTTTGGCGGATCCCATCTCATCATCACCAAATACTCTCGCAGGGGCAGTTTCTCCTCAGAATGCTCCCCTCAAGATCTTTAATGATCCGCTCCCAAATCATGATAGCAATAGGCTGAATCCAACCGGAACAAACAAAGGAGCAGTGACAGGAAACAATGACCATGAAGCCTCGACTTCATTAAATCCGTCAGTCGCGCCACAGTTGGGAGCTCAACTGAGACCTAAGATAGTCAGTTTGGTAGAATTAGACGCTGAACTACCTATCGAAGCTATAACAAGAACACGAGAGTATTTCTCTCAACCGAGCCCAAGTCATCTGCCAGAGACAGATAAGAGTCAGCAAATAGTTGAAAAACCTGTCGGTGCCTATGATTTAATTAGTGACCTAACAAAGACCTTTTCACACATTTCATTTTTGGACTTACTAAAAAACTCTCCCCCTCACAGAGCTGCTCTTTTTGAAGCATTAGGTCTAGGCCATCTAATTAACATCACTCTACCTCCCGAAACACAAGTAAATCATGTAGATTTTGATATCCACCCTCCGGGGCAGCCGGACAAGGATGTCGAATTCATCTTCGAAATAAGTAAAATGCCCACAGATGCTGAGATCGCATGCCGAGGTGATCCAACCTTACACTTGCAAGTGTGGGTTTATAATAACTATGTAAAACAGGAAATGGTTGACGATGGGGCCGCAGTTAACATAGTCCCTTTCTCTTTCCTTCAAAAACTTGGATATGGAGAAACAAACTATTCCACTACACGAAATACCTTGAGAGGCTATGATAGCCTTAAAGCCACTTCGATAGGAACTATAATACTACCGGTCACCTTAGGGCCCAAAACCATCTTGACTGAATTTTATATTATAGATCGGGAAACTAACTATAATATGATCCTCGGCTGACCTTGGATACATCGAATGAAGGCAATCCCTTCCACGCTATTTCAAGAAGTAAGATTCTTGCATCTAGGAAAGGTTTTTGTAGCCAAAGGCGACCCAAAACCTTTCGATTTACACCTAGCTGATTTAAAGAAAAGACCAAGGGTACACTCAGAATTTGAACTTCCAACAAACCAACTTAATAAACCCTCTGACCCAAAGCCAGAGGAAAAGTTGGTACCTACGACGGATCTTGAAACTACCAGCATAGCCAAAACAATTCCAACCCCTAAAGGTAAAACTAAAGAAATAGTATCATTAGGGACTACTGCGAAAATCGTTGAGTTGATAGAACAAGATTCACCAATGTTCTTACCATTCGATTCAGTAGGCATGGGATTTCCCCTAGGTGTTGGTTCCTTGCCAGCAGAGGATCTCTGTATGGTAGAAGTAGAGTGCGCAAACGAAATTGATGCCCCAACATCTATACTCCCGGCTAAGTATTGGACTCTCCATTTTGATGGAGCTAAATGTCGTTATGGAGCGGGGGCAGGTATAATTCTTACTTCGCCCGAGGAGAAGGTCCTCCCATTCTCTTTTAAGTTAAACTTTGAATGCACAAACAACAGCGCTAAGTACGAAGCCCTCCTCCTTGGCCTTACCTTAGCCAAAAGAATTGGTATTGATAACATCAGAGTCCTCGGAGACTCGTAATTAGTGACAAACCAAGTTTCTGAAATATATGAAACTAAAGCCGAACATTTACAACTCTACAAAAATGCTGTATTAGATTTAAGCAAGGCATTTAACTTCATATCCATTGAAGCGATCCCACGAGAGAAAAATCTTCTCGCCGATTCAATAGCAACCTCAGCATCACGTTTTACTCCAAGCGATGAGTTAAAAGATACCTAGTTCACAGTGTCCATTCATGACGAACCATTAATAAAAACAATGAAAAATCCTCCTTTTAGCGGAAGTGAATCTACCGTCCTAGACCATGTTGGAAATGATGCGGCCACTTTGGATTATTTAAATGCCTATGCAGCATTACATCTCTCCTATCACATGCTAGATTTATCCCTGATTCCGCATTCGTCTTCCTACTTTGGAAATCCCGTAATGGATCTTCCCTCACAAACAGAGCCTAGCATATACGCAATAGAAAATGGGGATGATCTAGATTTACCTCCAGCACCACCTGAGTTCGAAGAGGGTAACACCTCTTTAATCGAAGAAACGATCGATGTCAACATCGGAACGGAAGATGAACCGAAAATCTTAAAACTAGGATCTTTGTTAACACCAGAAGAAGTGGAAATACATACTCAGATCCTCAAAGAACATTAGAAGGTGTTTGCGTTTAATTATAAGGAAATGACAGGAGTCGCACCCCACATTGCGGTACACAACCTCGTCACTAGATCAGATGCAAAGCCAATAAAACAAAAATCAAGACCCATGAAGCCCAAAGTAGCTCTCATGGTAAAAGAGGAAGTAATAAAACTCCTTCAAGTAGGATTCATCAAGCCAGTTGACTACTCCCAATGGGTATCTAACATCGTTCCGGTTCTCAAGAAGAACGGAAAGATACACATTTGCATAGATTTCCAAGACATCAACAAAGCGTGTCCTAAAGATGATTTCCCATTACCATCCATAGATGTCATTGTTGATGCAACAGCTGGGTTTGAGCTTTTGTCTCTCATGGATGGATTCTCGGGATACAATCAAATCAGAATATCCGAGCAAGATCAAGCTAAAACCACGTTTATAACTCCTTGGGGAACCTATTGCTATGCTGTCATGCCTTTCGGTCTCAAAAACGCTGGTGCCACGTACCAGCGGGCTATGACTTATATATTTCACGATTTAATTCATAAAATCGTGGAATCCTACGTAGATGACTTGTTAGCTAAGGCCAAGAAGCGTTGTGATCATCCCGAAGTACTCCGCATCATTCTTTCACGCCTAATAGAATACAGAGTCACGCTAAACCCAGAGAAATGCGTCTTTGGTGTAACAGGAGGGAAGCTCCTAGGTTATATCATATCATCACGAGGAATAGATGTTGACCCAACCAAAATCCGGGCTGTCCTCGAAATGGTTCCACCTTTGGATGAATCTGGAATCAGGTCATTTCTCAGAAAGCTGGGTGCAATCCGAAGATTCATCCCGGACTTGAGCTTCGCTATTCATCCAATTAACAATCTACTCAAGAAAGACTATAGCATTAGTTGGACCAAAGATTGCGATGAAGCTTTTAACGCAGTTAAGCGTTTCCTGCTATCACCACCAACGCTAATGCCACCTAAGCTAGACCGCCCATTGATCTTATACTCACGAGCTACCAATGTTTCGTTAGCTTGCATGTTGGCTCAAGAAGACGATAACAAAAGAGAACGTGCGATTTATTTCATTATCCGAACACTGCTCGACTATGAAACACGCTATACACAGGCAGAACGAGAATGCCTTGCCATAGTCTTTGCTACTAAACGCCTAAGACATTATATGCTGAATCAAGAAACGAAGGTCATGGTAAAAACAGACCATTTACAGACTTTTCTCACACAAGGTTCCTTGTCTAAAAAGGCTGGACATTTTATAACCTTAATGGGAGAGTTCAAATTAACATTTGTAAATCAGAAATCAGTTAAAGGACAAATCATTGCGGATTGGTTAGCTGATAATCCATTAAATGGAGGCGATCTAGTAGATTTGGATTTTCCAGATGAATGCGTATACTACATCGAAACTCGACCTGCTATCTCTGAGTGCCCTTGGTACACTGATATCATTAATTATATCATGGACCATATGTACCCGGATGCAGTTACACCGCAACAAAGAAGGTGATTACGCATAATCGTAGCTAAATACGTCATTATAGAGCAGGTGCTCTATCGAAAGGCGTTCGATGGAATGCTCTTAAGATGTGTTGACACAGAAGAGTTGAAGAGGATTCTCCATGAATCCCACAGCGGTATATGTGGAGGCCACTTCGGTGGCCATGCCACCACTCAGAAAATACATCGAATGGGTTATTTCTGGCCCACTCTAGAACATGACGCGATAGAGTTTGCACGCAGGTGTTATAAGTGCCAAGAATTCTCCCACGAGATCCACATGCTAGCACAAGCTCTACAACCAATCGCAACTCCATGGCCCTTTTCTACACGGGGCCTGAACTTGATAGGGAAGTTCTCTCCCTAATCCATAGACGACCATAATTTTATAATCACGGCCACTGAATATTTCACCAAATGGGTAGAGGCCATGCCTCTTACCACTGTACCTGGTTCTGTAATCGCCAAGTTCATTTTGAACCAAATCATTTGCAGGTACGGTATCCCGCAAATCATTATCTTAGATAATGGAACTTCTTTCAAGAATGAGGAAGTTCGTGAACTATGCAACAAATTTAAGATAAGCCATCATACGGCTTCCTTGTATTATCCCCAAGCCAACGGACAGGTTGAAGCGATAAACAAAACACTGAAAGCCATTCTCCTTAAAACAGTGAAAGAAAACAAGCGAGATTGGCATTTGAAGTTATATCCGGCCTTGTGGGCCCACCGAACCTCAATAAGAACACCAACGGGAGCAACTCCTTTCTCGCTAGTATTTGGGGCAGAAGCAGTTCTCCCACTTGAGGTCGAAATACCCAGTCTCCGCATTTCACTACAAGGGATTCTGGATGAAGATGCTTACAGAGAAGCACGTCTTTCCCAATTAGAAAGCCTAGATGAAACTAGGTTAGATGCTGAGCAGTGGCTTAGAGCTTATGCTAACCGAATGTGCCGACAGTACAACAAGAAGGTCTATGAACGCGACATATACGAAGGTGATCTAGTTCTAAGACTAGACAACCGGATCGATAAGAAGACCGGCGAAGGAAGGAAATTCCGGCCCAGATGGTTGGGCCCATACCGAGTCATGAAGGACTATGGCAATGGTGCATACCTCTTATGTACATTAGAAGGCGAGGAGTTTGGCGAAACAGTCAATTCCCTGCACCTCAAACGTTTCTACGCATAAGCAGCTAACGCTACCTATATAGCTATCTACATTGCATTTTCATATAAATTAGGATCATTTTGTCCATTCGTTTCTTACACAAATTGTGATCAAGGAATCTATTCTCAAAGTAATTCATTACAAACTCATGATGTTGTTGGCACAAAACTTTCTAATCATATCTCTCCATTTTCACGATACCATCAATCACTTCAGAATCTTTTATCAAATAAAATCAAACATGACGAAGTCTTAACGGTAACCATACCAAGATCTACAAGTCTTTTCTCGCTTTGATTTCTTCTTAGGATATGTGTCTTGCCTATGGTCTGTTCTAGAAGCTTCATGGTGTCACATCTATCCCATATACACATCTCTTTGGAAATAAGCATATACTGACATTTTACTCAAAAAGACAAATCAAAAAGTGATTAAATAGAAAATTTTATTTTTACACATTTCCCTGCCCCACCAACCTTCAGTGATGAGCTTGTGTCTCTTACTAGTGACGTAGGGTTGGGAAAGGATGGAAATGCCCTTACTCGCCTATGCCTTGCCCATGGTGATAAACCCATGCTTCTTACAGGTAGCATGGGGCAAAGTGTAGGGGGTCCTCTAGACAATGCAAACGTTAAAAGGTCATAAACAAACTATTCAAACTTTGAGTCAAAAATTAATGAATCAGATGTTCAAAATTCCAAGAGAGTTAAAATCCTAAAAACCCAGGTTTTGTCTACTATGTGGCCATCTACGGGTCTAAGTCTGGATAAACCGCAAAGCAAGTTGCATCCGAAACTATGAAGTCATTCAAGTGGAGTAAGTTTGTAGTTTTCAATTTGGTTCCACCAAAGCTTCGTCTGTCTTTCATCGCTATCGTTTCACCATATTTCATAACTTGCACCCTTCTTGGCTCTTGGTGATGAGCCCTCGCATCTTACTAGTTGCGTGGAGTTAGGAGTGGGGCAAGTTAATCTGTTCATCATACTGGTTACTTTCATCACTTTTCCAAAACAAACATGAGGTATCCAATTTACTCACAGAAGCTAAGATTCAAAATCACAATATATCTACATTATCATGTATCAGCATCATGAAACACAAAAAGAAAGCAAACATTTGCATCATCTGTTTCCATTGCATACATTCTAGAAAGCATATAAAACATACATAAAGTAGTTGGAAATAGAAAGGGAAAACATGAGTGACAAGTTTTGGTCCAAAAACGAACACATATATATAAATAATCAATGTTTATATACAATTCCATCATGCACTAGGCATGGTCAAAATGCTCAAAGAGCCCGTGATATACAAAAGAATCTATAAAGTACATAGGAGCCAAGTGGTCTCTCAACCCCTACGCGACCCCTCCGAGGGTGCGCGCCCTCGCCTAGGGCTCCGGCTACGCCGGCGCTCTAAATGCACGAAAGGCTCAGGGTCCCGAGGGGCACCCGTGGTCTCGCCACGAGAGTGGCTCCTCATAAGGCGCTCGGCTGTCCTATAGCCCGCCAACTCTGTACGTAGGGTCGACACCATCTTGGCCACATGCCAAACGGGAGTGAAGACGTCGGTATGCCTACCGGCTGCTGAAGGCTCCCCGGTATCTACAGATAACTCCGCACGGGTCTTATCCATGGGGATCATCAGAGAATTAGTGCATACCCTGCGGATTAGATCCCGCCACTCGTCAACAGTCTCTGCAAAACAAAGAAGAAAAAATGAATTAGAAACTAGGCAAGAGGCTAAAAGATACAATATCGAAACACAAAGAGAGATAGCAATTAAAAACAAATCCTAAATCAAATGAACACTGAAAGGAAGAAAGGATAACTTACTAGGATCACCGGGCCTCCAAGATGGGTCGCTAGGGCCAGCACCCATTGCAGATGCCGCTGCCGACTGAGGGGCTGCTCCTGTAGTAGGAGCAACATGACGCCCCACAACTGACTCATCCTCTCCACCATGGCCCTAGGAGAGTGGCTCCTCTGAAGCTAGAGTCTCTCTCTCTGCACTCTACTCGGCCCTCTCTACCTGTAAAATATCTTGAGTATCATGCCACTCAGGATCGCTATCATCCGTCTGCTCCTCTGACCCTCCCTCTATAAACTCCTCAGAATCAGAGTCAATATCTATGGAGTCATTGCTGCTGTGAGCAGGACTCACAGCAATCTGAAGCAAAGGTGCCCGGGGTGCATCAGCTCTCCCTCTAGCCCGAACTACCCTCCTGGCTGCAATGGGAGTGCCAGGAGTGATCACTATCCAACCACGGCCTCTAGGCCCCCCTCTAGCCTCGCGGACTAATCTGTAAACTGGTGCCGCTAGGGGAAGCATGCCCGCATATGGAAGGCCGAACTGCTGAGGAACTTTGCCAAAAGGGTGTACCTCCACCCGTCCCACGCGGTCGATAAGCTGCCCTGTGGTGGAGCAGGAGATCAATGTAAGGGTCTCCTCTCCCCATATGCCGGCCATAAGCCGGTACGGCGTTGCCTCCATATCTGCTGTGGTAAGGGAGGTAACTGGGTGGTGAGGTGCTCTAAGCACCGACATATCTGACCATCTAGCTGCCCTCACAGCCCCTGGGTCTGCCACCTCTACCCCTCTGCCATAAGGAATAAAATGCTCGTACACCCAACTCATGACTAAAGTCGGGTGGCTCAATGACTGTCCCTGCAAATGGACCACCCTGTATAAGTCATGGTAGGTGGTCCCCAGAATATCTGCGCCCTAGGCATATATCCGGCCATGCCCCTCTATCTGTGTAATGATGGGGGCCCAGTAGTATAGTAAAGTATCTCCTCCCTTGTCCCCGATCAGCCTCGAGGCAAGGATCCCCATGATAGCCTGTCGAAATACAGGGATGGGCAAAGAAGGAATGGATCGAACTCTCACTCCCTTCTTCGACCCCGTAGAGATGGCTACATCCCCCATGTAGCCTGCCCACTATGAAATCTGTGCTCGAGACCCTGTCGTCTCCAGTGTGAGTCTCCTCCCGATGATCGGGACCCCCAGGATACGGTAGACATCCTCCAAAGTAATGGTCCACTCACCACGGACCCCTGGCAATCGGAAAGTGTTCCGATCTGCATCCCAATATGAGAATAAGTCACAAAGAATGTGACTAGATGGCGTGACATGGGGCACGCACGATATACGCAATATGCGGCCCTCTGTAATGTATCCTCCTCATCTGGAGAAAGGGCATCCAATACCCCGGAGAGCCAATCACACTCTCTCTCTCTCGGCTCCATCTGATATACTATGCCCTCGCCTGCATACACCCAAAAACACATAAAATAGAGCAAGTTAGTATCTAATCAATATCGAGAGAGTCATAAAAGCATATAGAAATGATAAAAGTACAAGTACAGTCTCCAAGATAGGTTCCTTTTACATTCTGTGCAAAACCGCCGCCCTGAGCAGAGGGGCGGTTTTGTAACCGCCGCCTTGAAGGCGGCGGTCTTGTAACCGTTGCCCTGATCAGGGCGGCGGTCGTGTAACTGCCGCCCTAGCCAGGGCGGTGGTCGCGGTCCAAAAACCCGCGCGGGTTGTTAACCCCAAAAAGCCTAAAATAAGCAAAAATAGACCATTTAAACTAAAAATGGAGCCTACCCAGTAGGCGCCCCCCCTAGGTGGACCTTTTGAACCTAACATTTTAAAAAATAACCCCCCCATTATGACGAATTAACATTTCAATTTTAAAGGGGGAAAAACACAAAATGGAAGAAAACCAACCTGTGATCGCTGAGGTCGGTGTTCCGCTCGTGGAGGCATGATCACAATCTTGCTGTGAATGTTTCGACTCTACTCGCGTGAGAAACCGTCACCGTGGGTCCCAGAGCTCAAAATCAATCAAATCGACTCGTGTAAATGAATAGGAAAATGGGCCCACTTTCATATATATATCGTTCTATTTCGTTTTAAAATGACTTTTTCGCAGGTTTGGAGTGCTGATGGAGGTAAGTTTCTATCCCCGCACGAATGGTACGTTCTCCTTCCCTATTATTTTAGCGTTTATCTTCCAAGTTATTGTATATATCTACACTTGAGCTCTCTTTTCATTTTGCAGGTAGCGGGAATTTCGGATGGCGTCATCTCAACACACGGACGAGTAAGGTATAGCTTTTAACTCCCCATTTCGGGACTGCCATACTCGGACCCAACGTTTTATGCCTCTTCATGGCTAAAATGCTTCTCCGAGGGGGCAATATGTACGTACCCAAAATTGTAAGGTACTGTACTGCCAGAACAGTGTAACAAGTGCCCTGATGATGATACAAATCTCCTTGCAAGGTGTTCGGGATCCGGAAAAGCCTTCAGAGTATGCGTCAACATCCCGCATGCGCTGCTTAGCCCCCACGCCCTTTGTTTTCCCCTTTTTCCCTCTTTCCTTGGCCTCTTGACCTTCAGTGACGAAACCACCGCCCTGCATGGCGGCGGTCTCGTGACCGCCGCCCTGAACAGGGCGGCGGTCCTGTAACCGCCTCCCTGCTCAGAGCGGCGTTCCTATGTGCATTTCCTAGAACGCTCTTTTGACGTGACTCGCATGAAATATCACGTTTCACCAGCTTTCTTTGCCGACTTGAGCATGCATTTATGTTTTTGGTCCCCTGGAATAGTGTTTTTCCTTTGTTTATTGTTTAGGAGTTCAGTTTGGTTTTGATTTTTGGGTGATTGAATTCCTATAAATGCATGGCTTGTGCTCAAGCAAATGGCCTCTCTCAAGTTTTGTTTTCTGGATTCCTCTCTGCAATAAATTTAGTTTTCCTTTGCTTAGAATACTTAGTTTTATTCATTGCGTGTTTTGGTTAGTATTGTGTTGCAGCTGGTAAGCCACATATCCATCTTGTGCAAGTGCAGTCATTACTTGAGGCCACCATTTTTTTACTCCAAGCTTCTCACTTTCAGTGCTATGGTCTGTTAGTTTATTTAGGATTGATAGTGTAGTTCATTTCATGCTTAGTGTGCATTGACTAGTTGTTGGTAAGCCACATATCCAACTTGTGCAAACAGTGTTGCTGTTTTATCTAATCCATTAGAGTAGAATAGCTTAGGAAGCCATTAAAGTTGCAGGTTTTTCTCTTCATACAGGATAGTTTCAGGTTCTGGATGCATTTTGTTGCACGATTCGCAGTAGATCCTGCTAGGAATTGCATAAGCCAAGCTATGTACTCTTGCGCTATCCCTCTCCTATCCGCGTTCTATTCTATCTGCATTCTGAAGGTTGTCCCTTGTTCTAAACACCTATTCCTGTTGATGCAAGCATTACACACTTTTCTGGATCCACGTGAACACAAAGAATGAAGAGATCATACTGAGGGGACGAGATCACACACACCATCGGATTTGCCACTGTTCTGCGGAATCCAGGTTTTAAATTTCAAAGTTCTAGTTAGAATCGTATCAAATAAAGTAGTTAATCGCTTTATTTCAGTTAATTCTATTCTCGATATTGCCGGGGAAGCTGTGGGGATTAATAGTTTATGAGAGACTATGATTCACTCCTCACTTCTGAGGTAGGATCGAGAATGTTGCTAATAGATTAGTTATTTCATTGTTTAGAATAGATATACAAAATTGCACAGACAAATAACCACACTCGGTTATCTTGTTTGTTTTAAGTTATTAGTTTAGTTGTCAATTCTAAATATTTTAAATAGCTGCTTTCTTAAATTCATTTAAATCATCAGAAAATACAAAAAGAAGTCATATATGCTAGAAATATACTTAGATTTCACTTATAGTTTGTTTTATTACTGCTTTTGCATGACAATTACGGGACCTAGGGAGCCCAGGGAATACATTTTCAAGCCAATCATGCCTCAGCCCAATCTCATAGCAGCAATAACTGACATTGACCAGAACCTTAGGATACAAGTCTTCCAAACAACAACAGATTTCCAGCAGGTCAGATCTCAGTTAAGAGGATTAAATATAGAAGACGACCAAGCACATACATTTTGGTCAAATCAGCCAAACTACAGATTACCCTAGGAAAACATCCACATGATTGTAGAAAGGTTTGAAAGAGAACAAATATTCGGATGTGATCCCTTAGTTCCACAACCAGATGCAGGAGACACCCACACAGACATAGATACCGGCCTAAGAATCCAGATTGCAAGAACACCTGTGAGGTATTCCGAGAAGATCGCATAGCTGTTGATTCTAAACATAGAAGCTGAGAAAGCTTACGATTACTGGATACTAGGGGTTAGAACTTGAACTCGTGTATGACTATAACAGGACCGCAACAACCAAGAGTATATGGTTGTGATCCACAGATCCCACAGCCCAACGAATCCACAGGTCAATCCAATATAGACACTGGCCTACGCACACTAGTATTCCAGTCTACTCCACTTCCACCTATTATCATCGAACAATTATCCCTACTGGATGTAACAGCTAACGAAGCTAGGGAATTCTGGACTAGGCCAGAAAATCATCCGTAGAATCGATTGTATTCATCATCCACTATATGACCTTATCAGGAGATATACACAAAACAATCCTAGGTCATTTCCCACGTATTCCACAACCCATAGATCGAATCACGCCAGAGCTCGATATTGATTGGAGCCTTCGAGAAATCATCCTTGCTGATCGATCTATCACACTGGTCCAGGTTAGAAGGGCCTTCTTTGCCTTAGATTCGCAAATTCCATTAGTGCATGTTGAAGACATTAGATTGCCTAACTAGTCTGTCTGTATACTACCTATATTCCATCCCCACCGGCTGTCTCAGCACGACCTCGAGAGGTCGGGTACGCGGAAGAGTCACTTGTAGATTCCCATGCTTGCTTGTCACTTTTCCGGCGTTCAGGATCCGACAAGAGTATCTTTTTTAGTAACTAAGTATCACTCCGCTCATCACCTTGATCCAATCCTCTCACGTGTTAACCTATCACTTGGGGTAGGAGTGTTATTAGACATTGTTTCTGCACATTGTGTCGTACTGTTGTGGTTTTGCAACATTGTGATGATGATTTTGCTTATTTCAGTTTCTTATTTTGTTATACTTTGTTTTCCTTTACTGTAGACCAATTACAAGAAATTTATTCGCATCCTAGTTCACATATAACTTTGGTGTGTTTCCTTCCTATTCATATTGGGTTTCTTTCTATTTCTTATTTTATATCTTTTTGTCAATTACGTGTGTTGTTTTTTCCTCCCGGTTTATTTAAGCCATGAAATGTCTTCATTTTTGTTTGTATTTGTATTTCAAAACTTGCGAAAATCCACAAAAAAATCAAATATTTCAAAAATCCAAAAAAAAATAAAAAATAAAAAATTACAAAACTTTCAAACAAACATTCACTTATCACAAGAATCCTATAATTGGAAAACACTTAAAGTGAATCATTCAACATTTCAATACAATCTTGGTAAATTTCATACATTTATCTATTACCCTAGTGATCGTGCCAATCTTACAGCTATCACTTTCTTCCCTTTTCATGATATGCTAACTTTTCTTGGGGCAAGTCACACAATTGTTTTTCCTTCGTGATATAACTTTACCTAGGGAAATTTTAACTTTTATCATTTGCGCAACGGATTCAAAAAGAGTTTCATAAGGAGTCACTTTAACTCCACTCTTCTAGTCTGATCCTATTCCCACTTGGGAGAATTTGTATCTACTTAATGATCATTGTGGTATGCATTAGGAGCATGGTTGATTGTATTCTTTTTCGACTTTGTGTTGCATTGTTGATGTTTACTCTTTTTTTGGACCATTTATAGGTAGTGTGATTACATCTTGGTTCCTTTGTAACCCTGATGGTGACACCTTCTTTGTATATTGGGTTTGTTTTCCTTTTTATCTTTTCTTTGATATGTGTGTTTGTTTGCGTGCATATAGGTTAACCATCTTGATTCTTTTATAATCATGGTGACAACTCTATTTTGCAACAAAAAAAATTAGGTTGCTCTAAAAAATTACTCTCCAACTAACGCTCATGCTATGAGCACAATCCTTTCCCATTCTTGTTCTACTCCATTATTTTCCTTCCTATCAATCCGTCATCCACTGCCTTGCTGCGTCATCCCCCCACTTGAGGAGGCATTCCTCTACCATTCTTCTTGTTGGGGCATCTTAATGCTTCATTACTTGTTAGGGCATCCTAATGCTTCACAATTTTTCACTCACCGATCTGCATGCGTATACTATCTTTAAAGCACTATTACTTTGCAATAGCACTTTAAAGAGGGGAAAAATGTAGACACCCCAAAATTATACTTTTGTTTTCACTTGTTCCCAGTGTTATACTAGTACACCCTGTTATTCACCCATTTGTGATTAATTGATTAAATTAATTAATTAATACACATTGTAATCCTTTGGATTAATTAAATTAATCCCATGTATCCTTAGTACCCCTTTAGCTAAGTTAATTATTATTTATTAATTAAATAATTAATTAATTAAGTGTGTGCACATCCTAGTCAACTGTCACTTGATCAACATCCACGTAGACTCCACTTGGACTCCCTATCCTTATCCTAGTTAACTGCACTTCTAGAATCCTAGAAACGTGGGGGCAATTAAATTGCATGTACAACCACCTTTCTAGATGCATCTTTTTGCAATTAATTCATTTACTACCCCCAACACTATTGTAACTTCCCACAATGCTATTTTTAGCATATGCATTTACTCGTATGTAACCAATTTCAACTACTTTTGCCTCTACAAATTACATGTTTACCTTCCTTACAAAACCTCTTGAATCTGAAGTACAAAAACTCTGTTGAATTCACTATGTTGGTAGCATTTTCATTCAAAGTTTGGAGAGTACTCAAGAGCATCCACAATCATTTCTGACATTCATTTACAAGGTTTCACAGGAGACCCTTATTGAGGTTTGCATTGGAAGGTTACTGGAAGGTTTGCAAATTATTTGTTTGTCTTTCATTGCTGTGATTTTTCATAGCTTTATGTATGTATGTATGTATGCATGTATATGGGTATGCGTGTGTATACATGCATGTATGTATATGACTTTTCAAGGCTTCATCAGGGGTGGGGACGACTGTCACCGGCCTATGCCAATATGGAGGAGTGGTCGTGCCCAACGCACAATGTATACACCAAAGGATCACAATTTTTAGGGTTTGGGGAGGGGTCGCGGTTAGGCTACAACCCCTCTAGGTTATATATATATACTCTCTTTCTCTCTCTTTCATTTTAATAAAAATGTTCCAATCCAATTCAAATTCCAAGGTAAAAATAAATATAAGTTTATATATATATATATATATATATATATATATATATATATATATACGTTGTTGACGTAGCCAGTTTAGAAAAGAACTATAACATAGTAAGGATTATAATGAGGGCCAAAACAATTGCGTATTCAAATATATAAATAAACATTTGCACATTTCGATATACATAATTTCATATATGGATGAACTAACTACTCTTGCCTACTTACTTGCAGAGTATATAAATTTTCCTTTCCATTCTTAGAGTTGGAAATATAGAGAGATGTAAATGAATGGTTCCATTGAAATTCCAAATCCTAAGTGAAGAGACACATATTCACTTTATACTTATTAACCATGAGGGTTTAAGCAAGAAGAGACAAGAGTCGTGTCTTTATTCTAGTAACACCATGAGAAAATAAGAATGTATTTGAGAGATTTATCACCAAACCACTCACATTCACCTGAAATTACACACACATGGGGAGCACCCTTTTCTTATCTCATCTTAAAACGACTACTAAAAGGGATACTAACAAGATTATTCAAACTTAACAATTACATTTAGATTTTACAACACCTTTTTTGTTTTAGAGATTAATAACTATGAAGACATTGCTCCCTAAAAGCTCTAAAGTTTATTGACTCAACTCAATCCCATAGAAAACCAAAATCGAAGAAGGTCCCCTTTTACAAAATTCTACATATCATAACAACAACATTCATTTTTCCTTTATAAACATAATGAAAACAAATATATTTACTTACATTATTATACAAATATCCTCTTAAACTAAAGGTTATATTTAGAGAATAACTACAAGATCTCCATCCATTACAATGTTGAAATAACAAGGAAATCAAAAGTTACCTTTTTATAATAGCTCACATATTCTTCTTCTCAAAGAAAGTTTTATAAAATAAATAATCATGGGATTTTCCACATAATACAACTATTTAACATTCCTTTTTTCCTTACATTTTATTAAAAAACCACAACTTAAAATGCAATTGGAAAACCCCCCCTAAAATGGGAACAACATGGCAAATTTTTGAGGAAGAATTCCAAATCTCCAAACAATGTTCATTCCATGGAAAGCTCTAGAACTATATTTCATATTCGAATAAGATGTATCCAAACACAAGAGAGGTGACTTGGTTGTCCACCCAACCAATCAACATCATTACATGTCATCTCCAAAATTGGAGGACATGTTATCCTCCCTCAAAACCCATGGGAGAGAGAGGATGCATGCCTCCAAGATGCACAAGGGAGGTGAGGAAAAAAGGGATTGCTTATGCACAATCAAACACAAAATTCATAATCTAAAACACAAACAAGAAGCCCCATGATTCTCAAAAGGGGAAGAGGGGCAAGAATGTAAATTTAATCACATTTTCATATAGGCAATTGAATTCGCAACTTTGTTAAGAAATCCCAAGACTCCCAAACTCCTAATTTCTTCCATAAACCATACCACTCCATGCCTCCTCCTTGTTAGGGTTTTTCAAACCTTGGAGGTTTCCTTGGCAAGAACAGGAGATGAGTTTCAAACCATATGGAAACTCATCTCCCACATCAACCAAATGAGGGGAGGATAATATAAATCCCATCATGGCTTGCCCATCAAGCCATGTGGGATCAAGAGGGATTCTTTCTCTTCCCTAACACTCCAAAATCCATCCCTAAAGGCGATGGATATAAAAAGCAAAAAGATTCAAACAACAACACAAAACATACATTCCTACACCCAAACACAAGCAAACCAAACATCAAGGTTTATTGAAACTATAAATAAAGCTAAGAAGTGTGAGGCCTACCTCACAAGCCAATGAAGACCAATTTCCAAATGCAAGCCAATCCTTCCAATCTCCTTGCCCTTCCAAGCTCTCCAAAATCTCTATGTGAAAATTAATTCCCAAAGTTCCAACCCTCTCCAAAACGAAGGCTTAAGTAAGGAAAATCTAAGAGACATCAACCTATGGAATGGTGACATGTGTCACCCATCCCCTTCCCATATCCATGTCACCCCAAGTCCCTTTCATGAATAATATAAGAATAATAATGGAGGATAAATTCCACAAAAAATAACAAAACAAAACAAAATGCCCTTCCAAATCCCAAGTGGGTTCCAAAATTCAAAGTCATAAATGAAAATAGGGATAAGAGTGGATCAAAAGGGAGGGAAAAACCACTTTGTACCTAGGAAAGAGTCTCCCTACCCATAAGTAGGGCCAAAGGGGTCTATTTTGGTGCAAGAGCGACCCTCAACCTTCAAGTCACCCTTCCAAAATTCCACTTTTTACCCAAATTCGAGATTTGGAAAAAGTGGCACATTTAGAGAGGTGGTGGGGCCCACTTAGTCCATAATTAGGTGGCCCAAATCTCCTGAAACAAATATAAACTTAACTAACTCATCCCTAATTCAAGTAGGGACGATTTAATCCATAAATTTGGCTTAAACATGTTATTATAATTATTAATACCAAATTGATTCAAATGGAGATAACAAGTGATCCATAGGGATCTAGAAAAACACACCACTTCATTAGTTCTATCAACACCAAGAAGGAGAAATAAGAAAAATGAATAAAATGAGGTAAACAGAGGTTTAGAAGGAACTGTCGCTCTGTGCAGAGCGGCGGTTTCAAAACCGCCGTCTTGTAGGGTGGCGGTCTTGAAACTGCTGCCCAGCCAGGGTGGCGGTCCTATCACTTTAGAACAAAAAAGAAGAATGAAACGCAAATGGATGTGAACTTGAAGCACCCATCTGTGTCTCTTCCCTCCATGACATTTCACATCCTCCAGTGCATGGGAGGACATGTAAAGGCCTATAAATGCATGAAAGGAGAAAGAGAATGTCATTTGAAGATCCAAAGAGATCAAGAAGCAAAGTTTAATGAGAGCAGTGAGCAAGATCTTCAGTGTGGGAATGGAATTGTAGGAACAAGGTGTAGAAACAGAGAAAACAAGTAATTGGAGAGAAGGTTTACATTGTTGCTTCTTTTCATACTTATTGTGATCTGTAATTGTTTATGTTAGACCAATAAAAGTGGGAAGAAAGAGCAGTTACCCTTCTTGACTGGTTTTCCTCCTTGGAGGTTTCCAGGATAAAATTGTTGGTGTTGAAGTGTTGAATGATTTCCTTCTATGCAATTTCCTTTCTATAGCACTAGATAATCAGTCATAAATCTCTAATATTTAAGAAAATCTATCATTTTCCAAAGTTGAAAGTAGAATAACATAATTGTGTGATTCATAGAGTTCCAAAGTAGAAGTTTACGGATTATTTTGGTATCAGAGTTGATTATATATCCAGGAATTTGGTATTCAAATCTTTCTTATGATTTTGTATGACAATGATAAGGTCCAAAGGTGAATAAGTTTTACCTTGTGAGCCAGATATTTATACAAAGAAGTGGAAACAGAGAATTCAATCTCAAATGGAGAAAGAGAACTTGTTCCGTACAATCAAGATGCTAAAAACCATGATGGATAGATTGCATAGGAAATAAGAAGAGCTTTCAGATCTGTAAAAGATGGCTTCAGTTAAGAAAGATTCCATGGACTCGGTGGTTTGAGCACTAGCCAAAAAAATTGGTATCGGAAAGAGCCACAAAGAGGAAGAATGGGAAGAGCATGAAGAGACGCCAATTGTAAGTGAGAAGGTAAAATCTGCATATACACCTTTTAAATTTGAAACAAAAGTGGAAATAAAGAATTTTGAAGGGAAAGTAGATGTAGAATTATTGGATAAATGGCTAAAATAGTTGGAATTCTATTTTAGTGTGCATAATGTCACTGAGTCACAAAGGGTCACCTTTGCACATCTCAAAATGTAAGGTCATGCTCTGGTTTGGTGGGAAACCCATCTAGCCACTTGTGAGAAGAAGAAACATCCTATTGTCAGTACTTGGAAAGATTTTAAAGAATTGGTAAGAGCTAACTTCTATCCTATTGGCCATAAGACTGAAATGATGATTAAGTGGGAGTACTTTAGACAGGGCAATGGTCAAAGCATGCAAGACTACACTACGAAATTTCGGAAGACAAGCCATGTTGCTTAATATGGACTTGGAGGATGAGGAAATTCTAACCAAGTATTTGGGAGGACTTCACACTAACCTTCAGAGGAAGGTAATCTCCACAAAGCCCAAGGATCTCAATGAAGCTTGTGTACAAGCATACTACATTGATGACGAGAAGAAATAAGGATAAATGGAGCCAAAAGGGAGATGAGTCAACAGAACAGTAGGACAAAGAACAAGGGAAGACAAGTAGCAGAGGTAAATGGAAAGGTAAAACTGCCACTACTACTTTACATACTTGTAAAGATCCTAAGAATTTATGTAAGAATTGTGATGTAAATGGACATACTGACTCCAAATGTTGGAAGTTGCATCCGGAATCACACCCAAAGCACCAAACCAAGGATTCCAAGAAAACCATGGCCACTGTAAAGAGAGAAAGAGAGGTGGAGATTGAGGATGATTCAAATGTAGATGAAAGGATGGGATGCATGGCCACTAACATGTATGGGGCAAAATAAGAAGAAGAGATGAGTATGCTATTTCAAATCAGAATCCAAATCAAGAAGACTAAGGTAAACACTTTAGTAGATTTTGGTTCTCAGTCAAATTTGATTTCTGATGCAGTTGTAAAATAGCTTGGTCTAGAGACTTACGCGCATCCACATCCATACCCACTGGGATGGGTGAAGAAGGGTGTAGAAATAAAAGTTACAAGGGAGTGTGAGTTTCATTTTGGGATAAATACCCAATACATAGATGTATTAGAGGTTGATATTATTACACTTGATGCATTTGACGTTGTCTTCGGAAGTCCTTACTTGTATACCAAGGATGTTGTGTTCACAAGGAGGGAGAACTGGTTCAGATGGGTCAAGGATGGAGTCAGTTTTAACATCCTGGCATAGTAGAGAAAATCAAAGAAAGCTATGGTAAGTGCCAACCAAGCACCAAGACTTATTCAAGAAAATCATCAGTTTTGTTGCTTTCATTGGAAGAAAAACAAAATGGATGTGAGAGTGTATATTTCTGACCAAAGGATGGATAATTTGGATAGTACTTGTCAGTTTTTGCAAAAGAAGCCACCACAGGAACTGCTCATTTAAGGAGCAAAACAAACTTTCACTATGCAGTCACTGTATCTACCTACGAATTCATTGGACTTGACCATGGGGCAGCAAGAAGAAGAGGAGATAATAGGAATGATGGTGACTATAGAAGCAATGTACTTGGAGAGGATTTGTCCAATCCATCTCAAGAGACAAAGACAAGAAAGGACTAAACCACTATAGTATGGGACCTTCGCCATACTTGAGTAGGTTGGAGAAGAAACCTTCAAGTTATACCTCATGCAGATGCACGCGATAGTGAGTTGCAAGAGCTCGCATCCACTAACACCATCTATGCATGAAAAATAAGGAAAGAAACAGAAGTTACCTTCCAAAGAGGATTGTACTTGAGGCATCTTAGAGGAGGATGTAGCACTGGAAACTAGAGATCCACAGGAGTCTTGACAGGTTAGACGAGAGAAGACACCAAGGAAGACCTGGTGGTACTTGAATGAACACGACAGGAATTTGATTCCTCTACCACTCCACCACTAATATTTTGTGGGACCAAAATCCTCCTAAGTAGGGGAGGTATGATCCATAGGGTGTTATGTTTATGGAGCCTATTTTCATGTTAGATTTTGGTACACCTTCCATGTGTTACACTCAGATATTTTTATAGCAATCCCGCTCACCGGTGAACGGGTCAAGGGGGTTCGGGGGCAAAGCCCTCGAAGTAAATTTTCATGGGTGGTTTATTAACCCATGGGTAATGGGTAACTGTTATGGGTTGTTTTTTGGGCCCATGGTTTTTCGGTACCCATTGTTTTGTAAAATCACCTCTTCAGCTACCTATTAATGTACTTATAAATAGATGGACATAAAATAGGATTTATATGAGTGTTTTTGAGAAGGTGAATAGTGTGTGTGAATTCAAGTGTGAATTCAGGAGCGTTTGTTGAGCGTAGCTCCAAACAAGATCTGATTATTGTAATTGTGAAGACTGTTGGCTTGTAATAAAATCTGAGCAAGTGTTATTGGTGGATGTAGTCCACAGTGGGTGAACTATGTTAAATATTGTCTTTGTGTTGTGTATTTTTCATTTCTGTAATTCTATTCATACTTCTTATTATTGTGATTTTGAGGAATTATTCCGCATTAGATATTATTAATTCCTAACATAGGGATCCAGAAAAACACATCACTTCATCAGTTTCATTAGCACCAAGAAGAAGAAGAAGGAAAAATAAATAAATTGAGGAATACAGAGGTTCTGGAAGGAACTGACACTCTATGCAGAGTGGAGGTTTTAGAACTGCTGCTCTACAAGGCGGTGGTCCTAAAAAAACCACCAAACTAGGGCGACGGTCTTGTGACCGCCGGTCTACTCAAGGTGGCAGTCCTGACACTTTTGAATAGAAAATAAGAACATAGCACAAATGGACGTGAATTTGAAGTGCCCAACCGTGTCTCTTCACTTCCATGCCCCTTCACATCCTCCAGTGCACGAGAGGACATGGGAAGGCCTATAAATACATGGAAACAGCAAGAGAATAGACATTCAAAGGAAAATCAGAATTTAATGAAAGCAGTGAGCAAGATCTTCAGTGCTAGAATTGGAATTGTAGGAGCAAGGTGTAGAAACTGAGCAAGCATTGTTGCTTCTTTTCATACTTATTGTAATATGTAATTGTCGATGTTAGACCAATAAAAGTGGGAAGAAAGAGCACTTTCCCTTCCTGACTGGTTTTCCTCCTTGGAGGTTTCCACGATAAAATTGTTGGTGTTGAAGTGTTGAATTATTTCCTTCTTTGTAATTTCCTTTCTATAGCACTAGATAATCAGCCATGAAGCTCTAATATTTTAGAAAATATATCATTTTCCAAATTTGAAAGTATAATTACATAGTTGTGTGATTCGTAGAGTTCCAAAGTAGAAGTTTACAGATCATTTTGGTATCAGAGCTAATTATATATCCAAGACTTTGGTATTCAAATCTTTCTTGTGATTTTGTATGACAGTGACAAGGTCCAAAGGTGAAGAATTTTACCTTGCGAGTTAGATATTTCTACGAATAAGTGGAAACAGAGAATTCGAGCTCAAATGGAGGAAGAGAACTTGGTCCGTAGAGTCGAGATGCCAGAGACCATGATGGATATATTGCATAGGAAACAAGAAGAGATTTTAGATCTACAAAAGATGAATTCGGTTAAGAAAGATTCCATGGACTTTGTGGTTCGAGCACTAGCCAAAAAATTTGGTATTGGAAAGAGCCACGAAGAGGAAGAATGGGAAGAGCATGAAGAGACGCCAATTATAATCAAGAAGGTAAAATATGCATATACACCTTTTAAAGTTGAAACAAAAGTGAAAATAAAGAATTTTGAAGGACAAGTAGATGCATAATTACTGGATAAATGGCTAAAATAGTTGGAAGTCTATTTTAGTGTGCATAATGTCACTGAGGCACAAAGGGTCACCTTTTCACGTCTCAAAATGGAAGGTCATGCTCTAGTTTGGTGAGAAACCCATCTAGCCACTTGTGAGAAGAAGAAACATCCTATTGTCAGTACTTGGAAAGTTTTTAAAGAATTGATAAGAGCTAACTTCTATACTGTTGGCCATAAGACTGACATGATGATTAAATGGTAGTACTTTAGATAGGGCAATGGTCAAAGTGTGCAAGACTACACTACGGAATTTCGGAGACAAGCCATGCTGCTTAATATGGACTTAGAGGATGAGGATATTCTGACCAAGTATTTGGGAGGATTTTACACTCACCTTCGGAGGAAGGTAATCTCCACGAAGCCCAAGGATCTCAATGAAGCTTGTGTATAAGAATACTACATTGACGATGAGAAGAAGCAAGGAGAAATAGAGCCAAAGGGAGACTAGTCAATAGAACAACAGAACAAAGAACAATGGAAGACAAGTAGTAGAGGTAAATGGAAAGGTAAAACTGTCACTAGTACTTTGCATACTTGTAAAGATCCTAAGATTTTTTGTAAGAATTGTGATGTAAATAGACATAATGACTCCACATGTTGGAAGTTGCATCTAGAATTGCACCCAAAGTATCGAACCAAGGATTCCAAGAAATCCATGGCCACTGTGAAGACAAAAGAGAGGTGGATATTGAAGATGATTTGTATGTAGACAAAAGGCTGGGATGCATGGCCATTAACATGTATGAGGTAGCAGAAGAATAAGAGATGAGTAAGTTATTTCAAATCAGAATCCAAATCAAGAAGACTAAGGTAAATGCTTTAGTAGATTCTTGTTCTTAGTCAAATTTGATTTCTGATGGGGTTGTAAAATAACTTGGTCTAGAGACTTACGCACATCCACATCCATACCAACTGGGATGTGTGAAGAAGGGTGTAGAAATACAAGTTACAAGGAAGTGTAAGTTTCAATTTGGGATAAATGCCCAATACATAGATGTATTAGAGGTTGATATTATTCCACTTGATGCATTTGATGTTGTCTTCGGAAGTCCTTACTTATATGCCAGGGATGTTGTGTTCACAAGGAGGGAGAACTGGTTAAGATGGGTCAAGGATGGATTTAGTTTTAACATCCTGGCACACCAAAGTAAATCAAAGAAAGCTATGGTAAGTGCCAACCAAGCACCAAGACTTATTCAAGAAAATCATCAGTTTTGTTGCTTTCATTGGAAGAAAAACAAAATGGACGTCAGAGCAGATATTTCTGACCAAAGGATGGAGAATTTGGATAGCACTTGTTAGTTTTTATAGAAGAAGCCACCACAGGAACTGATCATTCAAGAAGCAAAACAAACTTCCGCTATGCATTCACCGCATCTACCTACGTATTCACTGGACTTGACTATGGGGTAACAAGAAGAAGAGGAGATACAAGAAACGATGGTGACTATAGAAGCAACGTACTTGGAGAGGATTCAGCCAATCCATCTCAAGAGACAAAGACAAGAAAGGACTAAACCACTACAGTATGGGACCTTCTCCATACTTGAGCAGGTTGGAGAAGAAACCTTCAGGCCACACCTCATGCAGATGCACGCGATAGTGAGTTATAAGAGCTCTCATCCACTAACACCATCTATGCGTGACAAAGAAGGAAAGATACAAAAGTTACCTTCTAAAGAGGATTATACTCGAGGCATCTCAGAGGAGGATGTAGCACTGGAAACTAGAGATCCACAGGAGTCTTGGTAGGTTGGATGAGAGAAGCCACCAAAGCAGACCCGGTGGTACTCGAATGAGCACGAGAGGAAGTTGATTCCTTTACCACTCCACCACTAAGATTTTGTGGGACCAAAATCCTCCGAAGTAGGGGAGGTATGATCCATAGGGATCTAGAAAAACACACCACTTCATCAGTTTTATCAGCACCAAGAAGAAGAAGAAGGAAAAATAAATAAATTGAGGAATATGGAGCTTCTTAAAGGAACCACCACTTTGTGTAGAGCGGCAGCTTTAGAACCACCATCATGTAGGGTGATAGTCCTAAAACCGTTACCCAACTAGGGTAGTGGTCCTGTGACCGCCGGTCTGCTCAGGGCGGCAGTCCTGGCACTTTTGAACAGAAAAGAAAAACAGAGCATGAATGGACGTGAATTTGAAGCGCCCAGTTGTGTCTCTTCACTTCCATGCCCCTTCACATCCTCCAGTGCATGGGAGGACATGGGAAGGCATATAAATACATGGAAGGAGCAAGAGAATAGACATTCGAAGGTGAATCTGAATTTAATGAAAGCAGTGAGTAAGATCTTCAGTGCTGGAATTGGAATTGTAGGAGCAAGGTGTAGAAACAGAGAAAGAAAGTAATTGGAGAGAAGGTTTACACTATTGCTTCTTTTCATACTTATTGTAATCTGTAATTGTCGATGTTAGACCAATAAAAGTGGGAAGAAAAAGCAATTACCCTTCCTGACTGGTTTTCATCCTTGGAGGTTTCCAAGATAAAATTGTTGGTGTTGAAGTGTTGAACTATTTCCTTCTATGAAATTTCCTTTCTATAGCACTAGATAATCAGTCACAAAGCTCTAATATTTAAGAAAATCTGTCATTTTCCAAAGTTGAAAGTAAAACATCATAATTGTGTGATTCGTAGAGTTCCAAAGTAGAAGTTTATGGATAAATAAATTGCTAGTGATCCAACCTGATCGCTAGTGATTCTCCCAATCACCATGGATCCATCTAATCACCAATGATCCTAGTGATTTTCACGACATATACCTATCATGACATATTTAAACAAAAAATAAAAAAATAGACAAAAACTCTCAAAATGACATAAAACACATACATACTTCTACCTGATTGGGCCTCCTCTTTCATCTGGATGGTCCCTTTACCGCCATTTGTCACAAATAATTCTTAATCATGTGTGTAAAGTATCTTTAGATTACTAAACTGTCAATCGCTAATGATTCATTTGATAAGAAAAGTGGCTATTTATAGCCCCCCGAATTACAAGTGTAAGAATCACCGATGATTCTTGTAATCGTTGATGATTTACCCTGATCGCCTGTGATTTAATTTAATCACTAGTGATCCATCCTATTTTATCAAAAAACATCTTCTTTCAAGGATTTTAAAACATTTTCAATTATGATATTTCGTCCTTTGACAATATCCCTCATGTTAAGGACTCCAAAAATTAAATTATCCTTCACAAACCATACCGCTAATCCAATAGGTCAATAGGCCAAGAACCCTTTAGTTATCCTATCATCTGGCTCTGTACCCCCTTTTTTATGGATCATATGTCGATAGGACACGAACCATTTAGGTCTCCCTTGTCACTTGATCCTGTGATGCTATCCACGTTGTTTTTTCATCTCAAGGAAACTTCACTATTCATCTCATCCGACTTAATCAAATTGGTGATTCTTGCATTGTGCCACAATCACACCCAGTTTGAAGGGGATCACCCATATAAACACAAGTTTTACCTCATACCATTTTTGTCTAGTAGTTCACCCGTCATGAAATAGTTGACAAAAAGGGGCAAAATTAGACACCAAGTTTTTGTCAACCCCCCTACTTCACATTATACACACATCATTTTAAAACATATCTAAAATCATTATCCTAAGTCACTTCATCCATACCTCCATAAAAATAATATTACACTCCCATAAAATTACTATTTACTATCCCTAAACCACTTATCCACTTGAAATCTACCATAACCATTTAAAAACAACCTAAATCTATTTTATTCCTATATCCCAAACTCTACATCCCATTTATAACCTCCCCATAACCATATCCCTTCGTAAAAAATCTAAAAGCTACATTTAGAAGCAATTTCAACCATTTTCTAAACATTTTCCCTGAAAAAGCCAAATCGCTGGCGATTCTAACCAATCTTTAGCGATTATAAATACACATTTTTCCTCCTTTCCCACGGATCTTTAGAAACCTTTTCCTCATATCTACGCCGTTACAAAGTTTTTGATTCCTTAGTGAATTAAAGACATTCCAAAGATCATCATAATCTTGCATCAACCTCCAGTGATCATCAATCCAACATTTTGATAGCCTCTCTCATCTGTTGACCTTCGGGAAGCACAACAACACAACATCAATATTAAATCAGCTCCATTCAAAGATTTGAGGCATTTTTTAGCTCCATATTACATATAAAGGTATTTATCTACTTCATTATATTAAACAACGAAAATAGTCAAAAATATCAATTTAGGCCTTCGTTTATCATTTTTCGTAAAAATGTCCATTTCATCAGTAATTGCTAGCAATTACCATAATTGCCGATGATTAGCCTAAATCATCGATGATTCCTATCGAACTACATATTTTCATCAATTTTCAAATTTATAGATCACTGAAGACTAGTTTGAATTGCTGACAATCCCTGTCAAAACATATCTTTTTATCAATTTATCAATTTATTATTAGTTTTATCAATATCTTCGCATTTAATATATTCTTTGTAAGCATGGATTCCTCTTAGATGGAATTTCCTAGCCATTCTCATCAAATTACAAGCATTTACAAACTTCATGTAGTCTCGCACCCCTTCTTCTAGGAACAATACAACATCCTTCATGAGTTGAACTTGTGCGCAATCCGATTTTCCATCAACGAACAAGACATTAAGGATTAGATTGAGTTCGTCCACTAGATTAAGCAAAATACTGAGGAATTTTGGTATGACTACTTGGAGTCCATTTAGGTCGCTTCCACCCTTGTCTGGGCCACCTTCGAAGTTGGATAGGACTTACCTTTCAACCTTGAGTTATAGAGCTTCTTATATGCTATCTATGTATCATTGTCTACTTGCATGTCTTTATCATTATCCTTATCAATCTACTTAATTGTCTAAAAATGAGCTGACATCCTCTAAGGAAGTCCTTTTGGATTCTTGGGATCAACCTTTTTCGAGAAGCTTGTTTATCCATTTATCTAATATCTTCTATTTCATGTATTTTATTGTGGAGTGCTTTTCAAGACAAGAGGAATTACGTATTCGTTTAGACTTGACAGCTTCAACCATCCATTAAGGGATCAATATCAGATATCTCACAAGTATTGATAAACCATGTTATTTTCTGAGGTTGGTTTGAATTTGTTATTTCACTTCATTAAGTTAAAGTTGGAAATAAAAAATTCTCTCAAACACCCAAAAATAAAATAATGCAAATGAGTGGTCAGACTGTCCTCAGCTATCAAAAAAGTGATCTTACGACTGAACAATGTACTACATTTCAGATCCAATGTATTTCTAGGTGTGTATGTGTGTGGAATTGTGCCATAGGTGGCTCTTATGCATGTCATACTTGATATCGAGAAAGTAGCTAGATGTAAGAAATGTAAGTAGATGTGTGCATGAAAGAATGACCTTCCCCCTCCTATGAAGTGTATGCAGAAGAATCAAGTTCTTTTCCCTTATATGGATGCTTGAATTCTCTTTATAATGGCCTTTGGATGCAACCTTCGGTGGTGATAACTAATTCTTAGTGATTGGTCCTTTATTATGGTCACATAACTATATATTCATATGATTCCCTTGTTTGAATTTTGTAATTAACCCCAAAATGGCTGACTACCAAGAAAAATAAGATGCTAAAATGGATAGAAAGGACCCAAAAGATGTGATAAAAATATAAATAAGTATGAGGGCACCCAGAGGGGAACGAGGGTGCCTAGACGTCGACATCCTGGCTGGGTGCTGATGTCCAAAGTCAATGAGAAATGTCAAACAATGAAAATGAAAGACTGAGGTTAGAAGGAGTGTAAGATCAACAGAGTTAACAGAAAGCAATAAAATATGGCCAATAGCCAAAGATCAATTAGTACTTTTCTCACTTAGGAATCAGATGAATAGTAGTATGTGATCAGGACTAGATAGATACCCAAAGTGTGTGATTTAGTGTATACATTTGCCCCCATTTTATGTTGTGTGAGTGAATGCTTGATAAAATAAAGTAGATAAGAGATGCATACCTGATAACTATGTAGATTGATGTGCAAAAAGCATGCTGAGTGGACAAGAAAAAGCGTTCAGTGATAAAAATGTGAAGCATGGGAGCTAGAAGAGGAAGTAAAAAAAGTGATGACGGTGGCCCTAGGGTGAGAGCATATGTGTAGACGGGTGTATATTTTAACTGGTTTAGATGTTTATGTCACTTGATGTTTGTTGTACCATGTTGTCAAAGAACATTGACTACCTGTCCATAAGAGAAGAATGAACAAGTAGAATACATGCATCCAAGTAATCAAAAACATATGAAAAATGTGTAAAGAAGTATGTAAAAATGCTGAAAATGTGAAAAAAGAACATGTGCACCTAATATGTGATGAGTAAAGTGTTTAGAAAGGATCACGAAGATGATGTAGAAGAGTGAGTTCCTTGGGTGAAATGCCAGCTTATTTGAAGTGCGAGTTTTTTTGGTGATCTCATGCCAAGAATGGTAAAAGAAGTGTAGGGAGAAAAGTCTGGTGTCATCCTCTAACCTTTAACTTCTTCCTAAAGTATGTAGACACTATTGCATTGGTTTTTAAATATGATCCAGTTTGACCAATTTTGATCAGAATGTGTAAAGATAAAATGTTGTGTAGTTCATGTATGCTAACCTGTTGAGGATCGTGCTGCCCCAGTATGGAAATTTGTGTGAAGATGGTGTGTAAACTATGCTGAATGTAACATGCCCAGTGCTAAAGGACTGTCTGTCCATGGTCAATAGCCTTTGTGACATCCAAGGAAGGGTCTAGGGGCACCCAGATGCTACTATATGGGTTCAGGGCATGGGTGTCTATGTTGTGGTAAGGACCCAAGTTAGATTCTAAGGCTTGTCTGATATTGATGACTGTGACATAACAATAGTGAACGATGCTGAAATATGACTATAAGACATGTTGTATGAGGTGACTGATTCACCCAAATGATTCCCCTTCATTTGGGGTGCATGCGACATCTTTGAAGGAGTATGCTGCCTAAAGGAGGACCCACCAATGTACTAAAACTGTGCCTTATAGGGGTGAGGGAGTGTGCTTGGTACAAACCAAGGAACACAAAAAAATTTGGCTAGGAGACAAGTGTTAGTATAAGAAAACATGCATGTATAAGATGAAATGTAAGA
This sequence comes from Taxus chinensis, assembly GCA_019776745.2. Lineage (NCBI taxonomy): Eukaryota > Viridiplantae > Streptophyta > Pinopsida > Cupressales > Taxaceae > Taxus > Taxus chinensis. Next base: position 802,914,066 of record CM034146.1, read on the forward strand.
TAAGTCAAACAATGTGTAAGTTAAGTTCTAAGTAAACATGCAAGAAGACAATATAAACCGCGAAATAGTAGGTTACAAACATGGGACATCACTCATGATGTCGACAAGACAATCAAGGCCGATAGTGGCCGCAAAGTAGACAAGTATGCATATAATACAAAGGGACAAACTTCCCGCAAACAAGAGCATACAACAGATGACAAGACAATGGAAGAAGCAATGTAATAGAGAACCATGGTGGAAACAATATAGTCCTGTATAACAAATGTTACACATGAAGCACCCATTAGCATGCTAGAAAGATAAAAAATTATGTCAAAGCGTGTATAATTATGATAAAGTAGTGTGCTATGAAACAAAATGAAATAATAACACTTGTAGTGTATGAAATTGAATACCCCCAGAAGCCACTGTGGGACTGGTAATAGGTATTGTGCCAAGCATCCATGCTACATGTAAAATATTTGTATAATTTGTGGGCATTAGAAATAGAAAGGAAAGTGAACGTGTATGTGTGTATGATAAAGATAATGACATACAAGAAATCTATCTAGCATATGTAGTAAAGTGAACATGTACAAACTATACAGTAAGCTAGAGTAAATGTAACCAAGATATGTAGTATGTTGTGGAGGAGATGGAATGGAATGTAGTGTGAATGATAGGAACAACATGCCCCCTGAGTGCATGTGTATGCATACAAGGCGATTCATTTATTTATGCCCCCTTAGTACAGTTGAGAATGAATCGTAAATGAGAGTGTGTCATTGAAAAATGGTTTGAATGATGTGTGCCTGATGTATAAGAGGGCTAATGAATTGAGCATGGGAGTGTTGATGTGTAAGAATGATGATGTGAAATAGGTAAATATGATGAGGTGATATACATATGGGATGATTGATCTTGAAGTTGCATATCAATTACCATTTTAGGAAAATGTGTGATAATTTATCCTAAAGCATATATCAACTAGAGTGTGTAAGTAAGGTGATGGCTAAAAATCGTGGTGATAGTGTAGCATAAAGCGATTTATTGATTGATTGAGCGGACAAAATGTATGAATAGCGTGCTAAGAAAGTGAGGTTCAATTGATAATTAGACCCTTAGAAAGCGTAGGTATGAACCATGGGCCTAGAGTGCGTCATTAGGTAATGATGTGTAGCATGTAGTTAATTGTGATGAGTAAAATTTGTAAAATATGTAGTCGCATGAGGTGATGAGAAGGGTTGATTGATTTATTTTGACATGTAAGAGCATGTAATGTGTATATTGAGTAATGATGCCAAGTTTGTGATGAGAAGGTACAAGAGGAAGATTCCATACGTTTAGTAATGTAGACCCTCAACGAGGTAGGTGATGTATAAACCATAGTGTGAATAAGAAGTGCTATAACGATGTGGTTGTAAACGTGACCGCAGCGTGTGAAATGTATAATGTGGTGAAGTGATGAAATGGATGTGTATGCGTAAAGGGTAGATGCAAGCGAGAAGGAGAATGAATAGTGTGTAGATGCGATAGTGTGTAATGTGGGAATGCGTAATATACATGACATTATGTGGAAATTTGCATTTGTGTGTGAGGTTCAATGTGTATAGGATGCCCTCGACAGATGAGGATAGTGTAAAATGTATAGTAGTGCAGCGATGATTGTGTCATAGGGTAATAGAATGTTGTGTAATGGTTGTGATATAGTGTGAAAGATTGATTAGCATTTAATGATGTAGTGTGCAAAAGAGTTCATGTGTATACGATGCCATCAACAATCGAGTGTGTACTGGAGCACAAGAGTGTGTCATCGGGTTTTGCTGTTTTGAGTTGGTGTTTAATGATGTAGGTGCAAGCAGTTATGTATTGTAGTTTGGTGAATGTGAGATATGTGTTGATGTTAGGAAGTTAAGAATTTGTAAGCGTAATGCCCCCGCCCCCCCCCCCCCCCCCGTAGTGACGAATATGAAGTAAGAGAGTGATCAAGTGCCATAGTCTATATGATGTGCAATGTGTCCGGATCGAAGCCAACTAGGGATTCATGTGTGAGAATTCATAGGCAATACTATGAGGATGGATCTCTACAAAGAGCCGTTATAATGTAAGGGATACATCAGGCATTGCAGAGTGTGTCATCAGTGGAAGGTAACGATGGACAACCATGTCATATATCAAAGAGTGAGGTAATATTGCTCAGAATGATATGAGGATATGAAGCACTACTAATGTTGTCAAAAAGCATGGGTAAAGTGATAAAAGAGCCACTTGGAGTCTAAAGTTCATCCAGGATAGTCAAGGGAAGATTTCCTGCGCGTCAATGCCCCCAAGTGTACTGGAGACTACGTGCAACGTAGACTGATATCCATGAAAAACATGAAGAGCAAGGGTCCTCCACCTGTAATGTTCAAATAACCATGATAAAGATGAGGTGAGTGAGGGTGGCGATCAGATATCATTAAGATTCAATCACAACCTAGTTAAGCCTAGGATTGAAATAAAATGATTAAGCTAAAATTTAATATGCACAGCCTAATCTAAATGTTTAATTGTAGCAGTAAATAAATGACATAAAGTAACTAGAATAGTAAATACCCAAGATTAAGCTAAGCAATAAATATGTAAAAACTCTAAGTTGCAAAGGAGGAGATAGATAGGTACTTATCTGATTTGTAATTAATTTTGAAATATACCAAAGTGATGACTAGGTGAATAGAGATGGAATAGAGCATCACACCAAAGACCCATAAAAATGTAGAACTTGGAGGAATAGACTAGACTGGGGTGCCTGAAGAGGGACATGGGTGCACCGTACAAGTGCGCTAGACATGTTTCTGGGCCACCTAGGTCTGCAGAGAATCTGATAAAAAAACCTCCAAGGTGTCTTAAGGTGTTCAAAATTTGTTTCACCTTTGATCGCACCATGTGGTTGCACCAAGATCACTAAGGTCGCTGGAAACCTGCAATGAAGAATGAACCTGCAAAACCCTCAAATAGACATCAAATCCCAAAAAATGAGAGATACATAATGAGGGGTAAGACTGTCCTCAGCTGTCACAATGGTGAACTTATGGTTGTGTGTTGCACTACATCTCAATCCCAATTTAGTTTTGTGTGTGCGTGTGTGGAATTCATTCCGTATGTGGCTCTTATACGTGTGTCGCACTTGATAGCGAGAAAAGTAGTTATATGTAAATAAATCTAGTGGTTGTGTGTATGGAATAGAATGAAATTCCATCCTATGAAGCCTGATGCAAAGATGACCAGTCCATTGTATTCCTTTGGATGGTGCTAGATAGATTCAGTGGAGCTCTTAGATGCCTTGAGGGATTCAACCTTAGGTGGCGACAATTAATGCTTAGTGCTTGGTCCTTTATTATGGTCACATAACTTTATATTTATATGATATCATTTGTCTTTAACTTCGTAACTAACCCCATAATAGGCTGACTACCACAAACATAAGATGCTCAAACGGCTAAAAAAGACCCAAAAAGTGTGAGTAAAGTACAAAGGGGACAAGGGCACCTAGAGGGGAAAAGGACATCTGGCGTTGGCATCTTGGTTGAGCACTGTTGTCCAAGATGACAAATGTCAAAGAATAAAAATGCAGACTGAGCAAGTAAGGGTGAAAAACTGAAAGTAACAACAAAAAGCAAAGAAAGGTGGCCAAAGACAAGGGTTAATTAATACTTTTATTACTTAGGAATCATATGAATAGTAGTATGTAATCAGGACTAGATAACTACCCAAAGTGCGTGATTTTGTGTCTACACCATACAATTGATATATAATGAGTCAACATGAATGTAAAGGAGTAAACTGGTGGGCTCTACACAATAATTGTGCTAATTGGTTTGTCAATATGGGAGTTGTTCCCAATAATATGACCACATGGTCTACAATCACTAATAGAAAAATTGATTCATGGATAAAAAAATTTATGTCTTAAAGTTGTGGCTTCGAAGGCATGGAATGGGCTCTTGTGAAATTTAATTCTAGAGTTGGGTTGCTTGGATTTTTGGATTAAGGATGATAAATATTGTGAATGGAAATCCAACATTATGCAACATGACAATTTTCCATCAAGGCATGTGTAGGATTATGATTAGAAATCATGGATTAAATATGCGACATTAAAATTAAGTGGAACCTAATTCTTAGCATCCAGTGTACTTGTGTTTGTCATCCCCTATTTAAGATATTTGGAAAGTAGAAAAGAAAGGTGAATTTAAGAGGATATAGAATAATGGTTTAACCTAACACGCACGAGGATCTAAAGAAGAATAAAACCATATGAAAAATTCTAAAGAGAGGGGTACTCTACAATTTCATTGAAAAATTAAGTTATTTAATTCAGATAAGTCTACAGATTTTTCTAGGGCTGGATTAAGATGTTTACATGAGAGGTCTTAGTATCTTCATGTTTGAGATAAATCTTGTGCAACCAGAATGCCTACAAAGGGACTACAATAATTCAAGGATATGATAAGGAAAAACAAAGAAATAAGAATGTTCTTCAATTTTGATGAGTGTATCGATAAAATGGAATATGGGATTCTTAGAAACTCTTTGTCACTCCCATAGTAAGAAGTAAACAAGGTCATTATGTAGTATGTCACCCTAGAAGGTAGGTTTAGAGATCTTTAATACTCCTTACACTTTTCTTTACTTAACCACTTCAAAATAAATATGGTGATGAGAATCCCTTTATTTTTACTCATGTCACTAGATAAATCTATGTTTGACTACAAATAAGGTAAAAGTGACATAATTATTCACCAAGCCCTTTTCCATCTTTTCTTTCTAGAGGCTCGGCCAACCATCCCCCATTTGAATCCTGAACCTAATGATTCAGACCTTGTAGCGGTGAGGGTATAAACTTAGGTCTTCTAAGTTCAAAGAGGGATGGGTATGGTGTCTCAAGATGATAACTGTTAAATTCTCTACTAACCCTAACTAGTGAGGTGATGAGAAGTGGTCAATTTCCAAACCCATATTTCCTACTAGAAATGTTAGGGTACCTTTTATTTTTGGTAATAGGCCACTAGTAGAGGAGGACCAATATGATCATTGGGAGGAGAGCTATGCAGGAGGCCTATTATTTAGGAAAGAAAATCACTCATTTCCCACCTCCAGTTGATCAATTATGTGAGCCTGAGAGGGAGGAGACAAATAAGGTCAAAGAGCCTATGGAAGACATGATTACTAAGTTAGAAAAAGCCTTAAATTTACAAAAAATTTCCCTTAAGATCTTAGATCCAAAAATAATGGGTTGAAGGAGGTGAAGAGATTTAAAATCAGAAGTAAGAAGGGGATTTTAGTGGCAAGGAGGGTGAGGGTATGACTGATTATTCAAAAGTTTATATATATATTTATGCTAAGTCAGGGATGACTTGGGTAAAGAAAATGGTAAATTGGTTGGTTTGGATGAGGATAGGAAGTTAGTGAAAGGAAAGATGAAACAATTGATATATTTATGTATGATTACTATTCAGAGTTATATAGACAACACAAAATTTATGAAAGAGGGTTTGTAAAATAGGAAGCATCTGGATCGAAAGTGTGGATATAATGCCATAACTAAGGATGATTAAGAGAAGCAGAAGAGTGATGAGCTACAAATAGATGCGAGTTATATGAAAATATTGAAAAAAAATTCATGCATTTATTATTAGATTATGCCTCTAGTATGTTGGTGTATACATTAATTCTAAGTGCAAATATTAGACACTAGTGACACCTTTTCTTAGTCCTTCTATTGCTTTCGATTGAATTTGATTGTGACATTGTTTCATAGTTCTTGGATTTATGTAATATGGTCAAGTCACATGGATTATTGTCCTCATTCTTGTTCTTGTTTCTATTAATTTTCTTTGGGACATTATCACCCAATAAGGACACAACTCCTAGGCGCTAGTGTCCCTTTTGGGTGCTTTTGTTCATTCTCCTTTATTTTCTAATTTTCCATTTGGTACTTAACTTTGGGTCTTTTCTAATTCTCTGGGTCAACCTTTTGTGTCACTAAGTATTGAAATTTAAACAAGGGAACCATATATATACAAAACATACTCATTACTATGAGGGGCTGTCGACATTAAAATTTTCCTCCATAATTTCTATTTCATTAATGTATGTATTAGGAATAGGATGTTGTTAAGTATAATTAGTAGTAGCGTCTGATAGAAGATAACGGTGCCGTCAGTACGGTGTCGCCAATAATGTGGAGTACGGTAACAGTCAAAGTACAATAGGAATGTTGTAAAAAGTAAATATTTGTCGTAAGTGGTCCGATAATGTTAAAATGTCAAAGTTTGGGTAATTAGAGAAGTAGGGTCTACATGATTAGGAATTAGAATATTATATTGGTAATAAGGACAAGGAGTGAGGTCATAAATATTTTGTGTATTTTATTTGTAAAAAGTCTAAAAATGTGGAACCCATGTAAAATGATAAGGTTTATCTTATCTTAAGAGATAAGCTTACATGTACAGATAAGAGTTAAGGTATGGAATATGATTCGTCAGAGTGGATTTCTTATCCTATCTTAGAGATAGGATGGATAAGCCTGGAAGTTCTATAAATAGAGAGGCCACCCCCCTCATTTAGCATAGAAAGAAGTAGTGAGAAATATTGTAGGAAGTGTGCAAAGGAAGCCATCAGTTAAAGGTGTGTTGAAGAAGCCATCGAGAGGTGTAATTGTAAAGTTTCTCCCATAGTCTTGTTGAAGTACCTCATGGGTGAGATTGTAACAATTTCATGTTAATATTATAGTTTACTTTGATATTTCAGTTTTGTCATCATTCCGTCTTATCATAGTCGATGGTGTTCTTGTGTTCAGTTGTTGTTTTGTTTCCAAATTACATCCACCAAACTAAAGGCTGTGCATTAGTAAATAATCATAGCACGAGGAGTTCCCGGTGAAGAATTATCATAGTGCCGGATTGGTGATGACAGGGCTTGGAAATTTGGGTTATTAATTCCTATATACTACTTGGAAAAAATGTAAACACTCAAGAATTACATTTGGCATGCATCATTCACTACATAGGAAGGGGATATTTCTGAATTCCATCTCAAACATTCATCTTGGGGGCAAAGTAGTTGTAGCCCGCTATCTTGGTGCGACTTGACACAAGGGAAACCTAGCTTCAAGGGACACAATTATATCACACACACACACATACACACACACACACACTAGAACTACATTGGGTCTAAAATGTAGTGTAACACTTGGTGAAAATCACATTGGGATGACCGTCGAGGTTAAATTGACTCAAGCATATGTACTATTTATTCCATCTAATGTGTGTTTAAGCCTTATGTGGGTAGATAGGGTTTGTTTTGGCAGGTTTAGGTGTTATAGTGAAACCCTAAAGTGAAGTCAGAGTGACAAAGAGAAAAAGGAATAAGACAAGTCCAAACCCTAAAAAAATTAGATCTATAGTTGCTGCTAAGACATCGGCACCTAGTTTGGAAATAAGTGTTCAAGCGATCTTGTCATCCTTTGGGTAGTTTTGTTTGGAATCCTTACAGGTCTCATTTTTCTAGAGGAACCATATCCGGTCTAGATCTAGCATGTCACTCTTATCTCTCTATTGCCCATAATTTCTTGTCATTATATGTTAGATATAGCTTATAACTATTATATATGTTTGATTTCAGTCCTCTGATTAAGATTTAAATTCTGAGAAATCATTTAGTGAACCCATTTATTGATCGAACCCTCACTTACCCTAGGATTCCACATTTTGTGCTTTGTAATGGCTTACCAAAAAGTGTTGTGAACGTGTCATCCCAAACCTCTTACCCCCCAAGTATTATCCTCTTCATATGAGTGTTCTTAAGCTTCTTTTTTACAAATATCTATTACGAATAATCTACCTTCTATCCTAATTCACATACTGCCCCTATATATCATCCCAAAATTCTTCGAGTCGCCACAAAGCTTATAAACCACCATTTCAATGTTTCAATCATACCCTCTATTGAGGGTACTAGTTCTTTTGACTTTGATAATGATGTTGCTTCTATTGTTACAAATGATACATGTGTTGAGGATTTGGTTAATTTTTTAGATGAGGAAGGTCTTGTTCATGATGCTTGTGATACACGTACTTCTTTAGATGTTGTAGATGTTATCCTCAATGACCCTCACCCTGTTTCTTCTACTCCTTCACTTACATATGAACAAATTCTTAGAGCTAATCGTATTGATTCTAATACTGATATTAAGGTTTCCTCTCTTTCTTCTCAACCGAGTGTTTGTTCATTGAATATTGTGCCTCAAAAGACATCTTTTTTCATCTACCTCTTGTGTACTTCCAAGTAATGTTAGTACTCATATTTCTTCTCATAATATGTTAAAATCTACAAAAGTTAATGATGCACATGTTTCTAATCTTGATATTTATGTAGTCACAAAATCACACACTTACTACTTACATCACACCTTTAAATATGTCATTATATGCATGATTCCTATGCAAGAAAACTAAACATTAACAACACTTTTTCTGTTTTTACATTGTTTTATCCCTCTTGATACTCTTGACACTTTCTCTTCTTGAATAGTCACTTTACTTTTGGACATTGGACACCATATGATCCAACCCTATATTTTTTGTTATATCCTTTGAGCATCCCTGATAGTACCACCCATTAGGGACAAGAGTACCCATGCATTACTATCCCCTTTGGGTGCTTCTATCCTTTTCCCTCTCTTTTTTAAATTTGGATTGCCACATCATTTGATATCTTTTCTAAATTATCTTTGATCACTTTGGGTCAGCCTTTTTGGTTTTTAATGATGAAATTAAAACAATGGAATCATATATATACACAACTTACATACTATTGCTAGGGGTAAGAGGGGAATTTTGGGCTATCACTTTTTATCTACCATTTACAAGAGAAATACTCAAGGACTGAATTTGGGATACATTATTCACTGCATAGGAGGGGCTATTTCTGAATTCCATCTCACACATTCATTTTGGGGGCAAAGTAGTTGTACCCCACTATCTTGGTGTGACTGGAACAAGGGAAACCTAGCTTCAAGGGATAAAATTCAATCACACACACACTAGAACTACATAAAGTTTGAAATATAGTGTATTGGTTAGTGACAATCACATTGGGGTGACCATCGAGGTCATTCTGACTCGAGTATATGCATTATTTATTCCATCTAATGTTTTTTTGAGCCTTGTGCAGGTAGCTATGGTTTATTTTACAGGTTCAGGCGTGACTTATGAACCCTACAATGAAGTGGATGCAATAAACAATGAAATAAAGAAGCTAAGTTCATACGCTGAAAAGAATAGAAGCAAGGCACCTACCAGGACATTAGTGCCTAGATTGGACACTAGCATCCAGAGTGGTCTTATTCCCATTTGGGCGGTTCTATCCATAGAGGTTCTATTTCTCAGTCAAAGTTTACACAACCTAGATCCAACATTTCCAAACTATTTTCCAGACCATAATCAGTCCAGATCTCTCGATACAAGCTAAGCCACTCTTATCTCCTATGTTACACACTTTCTTGTACTTTGCATGCTAGAGCCTTCTTATTAATGTTATATTCATTTGATCTTAGTCCTCTAATAAAAGATTTAAATTTCTTTAAATCATTTGGTGAACTTTATCCTTTGCATGCTTTTTAATGGATCCGTTCTTCTCCAAACCCAAACCCTAGTTGCATTAGGGTTCATATTTGCATCTTATCTTTAGATCCAAACTTGATATTCATTTATCACTTGTCATAAATCAAATCTACAAAAAAATCCTATGATTTCATGCTTCATCATACCCTTTGGGTCACTTTTTAGGGCTCTCAAATTTCAACACACCTTATGTTTCATATCTCAATCATAACAACTCTATTTTTAAATTCATTTGAGGTTATTTATGATTTTTACATATTTAACAAAAACCTCTTTTTGTTTTCCCTAATGTTTTGCACAATTTTTTGAAATGCGATATTACACTATTTGGTAATCAAAGCATAATTCAAAAATACACACTTTTGAGAAATCCCTTAAGTTTTTTTATTTTACATCATTAAATTAAAAAAATATTCTTTTTGTTTTATAAAATTCAAAATATATTTTGAGATGTGATCATTTTATTCATTTGATGTCAACCACTTTTTAATCAACATCATTTTCAATACAAATCTATTTGTTTATTTGGATTGCTTGTGTCGAATTATGTTTTGGCTTACCATACAATTGATGACAACATTTCTCCATTGTATTTTCAAGTTCAAATTAGTAATGTGCTTCATAAGCATGTTTTAGTTAATCATTGATCCGATCTTAATGTATGCAACATTTCCTCTCTTCGTTAAATAGGACTTTCTGCTGCTGATCTAACTCCATCTACTCTATGTATCCGTGGCTTTAATAACACACCTAAGAAAGTGTTGGGAGAAATCACTCTACGCATTACTATAGACCCTTGCACTCTTAATTTTGTATGTCATATTATGCCTAATAATCTCAATTATAATATCCTTCTAGGTCATCCTTAGTTTCATACTATGCATGTAACTCTTTCTACCCATGCCCTTTCCACTCTTTCCATGGATAATGCTACAATAGATTCCACGTCTCATGTTGCTAATTTTTTTAATATCTCTCTTGTTGGTACCCAAATTTAATCTCCTTTACAACTTGAGCAGCATCATGGATTTTACAAGACACTCAGAGGTAGATAAATTATTTATATGTCATTTTGTAGCCTGGGAAGCAATTTATCTGACTTGTTAGCACTCAGGCTTTGAAGAAGTGGGTAGCACCTTGAAAGGATTTTGATCTAATCCTCACTATTTTAGGTTGTGCCTTTCAACCAAGGTAAGAGAACCTATATTGCAAGCCTTTGTTTTGTGAAGGAGGTGGAGATATCCTTATACTGTGCATATTATATGGAGATGGCCTTGGGAAAATATGATCAATTTTCCATCATTCAAACTCAACAGAGCTGTCACTACTAAATGATGGAAATGCTTTCAAGACAAGGTTGAGGCTGCTAGAGACATGGTATGATCCTGATTTGCTTTGTGCATTTTTATAAATGGATTGTGTTCTTTTGTTGACACACAATGTAATGCATCGGTAGTATGGGGTAGAATTAGTTATTTTGAATGAAATTTTGGTGGGAGATTTTAGACAAGACTAACCAGAATTTTCCAAATTCTTTGAGGACCTTTGCAAGAAATTTGTAAGACCCAAACAAAAAAATGCTTCAAAGGGGTTAAGGTACTCCTTCAATCGGGATATGTGCACCAAATGGAGGCCCAAATCTGCACTCTTCCACACAATCTCTGACAACTTGCCACAAAAGCTTGAAGCAGATAACCAACAAAGTATCCAGAAATCTCTATTTTATCATGACCTAAGGTGCACCCAAAGGTTTACAAGTAATCTTAGAATTCAAGGAAGGTAAAGTGATTTTAAATTTGTTTATCTCTTTATCAGATGAAAGATCTTCTGAATGTGAGATTGCAAATGCCACTAAACTATCAACAAGAAATGAGACCATGTATGATCAAGAGAGATTTTAAACACAAGACTACAATAGGAGCAAGAAACACAAACTGAAAACATTATGAAATATAAGTATATGCAAATATTTCCAAGAGACAACACAAAATAATCTAGAATGACCAAATTTATCAGCAGGGGAATGCTATAAAAAACAATCTCAGAGCTTGTTGATGGCTTTACAGCTGAAACCAACTCAACATGATACAAATCTAATGCAAAAAGGAATTAGAAACGGTTCTCATGCGGTTTCTCAGAGAATGGGCTTCTTCCTAGATTTTCCTGTGAATTTCTAATTTTCTCTGACCTTTTGCATGTCTCAAAACATGCATTATATAACATTCTATTACATTTGATCCTTCTTTCCCAAGAAAAGAATATACCATGGCATCTTAGTTTGTTATTAATTCACTCATGACATTCTAAAAGTGACATTTAACCAATTCTACGAGGAGGAGATGTCAGGCATGCAAAAAGGTAAATCATTACAAATCTTCATCATTATCCATTGTGGAGGCATGTTTTTCATCCTCAAGGCATACAGACCCCTTTCATCTCATTATTCCATCTTATCCTTTCCCAAATTTGGCTTAACAACTTTTTAATTTGATACTTCACGTTTTGCATGGGCCTGAGTAAAATATATTTCAAAAACACCTCAAATCTGCAAATTAATCCCTAAAACCACTTGCATTGATCTTTGCAGGCACAAAGGACACGAATTCACCAAAAATTCGATGAAAAATGATGCAAAATCTGCATTTCCAAGCTTCCTGGAGCAAAAATGGCAGCCAAAAATGAAAATGTACAGTTATCCTTAATTTGCTCTTTCTTCTTTCAATCTAAGCCCTCCACATGTCAAAATACAATTGGGAATGAAATTGGGATCATTTTTGACTTTTCCACATTTTTTGGAAAAATGGAAAATTTTGACTTTTTTCTCTGCCCCTTCGCCTTTGACATCTGGTGTTGACGCATGGCATATGGTGGGTCCCATTGAGATCACACTTCAATTCTACGCATTTTGACCCTTTTTTGGAATCTAGAAAAAATTCACTTTTTTCCCAGCGGGCCCACACCTCCGCCCCTGTCCTTGACACGTGTCATGTTCTGATTTTTCGCGAAGCCACGTCTCAAATCTTCCATTCTAAGTCTTTTTACAAAAGGGAAAAAATTCCCTTTTGCCTCCGTCGGCCCGCCGACCCGCTCTGCCTTTGCCACGTGTCTCCCTGTGGCTCATTCGGACTCGCGGTTAAATTTTTGCTCTAAGTCTTTTTGCAAAAGGGAACAATTTCCCCGTTTCCCCCGCCGGCCCACACTTCCTTCTACACCCGCCACGTGTCCACCCCTTGCTCCATTACGGACCCGTGGGATTTTCCACACATTTTTCCCCTTTGTAAAGAGGCAAAAAAAATTCAAGTCCTCCGCCACTCTGCCTTGCACCCCGCCTGCCACGTGTCCTCTTTTGGGGCGCGCGGGGATAACTTTGAATTTTTTCCCAAAGCCAAAAAATGCTAAGTTTTGCAAAGAAACCCCACTGAGTCTTGTCTAATTAGAAACGGCCACGTATGAGGAGATTTTTGAACTTAAATATGACGGGAAAAGGACAATCGTATGGCTGTCAAACTACAGAAAATTTTGCCAGCTATGCCCTAGGACATTGAAGATAAATTTGACATAACAAATGACGCCCGTCTATACTGTAAAAAAACACAGAGTTTGCCAAAAGTGCCTGAATTCATTTAACCTGGAGAACAAAGTTAGAGATCACCAAATTTGAAGAAAAATGTTTTAGAGCATGCAAAACAAAGGGGAAAGATGGGAAAACAATAGAGGATCAAAATAGACACCAACATCGGCTCCTGCTCAGGGATGGGCACTCCCAGTGAGTGCCACAAGAACAACATAGACCAAGTGCCAAAATAATCCATTGGAAAAGGAGTCATGAGCCAAAACCATCCAAAAACTAGCTGAGAAATCGACAAAAATGGCTGCCACACACTAAGGCAAACCACAAACCGACAAAACACCAAAAATAGAGCAAAAAATCAGACACTATACACTATACAAGTTAGTGCATACCTCAAATTCTTGGGGATTAATCTAAGAAATGTTTCAGATGCCTGCCATTAACAGGCAGTTGTAGCAATTCCTGATCTAAATCTTTGAGAAAAAAGGTATTGATGCACCAATTCTGATATCAATGGAGTAAGGGCCCATTGATAATGCATCGAATTTTCCATGTTTGCCCTTATCTTCATTTTTGTTGTCCCATAGCAAAACCAAATCTCCAATATTGAAGGCCCTAGGAGTGACCTTCTTGTCAAACTATATTTTCAACTTCTCTCTAAATCTAACATGCCAATGGTGGGATGCTCTCCTCTCTTCATCTAACTCCACAATCTGATTAATCCTTGCTTCATATGGACTGACCTCCTGATCTTCAATTTGTTGAACAAACTGAAATGATGATAATTACATATGTAAGGGAAGCAGAGCTTGAGTTCCATATACCAACTCAAAGGGGCTCTTTCCAGTAACTCTTTTGGCAGTGATTCTATCAGCCCAAACTACAAATTTCAGTTGTTCACCCCATTTTCTCTTGTTCAACTCTAAGGTCCTCCTAATGATCTTCAATAAGTTCTTATTGTTGGACTCAACTTGTCCATTTCCTTGGGGATTATAGTTTGAAGAATAAGTCAGATTGGTTCCATACTCCTTGCACATTTCCATCAAAGGTTTAGCTCTGAAACACATTGCATTATCAGCCACAATCTTGACTGGCACACCAAATCTACATATGATATTATTCAACAAGAAGTCCATAACAACTTGGTGTGTTGCTTTCTTGGTGGGGATTGCCTCTACCCACTCGGTGAAGTAATCTGTGGCTACAAGGATCCACTTATGTCTAGCACTAGAAGGGTCTCAAATCTCACCAATGAAGTCCATCCCCCACTATTTGAAAGGAGCTTCAATTGATACAGGCTACAAAGGAAGGGAGCTTGAAGCTTTCATTCTTCCAGAGAAACGCGGACAGGTCTAACATTATTCGACTTCTAACTAGCATGGTTGCATCTTTGAAGAGAGTAGGCCACCAATAACGAACTCTCAAAACTTTGTGTGTTGTAACTCTTCTAGCAAATTTTCCTAAAAAAACTCCCCCATGGAAATCAACAATCACTTTGGGAGCTTCATCTTCAGTTACACACTTCAAGAGGACACCTTCAGGGTTCTTCTAAGCCAGCCCAAAGTTTGTAATGATGTATTTTTTGAGAAGCAAGCTTGAGGGCTATTTTCTGATTTTTATTTAACCTGATCGGAACAACATAGGTGTCTAAGGTGAAAGATTATATCCTTGTACCACTCAGAATTTACCAATTTCTCAAGAACATCTGCCCTTTCTTCCTCTACTTCATTCACTTCCACAGTCCACAAGTTTCTCTCAACCATGAGCTTAGCAAGACTCAAACCTCTTACTAACTTTGTGGTTTGGATGTCTGATGTCATACTCCTGTAGTTTGTTAACCCACCTACATCTCTTTCTTGAAATCTCCATCTCTGATAGGACATCTTTTACCATTGTGTGAGGAACATATGAAACAACTTTGGAACTCAAAATATAAGGTTTGAAAGCCTTAGTTGCTTTCACCAATGCAAAGATCTGCTTCTCCATGATTGTGTATTTTAACTCAGCAACTTGTAAAGCCTTGCTAAAGAAGGCAATAGGCCTCTTAGTCCCATCTTCATCCTACTTGGAGTAAAACAGATGCAATAGTATTTTCAGAAGCAAAGGAAAAGATTTGGAAAGACTTCTTGTAATTTAGAGCTACCAAGACATGAGCATGTTTAAGTGCTTCTTTGAATTCCTTCAAAATCCTGAATAGCAGCCTCCTCCCATTTAATAACTTGACCTGATCTTTAACATGCTTGTAATAGGAAGATTCAATTCAGAAAAATTTGACACAAACCTTCTAATGAAGTTGATATGCCCAAAGAAATATTGGATGCCCTTCTTTGTTCTTGGAATTGGCACCTTGTTGATTGCTTCTACTCTCTCTGGATCAATCATGACATCGGCCTTTGAAACAATATAACCAAGCAGCTTGGCCTTTTTCACCCCAAAGTGACACTTCTCTGGATTGAGAGAGATTCCAAATTCTCTACATCATGATCAACATTCTTTCCAAATGATGCAAGTGATCTTTTCTGCTCCTTAAAAATATAGTCACATCATCCTGATAAACTGTAGTGAAGTCATGCCGATATAACCAACAAAAGCAATAGCCATTGCTCTTTGGAAGGTAGCCCCATCATTCATGAGACCAAAAGGCATTCTCACATAAACATATGTTCCCTAAGGAGTGGTAAAGGCAGTTTTAAATCTTTCTGACTCCTTGACAACAATCTGATTGTAGCAAGAGAAACCATCCAAGGTGGACAATGATTCAGATCCAGTCACTAACTGCAACATGTTCTCCATGTTTGGCAAAGGATAATTTTCTTTGAATGAAGCTCTATTCAAATTTCTAAAGTCTACACAAAGTATGATATCTCCATTCTTCTTCCTGACTAGTAACAAGGTTTGCAACCCAAGATAAATACCTTGTGGGCTGAATGATCCTTCCCTCCTTCAGTTTCTTCAATTCATCTTGCATTTTCATGGAGAGGAGTGGATTAATTGGCCTTTTCTTCTACCTGAATGGTTTGGCATATTTTTCAAGAGGTTATCTCATTGCTGAAACAAGTCTTCTCTATATGTTTTCAGCTCTGAATATGACCATGGAAGACAGTCTCTGATATTGTGATCAACAATTGGAGGTAGGAAATTTTGGTATCTTTGTTTAGACTGTAATGCCCCAACCAAACTTTTCTTGGTGTATCCTTTGTTCCCAACATGCTCTTCTACATCCCTTGAGGTAGACATGTTTCTATTGATGATGTAATCAACATTGCTTAAAATTTGGCTCAAGTGCAACAAGACCTCTAGGAATGGTATTAGGTTTTCAATTGGATAATATCCTTTCCAAACAAAGTCTCTCTTCCTTCTGGAACACATACACCATTGGTTACCAATCAATATGCTGATCTTCAAACTCACCTTGATTTTGCAAGAACCTTTGCACTTGAGCATCATCATTAAACACTTGCCAATGTTTGATGTTATCAGGGACAATTGGTCTAGTTAACACTTCAACATTATACTCACAATAAGGTGAAATGGTGCAAACTCCAAATCTTGACCCCAACACTACCAACTTGTCAGCAGCAGCATTCATACTTTTGTCATGATGCACAATATTGAAAGAATAAAACATTTCAATTAGATCCCAAACTGCATGCTTATACTGTTTCATCCGCTGATTTTTTGTAGCATACAGTTTTCTTATTTGTTTGAAAACTAGCTCTGAATCTCCCTTTGCAATGATGTCCTTGACACCATACTTCCATGTAATTCTCAGACCCAACAACAAGGATTCATACTCAGCAATGTTGTTAGTACATTCAAAATTAAGCTTGAAGGAAAAAACAAATTCTTCCAAGCTAGGAGAAATCAGAATTACACCAACACCATTTCCAAATTTGGAGCAAGCTCCATCAAATAGCAAGGTCCAAGGAGAACATACCTATCAAGGCACTTTGACTGATCCATTTTGTGTTCTTTTCCATCAGCAAAGCCAATAAAATTATCAACATCAACATCAAGCAAATAATACTTCATAGGAAGCATTGTTTGGCTCCTCAATTAGATGCAACATTTTCTTTTCTCCATAGAGCTTGACAAGGCTGCCCTCAATGGGAATGGTGGAAAAAGACATATCCATTTGGACACTCCCTCCAACACTTGTAGCCCACTTTCTTGACAATAACATACCCCACTTGGTAGGGCAATCAACAATCACAACATCAATTTTAAATTCCTCCTGGGATAAGATGCAAGTTACACTACCAAACCCTTCACACAACCAACTACCAACACTTCTCTTGAGTCCATGGCAGTACACTTTCCATAGGCTACTGTCACTTTGATATCCAACTCATTCATGACTTCTAGAGGCATGACATTACATGATGCACCAAGAATCAAACATACAATTGTGAAGTAGCCTATCCTTTATGATCAAAGTTGTGAAGAATGGATCAACATTCAATTGGGAATCAACCAAGGATGTCCCAAAATATACCTCAAGTGTCTCTCCAAGATCCTCTACTGTTGGTGGTGTTTCAAGGTCAACAATTATTTGAGGAGGAGTCTCAACAACATTTACATTTCTTCCTGGAGTAGTCTTCTCCTCCTTCAATCCCAAGTACTCAAATGCTCTCTTCTTATGCTCAATAATCCTAAGCAACTCAATGATTGGAACACTCACTTTGATTTGGCTCAATACCTAGGATATGTCATATGGACTACTCTTTGGCAAGGCAACATTGGAAGGGAGACAAGCAGATTCATCAGATGGCATGGGATTCTTGGCAGCTTGGGCATGAGGAGGACTGTAATTTTTTCTTGGGACAACAGAGTTTTTGGTAGGTGTTTCTCTCCTAGGAGATTCTTTGGGAATTCTTGTGAGCAAGGGTGTTTTAGGTTTGGCTTGAGGCCCAACTCCCTTAACAACTTTTCTCCTAGTGTTATATTCTTTCTCTTGAGCTACATAACAACATTCATTAACAATTGTCTATCTTCCTTCGAAGGGATACCACCATCATACTTCTTAATCATCAAAGCTCTTAAGTATTCAAAGTCATTGTTAGGAATTTCAAAATCTTGCACTACATCAACTTCAAGAGTATGAGGGGGAAGAAAGACTTGTACCCATTTGATGTAATCCTAAAATGTAGCAGCAGTCCTAGCACTTATTACTTCAGTAGATGTTGCTCCTCCTTGTGAGCTTGAAGAACATCCGACCATGCAAATAACATCATCAGTACCATCATCATTACTAGCTTCACCTTCTTGTTGGTCCACTTCACATGGAGGATGGGGTAGAAAACACCTATCACACTAATCAATATCAGTAACTTCTTCAACAACAGCAACCCTAGCAGTTAAGGGATCAGGTAACACTCTTCCTTCATGTTCTTGAGGATGTCTATTTGCAGACCCCATGGGTCCTTTCCCTCTATTATCTGCCCTTTGATCCCCTCTAGGATGATTGGTAAATTTGTCGTGGTTTTGTGCTCTTGGATGACCTTGTGAAGTCTTCCCAATTCCCTTCTCAGCTCTTGCCAACTTATATGAGATTTCTTTGACATCCCCTGCCAAATTTTTCACAACCTCCTCTAAATCAACACCCTTGCTAGCTTGAGGTTTTTCAAGGTCTATAAACTTTACACCATCTCTCTTGAGAGGTTTCCCAATTGCTTTGATATTGTTTTCAATTTGAAGTGCCATGGTGAAAGCTTGTCTTAGATTGGCAGTGTTCTTGTCTCTTAGGTAATAGGTTGCTTTCTTGTCAAATGCATCTACATATTTGATTAAACAAGATTCATCACAAGGCCTTAGATTAACTTGAAGCCTTCTCAAAATTTTGTTAAATCTTGTGTTAAAGTCATGAACTGATTCATTGAGGTTCTTCTTGATATTCTCAAATTCAGACAAGAGAAACCTAGGATCAATCCTATCACTAGATTGCAACCTAAATGCATTCTTCATTTCAGTCCAAGAGTCAATAGAATTATCAGATAGAGCCTTGTACCAATCCCTAGCATCCTCTTCTAGTGTATAAATGAACAATTTAATATACACATCTTCAAACTCTATTTCAAAATCCTCCATCATGTTAACAAAAAGTTTGAGATGATAATCACCAGTTATAGCATTGTTACCTTGGAATTTTGGCAATCTATTTCTGACATCTTAAGGGACAACATTAGGGTAACCATCCATTCCTACAAAGTTTATAGGACCAAAGGTGTTAACAACAAATGGAGGTCTAGGATGGGCCATATTGTTTGGTGGAGGTGATCTTAGGGGTGACACAAGCCGATGAGGAGTGTAAGGTCTCTGAGGCTCAAGAATGTGGTTCACAAGATTGGTATTCTCTAAATGTTGATTTTCTTGGAAAGTTTTATTAGGATTGAAACACACAGGTGCAGATTGAAAAAGGAACTCACCAAGTACAGCAGAAAGACCCTCACTAGTTGAAGTAAATAATTTTATGAGAGGATTGCTTGAATCAAAATCACTGGAAGAAGAATGATAATCCTCTACCAAAGGCTGATCTCTCTCACCAATGGATATATCTTTGCTTGATGTCTGACCTTTAACAACTTTCCAAACTCTTTTCCCTTCCAAATCTAAATTCCTTGAATCTGAAAACAACTTCTTAGCGGAGTCCTTAATGAAGAGAAATCTTCTTCCTTCCAGCTTTACATAGATCAACAACACCAAAGTAAATGACATAAAGGTAAGACACTTGTATTTATCAATATCAAATCAGCATGGAGTTGCCACTAAGGATTCTCACCCTAGTTGTGCAAATGCACTAAAATACTCTGTCAAATATTAATCAGCACTAAAAATATTGCAAAACTTTATAGATCAGACCTTCCTTTCTTGAATCTATCAACCACAAATGCAAATGAAGTGCAACCACTGCTGGAAACTGGTAAAATTGCAGGTAGAACTTGTATCTTCACTAATCCTTACAAATCTGATTATAAAATGATGCTTCAACAACGTATTTGCATGCATAATTTGTAAAGGATATTACTAGGGTTTGATATGCATTCAAATATCTCAAATATGTATGCACATGGATCAGATAGAACTAAGAACCCTACTCTTCATTCCAGCCTTATAAATCTGATCAGAAGATGATACTCAGATTTGTAATTTCACATAAATCACAGAAGAAGTATTACCAGGGATTTGACATACTGAAATACTAAATGATGTCCCCAGTAACGAAGCCATTTGGGTGTTGTTAACGGGCTCAAAATAATATGAACTGGAAGCAAATTAACAAATTAGTCTAGATATTACATTCTTCTCCCCGGCAACGGCGTCATTTGGCTGTTGGTACCCAAATTTAATCTCCTTCACAACTTGAGCAGCATCATGGATTTTACAAGACACTCAGAGGCATATAAATGATTTATATGTCATTTTGTAGCCAGGGAATCAATTTATCTGACTTGTTAGCACTCAAGATTTGAAGAAGTGGGTAGCACCTTGAAAGGATTTTGATCTAATCCTCACTATTTTAGGTTGTGCCTTTCAACCAAGGTAAGAGAACCTATATTGCAGCCTCTATTTTGTGAAGGAGGTGGAGACATCCTTATATTGTGCATATTGTATGGAGATGGCCTTGGGAAAACATGATCAATTTTCCATTATTTAAACTCAATAGAGCTGTCACTACTAAATGATGGAAATGCTTTCAAGACAAGGCTGAGGCATCTAGAGACATGGTATGATCCTGATTTACTTTGTGCATTTTTGTAAATGGATTTTGTTCTTTTGTTGACACACAATGCAATGCAGGGGTAGTATGGGGTAGAATTAGTTATTTTGAATGAAATTTTGTTGGGAGATTTTAGACAAGACTAACCAGAATTTCCAAATTCTTTGAGGACCTTTGTAAGAAATTTTTAAGACCCAAACAATAGAATGCTTCAAAGGAGTTAAGGTACTCCTTCAACCAGGATATGCGCACCAAATGGAGGCCCAGATCTGCACTCTTCCACACAATCTTTGACAACCTGCCACAAAAGCTTGAAGTAAATAACCAACAAAGTATCTAGAAATCTCTATTTTATCATGACCTAAGGTGCACCCAAAGGTTTATAATTAATCTCAGAATTCAAGGAAGGTAAAGTTATTTTAAATCTGTTTATCTCTTTATCAGATGAAAGCTCTTCTGAATGTGAGATTGCAAATGCCACTAAACTATCAACAAGAAATGAGACCATGTATGATCAAGAGAGATTTTAAACACAAGACTGCAACAGGAGCAAGAAACACAAACTGAAAACATTCTGAAATATAAGTATATGCAAATCTTGCCAAGAGACAACACAAAATAATCCAAAATGACCAAATTTATTAGCAGGGGAATGTTATAAAAAACAATCTCAGAGCTTGTTGATGGCTTTACAGCTGAAACCAACTCAACATGATACAAATCTAATGCAAAAAGGAATTAGAAATGGTTCTCAGGTGGTTACTCAGAGAATGGGCTTCTTCCCAAATTTTCCCGTGAATTTCTAATTTTCTCCGACCTTTTACATGTCTCAAAACATGCATTATATAACATTTTATTACATTTGATCCTTCTTTCCCAAGAAAAGAATATGCCATGGCATCTTAGTTTGTTATAAATTCACTCACGACATTCTGAAAGTAACATTTAACCAATTCTGCGAGGAGGAGATGTCAGGCATGCAAAAAGGTAAATCATTACAAATCTTCATCATTATCCATTGTGGAGGCACATTTTTCATCCTCAAGGCATGTAGACCCCTTTCATCTCATTATTCCATCTTATCCTTTCCCAAATTTGGCTCTGTAACTCTTTAATTTGATACTTCACGTTTTACACGGGCCTGAGTAAAATATATTTCAAAAACACCTCAAATCTGCAAATTAATCCCTAAAACCACTTGCATTGATCTTTGCAGGCACAAATGACACGAATTCACCAAAAATTCGATGAAAAATGATGCAAAATTCACATTTCCAAGATTCCTAGAGCAAAAATGGCGGCCAAAAAATGAAAATGTACAGTTACCCTTGATCTTCTCTTTCTCCTTTCAATCTGAGCCCTACATGTGTCAAAACATAATTGGGAATGAAATTGGGATCATTTTTTACTTTTCAACATTTTTTGGAAAAATGGAAAATTTTGACTTTTTTCTCCGCCCCTCCGCCTTTGACATCTGGTGTTAACACATGGCATATGGTGGGTCCCATTGAGATCACACTTCAATTATGTGCATTTTGACCCTTTTTTGGAATTTGGAAAAAAATTCACTTTTTTCCCCATAGGCCTGCACCTCCGGCCCTGTCCTTGACACGTGTCACGTTCTAATTTTTCGCGGAGCCACGCCTCAAATCTTCCATTCTAAGTCTTTTTACAAAAGGGAAAAAATTCCCTTTTGCCTCCGTCGACCCGCCGAACCGCTCTGCCTTTGCCACGTGTCTCCCTGTGGCTCATTCGGTCCCCGCGGCTTAAATTTTGCTCTAAGTCTTTTTTGCAAAAGGGAACAATTTCCCCTTTGTCCCTGCCAGCCTGCACTTCCTTCTATGCTCACCACGTGTCCACCCCTTGCTCCATTGCGGACCCGTTGGCTTTTCCACACCTTTTTTTTTCCCCCTTCACAGAAAGGTAAAAAAAATTCAAGTCCTCCGCCACTCCGCCTTGCACCCAGCCTGCCACGTGTCCTCTCCTGGGGCGTTGCGCTGGGGGTAACTTTGAATTTTTTCCCAAAGCCAAAAAATGTTAAGTTTTGCAAAGAAACCCCGCCGAGTCTTGTCCAACCAGAAACAGCCATGTATAAGGAGCTTTTTGAACTTAAATTTGACAGGAAAAGGACACTCCTATGGCCATCAAACTACATAGAATTTTGCTAGCTATGCCCTAGGATGCTGAAGATAAATTTGACGGGAAAATGACACTCGTCTGGTCGTCAAAAAACACAAAGTTTTCCAGAAGTGTCAGAATTCATTTTTTTCATCGTGGGTAAAGGATTTTTTGGTCAAAAAACATATGGGAAGTGGTTTTAAGCAATTTTTGACCATGGGGATTGATTTTTGAGGGAAAATAAGCAAAAAACGAGAAACCACGAGCTCCAAAGGCCGAGAAAAGTGGAAAAAATGACAGAGGCATTTAGATTTGGAAATTTAGGGCACAAAATAGAGCATACATGCATTGTTCTTCTAAATGGGGCAAGGCAAATGAGTTTGTGAGCATTTTGAAAGCATTTAACCTGGAGAACAAAGTTAGAGATCACCAAATTTGAAGAAAAATGTTTTAGAGCATGCAAAACAAAGGGGAAAGATTGGAAAACAACAGAGGATCAAAATGAACACCAACATCTCTCATACATGATAATGAAGTTATTACTTACATTGCACATCATTATTCTCCTGTGATGGACTACAATGCTACTAAGTTTACGTGATGAACTTTATACTGGCACCCATGATACTCCTCCCACTATGTCTCATTCTCATCCACATGATATTTGATCCCTAATGCATACTATTGCACACTTACATATATCTATAACTTTGTCCCTATGATGGTTGCTACATCTATGATGCCTAAGGTGTTGGAATACACTCATATACCCTTCACAATGTCAACATGACCATGGATTTCATATTTGTTTCTTGGCATAAATCTCGATGCACTTCTGATGATCATATGTGTTGGCAAGAAAAAATTTCAGGTGGACAAATTGGTGGGTATCTTGCCAATGCTCAAGGAATCTAAGTTTCTTTACTTGAATGGTGTAGCTCCATATTATTATGCACATGTGAAATTTAAGTTTATTGTGGCCTTACGGCCTGAGATCCAGCAGGGGCACTACACTGACCCTGCGACAAAAGCTTGTAATTGCTTGCAAGGGAGGAATTTACTGCAAGAGCAGGAAAGGAAGTGAGAAAAAGAGATGGGGATTAATGTTGTAGGCAAAAAATCAGATTCCTACAACCTTTAACCAAAAAATTCCAACACACATAGATTAGAAGAAACACAATTTTGTAAATGGAAACAAAACAAGTTAAGATTTAGAACACAAAGTCTCACAAATATCCTTATCAAAAAAGGAAACAAACTCCATCTTTATTCATTCATGCTTGGGAAAAACTGTACATAGTGAGAGTTGGGAGAACATAAAGATGAGAAATAGAGGAAATACTATCTTTCTTCTTCTTCACAAGTGATAATATCTCATGAACACACAAAAATGACAACCCTTTGGAATGAGGTTGTCTTTACAATTCATAGAATTTAGGACAAATCTTCGCCTACCCCCCACGTGACCGTTCATATGTCCCTCACAACATGTGACTTTTTGAATCCTTATGGATAAATTTAAGTCCCCTTTTATTAATTAAGGGTGACTTATTACAATGTTTGATTATAGTCACATTTACGTGAAAAATGACGAATGTCATGATTGCTCACAATGAAGAATTATAAAGGGGGAGAGGACATGAGGAAGAATGAGAGAAAAGAGGGAAGAAGAAATGTTTTGGAGCATGGGTGAAGATGCCTCCATCTTCGATGAAGATATGCACTAAAGGAGTTGAAGATGAAAATCTTGGCCCCTAATGACCCTATGTGCCATTGTTATACTGATTGGAGAGCTCTGATGAAGTCCACTTTGAACATTATGCCCTACCGATGATGATAATCACAAACTGCTCCTCGCACATGATACACATACACCTCAGATCGTCAAATGAGTGTTTAAAAACATTGTTTCAAGACCTCTCAAAGTGATATTTGAGATGAATACAAGTCTTACTCATGATGATGCATCCTAGACCTCTCAACGAGAATGTGGATCAGTCTCTTGTTCCTTAGGCTTTCACAATTATCATTCATGATATTCAAATTTTCTTACTCATGAAGTACTCAAGTGATCTTTTTCTTCCTAAATCACCTACAGGGAAAGATGACACACACATTTAAACCATTGGAAGGACAAGATAGGAAAAACATGGGAAATAGGTTGACCTTGGAGGGTGTCTGGAAAGGTATACCGTAGAAAATTTTCAACACTAGGGTATAGTTGTCTTGTTTTCAAGGTGAATTTTTCCCTTGCAAAAACACATGAACTCATTCCAATATTACATCACTTTCCACAACCTCATCACCACAAATAATAACGCAGGGTGTTGATTTGATTCATGATGCTCTCAACTCACTCACTATCCAAACTTTTATAAATGACTCATATATTATGGCACACCTAATCTTATTGCATCCACGAGGGCAATCAATTCCCCTCTTTCCACATTTATTTCTATGACCACATGGGATACTACATGTAACTTAATGCTTCCAATATTTCTAAATAGCACCTCTTGCTTATAACGAGTCTTTTGTCCCTCCCTCCATTGTTTGCAGTTGATACTGACGAGCCTTGTAACACTACATATGTTACACATCTCTTGACTCAAAAATTGATCCTTATGTTTTCACTTACTCTTTCCACTCTTTCAAACATGCCCAATGTTTCACCTATTCTAGTTTCCCCTCACTTTTTTGACATTTTTCTTTGACAGCTCTTGTACATTATCCCTTTACTACTTCATGACACACTTTTATTCTAGGTTCAAACGTGACTTTTGAGGGCACACTTAACTACATGGACCTCACATTGTACACAGACACTAGGGTCAAATTTTCTCCCCTCTCATAGTTTTTTTATTTCATGTTCACATATTTGTAGTAATTCGAAAACATTATCCTAGATCTTGATTGGATGTATCCTTGCTTGCTCATACTATTCTATGTTGCACATTACTTATCATGTTACTTGTATTCATAGTATGCTCTATCATTTTTCCATACACACATGCACGTTCACATGATACTTTTTGAGATGAATATAAATAACTTATATGTTTCTATATAACATATGATGTTTGGCATTGTTCCCTACTAGTCCCATTGAGGCTCGTGGGAGCATATACCTTTTCCTATTTCTATATATTCATGTTTTATCATTACAATATCTACTATTAGGAATATAGTGTTCACATGTGATTTACCGTAAGGTAAATATATCATTACTATGGTAGTTAGTAAATATGGTTAGTAGGTGGGTAGTTGCTGCATAGACTCTGACCAAATTTAATATTTGGTATGTAAACATTCATCGATCTCAGCCTACTCATCAATCATGGCTGCCTTAGACAATGGGAAATGTTTTTATATGTCATAGCCATTGTTAGCATAGAATAATATTATTTCTTTTTAGATCTTACAGAAAATAAAATTACAGACCTCTGCGTTTTCTATGAGAAGGGATCATATAGTTCTTAAGTGTGTTTATTAGTATCAAAGTATGGATTCATGTTCAATTTTTTTTATAAATGATATGTTTCAAACGTTTTATTTTTTCCATTTATGTCATCTGGAAAAGACTGTTAATTCTTAACAATCCCACTTGCATCAATTCTATACTTTACTCTGTTTGGCATCTTTAACTGTTCATGAGCTCTCTGCTTGGTGGTGACACGCAGTATATACACACTATAAACAACAAATATATCTCTGCCCACAACTATAATTGGATTTATTCCTATGTGGCAGATATCAGACCTTAATGAACAAACACTCTAGCAGTACATAGCAGCAGCAACGACAATTTTCTCTCTCAGTGATAATGATATGACCTCCACCCATTCCAAAATAGGCCTGCGTATCATACTCAGGTGTGTGGTTGTCTACATTTCAAGATATGCACCACGTTCCTTCAAAATTGCATTTCAAATCTATCAGGGAGATTTAATTTATCCTTGAGCCATCTTGTACATGTTAATTCTGGTCAAGGGTCTATTGCATGACATTGGCACTGGAAACATGTTTGAGATCATAAACTTGTTACTCGCAGTTATCTTCATAGATCCTATCTTTCACATGGCAGGCTTCATTCAATCACATTATTACTTCCATCCACGCTCCCTTTAAAGTTTCCATCTTATTGTATATCAAAGTGTTAGTCCAAGTGTCATATATGTTATAGTCATTTAGGTTATAAGTTTTAATAAGTTAATACGTGTTTAAGTTTTTAGTATTTTGGTTTTGTTTTAGGTCTATGGTAGTGGTAAAGTGGTGGTTCCCATTCAAAGTTAACAAAAAATAAAGTGTATGCCTTTTTTGTTAAGTCATCACTCAGTCTTGTCATTATTAAATCAATTTGTTATAGAGGTTATATTGTGTCCATTATCATTAATTAAATCAAGAGTCTCTAGTTTGGTTTTTAACCTATCAAAATCAAGTGTGGTTAGTCTTCTTAAATAAAATAGTATATGTCATCAATATTATTGTCAAAATTTATTTGAAATAAATTTGTGTCAAAGTTACAAGTCTTATAGTCATTTAGTTGTCATCATGAGTAAAAATCAAGTGTCATCTAATTAAATTTAAGGCATTGTTGTCTTGTCTAAATGTATCATTGGTAAGTGTCTTGTCAAAATTTTATTGTGATTCAGAATCAAAAGTCTGAGAAAAAAAATATACACTTTTTTTCCTTATGGACGCATTTTTGGTGTTACACGACATCTGAAAAATAAAAGGTTTCACATTGTGGGGGGGAGTAATAAACAATATGGGGATCATTGAGCTTCAAATCCAAATCTGTTTGAGCTAGTAGCATGTGTAATGGAGGATGGAGGCATAAGAGGATGGAGTTTAATCAATGACCTCTCGTCAATCGCCAATGATGGGGCCACACTTATGGTATGGTGACTTTTTTTCCAGTTGTGTGGTGTGGATTTTAGTTATTCCACTTTTCAGTGTGGCATGAGAAATAAGAACATAGGTTCATTGCTATTGACATGTATATGCGACTATTCCTACATAATTCCTTGATGTAATAATATAGTGAAGAACAAATAAATGTAACATCATGATACTGGAAGGGGTTAAACAGTCAGATGTGTTCATGTTCATACCTAGATTTGTGGTAAACCTTTGTAAAACCATTGAAGGATGTACAAATAGTTCATGCTCAAGTTCCCACATTGAGTAGGTCAGATGTGTTCCCTATAGTGATTGGTTGATAAACATATGGTTATTATACGTGTTCCCACACTAGTTTGGTTAGATGTGTTCCTGACAGTGCTTAGTTGATAAGAAGTTAATGTGTTCCTTCTTCTACCTTCAGCTCGAGTGTGTGCCAAGATCATGAGCGCACACGGGTGGAAAGCTATAGATGAAATGTGAATGTTTTCTACCATGTAAACACTAAGGGGGGAATGTTAGGAATATAGTGTTCACATGTGATTTACCGTAAGGTAAATATATCATTACTATGGTAGTTAGTAAATATGGTTAGTAGGTGGTTAGTAAACTATACCCGTATATATTTTTAAACGGGTTATAATTTCTTAGTTGTTACTACCTGTGACTCTCTCGGGTTATCAGATCCTATTTTCTAGGAGGTCGTTTGGCTACCTCTATGGTTGTATAATAGCCTCTGTAATGTTCTTCATAATGTATCTTGAATATATTGTATTGAATTGGCTCTCGTGTTGCATAGACTCTGACCAACTTTAATATATACTATGTTCATTCCTACTTTCAGTTGTATACATAATGGCATACTATAAAATTTTCTAACATGTTAAAGGGTGCTTCATGTGTAGCATTTGCCTTACATACCTACTTCCAACCATGGTTATCTGATTTGCTTGTATCTTGATTATCATTATTTGAGGGCTATGCCATATGCTTGATTGAGTGTTTTGTTTATATAGCCTTGAAGGCTTTGAGTGTTTTGCAACATCCTTAGTGGCATCCCATGTATTCAACCAACTGATCGATGTGCATTTTTCCATGTTATTGTGTGTTTCGACTAGTTTATGTTGCAATTTTTCATGTTTTTTTGTGACTAACACTTTTAGCTAGCCTTTCCCAATACTTTGCATGTGATATGGTCATCACCATGTCCATTGCCTATTCCCCTATAAGATTTCTATTTCAGATGTGCACATTAGTTTTATCTTTCCTTGTTTGGGCCATGCTCACCTTTCTTCATCTTACGCACCCCAAACGAGTGGGGGCAATCATCGGGTGACTATTTCACCCTTTATATATTCCAAAGATTAGACACAGGACGATACATAACAAAATAAGGATACACAAAAGTTAAGAAATAGGTTCAAAATCAAAATTGGGACAAAATTAGTGTAGGGATAGAATTGCCCAACATAGACAGGAGCAATGGGTGCTAGTGTCCCACCTAGGTAGTTCTGTCTTGGGGGCAGAAACAAGAAAATTATAGTATCAATAGGGTTCTAGTGACAGTATTTTCCAATTGCTAGCAACACATACTCAATTACTTATTACTATCAGGTACAACAAGAATAAAATTAGTGGTAAGTTACATACTTTGGGAAATGGAACTAATTACTCTATTTTCTTGGGATCATTTGTGACTAGTTTCTATTGGGTTTGTGACCATCTACAATGTTATTTATCTGCGGGAAAGCATCAACGATTGGAGGGAAAAGCCTACAACTCCCCTAATACTCTTCCCTTGGCGATAGGATGCTTAAACCCTCAGTTTAGCAAAAGAATTATTATTTTGAATGTGCCAAATAATTTGACATTACTTTCATCTTTAGAATTGTGTCCTTCAAAATTCCTTGAGTTAAAATTGCAAAGTTATCCAAAAAGTGAAAAGAGAAACATGAAGAAATGAAAAATGGGTACGTTTTGCGACTTACACAAAATTTAAAAGTATCTTCTTTGTCATCATGACGAAGAATTTCATAGAGAGATGATGAATATGCTAGAAGGGATTTAAATGAGGATATTTGAATCAAAGGACGAAAAAAATAGATAGAATTGTATGCTTTAAAATTAGAAATGTTATTCATAATCTATTTCTTTAAAATTACTTCCTATACCTAAATTTTGTATTGGTTTGTTTCCTAGCATGTAGTCACACTTGTTCCATTTCTGAATAGGTGTGATTCTACGTGTCGCAAGATTTTCAAATTGTTGGTTTCTATGGAAAGTCATGACATGATTAGTACGTTATGAGCTTGAGCTTGACGATGCTTTAATATTCTCTTATCTTCATATTTAGTTTTTCATTTTTCATGTTTATTTACAATTCTTGTCATTCTCATCTCACATTAGAAGGCCAATAATTATATCCACGAATCAATGCTCCAATAAAGTGAAGTGCACCTACTATTTCAATTATCTGTCACAATACATTGATATCTCAAAATGAAAAAAAGCATTGGCGGACATGAAAATGGAAGCCACTAAAGGAATGGAGGGAATACTTACGAACGTTAAATTTGTGAAGAACATGTTGGAGAGAAATTATTGGAGAAATCATAAGCATGATTGAGATCATATTTTCTTGCCTCCTTTTAGTGTTCTCTATTGCTCATTTAAATGGATTGTACCAGAGGGTGCAATGGCGGGGTGAAATATATTTTGGTTCTCTATAAAAAATTCCGAACTCAAAGCAGCTAGTCTCTTGTTGTGAGGGAATTGTGATGCTTGGCCACAATTTATAGCTGGACTACCCTACAATCCACCAGGGGATGTGACTTAGCTGACAACATTTACAATCTGTGTGAAAGAAGAAGATGGACTTTCCACCGTTAAATTTCAAGAAAGGATAGTTGATTGGTCGTAGTGTAGACTTGAGGATTGGAGCACATCGAACATGTTGTCTCTCTTTATTAGGGTCAATTACCTTATTTGTTTTACTTTACATTCAAATTAAATGTCAAAGGGGAGCAGAGGCATTGGTTGAGGATAAAGAAGGGAGACTTCCCCCAGGTTGGACTAACAATTACACCGAAGGTGTGCAATGGACATGCCAATAAGGTGCAAGATGAAGGAAAGAAATAACAGGAGAGTGGTACAAAAATAGAAAAAGGGTGAAACTGCAGAATATTATTATGAAATGGGAAGATGAAGTAACAGTTCTAAGGGGGACTGTACAAGCATTCTAGGAAATATTGTTTTCTATTCGTAATGAAAACAGGAGTGCATAGCTAACAGTGCCTGCATGCTGATTGTAAATAATAAACTTATGTAAATTTCAAAAAAAAAATGGAGCCAGAGAAAGTATGACTTTGACAGAGTTAAAGGGACAACAAAGAAAATACAAAAATGCATGTTCTCGGTGATCGTGAAGGATTTCATTTGAAGTTAGAAAGAAAGGAGAATGTGAGAAACTGAGCATAAGCAGAGGAGGGAAGGAGGATAGGGTGATATATTTATCCCATATACAGGCGAGGAAGGAGTAATGACGAGGGAGCGAGGGTAAAAATAGAGAAGGGAAGTGAGAAAGAAAGCATACTTTTCTTGGCCTTTTTTGGCTAAGATCAAGTTGTAGTATCTATTATTAACAGTTTAATTTCTGATACGTGGTTCAATGAACCACATGATATTAAGTGTAGTAGCTTATTCAATTAACACAACATGTATGTAACCAAATTCAGGTCCCAATGTGAAAGAGTGGTTTCATTCCGAGTTCACGGGAGTGTTGTACGGTCTATAAACAAGTTTTAAGCTGCTTTTATTTTGTTTTTCAGTCACGCATGCCCACGGGCCATATGAGTGTCACATTGTGCTAGGTTCTTTATAATTTAGCAGTTAGGGAGATGCTTTCTTTGACCCACAGGAAATATACATTGAAGTGGTGGTTGATCGAGTAATTGGATTCTAAAAGAATGGAGTGGAACTTGGTGAAACGGGTGTTTTTAGCTCTGGTGGTAATCTTTTCTGTGAGCAAAAGAGATGAAAAAAGGGTACTGATCATCGTCTGCAGGGAGCTGCAATATAGGAAGACAATGTGGGTGAATCTGATGCACATAAATTCTCATGGGTCGCCCTTCCAGAAGAGAGACAAAACTAGGATGGAACATTATTTCTTTAAAGTTAATAATGCATGTGTTTCTACTCTTGATATTTCTGGAGTCACAAAATCATATACTTACTAGTACTTACATCTCTCACCTCTAAATATGTCATTATATGCATGATTCATAAGCAAGAAAACTAAACATTAACAACACTTATATTACTTTTACATTGCTTTATCCCTCTTGATACTCTTGACACTTGGTCTTCTCAAATGACCACTTTACTTTTGGACATTGAACAACATATGATCCAGCTTCGTATTTTCTATTATATCCTTTGAGCATCCCTGATAGTACCGCCCCAATTAGGGACAAGATCCCCCATACATTATTATTCCCTTTGTGTGCTTTTGTCATTTTCCCTCTCTTTTTCAAATTTGGATTATCACATCATTTGGTATCTTTTCTAAAGTCTTTTTTATCACTTTGGGTCAGCCTTTTTGGTCGTTAATGCCAAAATTCAAACATGGGAATCGTATATATACATAACTTACTATTCTTAGGGGCAAGAAGGCCATTTTGGGTTATCACTTTCTATCTACCATCTACAAGAGAAACACTCAAGGACTAAATTTGGGCTACATTGTTCACTACATAGGAAGGACTATTTTTGAATTCCATCTCACACATTCATTTTGGGGGTAAAAGTAGTTGTAGCCCACTATCTTGGTGTGATTGAAACAAGGGAAACCTAGCTTCAAGGGATATAATTCAATGGAGTCTGAAATATAGTGTAGCGGTCAGTGACAATCACATTGGGGGTGACCGTCGAGGTCAACATGACTCAAGTATATGCATTATTTATTTCATCTAATGTTTTCTCGAGCCTTATGTAGGTAGCTATGATATGTTTTTTAGGTTTAGGTGTGACTCCTGAACCCTACAACAAATTGGATGTAACAAACAATGAAAGGAAGAAGCTAAGTTCAAACACTGAAAAGAATAGAAGTAGAGCACCTACCAGGACACTAGCGCCCATATTGGACACTAGTGCCCAGAGCGGTCTTGTCCTCATTTGGGCAGTTCTATCCGAAGATGTTCTATTTCTCATATAAAGCTTACACAACCTAGTTCCAACCTTTCCAAATTGTTTTCCAACCCATAATCAGACCATATCTCCCGATACAAACTAAGTCACTTTTATCTCCTATCTTGCACACTTGGTTGTACTTTGCATGTTAGATATTTCTTATTACTGTTATATTCCTTTGATCTTAGTCCTCTGATAAAATATTTAAATTTATTTAAATCATTTGGTATATTTTATCCTTTACATGCTCTTTAATGGATTTATTCTTCTCTAAACCCAAACCCTAGTTGCATTAGGGTTCATATTTGCATCTTATCTTTAGATCCAAACCTGATTTTCATCAGGAGCTCGTGTAACGAAGACTGTTAAATGGAACACACGAAGACCATAGGTAGTCATAATGTGAAAATATCCATGATAGAGATGAGGTGAGTGAGGTGGTGGTATGATATCATTGATTGTCAAGCCAGTCCTAGTTAAGTCGTCATATGTACAAATAGTATGAGAGCAAGTATGATCCAAATGAACATGATGCCAATAAGAGTTACTGTTTAAGAGTGTACATGTGAAAGGAGGTGGTACAGATGTAGACTGACTATGAGAAGGTGAAACAACGTCCAAAGCGTGGACAAATCCTTGATAGAGTATCGTAGCATTAGTAGAAGGGGGGTTTTGAATTTGTATTCACTAGGACCATCGACAACAAAAGTGTTATTGAAATACAAGTCATCAATATCGATAGGAGTGAAAATATTATTGCATAACTTTTCATCAATAAGTTCAATAGTATCAACTTCATCATCAAAATCTTTAGAATCATTTGTGGTTTCATTGTCATGTTGTATAGTTTTGTCGAGGATATTACTAGGAGGTGTACTAGATGCAAGAGCGAGAGGAGCCTCAACGAACGAAGCAGTAGTGCTTAGAGGAGTAGACACGGTGGTTGAGATGATGACAGTAGTATGAGTAAAAAATAGCCGGAGAGCTTGGAGCGGTGGAAAAATACTGTGAAGCGCTAGATTTTCCAATGTCATGTGTATCATAACTACTATATGGAATAGGTTGTGAAGGAGGAATAGGTAAAGCAGTAACAGGGTCTGTAGTCAAAAAATTATGCACTTTAAATATTTATTTATCCCAGTCTCATACTATTATTTTAGAAGGTTCTTGAGGGAAGAAATTACTAATTAACCCCATCCTTTGGCCACTTTATTTTATTTTATTTCTTCATTACGAACCTCTTACACCCATATTCATAGTTATATTATGTCATCCTATGTCACTTTAGCCTCGACTGAGGCACCAAGATTAGTACTGGGGTGCCCGTGGGAAGCCTGGTCCCACTAGGGGCACCCCATTCCTTGTAGAGCTTTCCTGCCTCTTTTTGGGCTCTTTCTATCCATTTTACATCTTTATCTTTCTGTTGGTTAACCTTTTCAGGGTTAATTACGAAATTAGACTAAGAGATCGCTATAAATATAAAGTTATGAGACCATAATGAGGGACCTAACATCACTTACTACTATCACTCCATCTAGAGTTGTATCCATCTATTACATTGGAGATCACTTGCATCCACATAGCTCCATCATCAAGGCACAAGGTTAGGATATTTACATCACACTTCATAGGGGGAGGGATTATATTATACTCCATGTACACATTCTATTACATTTGTTACACGTAGTTATTGCTTGCTACTTCATAGAGTGTGATTGACACAAGAGCAACCTAGGGCATGTTCAAACACATTTACATATAGATCTACATCAGGTCTGAGATGTAGTGTAGCACTCAATTAGTAAGTCCACCATTGTGGCAGCTAAGGCTAGTTTGACCCCTTCATATGTATTTTTCTTTTTAGGGTTTGATGCTGATTTTAGGGTGTTGCAGGTTTTTCTTCCATTTTGAGTTATTGGCGACATCTGGCACAGTACAACGGAATTGATGCGACAAGCATCAAATACTTCAAATCACCTTTAGGCATTGTGAAGATCAAATTCAGAGCTTCTGCATAGACTAGGGCGCCCAGATTGCATACCAGAATGCCTGTAGGTGCCCCAGTCCTCCTCTAAGCGCTCCAGTCCAGCTAGATCCTCCAACTCCATCACTTTCGACACTCCTGCATAGTCGTTTTTGCTTCTGATTTTTCCAGTCTCCTCTACAACATAGTCCAACAACTTCGTATAATCAATTGAGTTCTTTCCTCCTTCTCTTTGCACATTCTAGGGTTTCTACTTTCATTAGTTTTATTACTTATCTCATTTACATGTTGTCTTAGTACATATATTTCTTTGTTTATATGTCTTCCTAGATTAGATTAACTATCTTTTACTACATTTATTTAGCTAATTTTAGTTAATCATTTTGGTTAACCCGACCACTTTCACGCTTAGGATCCTTATTTTTCATCTATCATGGCTCCCATAGTTGCTTTATCTAATTTACTTAAGAGATATCCCCATTGCCAAGATGCTTTGCAAAAATCCCTAGAAACCTTGTACCTTGAGGACAATACGTTGCCAAACAAAATAAGTACTCTATTTAATCGTCTATTTGACAACCCTAGTCATAGTGTTCCTAAATCTAATCAACCCCTATTGGACTCAATTCCATCTCTGCATGCTTAATTTCAAGGCAAATTTAAGGCTATGAAATCAACCATTACATCCCTTAGATATGAAATTCAACAACTTAAGGATGCTTCTCAATCTCATGTTTGTGCTCATTCTACATCCTCTATGCAATCTATGTACATTGCATGTCATCTAGTTGAACCTCAAGACATGTCATTGCCTAAACCTCTCATATTTGAGCATAATATTATGCCACGTGAAATTCTTACTCAACTCCTTAGTCATCAGTTGATCACTTTGCCACCTAATCATTGTTATCCTCCTTATCATCTTACAAAATATCATGGTCATCCATATTGCAACTATCATAGAATAAATGGACATAATGACAAAAATTTCTATGTTTTACAACATAGAGACAAACATCTTGACTGTCATGGTTTTATCTCATTTAATACACAACATTCTCTTACATGCCCATCTACAACTGTTATACCACGCTATGCGGCTACTAGTGAGCCTCCTTCTAATCTTTCCAAGGAAGTTTTACATAATTCTCTTATTCATTCCATGCTTGATATTGACGGTCACTCACATGTGCATAACAATTCTCTTCATAGTCATACAAATATTATAGTTCCATCATACGATTCTCCTATTTCTGATGTTACTTATTCCCCACTTAATAAGCATCACACTATCATCTCTCATGCACCTTCTTCGAAACAACAAGCACAACCAAAGTAATCACCTATACATACCAATACATTTCTAACATTACCAAATCAAGGTGCACAACCACCTCTCAAAATCACTCACCCTTCTTCTTCAGTAGCGTCATAAATACCTTAGGTTGCATCACCACTCCGTATCATTCATCTCATAGTGACATACGATTCAAGTTGAATTGTCACCTATTCTATCATTTTCTAGTGGTCTACACCTTAGATTATATCACCACACCCTCCTTACATTTTGTCGTGATATACACTTAGTGCTAAATCATCACTCATCCATTCATACTATAGTGATATACGTTTAGGCTAAATCATCACTTATACATTCATCTAGTCATGAATTACACTTCAGCTATAGGGTTCATGCACACATCATCGCTAGGTCGCATATCATCAATTTACACATACACATTCAATTATAGTGTGCTAGACACAACACACACTATTCGACCATTTCCCGATGATGCACTCTCGTTTACGGTTCATTCTTGACATGTTAGTTTGATTAATTTTATGCTATCTATCTATATCATCCACACATGGGTGTTCACGCCTTCTTGTAGTTGTGATCCTAGATACAAGTCTCTTAAATGAAGCATGGATGGTCACCTGCTACCATTCCTACACCGGTCACTGGGGGCATCCACATTCGTCTCTTCCAGGTGCTATTGTTTCATTTTCTACTTAGAACTTTACATTACTTGCTTATACACACTTTTGACACAATAGCTATCTTTCCAACATGCTAACGGGTGCTTCTTGTGCAACATTTGATATAAAGGGATATTTGTTTCCATACTTGTTTGTTCTATTGTCTGTTATTGTTTTCTATTGTTTGTGGGCCTTGCTCTTTGTTTGGTGTGTACACTTGTTCATTTCTTACGGCCATGATGGCCTTGTGTGTCTTGCTACATCATGAGTGATGTCCATGTTTGCAGCTCACTTTGTGCGGCTTACTTGTCTTCTTGTGTATTCACATTACTTTGTTTGCTAGCTTACACATTGTTTTCCTAGCGTAGACATTGTTTTCTACATGCATGCATTTTACACTTGTCTTTGGTTAGCCTTCTTGTTTGTACGTGCCTTGGTTTTTAATAAGCACTTTCCAGGGTTACAACACATATGCGGTTGGTCCTCTTTTGGGGCCACATTTCTCCTATCAACAATGTTACATGTGCCCCCATAGGGGGGCATCATTTGGGGTTTTTTACATACTAACACAACGCATTTACACCGGTTTAGTTCAGTGTAATTTCTTCCCTTGGCATTGTGGGTTACATACAGTGAGGGGGTTCATCCCAGTCTAAGAACCCCATACACAACTTTCACAGGACATGGTGTCCTTAGCATTTTGGGAAGCAGTTACATGCTTGGAGGTTACAATGGGTGTGCCTCTATACACTACTTCAGCCAGTGACATCAGATCACCCAAAAAACTAGGTTGATACAGAGATATCTACATATCGAGGGAAGCAGTTAGAGTTTGGAGGACACAGAGCATTTCCTCCCTCAACTTCTTTGGCATATGGCATGAGATCGCCCCAAAAGCCCGCACTACAAGATATCCTTCTACACCCTCTCTCGACATGGATCAGGTGCACATGTTCCATTTACATTTGCATATTTTACATTTACATACACATGTGTCTTTTACATAGCGTTTTTACACTTACATACATACATATTTGACTAATTGATCATTTTCTCCTTGCAGGTCTGCTTGTTTGAGAAACAAGTAGTCAAATGGGGGTAACAACAACAACAGTGACAACAACAACATTCCGCGAAAACACACATACTTTACTAACCATGTAGGTACACTACACACTGCAACAACTACACACGTGTTTCACCCTAAGTTCACTCTCATCACTTTTTCTTTGGGCATTTTTCATCTTTAGTTTCCACACTCCTCCATATTTTTTTCATTCCACACTTTTAATAGTCCTTCCACATGCCTTCTTCATCACTCTACATTGGTATCAAG
This sequence comes from Taxus chinensis, assembly GCA_019776745.2. Lineage (NCBI taxonomy): Eukaryota > Viridiplantae > Streptophyta > Pinopsida > Cupressales > Taxaceae > Taxus > Taxus chinensis. The sequence continues at coordinate 802,952,511 of CM034146.1, forward strand.
TGTGTATCTTTATCTACTTTATGTTACTGAGATTTCCACTCACCAACATAAAGTGGGGGAAAAATGTAGTCACAAAATTATGCACTTTAGACATTTATATATCCTGGTCTCATATTACTATTTTAAAGGTTCTTGAGGGAAGAAAGTACTAATTCAACCCTATCCTTTGGCCACTTTATTTTATTTTATTTCGTCATTATGAACCTCTTGCACCCATATGTCCGGTCATATTTCATCATCTGACGACATTTTAACCTCGAATGGGGAGCCCATATTAGTATTGGGGTGCCCATGGGCACCCTAGTCCCACCAGTGGCGCCCCGATCCTTCTAGAGCTTTCCGTCCTCTTTTTGGGCCCTTTCTAGTTGTTTTACATCTTTAACTTTCTTATGTGGTTGACCTTTTCGAGGTTAATTACGAAATTAGACCAAAATAGCCATATAAATATAAATTTATGAGACCATAATGAAGGACCTAGCATCACTTACTACTATCACTCCATATAGATTTGCATCCATCTATTGCATTGGAGATCACTTGCATCCACATAGCTCCATCATCAAGGCACAAGGCTAGGACATTTGCATCACAATTCATAGGGGGAGGGATTCTATTCTATTCCATTTACAAATTCTATTACATTTGCTACACATAGTTATTGCTCGCTACTTCACAAAGTGTGACTGGTAAGAGAAACCTAGGGCATGTTCACACACACTTGCACATAGAGCTACATCGGGTCTGAGATATAGTGCAACACTCAATTAATAAGTATACCATTGTTATAGCCGAGGTTAGTTTGACCATTTCATATGCATTTTTATTTTATAGATTTTTATGATTGTTTTAGGGTCTTGTAGGTTTTTATTCCATCTTGTGTTATTGGTGACATCTAATACAGTACAACAAAATTGATGCGATAGGTAGCAAATACATCAAATCATATTTAGAGCTTTTGCGTAGACCATGGCACCCATATTACAGACCAGAGAGCTCACAGGTGCCCCAATCCTCCTCCAGGTGCTCCAGTCCATCTAGATCCTCTAGCTCCATCCTTTTCGGCACTCCTTCACAGCCATTCCTGCTTCTAAGTTTTCTAGTCTCCTCTGCGACATAGTCCCACCACTTCGTCGAATCAGCTAAGTTATTTCCTCTTTCTCTTTACACATTAGGGTTTCTACTTTCATTAGTTTTATTACTTATCTCATGTACATGTTGTCTTAATACATGTATTTGATGTGTTTATATGTCCTCCTAGATTATATTAACTATATTTTACTACATCTATCTAGTTAATTTTAGTTAATCAAGGTCTATACGACATAATTTGAATGGATCAAGGTCTACAAAAATGATATGTTCATATCCATCATGTAAGAATTTGACGCATTGGTGCACAGTGGATGAAACTGATTACATTACATGAATCCAAGGCATTCTGTGAGGAAAGTCTTAGGCCCAACCTGAATATGTAAATAAATTATTCCTAAACATGTGTGAGTAGTTGAATCATAGTCTTGAATAATAGTGGAATTCTTATAAATCAGTTTGTCTTTAGTGCCCAGTTGGTTAAGAAGGGAAAGAGCACATAGGTTGACAGTCAAGCCATTATCAGTAAGTACAAACATTAATGCATGTAGTTCCAAGAATAATGGTGATAAGAAAAGGCACACATGGATTGTAATTAGAAAATGGTGATACGTCTTCATTAGTAAATGATATAGCATGTAGCAAATTTTTGAGGGATTGAATGAGGTGTGTAAAGGCCACAAAAGAATTATCACTTTCTACATGAATAGAGTGGAGGGTGACCTCTAATGTGTGACGAAAAATTAGGTGCATTGTGTAATAAGTCATAGAGGGAGATTTTGGTTGGCGTATTCTTGAGTTGTTTAATGATATCATAGCCCTTAGAAGCAGTAGGAGGAGATGTAGAAGTGATAGGTGGGTGGAATAGAAATGGTCAGAGCCATAGGAGGACGAGTGCGGAAAGTAGTTACTACATTAATAGAAGGATTAGTCCCTAGGCATAATAGAGCAAGGAGGATAATTTGTACAAACTTACATGAAATTAGCAACAGTAGTAATCATGCATGAAACCCTAGTGCATGTAAAATAAGGATAAGTGGATTGATTCATAACTTGATAAGATGAATCCATTCTCAAAAGGAAGGGTTTGATATGTCGGGTTCACCAAAATGATAAAGCAAAATAAGAATAAATGTTATGAAAATAAATGCTTAATCTGATTTCTATTGTAGCAGTAAATGAATAATCAATTAAGTACATAAATTAACCCAAGCAAGCTAAACTAGAAAATATGAAACCCTAAGTGCAAAGAGGAGATAGAAAAACTTAGTTGATTTGTAGAAATCCTGAAAGTGCACAAAGCTAGAAAACTAGAAAATCCATAGCACATAATGTCACAACGAATATCAGAAAAATGCAGATTTAGAGGAACACCTTGGACACGGGTGCCTGTAGGAGCCATAGACTAGCAATGGGTGCATTGTGACTGTGAAAAATGCTCAAAAACCCATATTTGACCGGTCGCAAGGTGTTCCTTGTCCTTCGCCTTTGGTCTTTAATATATCGTACAATGTTCGCTGAGGTCATTGGAAATCTGAAATGAAATAATGACCTATAAAACCCTTAAAGAAAAATCAAATCCTAAAAAATAAAGATGCAAAATGAGGGTTCAGACTATCCTCAGTTGTCAAACAAGTGATCTTATGACTGAGTGTTGCAGTACATTTCAGACCCAAGGTAGTTCTACATGTATGTGTGTAGAATCATGCTGTAGGTGGCTCTTGTGTGTGTCACACTTGATAGAGTGCAAAGTAGCTATATGTAAAGAATGTAATAGATATGTACATAGAATAGAATATAATCCCCTTCTATGAAGTGTATTCATAATAATGTAGTCCCTTACCCTTGAATAGATGCTTCAATGCTCTTAAATAACCTTTAGATGCAACCTTAGGTGGTGATAACATATGCTTAGTGCTTGGTCATTTATTATGATCACATAACTTTATATTTATATGATTCCCTTGCTTGAATTTCGTAATTAACCCCAAAAATTCTGACTACTAAAAATATAAGATGTTCAAAAGGTTAGAAAGGACCTAAAAGATGTAAGTAAAGTACAAAGAGGTCAAGGGCACCTAGAGGGGACGAGAGTGCCTGGACCTAGCGTTGTGGCTGAGCGTTGGTGTTCAGAATGATAAATGCCGAGGAATGAAAAGACAAACTGAGCTAGAAAGGGTGTAATACCAAAAGTGACAATAGAAAGAAAGAAAATATGGCCAAAGACATGGGTTAATTAGTACTTTTCTTACTTAGGAATCATATGAATAGTAGTATGCAATCAAGACTAGATAATTACCCAAGTGCATGATTTTGTGTCTACATATTGAACCTTTAAATATTAAAAAAAAAAATATCCTCTTGATCACCATGAGGGGATACACAAAACAATTTCCAATTATGTTGTTGTTTGATCCCTCCAATTTTAATTTTTTCACTTTCTAGATAACACAAACACCCCCAGACACCCCCTCTGGCATCCACAAAGGATCCAAACTAGCCCTTCCAACATTTGGACCAATACTTTAGTAAATTTTTCACCCTCATATTCATTTCTTACAGTAAAATAATAATAACATCCGAGGAGAAAATGCAATGCTTCACCAAGCGTCGCTTGTTAGGGGAATTCAAGCCCATGACATTCTAAGAAAGGATATTCATCGATTTTTGGGAAGGAATTTCACCTTCCCACCTTTAAGAGTTCTAAAACTTAGAGTTTTTTTGTTTTCCATTTGCCACGTCTCTCTTAGCAACATATTATTTTGAATTCCATCTTTTTTCCTGGAAGAGCCACAATTGATCGATTTCAAACTAAATTGGGAGGTTGTCAAACCATTGTTTGAAAGTAGAAAATTTGATTCCTCTTCTAATTCTTTTTCCCCTTATTCAAGAATATCCTTCTCAAGATCACAGACCTATGTTTATTCAACTGCTTCATCTTGAATTGTTTTGATCCATTCATTTAACTCCTTCAAAGAGGAGGCTTTACCTGAATTAAAGCCATCATTAAAAAGAGAGAGTAGTTTTATCGAATATTTTACTACTTGTTGAGTATCCTCCAAAATAGTTCTAGAGGAGAGAGCTTTATCATTCGCCGCCTCAATTTGTTTCCGCAAACATGAAGGGAAAATGTTTAGCTTACTATTCTAAGCCAGTTTAATCGACTCTTATTTACGAACATGGAATTTCCATTTGAGATGACCCAACTTATTACTCTTAAAACATATGGGTTGATGCATCTTCATATGTCTACATCTTAATTTGTTAGGCTTGATGCAATTTGTGGGCATGTGCAGCTAGATATTTCTCTCTACAGGTCACAAGTATAATTAGCAACAATACATCAAAACCAGACTGACAAAAGGAAGCTAACAACGAATATCCTGTTGTACAGAAGAGGACATAGTCTGAGCACTTGACTGGACACTAGCGCTCTTATCCTCACATGGGTGCTTCTGTCCTACACATTTTTGAGTCTCATGACCTCCAGTGAACCTTGATGACACTTCTCTCAATTTGTTCCAGCAGTGTTGGTGGGAAATTTGGTCGTTGGAGACAATCAATAGTTCAAGGGACAACACTCCCTCTTCTTTGTGGAGAGGTTCCCTTATTTCACCAAAAACCTGGAACTCTAAGTATTTACAAATGTACAATCTAATCAAATTTGAATGAGGATATTGGCGTAAGCGAATGATTTCATAGTCTCAATACAAAAGACAAATAAAGCAATAGGGTTTTGAGGAAAGACGATAGCTTATATAGGTAAGAAGGATGAATTAGGGAAACAAAGTTTAGGCTAACTCATTTATCAACAATATAATTACCCTCCTTGGTTGTGCAAGATTACCCACTATAGTGAAGAGAGAAGGGAAGAAACAACACTTTCAAATACATATAATGCAAATTTATATCTTACTAATGCATGTAAAAGAGCTTAAGAACATGTGAGTCAATATATATGAAAACCAATATAATATAAATGTAGATAGACACAAAGTTCTTCACATCACATTCTATGGATTGAAAACAAAGTTTTAGAATTCACATATATTAAACTATCACATTCACATATTGCAAGAAGAGAAAATGGAAAGAACACAAATGAGAGAAAGAGAAATGTCTTCTTTTGTATTGATCAAAAACTTTGTATTTACATTCAATGGCACCAATATCCAATCCCTTTACAAGTGAGAAAAGAAGCCTTATATAGAATGAGGGGAGGATATAACTACATTTGTAACTAATTATCTTTTAATTAAGTGTTAAACACTTAATTATTTAGTTATATAAGTTGGCTTTATTTCAAAATTTTATTTTGAAAATAATAAAGCCAACTTCAAAACATAACAATTAGATAGAAGAATATTATGAACCGGAAGAAGAAGGAACATCATGAACATTTGGAATAGACATAGTTGCAACTTTTATCTCGAGAACTTGAAATCTAACTTTGGTGACAAAAATTGATATTTCCATACACTTAAGAACTATGGTGTTTTCCACAGCAGCAAACCAACTTCCAAAGGAATATTCCATCTCTTTGGCAACACCACCATTTTGTAAGAGTCCTTTGGCAACTTTAACAACTACATTATACAGCTCAGAAAGTTCTTCCATCTTGTCCTTATTGACTGATTGTTCTTTGAACATTTCCTCCTTGATCAATGATTTAAACCTTATTTTGACATGATCCACTAGATTCCTCTATGGAGAATTGTCCTTATAGAATTGGAAATGAAGAGCTTGCAAGTTAGTAAAATTTTTTGATTTTAATGATTCTCCCTTTCGCACCATGTTTCTTAGTTCAATTGCAACTACTTCTAGTACCTTGATTCTCTATTCTACACTATATGTCATTTTCTTTGATAAGGTACTTTTGGAATCATCAAAAAAATTATGTGATAAGAGGATTTGCTCATTAATGGTGCTCATGATATGAATATCTTGAATACAGCCAGCCCAGAGTCTGAGCTCCTTATAAATTATATCAGTCCCTGAGTTAATATGATCTTGAATAGCAACAATGTTGTCATACACCCTATAAGGCTCCTCAATAAATTGTAAGCCAGAGAAAAAATTCCTTCCACCCTGGCCTCAAAATCTCTACCAGATGTTGCATGTTTATGAATCTTAGTTATGGATTTAATATCAACTTCAGAAAGGACAATAGTACGTGGAAGTGAGGAAAGAGAAGTGGGATCCAGAGGTATCTTGTCAGATGAGAGAAAGGATTTGATTAAGTTTGAGAGAACTTGTTATTGTTCCTCAAGTTGCTCCTATGTTTTCTTGTGTTTCTCAACCCTTTCAATTACCTTTGAAACAATTTCCTTGAGGTTTTTCACTTCTCCCTCAGGGGCGGACTCTCCAAGTGGAATCCTTATCAACTCTAAGTTTGCAATGATAATCTCTCTCTCTCTCATCCTAGTCTCCTTTAGGTATAGCAATTTCTATAAATTTATGTCATTTAGCATCTAAGACCAAATGAGAGGTTGTCTTATCATTCTTTGGAAGAGGAGGAGTTGTGCCCAAGGAGAGTAGCCATTACATCAAATCCACCAACAACAATATGTGAAGAAGCCTTCCTTTTATTGTTGTTAATCATGGGTTAGACCCATGTGAATGTATCACTAGAAGGTGGAACTAGAGGAGGTGGCAATATAAGGACATTAGGAAGACCAAGAGGTCGAGAAGTGGAGACCTTAAGAGTAGGACCTTGAAAGAAAGAAGAAGATGGTTTCCTAACTTCTAACTTAGGCCTTGAGGTACTAGCTTTTCTTGTATTTAGCGCGATGATATTTACCTCATCTTCACTTTCCTCATCACCTTCTTCTTCTTCTTTTTCATTCTGAGAGAATTCTTTTGTTCCTCACCCTCTTGTTCTGATTAATATTTTTTTTTCCTCAGTTACTTTTTACTCTTCACTAGAGGGGTGTGGAACTTGATTAAGGGAAGGGGAAATTTCTTCACCCACTGATTCAGGAATATTTTCTTGCTCCACTCTTTGTCCTTGTGTTTCTTCATTCCTTTGCCTCTTTCATTTTTTATTTCTTTACATACACCTTGGTTGTTGAATCCAAGGGTGAAGAAGAAGGAGTCAATTGAGTTGGAGCTTCTTTGTGAGAGGTGGAGGCTTCTTGGGAGGAATATTGCTTCATCATTTCTCTGTACTCCTTAATTTTTCTATTAAACCATTACCTTTTCCTCATCAGCACAAGATTATTCAATTCATAAGGTTTGTCTCGTTTTTTTAGACTAGTCAATGGGTTGGATTGGCATGTGTTAAAAGGTTTCCATATGTGGAAATTAATTTTCTTGCTTCTTCAGAGACCCTCTCACTACATTTCCTTCTAATAGACTAACTGTGAACATGGTATAGGCGTCATTGAATCTCATGTGGTGAGTTTTACTATTTTTCATATGTAAGTTGAGGGTAAAACTCATACAATGGTGCATTTTTCTTGTCATCATGTGATGATAACCCTAACCATACACTGTAGACTACTATAGTGTACATTAGGTAGGATGTCATATGGAAGGTTTTGCTTTAGTGCACATTGACCAATTGTTCACTCAGGTTCTCACATATGATCTCTCCCCAATTAAAAATTTCTTTGTCCTCACATATGAGATTGATATACACACACATACAATATTGAAATTCATTTGTGGAAGGAATGCCCATCATTCTAGCAAGAAAGGTAATCATGTTTGACAATTCTTCTTTGAAATTTGACTTGTATAAGATCTTAGGCTACTTGGAAGCTCCTTTCTTGGAAGTCTTCAGTCAGGACTTGGCTATCATTGTTTTATATCTATCTCTTTCTTGATCAAAGAGATTTTGAGCCTGGGCCTGGGTTAAGGTGTTGAATCTCTCAAAGGCAGGAATCCTTAGGGCTGTATTATGTAAATGGAATCAAGCTTGGAAATTATTTAACCTTGAGGATCCTTAATTTCCTTGGTTTTTAGGTCAAATCTTGAGGCACAGGAAAGAACAATGTCAATGCATTGAACATAGAGGGGAAAACTAGCAGCATAGGCAATTCCACTATTTTTTAATGCATTGGGTGATTATGGTGTGTGTATCTTTAGAAATGTGCGCCCAAAAATCATTTAAGTTCATGTGCCTAACATCACTGTCTCCAATGTTAGGTACACAAGTATCAAGGGAAGAAATGTGTTCATATCCTCCATACTGGAACTTCATTGGGGAGGTATGAGAGAAAACTCAAAGAGAATGAAAGCTCGAGAATGGTTTTCTAGGGATATTTCATGGAGAGGGTTGAAAATTCAAATAATTCCCAAAGTATATCAAGAAAGGGTAAAACCACTCATCTTTAGTGTAGAAAATACGACGCCACCACAACGGTTCCAATGTAATTTGAATTTTTGAAATTGGACAAAATTCGAGCAAGTTATGGCCAAAAATGTCTTCTAGGGCACGAGAAACAAGATGACTAGTACACAATCAAAACTCGATTTGGAATGGTGAAAAATGACCAATTTTAACCTTTATAGCAATTGAGCTCGAGAACATGGTAATTTGGTGCAAAACAGTGCAGTGCGGGCGGTGAAAGGCTCACGGTAACTCATTTCCTTTACAATGCGGATATGACGGGGCTTTAAGGAACTCAAGGAACTCAAAACAATGCAGAGAAAGTGGGAGTGTGAGGAACAGATGGTATGAAGGAACAAGTTCCTTGTGTTCCAAAGATCTTTGCTTCGTTTGCAATACAAAGAAATTCAATGAATTACGAGAGATTCTGCTTTACGGGGAACGATGAGCTCGTGAGAACAGTTCCATCTGATTTGATAATATCTACATAATTGTTGAAGGCAAGGTTTGCATGTGAGAAGGATTTACAGAGAATCATGAGGTCTGGGGAATAAAATCTTAGGCAGAACACTTCCACGAGTTCCAAATACTTCTGTAACACCCACAATCAAAGGAGGCGACAAATCAATGTGGGAAAAATGGGTGTGAGGGGAACTAAAGCTTGATGGAAATAATTTCCTCAAGTTCCACAAAAAACCCACAAAATTCACACAAAATAAAGTTAATAAGTTGTGGGAAAAAGAGTCTTGTACGGGGAAGAATGAGCTGCAAAGAACAATGACTTCTAGATAACAATGGCCTAGGAGGAACACGTTCCATAAGGAGAAATAAAAGTCGCACTCTATTACCAACGAATGGAGTGTGGGTAAAATGGGAATGTGGGGAACAAGAGGAACGGAGGAACTACTCCTCTTATTCTACAAAAGTCTGCAAGGGGCCGCACAACACTCAAAATGACCCAAAATAACTCAAAATAAACTAACTGTTGGACCTTTTTCACTCATCAAACTTCAACAAGGGAAAATTTATCAAGGCAAGGAGACACTTAGCCAAAAATTTAAAAAGTTTCAAAAAATTCCACATCTTTTGGTAGGTGACAACAAGTAGAGCCTCGGTCCAGACCACTTCCTGATCATCAATCGGAAATCAAGTAAGTCACTCTCTCACTCCCTCTTGCTTAGGGTTTTCATATTATACATGCTTATTCGCTTGTGTATTCATGTGTAGTATTGTTAGTCTATAATTCATTACAATAGTTACTCTGAAATCAATATTTAATCCAATTTATATTTAATCAGCTAAGTGTCACAATCTTTTCAAGTTGTTGGTTGCTATGGAAAGTCATGAGATGGTAAAAATGTTCTGAGATCAAGCTTGATATGATTTAATATTATTTTATCTTCATATTTAGTTTCTCATTTTTCAATTTTATTTACAATGTGTGTCATTCTCATCTCACATTAGAATACATCTAGGAATCAATGCTCCAATAAAGTGAAGTGCCCCTACTATTTCAATTATCTGTCACAATACATTGATATCTCATAATGAAAAAGAAGCATTCCAATAGGCATGGAAGTGGAAGCCACTAAAGGAATGGAGGCAATGCTTACAAATGCCAAATGGCGAAGAACATGTTCCAGAAATCATAGGCATGATTGAGATCACCTTTCCTTTCCTCCTTTTAGTGTTCTTTATTGCTCGTTTAAATGGATTGTATGGTTGTTAGTGGATAGATTCAAATTTAAGGAATCTATAAAGTCAAAATATGTAACTTTGACTTCAACCAAGAACATTACAGTGTGTAATTTTGTGAAATTAGTTATGAGCATTGTAAATCATGTGAGTGATGAGTTGATGAATTACATAAATTGCTTGATCATATTGAAAACATAGGCTATCATGAAAGAGTGATTTGTGATATGATGTTTTAAAAGAGGAAGTTGTTAGATTTAAAATTATTGGCTATAACGTTGTTTCCCGTCAGATATGGCACCTATTTACTTATATCATTTCAATGTTATGTATTAAATGGATAGAAGCCACTGTTGATAGTCCAAAGTTTCCACTCGCACTCATTGTTAGTTACAATCTTATAAAAAAATTGTTTATGATTTAAATCATTGCCAAGAATTTGTTAATTTTATAGGTAAAATCCTGAATTAGTTAATTTTGGGCTTTCCCTGTAAGTAAACACTTCTAACATCGAGGGAAGAGCAAACAATCACCAATTACAAAAATCAAAATCAAAAGTACTTTGTAACAATTTGGTCCTTCTTTATTACATGAAATCAATAAAATAAAATAATGTTGTCTTCATATATTGTCTTCATATATTAATCACACTAGTGTTGAATAATATTTAAATGTAAAATATATGTCTAATTATTAGTCTCAGTTGATATATAAAAAAAGGAAAGCCAAATATTATTTCAACACTAATATTTTGAACCATTTTCTTATCTATTAACATAGATTTTTTGAGCCTGAGAAAATGTATTTTTCTTGTCATCCTTAAGAGTCTACTTTGTAAGCAAGGGTGGGACCTGTAAGGCCCCCATCTTTAACACATTTTATTTTTACTCCTAGCTTTAACATCAACTAAAGGGGAAACTACCTCAAAAATTGCTATTATTACCACCATGCCAAAATAAAAAACACAGATGCCAACATTTTTCATTAGGTTAATGCATGTTCAAAAAACCCATAACCCTAATGTTGTGGTCCCATCTAGGGAGAAACACACAAATTTTTAGTAGCTATCGCATAAATGTTTTAGCATAAATTATTACCCCTAGGGTCTCATGGTATTCTAGTTTTTTTTGCAAACACTTGGGAGAATATTCATTACAATTACCATTTGTTTCGTAGGTTCATATTTTTTAAAGGGCTATGTTCACTCAGAACTGATACTTGCGACTCCAAACAATGCTCTGTTGGTAAGTGGCTGAAAAGAGTGGAATGCAGAAACAAAATATTTTAGCCCCCTTCTCATTCCCATCGTTGGGATTGACTCTATTATGTAGTTGCTGCTTAACGTTTTCAGGGGAAGATTCTGTTTTATGTGTTGAGTGGATTACTAAATTTGCATGGGATCACCTAACTTTGGAATTTTTATTGTGGTTGCTCCTCGCCTAGGGCCATTGCCTAATACACCCTTGAAATTTCACACTTAAAAACCAACCAAAAAGGTTGTAATCTTTCAGAAACAAAGTATTTCAGCCCCCCACTCATTCCTATAACTGGAAATGACTCTTTATATGCAGTTGTTGCTTCATGTTTTTAGAAGAATATTTTGTTTTATGTGGTGAGTTGATTACTAAATTTTCATGGGACCGTTTGAGTTTGAATTTTTGTTGTGGTCGCCCCCGCCATGGGGCCTCTTCCTAATACACCTTGAAATTTCACACTTAAAAACCAACCAAAAAAGGTTGTAATCTATGGGAACACATATATGCGTCTAGTGGGTTCTAGCACAAAATTAAAATCGTTAGTCGAAGAGGAATAATGAGTGGTCCCCAAACAAGGATTAATATAAAAAAATGCCACCAATTTGTATGGAAAAGGGTAATAAAGCCAAAAAATAACTTATTTTAATGAAGCTATCAAATAAGGGAGGAAAATCCTTTTAACTCAAATGAAAAATTATATGAAATGCACATGCATAGTTAACATTGGTACCTTGGACATAAGGTAGTCATAAACGAGGTGATTGACAATTCAAAATCCACAAACATGCCTTGATATACTAGTCTTTCACAATAATATTGAGATAAAAAAGTAGCATGTACCCTCGACGAAGGGCTTCTTGTGGGCCTTAACAATATAATATATTATGATGCAATATCCTAAAAGGTACCTAAGGAAGACCACACTACAACATTGCAATCCTGACATACAATTAAACTAAACTAACTAAACCTATTTTGTGTAATTAAGTAATTATACAATAAACTAATAAATCAAATCTAATTGAATGAAATGAAAGATAGAATGTGATAAGTTAGATATAACTACAATAATATAAAGAAATGAAATAATAATGCCATGGAAATTTTAGTGATTTTTAGATAACGCTTGATTTCATGCAATTTAATGAGTGATGTAAAAAAGTAAATTGAGAAAACATGCCCATAAATCACAAAGAACGACCTCTATAAAATTTAGACTATGAGACTACAAATGCCTATTTGCTCTTGATTAAACTATTTTCACACGACGTGAAAAAGGTTGTCTTCTAGCATGAACGGATACATGCATGCAAAACCATAATATAACTTAATAACCATGTTTAACGTGTCTTAATACGTGTGAGATTATCTTAGAATTGGTGGTCAGTTATGAATCAAGGTGAAATTAGCTTCCTTTGTAGATTCCCCTATTTACATGTTCAAATCGTTGTAAAACCCATGACATCTTTGGTGGTAAACTCAACACATTTTTTCGTTCATTAGGATAAATGTTTTGATAAATGAACAGTAAGTTCATTAAAAAAATTGGAACGTGGAGAATTTAAACAGTAAGTAAGTTGGTCATCCACGGTTTACATCCCTACTGCAGTGGTCTCCAACCACTCACTGGTCTGTAGAACATTGTCGTCTGTCTCCGTTGAGAGCACAATTGTCCTCTACTGGTGTGATATTGGAGTCACCACTATACATTTTGTTTTTTCATTGTTATTGTAATACCTTTTTGCCTGAGGCATCTTGCCTTTAGTCATATCTTCATCCATCTTCGGACACATATTTCATCTAGCCCTTTTTGTTTTTGTCTCGTTGCTTGCTATCGCAAACCACTCAACAAAAGGGGCAAATGTAGACACCTATTTATATAGAGGATAAGAAGAGAGAAGAAAGAAAAAGAGAGATAAAAAGTATAGAAAAAAGAAAAAAAAAGATAGAGACAGATAAAAATAAGGAAAAGAGGGAGAAAAAGAAAAAAGAAGAAAAGGAAAAGAAAAGGAAAGAAAGAAAGAGACGAAAAAAAGAAGAAAAAAAAAAAAAAAAGAGAGAAGGAAGAAAGATAGAGAGAAGAAAAAAGATAGAGAGAGAAGAAAGAAAAATTATAGAAAAGACACACAAAAAAGAGAACAACAAAAGAAAAAAGTGTAACCCTACCATCATCTCACATCCATTCGCTTCTCACTCTCACTTTTATTTTTCTTAAATTTAATTAAATCCCATCTATTAATCACCTTATTTAATTGATTATCAATGGGCTCCATGTGAACCCATTTGATAATTCAACTTTTATACATTATCCCCCATCTCTCACAAATTATTTAATTCATTGGTATTAATAATGCACCCATCTGACACCCTTTTTTTAAATGGAATATTCTCACCCACCATGCTCCCCACTCCATCTAATAATTAAATCCATGGTCCCCACGTAATCACATCATATCCCTTACTCGGGTTACTTTACTCCACCCTGGGTATCATTTAACCTACAGTTTAGCCTCACATCTAAGCTATAAATATAGGATTTTCCCCCATATTTCAAAGGACCGAAGACTAGAGATGGAGAAGACCTGGAGAGACGTAGGCCTAGAGAAGAGAAGAAAGAGCTTAACTATGTTCTACAACTTTAAAGAAGAAATATTTTCCATGGTTCATTATCTTGCCATCTTGATGTCTGGTTCATCTCTATAGCATAACACAAGCTAAGTCCTCTTGTTATTTCAATTGTTTGTCATTTTATATTCTATTACTATTGTTCATGATCTATTATTATCTTGTCTGACATGGGGGTTGACATCCTCCAAGGGAGTTAATATTCTCTTGGAACCGGCATTGTCTGAGCAACCCCCACATATTGTGATCTAATCTTATTTGTTTCGGTTCTGCAGATCTAGCTTCTTGAAATTATGCATTTGTTTTCTTTTCACCCGTATCATCCATCGTCATCTCTAAGGTACTAAGCCCCTTGTATACTCGACGATGTTTAGTGTTTCTTGATTACACGTAACACTCATCTGGACAGGAAGCTGGGAAACTCAGATCAACAGTTACTCTAAAATTGATATTTAATCCAATTTATATTAAATCAGCTAAGTGTCACAATATTTTCAAGTTGTTGGTTGCTATGGAAAGTCATGAGATGGGAAAAATGTTCTGAGCTCAAGCTTGATATGCTTTAATGTTATTTTATCTTCATATTTAGTTTCTCATTTTTCAATTTTATTTACAATGTGTGTCATTCTCATCTCACATTAGAATACATCTAGGAATCAATTCTCCAATAAAGTGAAGTGCACCTACTATTTTCAATTATTTGTCACAATACATTGATATCTCGTAATGAAAAAGAAGCATTCCAATAGGCATGGAAGTGGAAGCCACTAAAGGAATGGAGGGGAATGCTTACAGATGTCAAATGATGAAGAACATGTTGGAGAAATTATAGGCATGATTGAGATCACCTTTCCTTTCCTCCTTTTAGTGTTCTCTATTGCTCGTTTAAATGGATTGTATGGTTGTTAGTGGATAGATTCAAGATTAAGGAATCTATAACGTCAAAATATGTAACTTTGACTTCAACCACAAACATGTAATTTGGTGAAAATAGTTATGAGCATTGTAAATCATGTGAGTGATGAGTTGATGAATTACATAAATTTCTTGATCATTTTGAAAACATAGGCTATCATGAAAGAGTGATTTGTGATGCGATGTTTTAAAAGAGGAAGTTGTTAGATTTAAAATTATTGGCTATACGTTGTTTCCCTTCAGATATGGCACCTATTTACTTATTTCATTTCAATGTTATGTCTTAAATGGATAGAAGCCACTATTGATAGTCCAAAGGTTCCACTTGCACTCATTATTAGTTACAATCTTGTAAAAAAATTGTTGACGATTTAAATCATCGCCAAGAATTTGTTATTTTATAGGTAAATCCCGAATTAGTTAATTTTGGGCTTTCCCTATAAGTAAACACTTCTAACATTGAGGGGAGAGTAAAACAGTTGCCAATTACAAAAAATCAAAATTGAAAGTATTTTGTAACAATTTGGTCCTTCGTTATTACATGAAAGCAATAAAAATAAAATAATGGTGTCTTCATATATTAATCACACTAGCGTTGAATAATATTTAAATGTAAAATATATGTCTAATTATTAGTCCTCAGTTGCTATATAAACAAAAGGAAACCCAAATAATTATTTCAACACTGATATTTTGAAACATTTTCTTATCTATTAACATAGATTCTTTTAGCCTGAGCCAACGTATTTTTCTTGTCATCCTTAAGAGTCTACTTTGTATGCAAGGGTGGGACTTGTAAGCCCCCCCATCTTCAACACATTTTATTTTTACTCCTAGCTGTAACATCAACCAAAGGGAAACTACCTCAAAAATTACTATTATTTAACACCATGCCAAAATAAAAAAACATAGACGCCAACATTTTTCATTAGCTTAATGCGATGTTCAAAATTCCCAGTAAACCTAATGTTGTGGTTCCATGTAGGGAGAAACACACAAATTTTTAGTAGGTGTCGCATAAATGTTTTAACATAAATTATTACCCCTACGGTGTCATGGTCTTCTATTTTTTTTCCTACAAACACTTGGGAGAATATTCATTACAATTACCATTTGTTTTGTAGGTTCAATTTTTTTTGAATGGCTATGTTCACTCATAACTGATACTGCCACTCCAAGCAATGCTCTATTGGCAAGTGGTTGAAAAGAGTGGAATGCAGAAACAAAATATTTCAGCCGCCCCCACTCATTCCTATTGCTGGAACTAACTCTTTTATGCAGTTGTTACTTCACATTTTCAGGGGAAGATTTTGTTTTATGTGGTGAGTGGATTACTAAATTTACATGGGATTGGCTAAATTTGAAATTTTATTGTGGTTTCTCCTCGCATGGGGGCCATTGCGTGATATACCTTGAAATTTCACACTTAAAAACCGACCAAAAAGGGTGTAATCTTTCAGAAACAAAATATTTTAGCCCCCCCACTCATTCCTATCATTGGAAATGACTCTTTTAATGCAGCTGTTGCTTCATATTTTTAGGAGAAGATTTTGTTTTATTTGGTGAGTGGATTAACTAAATTTGCACGGGACTGTTTGCCTTTGAATTTTAATTGGGGTCGCCCCCGCCATGGGACCTCTTCCTAATACACCTTGAAATTTTCACACTTAAAAACCAACCAAAAAGGTTGTAATCTATGGGAACATATATATGCAGCTAGTGGGTTCTAGCACAAAATTAAAATCGTTAGTCGAAGAGGAATAATGAGTGGTCCCCAAACATCTAGCGACATTCTGAAAAAATCTGATAGCGAGCAAAGTAGCTACATTATAAAGAATGTTATTTATAATTCATTTTTTTTTTAAATAACTTCCTATACCTAAATTTTGCATTGGTTTGTTTCTTAGCATGCAGACGCACTTGTTCCATTTCTGACTAGGTGTGATGTTATGTGTCACAATCTTTTCAAATTGTTGGTTGCTATGGAAAGTCGTGACACGGTAATATGTTATGAGTTCAATTTTGACATCGTTTAATATGCTTTTATCAAGTCATATTTAGTATCTCATTTTTCAATTTTATTTACAATGTTTGTCAATCTCATCTCACATTAGAAGCCCAATAATTACATAGATTAGGAATCGATGTTCCAATAAAGTGAAGCGCACCTACTATTTCAATTATCCGTCACAATACATTGATATCTCATAATGAAAAAAAGGCATTGACAAGTATGGAAGTGGAAGCCACTAAAGGAATGGAGGGAATACTTGCGGACGCCAACCGACGGAGAACGTGTTGGAGAAATTCTTGGAGAAATCATAAGCATGATAGAGATCATCTTTCCTTGCGTCATTTTAGTGTTCTCTTTTGCCTCGTTTAAATGGATTGTACGGTTATTAGTGGATAGATTCAAGTTCAAGGAATCTATAAAGTCAAAATATGCATCTTTAACTTCAACCGCGGACATTACAGTGTGCAATTTGGTGAAATTAGTTACGAGCATTGTAAATCATGTGACTGATGAGTTGATGAATTACATAAAACTTCAATGATCATTTTGAAAATATAGGTTATCGTGAAAGAGTGACTTGTGATATGATGTTTTGAAAGAGGAAGTTGTTAGATTTAAAATTATTGGTTATACGTTGTTGCCCTTGAGATATGGCACCTATTTACTTATATCATTTCAACGTTATGTCTTAAATGGATCGAAGCCAGTGTGATAGGACCAAAG